>CM046876.1:23257223-24503897 GCA_025667525.1 Glebionis coronaria
CTCTACCATCTTCAGGTTTTTCTTTCTTATCTTCTTCAGAACATCCAGCAACAGCTGATCTTTGAGTAATAGCATCAGCAATCTTTTGGGCTTTATCGAATATGTTTCCATATTCAATGATCTCCTAGAGTGTGTAGTCATAGATCCCTAGATATTGCTCAAAGTTGAATTTCCACAATTCAAAGTTGGTTGCATCAAGCATGGGAATCTTGATGTTTGGTAAAGGTGGGGAGGAGGAGGAGGTTATTTCTGACATGATGTTATTAGGGTTTTTGAGAAAGTTAGGGTTTTGGTGATTGTTTAGGGTTCTTGTGTTCTTTAAGATCAAAAGTTCCTCAACAAGCTCTGATACCACTTGTTTATCCCAAACTTAGATCGATTTAGCTTTATGTATACGAGATTAGATCAAGTAATACACTTAGAGAAACCTTTGTATATGTTTATGACAATCTAAGTGTTATGCAGAATTAACACTTAAACAAGAACACACAAGATATAAACAAACTTTCACTTTGATTAATGATATCAAACTTGCTTACAATGAAAGTAGTTTACGAATGAAAACTTATATGAAACATTAACCTGAAGGTCTTCTTTTATAGACATAAGAAACCTTGTACAATAATCTACGTATCAACTATTCTAGGTAAAGATAAATATAGAAAATACATTGTTGTTCCTATCTTTACTAGAAGTAATCTAGAATACAATAAACGCGTAGAGTATATCTTCCCATCAGTGCTTGTCTTCAATGTATCAACGCTTGACTTTACCTTGTCAACGCTTGAGCTGTCAACGTTTGTTTTACTCCTGTCAACGCTTGATTTACTCTTGTCAGCGCTCAAGTGATCTGGCCATAATTTATTCCCAACATTTTAAACCTTCAAAGGATATTCTTATGGCATATGGAATATACCATTTTCAAATTTACATTTTCCATTTTGATAAAACATTTTCTTAAAAAGAAAGTTTATTAAAAAATCTTTTGTCATATTAACAAAAGTGAGTTTTAAGGATAATCACTTTGATGATCAGTAAGTATGATTAAGAAAAGTTAGTGATATGATTATTACCTTGATGATAGTGTTAGTTAAATAATTCGTTTTGTGTTTTACACTAAATGTGTTGTATAGTTTGTTGTGATCAAAACTAAGAAAGATTAGTTAACACTAATAATGTTTTTAGGCATCACTTGCATTAACAATCTCCCCCTTTTTGATTACGACAAACTATAAACTTATTTACGTAGAAACACAAAATATCGAATTATTAACGAGTTTATCACTATCATTTCACCCCTTTGTCGTAGCAAAAAGGTTAGCACAAGTCTTTGAAGAAAACCGGACTTTGCTCGTAGCTCCCCTTGGTGGTTGATCCCCCTTGCTTGGGGCACCAAGTGTATGAGCTAAGGTGACGTGCTACACAAAGGTTAGTAGTAAGAAAAGAAACACCAATGTCTATATGATCACTACCTACTAAGTAACTTGAGAGGGAGAAGGAGAAGAAATCTAAAATTAGAAGCAAGTATTGCTAAGTATGTCCAAAGAGGTAAATGACAAAATCAAAGTTCAATTAGTGGAATTGAGGTAGAAAAGAAACATCCAACCAATGAAAATGATAAATCTGTCAAGGGGTTAAAGTTTAGAATTGATGGAATCACCCATAATCAATTGCAAAGATTAACCACGATCAACTCAAAAGAAAAAGAGAGAATGACCAAAGAAAGAAAACAAAAACAACACAAAGGTTTCATATTAAAAAAATATGAAAGAAACAAACAAGGTAGATAGTCATACACACAATATGAGTATCTAAAGCAAAAAATATGGAAAATAAACCACATAGCATAAGCTATTCTAATAGTGATAATTTTCCAAGATTGCTTAAAATGTTATTGACTCCAAAACAACTAAAGTATTATTGACTCCACGAGTGTTTAGTCCTTTAGTTGGAAAAATAAGACGACGAGGCATCATTCGAAGTTTTGTCCACGGGTACGAAAACTTTGAGAGGATGTCGAGTGATGAGGAATTCAAAAAAATTTAACTTCTCATACACATGAGCAAGTTCAGTTTGTTGAACTCGACAACAAGCACACGAGGATCCATGATGAAAAACAAATTCGGTTGATGGGGGAAGGCCATCGAACCTAGGGTTTGGTGGTGGTGAGGAGAGTGGGTAGGAAATGTTTTCACAATGCCTTGTGAGGTTTTGGAAGGTTGAAAGGTCATTAAGTTAAGGGGTGTCGAAAGGTTTTGGTGGTGGGGGAACATTTTCCTTTTCTCTGGTGATGGGGTTAATGGAGTAGGTCTCATTCCAATACTTGATTGGAGAGAAGGTGGGGTTCTTGGGTGGTTTGGAAGAAGAGGGTTCATTTTTCTTGATCCAAATAGGTCAAACCGAGATCTTCGGTTTCTTTGAAAGCTTGGATGAGTAAGCTTTGGGTGAGGAGGTTTGTGACAATGAAATGTCAAGGTTATGAAAGGAGGAGTTAGCCATTGTTGAGGTGTTAGAATGAAATCTCAAGGTGGCGGTATAAGAAGAAAGTAGACAAGGCAAAGATTTGAAAATAAAATGTGAAGTGTCAAGGAATGTTTAGCCAAATTGAGTAATATGGAATCTTGACAGGGGATAGGGTGATGAAGAAAGACCAAAAACTAGCCAAAAATTGGCTATCAGTCCGCGGTTCCTTATAGGGACCGCCGGTTCCTTAGCACTTAAGGGACCGCGCGACTTAATGAGCCGCGTACAGTGGACATGAAACCATGATTTTCCAGGGTTTTGAGAAAAACCAATACTTTTTCAAAAAAATTGAAAATCTTGGAATTTTACCTCTATTAGCACTAAATTATGCTAGGGTTGCATAAAAGAAACACATTCACAAAGAATGTCTTGACAAAGGGTGACAAAATATTTAGATAACATTTTGAACCAGTTCTAGTCAAGTTTTAGAGGTTGTGATAGATTTAGCTTCAATTTTAATTTAAAATTAAAGTTGATAATTGTGCACAGAAAGATAGAAACACATAAAGCTAAATCCATAAATCATCCTCATGAAAAACTCATGGAGGGAAGGAAATACAATAAGGAAATGAAAACAACTAACTAAAACAAAGTTAGCTTAAAACTAGTTCTTGATGAGTAGTCTTCTTTGGCTTGGTTTTTCTTGAGAAACACTTATTAAAGAAAATCATCATTCATCTCCAATCTAAGGATATCAATGAGATAGTAGTTGTTGAGGCAACAATGGAAATTAGTTCCATTGTGCATGAAATACTCATAAAAGCGAGGATCACCCAAGTTTGGAGTGTTTGAGGGAGGTGGAGGTGGAGGAGGTATGTTCTCCAAGGGTGATGTGGGTGAGTGTGGAGGTATGTTCTCTAAGGGTGAAATGGGTGTTGTGGGTGAATTTGGAGGGGTAAAAGGCGAAGTCACCAAGGTATCAACAAAGTCATTCACAATGGGAATGCTTAGGATGGGTTGAGGTTGGGTAGTCACATCCAAGAGAGTACTTGGAGTGAAGGGTGAGGTTAGCTCATTCATTCTAGATTGGAATGAAGAGGAGGTAGAACCATGATAATGGTTGGTACCATGGGTTGAGGTAGTCTTGTATAGAGAAAGAGGTGGTGAGGCTGATGAAGAGATGAGAATTGGAACAATCTCATTCTTGGGTGTGTGAAAGGGTGAAGAGTTAAGTTTGGGCAACTTAATCTTAATATTAAGGTTTTTCTTTGAAGTGGAGGTTTTGGATGAGTTTGAGGTTCTTGTAGAAACCATGGGTGTAATGAGTGGTTTAAGGGTTAAGGATGAATGGTTTGATGTGTGAATAACATGGCTAACAAGGTGGGTTAAAGGGTGAGGGGATGATCCAAACTAGTAATGGGTTAAAAACATTTTATGTGAATAATGAAATTAGGTAACATAGTTTAGGAAATGTGTAGGTTTTTGCAAAGAATCAAGCCAGGTTTACACATATTAAGGAAATAGTGTAAAGCAAAGATTCTGTCGGACACAGTAGCCGGCGGTTCCCTATCTAGGATGGGCGGTTCCTTATCGATAAGGAACCACTGGTCGATATGGAACCGTGACCAGAGGTGTTCAAAAATCGCACTTCCTCAAACTTTGGTTAGCCCAGATTTTTACCAAAGGATTAACAAGCCAAAGTTAACTACTGACCAAAACCTAGGAAGCTAACTAATACATAGGATGCAGAAAGATATGCAAATCGTAAACACGATGGCATAGACAACATTAGGATTAAAATAATAAGTAATCCAAACAAGTAGTATTAGTTAATACACAACCAAAATAAAGTAAAAAGAAGCAAATGTTCAACATCACATTACATGTTTAGCAACATGTATACTTTGAAACAATTCAAAGTCTTCATCTTCTTTTCTTGCCCAATCCCTTAATCATGTTTCCCAAGTACTTGAATCCCTTCCTTGACTCAACCCGATGTTCATGTAATTCACCTCGAGTCCTAATATTTTCACGGTAGAGATGCTCTATATTGAGATCTTCCGGTACTTCACTAGAGGAATAATGAGGTGGAGGAGCTAAGTCTTCAAGTCCATCCACGAATGAGTTTGAGGATGGGTGGGAATTACTCGAAGAGCTGAAATGAGAACTAGAACCTATGCCATCACCATCACTTGTTGGCATATAGGTGTCCTCATCATCCGGCTCTTGATGATCGGATTTTCACGAACCTCGATCACTTCTAGGATTTCTTTCATATACCTCTTGAATAGGCAACATAACCCGATGAACCGGGTGAAAGCGAGAAATGTCGAGGTGGGGAAAGTCACGAACAACCCTTTTGAAAAGGCGAGTAAGAAGCATAGCGTAGGGAAGGTTTGTTTTAGGCTTTGAAATAGCATAACTTATTCGTCGAGCGATATAGTATGCCAAATTGTACTTGGTTGATGTAAAGATGCAACATAACATATGCACCATACAAGCTGAGATATGATCTCGGTTTCCACCAAGACAAAATACATTCTTCCTAAGGATATTTTCCCATTGGACCATAAAATCCTTAAGATCGCTTGAGAGCACTTCATAACGATTCACATACCGCACATTAGAATAAAGGCTTCTCACAACGTTTCCATCACGCTCTTTCGAAATGATATCAAGGATAAATTCCGGATCAATTTCGGCGTGGTCATTTGTAGGTTTGTCGTTGGATTCCAAGAGAGCATCAAGTCTCCATTTGTCTGTGAAACGACAAGTGCCTTCGTATGGCACACCAAGAATTTCACCAAAATCTTCGAGAGAATATTGAATGATTTGTTCGTTCAACAAGAATCGAATGAAGATTTCGCCATTTTATTCAAACATAGAGTAAGTGCTAAAGAATTCTAGAAGAAACAAGGGGTATATATCTTCTTCTATGTAGATCAAGCAATCAAACCTCGTATGCTCAAACATAGATTTGATATAGATAAAATCCGTTGTTCCCTCATCAACAACTCTACCCTCATGGAAATTTCGTGATGAAAGTGATGAAAAGGAGTTTCGAAGATGAGTGGATGCAAAGGTTTGGGAAATGTTTGCATATATTGTTTGGTGAGTTAATGATCCTTTTGGTATTGTGAAGGCATGATTAGTACCTAAATAAACACAAGAAAATATATTTCCAATCACTCATATGAAAAATAAAATCAAAAATCAAAATATGAGAATGTGTTAAATCAATTTCTTGACAAACAAAGGATTGAATCCATATCACATAGAACTAGTATAGGAATCTAGCATTACAGGTTTACCAATGAAAGAAGCAATCAAACTAATTCCATATTCTTCAAAAACTTGAATAGGAACATCATGTAATTTTACCCAAATAGGAATACGAGTCAATTCTTCTTTGATCAACCTAGTATCCATCGACCATTTATTGAGAATGATCGGAGATTTACGAATCAACCACGGGCCCTCTTCTAACACAGCTTCCAACCCAGCAAGTGACTTGAATTTGAAAAAGAAAAAACCCTTAGAATTCATCATGATCCGTGTCAACCCATGTTTCACCCAGTTGTTTTGAACAAAATAATCCACCACCGGGAAAGCCATTCTCTTTCCAATAAAGTAACCATATAGAGTATGTTCAAGAAGATTACTGACCTTCTGAACCACTTTACAAGGAATAGAGACATTTACACCTTCAAAAAGATCTTCTGACACCAAGTGACGGAAACTACCAGTATCTGCGGACTGTTCCTTTTCTTTTGCACTAGTATCATAACTACAAGTAGAAGCAAGCGTATCCATTTTATTAGAAAAATCAGCGGTAATATCCTCAGTCGACTGTATACTTGCACCATCCAGAGTCAGACCAGTAGGCACATCATCAACCTTCGACATGACATTCTTACTCACACTGACACCTTCTTCACTAGATATAGACACAGACATACTAACAAACTCATCTATTTGCTGCGAACCTATCCCATCATGCTTCTTTCAAACCACACAGCCCTCACCAGCAAACGATGGTCCCTCACGCTCATGCAAACCCATAATAGGGTTTCCATCCATCTGCGACAAACCAACATCCACATCTAGGAATTGAGAAACCATAGGAGAAGACATAGTAACAAACTCATGTTGATGCACATCAAATGACGGGTATGAAACCCTAGCCGGTTGCGTGTTTGAGGAAACCCTAGTCTGATCAATCCCCTCCTTCGCAAGCAAACCGAATTCATAAGAGCACAGCATATTAAATACTTCTTGGGATCGAGCACTAGACACCAAGGACCAAAAGTCATATTCATTCATCTTCAAGCTGCGCATTAAATCATGCACGTCGCTAGCAGTTGCTAGTTGCACCCCAAACACCTTCCTAATCACATCCATGTTACAGGAATGCATACTGTTGATAGCAGCAGCCTTGCCTCTTGAATCCAAAATCGCATAATCAATAGAATCCATCCCGAAAAAAGAAACCCTAAGTCGAATAGTAACCAAACCCTAACCAATGAAACACAATCACAATCACAATCGCACAGGGAGACAAGACAACGAATTACAGAATAAGGAATTAAGACCTTTAATAGATGCGAAAACTGACCTAATTAAAAACAAACAAAACGTTTTCACTATCGCAGCAAAAAAGAAAAAAAGAAACCGATTAAAAAAACCCTAAGATCTATCAACCGAATAAAAAAGTCTGTTAACTCAAGAGAGATCGAGAAAACATCCTTGTTAGAAGGTATTCAGATTAAAGAGTATAAGATAATCGATTTTTTGGTGGAGAGAAATATGGAATAAGGCTAATCAATTGGGATAGTGGAAGATCCTCTGATCATAACAAACTTTTTATATGTTCAAAATTAGTAAAATCTGGATAGACAAAAGTATATACATGTATATCAGTGCTTTAATAGTAGCTTTAAGGTTGGGGAAAAAGAGAGGAGTTAGATAACACATGTAAAGGCATAAGGTTTTCTTTACAGAAAGCATGAGTATGGTTAGATGGGTGTTTGGTTAATCGTTTTGTGACTAAAAATCGGGACTGTTTGGGGAAAATATTAACGGGATAGGTTATGAACATGGATAAATTAAGGGCTTTAGAGAAGGGTGTAATAGGATGAATTTGGCATATAAATGAAGTTGTTAAGTGGGAAGGGGTTAGATATCCATCATAGATTGATGATCCATTTTAGTATATGGTTCATGTCTTGATGTGTTATAATTGTTTGACTTTTGCAAGTGCGCGGGATATTTGGAGAAGCTCAATCAAGTTAGTTTCATAGTCTCGTTTTCATTACCTTTTTACTTCTAGATGGTATGGAAGGGACACTGTCGTTACTTGTGTTTATCAATGTTCTTTTAAATGAAATTGCTGTGAATGTTTTTATATGTTAGTCTGGATAATTATGTGTTTACTTATGCATTGAACTTGTTATGTGTAAATACTTAACCTAGTTAAGTATACTTGATATCAAAGAGGACAAGGATGGGCCTTGGGGACAATGGTTATTAGGTATATGGTCTTGGGGATGCCATGGAAGGAAGTACGAATAGGTAAGGCCTAGAGCCTTGGGACGGAAAGGATAAGCGCTTAGTACTAAATAGTTATGCATGTTATATATATATATATATATATATATATATATATATATATATATATATATATATATATATATATATATATATATATATATATATATATATATATATATATATATATATATATATATATATATATATATATATATATATATATATATATATATATATATATATATATATATATATATATATAATGTTATATATTTTGGCGTTAGAGTCTAAACCTATGACTCTCACCACATTATTGTTGACGTGCCTTATTGTCTCTTTTAGGTAATTTCGTGGTTAAGCCAGCGAGTAGGAGTGAGTAGACCTGGAAGCATAGAATTACATATATAAGGAGATCCCCGTTCCTTCTTAGTTTATTTTTTTGCATTTTGAATAAGTGATACTTGGACACCTATATGTTTGATTTGTTTATGTTATTTACTTGTCTCGGGTAAGCGGTAGGACTATTACCTACTTACCTAGACTCCTGCATTGTTGATATATTGTGATGACATTTGTGTCATCATTTTATGATATTTCTTATTTCATTAAGTTATCTATATAGACACGCCACGTTGTGATGATATCCATACGTCGCACCCCATATTCTGCCATGGTGAGGTGTGACAGAATGGTATCAGAGCCAATGGTTATAGAGAATTAGGTTGCCTAGTCGCGTAGCCTAGTCTACAGCTTAAGGGTCCCTACATATAGGCGCCATAGGATTATATGTGCATTTTATTATAATTGATGTGTTTGGATGTTATTTATTGCGAAGTTGTTAAGTCATGGACTACTATGATTCATACTTAGCCACATGTTATTTTCTTTTTGGTTTTTGTTTAATGCGGGTTGAACCATAATCGACCACGCTAGTCATTGTTATATTTTGCTTTAATTGTACATTATGGTACATAACGTGATTAAATGTTAGTTTCGATGTTTTATATGAAGTACTTCCATATAAGTTGTTAAGTTATTTCCACATATCTAATTCGTAGTAATTACTTTGATGTTTAAGTCATTCCTCCTAAGAGATACGTAGTAGTGGAAGTTACTGGAATTAGGCAGACGGGAAGAATTCAGCATACGAACTATAGGAAGGAAATCCCACATGAGTGGTATACATATGAGGCTACGGAGCACATGACTAAGGAGCAAGTGAAAAACATATGGTATTATAAGGAAGTGTTAACAATAACATCTATGGAGGGGGATAGAGAGCGACTATGGAGGAGAATTAAGAGGAGACCGACATGGGCAAGAAATGTCTGAAATAGGAAAAAGGGAAATCGGATGTAGACTCTACTGGATCCGATAGTTATTACTTGATAGTTTAAGTTGTTTTCCACTCTTACGAGCAACATGACTTTATTTGATCGTTTCGTATCTTATGTGTTTCGAATTTATGTCTATGCTTTTAGCTGGACTATGTTATTTAATAAATGGGGTTTTGGACCTAAGCTTGTGTGTTATGTGCTTATGTTAGTAGGTGGATCTATGTGTTACGTGTAGTATTATTTTCTTATAAGTGTCGTCATAGTAGGGAGTACATTAGTGAAAGGGAAGATGTATAATTATGGAGGCATATATAATTATATATATGCCACAACACTAGTGGGATTTCGAGTATGATGTCATGAAAGAGAGTTAATGCATGCTTTGTTATGTATATTGGTAGTAGTTATATGTATGTAGTAATTAGTATACTAAGCGGGATATTTAGTAGTTATTGACAAATGACTTATGTTATGATAGTATGGTGAACAATCGGAATGGAGCGGGAAATAGTGGTGGTGGCGACAATCCTGACTTGGCTGCATTGATTGCGGCTCAATTAGCCAACATGATACCGACTATCATTCAGGAAGTGACTAACAACTTGAACAACATCAACAACAATGGTCAGGGAGGCGGTAATAACAATGGCTGTAAATATAAGGCATTCATGTCTTGTGGAGTGAAAGAGTATGATGGCAAGGGAGATGCAATAGCCCTCACACAATGGATTGAGAAGATGGAGAACGCGATGGAAATGAGTGGCTGCATGCCAGGACAAAGGGTCACGTATGCAACTGGTTCATTTGTAGGTAAGGCTTTGATGTGGTGGATTACTCAAGTTCAAGCATGAGGAAGAGTAGTCGCGAATGCAATGACTTGGGAGGAGCTAAAAGCCCTCATGACTGAAGATGTTTGTCCAAGCAACGAGTTAGAGAAGGATTTTTGGGGACATGTCATGAAGAGAGCTGCTCATGCTGAATACACTAATCGCTTCCACCAGTTGGCAAGGTTAGTACCTCATATGGTTACTCTGGAGGTGAACAAGATAAAGTGATACATCGTTGGACTACCAACTCAGATTAGAGGAATGATTAGGGCTACTCAGACAAACACGATGCAACAAGCCATTTTGACGGCTGCGGTGTTAACGGAGGAAGCAGTTTAAAGTGGTAGGCTAAGTACGGCTAGAGAAGAACGCAAGGAGCTGGAGGAAATAGAGATGGATGGAGGTAACTGGGAAGCTAGTAAGAAGATGAGAAAGGGGAAGAATGTTGTGTCAATGACTGATAGTGGGAATGCGGGTAGTAGTCCGAAGTGTTCCGCATGATCTACATATCATGGACCTAATAAGCCATGTTTGGTATGTTTTAGCTGGAATGGACTGGGGCATGGCATTAAGGAATTCCAAAAGCCTATTGTGAATGATGCGTATGCGCCAATGATTGAAAGACATATGAAAGACGAGCTTGCTACGAGTGTGGAGAAACAGGACACTATAAGGACCAATGCCAAAGTTGGAAAGAGCACCAGGACAAGCTGGAAACCCGTTAGCTCTAGACGGGAATCAAGGTGGTGAGATCATTGGGTACCGTATTAGAAGAACGGTGTTCTATCCAACTGGAATAGAAGAAGCGCAAGATACGGATGAGGTGACGGGTATGTAATTTGCTAACAAATTTCCTGTCACTATATTTCCTAGGATTGGTGGTAGCTCTATATTTTCCGAATTATGCCTTGTTAGTGTAAGTTTAGGGTGGTAGAAATAGGAGTACGTAATTTCGACAACGGATGGTAAGCAAGAAGAGGTAGGTGAAATTCCCGGATACATAGTTAGAGTTAGGAAATTGTAAGTTCCGTGTAGATATAATTTCTTTAAGGCGTGGAGGTTGAAGTGATCATGGAACCGGATTGGTAACAGCATGACGGACTGAGCTAGTATGTCGTGATAAACTGTTAGAATGATGAAGACATTGGAGGAGTGCGATGAGCGAGAAGGAAATAGAAGAGTCATATGTGAGATTTTCAAGCGTGAGAACGTCGAGTAGATAGTTAGAGGGGATGGCATTTCATGGAACTAGCAAGGGGCAAAGTGAAGCAAGATGAAGGAGCATTTTGGAGACTGAAGAGGTGGATTGGATAATGATCCGATCTTGGCATTATCGAAAGGACTGGACGAAATTCTTGGAGCACGACGATACATGGGGCAAGGATTAGGACGCGTATGAAGACGACGACGAAAGGTGATTGTTTATAGGTTGTAGAAACTGAAGATTTGGAAGACCAAGATTAGACTTAGATGGTGGAGCTGAATGGTTAGAGCTGCCTAGAATGCTTGAGGCATTTGGTGCACGAGACGTAGAGAATGATCCGTACGGATTATGGACGTCTCCAACACCTAGTCAATCTAACATTAGACAATGATGATGGATGGAGATGAGTGGTGACAAGGACGTGCAAAGGCCAAGTACCATCTGGGAAAGGCAAGCATAGTTGATGAGACATGGGATACGAGAAAGGAAGTAAAGCTGAGACGAGATTGAGCTATATGGATGACGTGTTAGGATGGTTTGGATGAAGGATGTAGGTTGCATGAGTTGGGTTGTCTAAAGCAGAGAACGCGTCAACATTTATGTTGCGTGGCTTTGATAATCACATGTAAAAAGGGACGTAGACTATACTTCCTACGTGGATAGGAGTAGATTAGAAAGGAAGGTGTAAGGACGAAGATGGTAGAAGAGATGCATGACGGAGCGGAGGAATAAGGATGATGAGAGTTGGGTGATAGTCGATAGACTGACTAGATCATTTCATATTCAAAGCCGAGTGAGAAGTTGTAGAGTTAAAAGGATTGCACACGAATGTGATGGATAGGAGGTTCTGCGTAAAGATTATCCTAATGAGTAGGGAATGCTTCATGAAGAATGATGGCAAAGGAAGAAACGATGGGAAGCAAGCGTAGTATACCATTGATAGACTAATGGTTGGTGTGAGCATATTATGGGTATAATTGAGGAAGGCGCCTAAGCATTGGCGTAAGGTTTGGAGATAGTTGAAAGAACACGTTTTATTAAGAAGAATTATTCTACAAATAGAGAGTTATAAGTGATAGGGGCGTATTCCTCACTAATGAGAATGTAGAGAATAAAGGAGAACGCCTAAGATATAGGCTGAAGACAAGGTGGTAGACAATATGGAAATTGAGAGCGTGGAGAGACAAACAGGAGGTAGTATGGAGGAAGAATGGCTTGAGGGAGCAGAATATTATCAAGATCGTGGAGTGAATTGGAAGGGAAAGCCAATGGAGCTAGAGATGAGAAATCGCGAACAATGGAATGTTAACTTAGAGGAAATGGCGTATCACCAGTTAGTATGAAGGGTGGATAGTTACTTGGGTTCGAGCATGGAAAGTCGAAGGGGTAGTGGTGAATATGACATGGTCATGTGACTGATGAGAAGTTTGTGGCTATGCAATCCTGCATATGCCATTGGACGTGAAGAATGGTTGGGATGAACTTTTGGATGATGGAAAATCCGTAGAGGATAGAAGTTGTAGGTTTGGTGATGGGGAAAGGTAGTAGAAAATACTAGAATAAATTCATAGGAGACGAGGTGGGTCATTATTATGGTGGAATGAAGTTAGAAGCGGCCAACATATTGGATCGGATGTGGATCGGAAAACTATGGAGGTGGTGGTAGTACTTATAGTGCAAGTTGAAAATGACAAAGGACCGACTAGAGAGTTGTGCGGATAAAAGGCATAAGTTGTTGGGAATTTAAGATTGGAGATAATGTAATACGAAAAATTTCATCATGGAAAGAAGTGAGGCGGATTGGAAAATTTTCATCATGGAAAGACCCCTCTAGTTTTGAATAAAAAGACAAATTTACCCCTGTAGTTATTGAAAAAAGGTGGGGGATAAATGGACACGTGTCACCTTGTGGTTTCACCCTACCCTTTTTATTATAAAATCTTTTTTATTTTACCCTAACTCTCTCTCTCTCTCTCTCTATATATATATATATATATATATATATATATATATATATATATATATATATAGAGTAGGGATCAAATAAGAAGATTAAGTAAAATGAGAAGAATGAGAAGAAACCACAGCCACATATTTCAGATGCACCTACAAAGTCAGATGCATCTCCCCTTGAAATTCTCCTTCCTTTGTGGAATATGTGGTCAAGATTTCTTCTTACTCTTCTCATTTTAATTTTTCTTCTTACTGGATCCCTACTCTATATATATATATATATATATATATATATATATATATATATATATATATATATATATATATATATATATATATATATATATATATATATATATATATATATATATATATATATATATATATATATATATATATATATATATATATATATATATATATATATATATATATATATATATATATATATATATATATATATATATATATATATATATATATATATATATATATATATATATATATATATATATATATATATATATATATATATATATATATATATATATATATATATATATATATATATATATATATATATATATATATATATATATATATATATATATATATATATCTACTACTTATAATGTCTGTATAATTTTCTCTTCATTTCTAAAATAAGTAAGTTTTCTCAACATTTCCTTATTTACTCTACTCAATATTTTTATTATTAGAAATCACAAAAATATGTCAACTAAACTATCTTTAGAAATGATGTCATATTAAAACCTGTGTTTCATTCTTGAAACTAAATAAAGAATATAGTTTCTCATAAACAGCTAACCTTTTTAAAACAGAAGGTTGTGGCCCACTAGACGGATATACTACAAATCTCACACTTTCACCTTTAGTTTCTTTCGACCCTCTCTAGACACACACCAAAACAAATCCCATCAATAAAAATGATTTCACCGCCGCCTCATAAATCCCGGCGAACCGCCGACGATGACTTTTGATTTTATTTTTCTTGATTTATATGTTCTCTTTGTGTTTATAATTAATTTGGTAAATCATTTTTGTGTTTATATGTTTTTTTAATTTTTGACGTTTTTTTCAGATCTGCCTCTCGCCAGAATCGCTTTGCCTGAAATGTATTCTAAGCTTTATTGACTCAACACATCGAGTGTTGATTTAATTCAGGTTCGTGTAATTGCAATTTAACATATTAATTATTGTTGGGTTTTCGGTATGATCCATTTACGACATTATTTTCTATAGAATTAATTAAATACGAGTTGATTCATTTGTTTCATGAATTGATTTTGTTTTTTGTAATTGTTTTTTGCAGGGCTAGCATCCACAACTTAAGTGTATATTCCTTTTTAAATACATGCTTGCATCTCCATCGGTTCCACAATCTACAAGGTAAATGATCTCTTTTATCTATTTTTTTAAATTTGAATTTAGAGCGCGTGTAAAATCGTCTTTTTGGTACAAAGGAAAACGAATACGTTCTTCAACCAGGTTGTTTTATGATATTATTTGAATTTAGTTAATTATTGTGTTCTTTCATTGTGATTTATCTATTTTGATATGAATTTGTAATAAAGGAAACAATAGAAACATAAAATGCTTGTGACATTCCTGTTACACAAATATGCAAATACAGAAAGGTTGAATAAAAAGATGAAAAAAGTGTTTTCTTAAATGAAAACGAGTTATATTAGGAGATCAAATAAACTAAAAGATAAAAACAAAAACTTTCATAGGAAGCATTCATATTTGTAAGCACTCTTAATGTGGGTATTAGAATGCCGGCAGGCTCACCACATTCTTAAAAGCGGACAAAGTCAACCAAAAAAAATAGTAGCTTCCACCCCAAATTTCTTAAAATGGTTGATAAAATATATTTCGGTGTAATTTAAATTCCATTTACATTCATCATTCTAGAATCAAAATTATCCATCAAAAGAACCAGATGAGGTGTGTTCTACTACATTACATTTTCATTGAACGTTTTGTAGGTTTGAGATGCGTTCTTCAATCAATTCCGGTGTACAATGTTATTTTAATTCTATTAATTGTATTGGCCTTAAATTGTTTATGCATATGTACATTAACTGCTCGATCAAATGTTTGATCATGTGGACATCAAATGTGTTCTTATCTTGCTACTAATGGATGGGATTTTATTTCAGTTTAAATATTGAAATGTTTGTTTTAGGGAATTTTGTGGTTCATGTTCATAACGAGTCTCGGTTATCATTTGGTCTACTGACGTGGTTAACAAAATGAAACATCGTAACTTCTTGAAGGTCACCATGCCTGTGCTCTATAACTTCTTATGTTCTCGGTATGAACCTCATTTTTTATTGGTTTATCCATATCTTAGTTGTACACGTGGGATTAGGTAATGGATTAATGTTATAATCATGAACATCACGAGCTGGGAGGGTGTATGCAACTAAGAATTATAGATTGAACTGGATCACTTTCAACCCGCCCGACCTATGCATATTATAGGTCACTTTTTTATTATGTTTGAGATGAACACAACCAATATTGAAGGTCTTACTTGTTGCCTATTGTGATGTTTTGCATGCCTGATGAAAACAAATACCACATATAATTAAAATTACTCTATTGTGAATATAGGATGGTGTCCACAACTTTGTTGAATATCTCAGGTAAGTGTGCTCCCATTCTCCTTTAAATCTTTAATATGAACAGCTATACATGCCCTCTTGCATGCTAAGTTACATACTATCAAAAGCTCAGATAAATATTGCTTTGCATCAATTTAACCTCGTTCTCTTTGCAGGTTCATGTGGTAAAATAGTGGTGCTCAGTGAAATTTACTTTTCCTACTTGTTGGTTTAGAAGTCTTGACATCAGTTATCGTTATCAACGTCTCTCCAAAGTATTGCAGGTTATCGCTCATTGGTATTAATAGGTGCTTGATTTGAATCACTTTATTATCATCTTTTTTGTCTATTAAACTTAGTTTTGTTCTCATGCCTCACGTTTTCTGTTTACGTCTCTAATATGATACCAAGGTTGAATAATTGCACAACGAGGTGAATATTGCACAACGAGGAAGTCACTGTGGCCTCCATGACACCTCTTATATGAGGCTGTGCATGTAGGTATGGCCATTTCCTCTTATGTAATTTCACTTCATATCGGTTATTAGGACGCTTCATGAGCTGATTCATATTGCAATTTCTCATATTTCAGATTTGGAAATTTGTTACTAATTCTGCTGATGTTCTTGGAATTAGCCTTACTCTTGACAACATGGTTGAATCTTGCATGATCATGTAAGTTCATTTTGTGTTTATGATATACAAAAGCTGGTTGCGTTTAACTCCATGTTACATTAATTCATATGTCTGTTATGTATTCTTTTGTGTTCAGATTTTTTTTGTTCTCAAATAAACTCCCTCCTACAATAATAACAGTACGTATTTGTAGTCGTATTATAATAAACCAAACGGACTATTTTAGCAGTTTAAGGCGATACTGTCTGGTAGTTGTTTCAAGCAAACTTATTTTGAGATATATTGAGCCGTATAAGCATTTTAACAACTTTATGAGTATCCGCTGATGTATGTTTAACATTTCGTGTACAAGGTAGAATTTAACTAATTTTTTAAAGTAACAACTTTATATTAAGGATGGTCTCACACCAATAGGACGAGAACATGATGGTAGGAGTTGTCACAGACCACCACCATATATGCAGCGTTGACACCTTAGCTATTTGTTTTCAAGAAATAAACATACCCATTTTTTATAGGTATGTGTACATAAATAGTTATTTTGCAATGCCATTAGTACTTTGGATACTTGCCACATCAGTAGGTTTTAAGAACACATCAGTGGGTTTAAAGAATATTGTTTTATTGTTGAAAGGCAAGGTTTTGCGCCTACATTTTCTTGGTATGTAGCTAAAACAATCAAATTTATGATATAATTTTGTGAAATTTCTATACCCTCTTTTTAAAACATCCCTTGAAGTGAGTTCTAATTATGATGCGTTGCAGGGTTGGCACTATTAATTCAGATGGACAAAGTAGAAAAAGGAGACGAGCTTACATCAAAAAAGAAAAGGGACGGTTTGAGAATAGGTTATGCCAAAAGGGATAATGAAACGGAAGACCATTCTGACACAAGCAATGAGAGCGGGGTTTTGGAACTACGACGAGTTTAGCAAATATTATGTCACTGTCGGGTTCTCACAAGGGATCATTACACGTTCAGGTTAGTATTATAATTGTGAAACGCTTTATTAGTACAAATGTTGAGAGAAGAGTCAGATTTTCTATCGGACTGTCTGGACTTTAAAATCGACGCATACGGAAACTGATAATGTGATATTGAATACTTAGACTAAGTTAATCAGCTAATTTCTGCATCGGCTTAGGCTGGTTTTAAGTTATGAAAGTTGGTTAGTTGCTTTTAATGGTTTTAAATTATTTTGACCATACCATCTGTACGTGCCTAGACAATATGTCGTAGTCCCCCATTCCACAGCCGATAGAAATCAACGAGTAACATAGAGTATTATGCGCAAGACCATAATGTGTATTTGTGACGACAAAATATAAGACCATCGCTCTGCGAACTTGGAAGTATCACTTCAACTACATAATGTTATAATTGACTGTCATGAATCCTTTGATAAAGGCTTCACATTTTAAATGAGGAAAATGAAACATGTATCTATATACTTAAATTATTTCGTTGGATAATTTATCCAGGATCCCATGAGCGGAGCTATTAAGAGACCAGGAAGGGTCCTGGCCCCCTAGACACAAGTTATTCATAATTTCTGTGTTAAAAATAAAAAGATTTAGTTTGGCCCTCTCATAACTTAAAGCCTCATTAAAAATAAGCTGCTTCCAGCTTAAAGCCCAATATTTTGTTTCTAAAATCCTCAAAATGTGGTATGCCATAGAGTTTGTAAGCAAGTGTTAATGCTGATAAATTTCTCAGTATTCTCCCTCATGAAGCAAAGGTGTGAGCTCGTCTCTATGAATCTGCTGATGGACCACCGTGGGCCTCTTTTATGTTAACCCAAGTTTTGTCTTTAGGACCTAATTGCTTAGTCCGGCCAAGAAAACTCAGAAGGCTGCTGACGAGGCAAAATATTGCTTTGGACATATTGACGGGGACCATCTCACGCTGTTGAACGTATATCATGCACAAGTAAAATAGCAAGTACTCATGCTCTAATATGTATTCTTATTTTGTGCATAGATTTTTTTAGTAGGACCACCTCTTTATATATGTTTGCATGCTGATGAAGATCAACAATTGTGTTACGAGAACTTTGTGAACCGTAGGGCGTTAAAATTTACAAATAATGTTAGGCAACAACTTACTCGTTTAATGGAGAGGTTCAATGTCAAGTTTGTCAGCACAGATTTCAACAGCCGTGACTACTATCATATTCAGAAAAGCTATGTTATCTGGGTACTTCATGCAGGTTATATGACCGTAAAAGACTATCAAGTTCATTTCGTATTCTTAACCTGCTGTATATAACATATGCATTTTTTTTTATGTGTGGTAAAGCTTATATGGATTTTGGATTTGCAGGTGGTTCATTCGCACCCATCAAATTGTTTGGATCACAAGCCGGAATGGGTTATTTATAACGAATATGTGTTAACAAGCAGGAATTTTATATGCTCTATTACAGATGTTCGTTGGGAATGGTTAGTCATTTTAACGATTAACATTTTTTCTTATTTTTCGTGTATTTTTGTGGTTGTTGGGGGCACAGTCCGTCCATTCTCATAAAGAGAAGACCATGATTAGTACGGGTTCAAAATGTGTGATTTACGATTAATGGAACAAGTCCAAATGGGTCGATATATCTTTACAGTAGTTACTGATGTTATATTATTAGGAATGGATTATAATGATTTTAACAGTTGCAAACGTTGTCGGTGACTGTCAATATGTTTGGCGTGTTGCCATTTTAGTAGAGTTTCTAAATTCTACGTGTTTAGGAAAAAAAATATGAGGAGCCTGATCAACCCATATGCATATTAATTGTGACCCGTCACTTCCATTCTGTCAATTACTAAATCTCTTTTTTTGGGGGTTTTTGTTTTCAGGATTGTTGATATCGCCCCACGCTATTATGATCTTGAAAACTTTCCTCTAATGTGAAGCGAAACGTGTTCCGAAGAAGCTATATAAGAAACATGAAAATGACAAGCAGCAACAGCAGAAGATAGAAGAAACCGCTCTTGTACACGACTCACTTAAGTTTATATCTATAATTTCAATTGAAGAGTAACAAAAGAGAGTATGGCAGACACAACTGATTTAAGTGAAGTTACCATCGTAGTTTAGTAACAGTCATTTTCTTTCGTTGGAATTCAATGATCTAAGAGGTCATATTAAGGCTGCAGTTATTACATGAAACACCTACCATAATATCGGGTATCGTTAATTATGTATCGTTAGGCATTTCCGCTGCTATGCGCGGGTACTCACCTAGGGATGAGATCGATAGAAAACTTTATCTCGGTAGAAAATGTTGAAAACACATCCAACACCATTGGATCAAATCTCCTTCCCTACCTTTTTCTTACACCAAACTAGAGGGGGTTGTTTGTAACTTTCTTTATTCTTTAAGGGTGGGATTGTATTTCCTATATTTACATACTCTTATAATTTTTTTATAAAATCAAAAAATCAAAAAACCAATTTCCAAAAAAATAAAATAATTTCAAAAGTAATTATAAAAAATACAAAAAAAAATTATCTTTAAAAAATTTGGAAAAAAATATTTCAAATATTTTAAAAAGTTTAAATATTCGTAAAAAAATTATAAAAATATATTAAAAAAGTTTACAAGAATAACTAAAATTCAAAAAATAATCAGAAAATAAATAAATAAATTCTATAATTTTTTTAAAAAATGTTTTTTCGGAAATTTAAAAAAATTATTCAAAAGATTTAAAAAATATAAAAACTCTAAAAATAAAAAAGTAATGAAATTATTTTAAGAAAACTAATTTTTTTCTGAAACTTCCAGAAATATTAAAAAAAATCAAAAAATTTAAAAAATCTACGAAAACTAATAATCTGAGAAGAAAGAATTTTTTTTCGATTTTTTTTAAAAGTAAAAAAATCGAAAATTAAAAAAATCAAAATTTTATTCGGAAGATAATTTCGGAAATTTTTTTATAAAATTTTTTCCGAAAATTTGTTTTCGAAAATTTATTTTAGAAACTTTTTTTTGCCAATTTTTTTTTCAAAAAGCATGCACTTTAGTGCATCTGTTTGAGATATTTTAGGGCATCCTTTTACAACAAAAAAATATTGCAACTATTATACTTAGAAAAGATGTTATAACACATATTTTGAATGTCGTAATTATACAAACAAACGTTGTAATAATTTGTGTGATGCCATAATCATACTAATAGATGCTTTTTTATAACAATAATTGATAACGAGTTATGATTACACGTTACCCTAACTATACAATGATGTCCTGATGATACTAATAGATACTCTAACTTAACATGATGTTTTTATTACTAAGAGATGCCGTAATGCATATTTTGCATGCACTAATTATATAAACAAACGTAGTAACAATTCGTGTGATGCCATAATCATAGTAATAGATTCCTTTATCATAACAATAATCGAAAATATGTTATGATTACACGTTACTTTAAACATACAAATAGATGTCGTAAGCATACACGATTATGTCCTAATGTTCATACGAATGGATCCACTAACTCAAACAAACAGATGCCCTAACGTAACATTATGCTCTTATCATTTTAAAATACTAAGATACTAAGAGATGTCGTAACACATATGCAATAACTATGCAATCAAACATTTTAACAATTCGTGTGATGCCCTAATCATACTAACATATGCCGTTATCATAGCAATAATTGATAATTGAGTATGATTACACGTTACCCTGAATATACAAACTGATGCCCTAATCATATAAACAAATGTCCTCACTTAACATGACGCTCTTATCATACTAAGAGATGTCGTAACACATATTTTAGATGCATTAATTATATAACAAACGTTGTAAAAACTCGTGTGATGACTTAATCATACTAATACATGCCCTTATTATAACAATAATCGTTATACTATGCTCAACATTACCTTAAGCATAAAAATAGATGCCCTAAACATACATAATGACACTCTAATGTTCATGCACATGGATGCACTAAGCAAAACAGAAAGATGCCGTAGCATAACA
Organism: Glebionis coronaria; assembly: GCA_025667525.1. NCBI lineage: Eukaryota > Viridiplantae > Streptophyta > Magnoliopsida > Asterales > Asteraceae > Glebionis > Glebionis coronaria. The sequence continues at coordinate 23,278,815 of CM046876.1, forward strand.
TTATGCTATAATGAAACTAAATACTAACAAATGTTGTAACACATATTTTATATTGTGGATGCACTAACTATACAAAAAAAATATTATAACGATTCGTGTGATTCCCTAATCATACTAAAATATGCCCTTATTATAACAATAATCGATAACCAATTATGATTACATGTTACCTTAAACATATAAATAGATGCCCTAAACATACACAGTGATGCCTTAATTCTCCTAAAATGGATGAACTAAACAAAACAAGTAGATGCCCTAACTTAACCTGGTACTATTGTCATACTAAAAGATGTCATACGACATATTTTGGATGCATGAATTATATAAACAAACTTTGTAACAATTCGAGTGATACACTAATCATACTAATAGATGCCCTTATAACAATAATTAACAACTGATTATAATTACACGATACCCTAAAAATAGATGCCCTAAACACATACAATGATTCTTTAGTTTGCTATAAATAGATGCCCTAAATATACACATAAATGCCCGAATTAGTACCCAAATTAAGAATGTCGTAGGTAACAAATAAATTGACGCCCTAATACAACATTAAATATATACCCTAAAAGAACACAAATGGATGCATTAAATTGCATCTCTCGAGAAAATTAAATTACAAAAAATTAATCAAATTCTTTTTCACATTTTCTGTTCACATTTTCAATATTTTTTTCAAAATTTCTAAAGTATCGATTTTTTTCAAATATTATAATTTTTTTCAAAATTTTGACCTTTTTTTTTAATTTTCAAGTTTTCGAGCTTCCTTATCAAATTAAAATAATCGAATCTTTGTTCAAATTTTGGATTTTTTTCAAATTTTTTGACTTTTTAAAAATTTTCGAACTTATTTTCAAATTTTCAAATTTTTAAAAAAAATTTCCAAACTTTTTTTATATTTCTTTCAAAATTTCACTCCTTTTTAATATTATCAAACTATTTTAAAATTTTCGATTTTTTTTTTCAAATTTGTATACCTTTTTAAAATTTTCGAATTTCAATATTTTTTCTAAAATATCGATTATTTTTCAAATTTTTGAACATTTTGGTGAAATTTAAAAAAAAATTTGGAAAAAAAAGTTTCGAAAAAAAATATTGAAAATTTTTTTTTTGAAAAAAATTTATTTTTGAAATAAAAAGTCTGGAAATTTTATTTGGAAATAAAATCGAATTTCTTTTATTTTTAAATATTAAAATATTAAATTATATAAATAAATAAAGTTTTTTTTAAAGTTTACCCTAATGTTTGATATTTATAAAATCTACCCTTTAACTTAGTTTTTTAGGTTTTCTATTGAGATAAGGTTTTCTCTAGAACCCATCTCTCTCTCTCTCTCTCTCTCTCTCTCTCTATATATATATATATATATATATATATATATATATATATATATATATATATATATATTTCAAATAAATATATAAATAAAATAAAAAACATTACGATAATATTTATATTTAAATATTGTTAAAGAAATGATTAAAAAAGAATTAACTAGAGGTAAAGAGGATAAAATGTATCAGCTAAAACAAATTCTAAAAGTGGTAAAATTAATATATGTTGTGTGAAATTAAACAAATCTAAATATATTAAAATTTGAATTTTTTTTATAAATTTTATCTAATTAAAACATAACTAATACTAATTTAATCTTATCAAAAAAAAATATAAAAGAAAAAAAGAAAAAAGAAGAAAACAAAGACAGCCTTGGCCAAATAGATTGTGATTGAGATCGAGTTGTGACGATCGAGAGGGGACTTGGTCGCTGCAACGGTGTCGACCGACTGCGACTCGGTCGCCTTCGATCGACCGATACTCCATTGTTGGTAGCCAAACTTAGCTATTTGAAATGAAAAGTAATGTTATTTAAAATTTATCTATTTTAAATGAAGGTAATACATTTTTATTTATGAATGATAGACCATAACCAAACTTACACAAACAATTTTATGAAATGATGTATCATACAACTTGTGGATGTATATAAAAGTGTTGGTTTATAATTTTATCAAATGATGTATCATACAACTTGTGGATGTATATAAAAGTGTTGATTTATAATTTTATGAACTGAGGTATCATACAACTTGTGGATGTAACCAATTGAGCTAGCTCAGTTGGTAATCAATAGCATGGTTCTAAATAGCTCGTTATAGCCCGCCTTAAGGCGCGTTAAAGCTTGAGGCGTGACCTCCGCGCTACGCAATAGGTCAAGGCGCGCTACGACATGAGGTGCGGTTATTTTTTTGAATTCAACTCCAAAAGATGAATATTATTACATGTAAGGAGAGTTTTCTAACCTTAATTATTATGTACAACACTTATTATGAACATAATATAAATATATTATTGAAATACATAAAACAAGTAAATATTTTTATATGTTGTGCCGCTATAAGCCACGCTATAAAAACGCTAAAACTTCGCCTTAGCCGCTAAAGCGTGTAGCTTGAGTATGCCGCAACGCCACGCTTCACGCTATTTATAACCATGATTCAATGGTAACTTTAGGGAATTTTGGAAAGGTCTTGAGTTCGAGTCTCACTAAAAACCTTCAGTGGCTTGAATTAAAATAAAAGAGGAGTAGAGTTTATCCCCTAAGAAGAAGGTTCGGGACTTGTATACTGTCTAATTGGATGTTACTGTAAGATTGAATCACTAATTATTAACTCGCCGTTTAAAAAAAAATACAACTAAAGTGTTTATTTATTTGTGTTGTGATATTATTTTAGACATTTACAAGTGTTGAAGTAGAAACAATTTTTTATGAGGACAATGATGATTAATAAATCTATGGCACTTGGACAAAGAAAAAACGTTATGAAGAACAGATAAACATGACAATTCACAAGAGACTCATTATTAAACCATAAAATGGTCTCATTTATCACACCGTTGTTCGGGTCTAACCCGAAACTCGTAGGGTCAACCCGTGATAGTTAATAAATTTTAAAGTCTATAAATAAGCTAGACGAGTTGTAGTAGTACCTCACAACATCTATTATTTCCATCATGAATAATATGTATGCGATACTGTTGTTTCTTGTTTTTAGCATGAGCATGAGCTCGACTCTCTGTGATGATGGCAATCAGGAGATTGCCATGGTCGTGGAGGATCAAACGACTGTGCACGATCATGGAATGAGTCAGGTACGTTACATATCGCTATGTATATGTTAGATTGCTAGTTAATAAACTAATACTAGCTTAAGATAAAGAGAGATGTTTGGGCTAACATTTGGTGTTTCATACGTATATTATTAGCAAACCAAACATACGCAAAGACATCTCAATAATATCGATCGTGACTTTGTGCAGGCAAATCGAGTTGAAACTGGAATATTCATTTTGGAAAATGGGAAGGTATTGAAACTTTCTCGGAAATCATCTCCGGGCAAGAATTGCATTAATTTAGACCAGCCGTGTGGGGTGCTTGATCAGTGCTGTGATCCCTATTATTGCACTGGTTATGCTTGGGGAACATGTGTAACCACTTACTGTGTTCGTGCGGGTCTACCTTGCCCCGCAACTTTCAGCCAAGAGTCATGTTGCGGCAATTGTTTCGGAGCCTTTTGTGTGGGTTAGGGAGTCTGTTATGCATACATGAGTGTGTCATGTACGTCTACAATAATGTAACATATCAGATTATCAGTTGATGTTGGTCAAGAGTCATGTGTGTGCGTGTTTAATGAAAAGCTTATTGCAGCATTTCTATTTTCGCAATGTTTGAAATAATTATTTAAATTCATGTTACTGTGTTTGGATATACCCTTGCTTTGTAACATTCTTACCTGTGATATCACAGTCAGTTGCTCTTAAAAATGGAAAGAATGGGGAATATATGGCTCGGTGAGCTAACAAAGCTTAAAGAAAAGAAAGATTCAGGTAGAGAAAACCATGATGAGAACGTCTCACAAAATCGGCAGCGGAAAAACGGGTCTCTGAAGAGACGATTTTTATGCTTATTGATCGATTTGCACCTTCTTGGTTATGTTTTCACTTTTTACTATGTGAAATATGTGTCAATGAATATTATTCTTTTTGGTATGTTTTCCTAATGTCAAATTTGTGTATGACCTGTCTGTCATATGTTGTCTAATGATTCCCACCTCCGATCCAACTGCCCACCCGACTCATAACAATTTGTTTTAGTTTCTTTTTTTACACATATGATGTAGATCGGAAAGTATCAAAGCAATTTGAACCGCTCACATCAAAGTAGTACTAGACTTGTAGTAGCGTAAAGGCCGGAATCCGGGGCGGCCATAACATTAAGCTATTGGGAATCTTATGGTCATCATCTTCACTCACATACTCTGTGGTAACTAGCTAACGAGACTTTCTATCATTAGATGTTTTTCGTTGTTCTATTGAAAATAGGTTCTCATTGATTTGTTCATTACGTGGTGAAAGTACTATTATCAACTTAACCTAATTTCACTATTTTACACTAGTTTAAATCCAAATTTATTAACTAATATATGTCTACAATCAGGTAACTAATTATGTGAAATTATTGAGATAATAATTGTTAATATAAAATATTATCTGTATATAATAAGGCATGATTCTCGTTTTACGTAATGTTTGACAGTTGCCTCGAAACATAGTTTTTGTAGAATAGATGAAATAACAAAAAACATTATAATTTTATAATAATCTTGTCATAAAATACTTTTCCTGTCTATTAATTTAGAGTGACGATTATGTAGGATAGCGATATGAAAACGAGAGTATAAATAAGGGCCTATCAAAATGGAAAATTTCTTAAAGAGTAAAATTCTTTGATTTTCCTTTTAAATAGATTCAAATGAAATTCTTTTTTCGATAAAGTTCATGGCAAATTGGCAATCGAGCAACTTCGAAAAAAATTGACACTTCTCAAATTTTTTTTCAAGTAGAAATTTTTTTTAGGTGAAAACGAAATTTTATTTTATTTTGGACTTCTTTTACCCAAAGTTCTATTAATAGTACATGTTAGTGGGTTAATGAACGTATGCATGTATAATAGAAGAGCCGAGATTTTTAAAGTTATATAAATTGGGTAAATTTTCTCACAAATATAAGGTAAGCAGAGTCTTACAATAGGCTTTATTATTATGTTTGTGGAAAAACTTTATCTGTAAAATTTATATAAATTTCAATGATCTGAATTAATAATATAATATATATGATAACAATGTTATTCAATCTCGCCAAATGTTTAATAGAATTTGATTACATTGAAATTTCAAACATAACTTTGTAATAATTGATAAATAGATTCTCATTACAACTTTCATGACCACTTTGATGAATGATAACTTAAATTAGCGAACCATTATTTTGTAATAAGAAATCAGTTAGAAGTATACAAGTAAACTGTTAAAGACCGATTATAGATGGTCAATCTCCCAAGAAGTAGATATAAGAAGCGGAAGGATAAGGCTCTTAGAGCGGGCAAAACTCTAAGAAAACTAGAGAGAAACCAAGAAACTTTTCATTTCATTCCTATCTCATTTACAAAGCAAGTTACATTTATATAAGAAATAACACTAGTGATATCCTAATATTTAGGCACAAGAACAGAAACATGGGACACGTTGTGCTAATTATGGTTATACAGTTTTGCATGAAACAAATTACTTCAAATGTGCATGTAGAAAATAAAGACATCATGTTTGCCTATATCATGCACGTATCAATACTCCGCGCCTCAAAACGAGTCTTGTCCTCAAGACTCATGCATGGTGTTATCTCTTGTGTCACGTGGCTTCCAAAGGTGGTTTCGACTCAGGTTGAAGAAAAACATACATTGGTGGATGGCATAGGTGAGCTCGAAAATACAATTTCCTACAACCGAAGATTGCCAACATGTCTGTGGTGCGTATGTCATGCTCATATGTTTGTTGAACTGAAAGAATGCTGAAATTTCTTGTTTTGATTTCTGGCAATTTGTGAGGGGTGTTGGAAAATGCATGGGGAATTTTGGTGTTGACCTTGGTTTTGGTGTTAGGGAGTGGTGTAACACAATTTTCAGTAGTCATGTTTATGGTCGGATGGTCTTTCGAGATGGTTTTGATGATGACTTTTTCTTTGATCTGGGTGAAGACGGTTTTGGTGTCAGAGGTAGAATCATGAGGCTCATCTTCAAGGATGGTGTTTTGCCAGTTAAATGTGGTTCCGTAGCGGACTTGGAGAATATTGATGAGGGCATCAACTTTTGCGTTTAAGATGGATAATTGATGTTGGATGTCTGTGGCTAGTGTAGGTGGTGGAGGCATCGAGTAAGTCAATGAAAGCACCATTGTTAAAGACCGATTATAAATGGTCAATCTCCCAAAAAGTAGATATAAGAAGCGGAAGGATAAGGCTCTTAGAGCGGGCAAAACTCTAACACTGTGTTCTTGAGTTTTATTTTCGAAAGAAGAGAAAAGAAGTTGAAAAAAAATAAAATAAATTTGTGTTCCCGAGTTTTTTTCGGAAAGAAGAGAAAAGAAGAGAAGAGGAAATTTGCCTCAACTTCTCTCCAAAAACTTCTTCCCAAAAGTGGGATGATTTGGAAAGAACTTATATTAGGAAGCCTTAAATACATACAATTACTAAATTGACCTAATCTAAAACATAACTTTATATATAATAAAGGGTATAATTGTAAAATAACTTATTATCTCTTCTTTTCTTTTCTAACTCGGGAACATGATATATAAAATTAAAATGTCATTTCTCTCCTCTTCTTTTCTACCCATTTTTGTCACTTCTCTTCTTTTCTTTCATTAAAAAACTCGAGAACAGAGCGTAAGAAAACTAGAGAGAAACCAAGAAACTTTTCATTTCATTCCTATCTCATTTACAAAGCAAGTTACATTTATATAAGAAATAACACTAGTGATATCCTAATATTTAGGCACAAGAACAAAAACATAGGACACGTTGTGCTAACTATGGTTATACAGTTTTGCATGAAACAAATTACTTCAAATGTGCATGTAGAAAATAAAGACATCATGTTTGCCTATATCATGCACATATGATAAACCAACAATAACATGTTGGCCTCTTATTACTCGTCAACTATATTACGGTGTCATTTTAATTTCTATCTCTATAGGGAATCGGTCTTAAGATTTCGAATGCCTTGAGCGAAATGATATATTATGCCCCTTATAGACACACGATACACTAGTTTTAAGAAGTTTGAGTCATAATAAGCATACTACTTGGTTCATTGTCACGTCTATTTTCATTTAATAAACACATATTACTAATGTAAATTTTGAACTACGTGTCCGCAAATATATTATCGTATGGAAAAAGTTGCACATGTATCAAAATGAACGGTTAACGTTTAAGAAAATTTAAACCTTATAAAATAGGAATTTGATCGGCAAGATCTCAAAAATAAAACAAATATCATTCCATATTCATCTAACAAAATTTTGTATACAAAACTTCAATTTTGTCACAACGAATTAAAAAAAGTTATACAAAAAATCGTTACTCATATATTATACTAGTATACTGAGTCGATATTTTATTTGATATTACTTGACAATATTGAAATCCATAGTCAACACTTGGAGTCAGGGACGAAGCCAGGACGAAATTTGATCCGGTGCACAAATGTTTTTGAGCCATAATATAACAAATGTAAAAGTGAATTAAAACGAAGGGTAGAAACACATTTCGATTCACTGGGTGCATTTAAGATGCATTTGGGAAAAAAATGTTTTCTTCACAAATTAACACTACAAAAAAAAAAGTTATAGGGGTCACGGGCACCCGCGGGAACCCCCTAGCTCCGTCCCTGCTTGGAGTGAAAACGAGCCAAGCCGAGCTCGACTCGTTTATAAATATAAAGCTCGAATTCGGTCTGGAGCTCGTTTTGAGCCTAATATTTTGAGCTCGAACTCGAATCAGGCTGACTAATTTATACATGATTCAAAGTTCAAATGGACATTGGCTCATCCATTAAGTTAGACCGGAGCTCGTTTAAATCTGGGTCGTTTAAGCTATTTGCCAATTTATTTTCGATTTTTTTATGAGTGGCTTGGCTCATATTTACCGACAGAAAAAACATGTTAAAAGTTATATATTTTTATAACAAATTAAGATTTTATATACGTCTAATTACAAAGCACATCTTGTAAATTAAAAAATTAAAACGACGAGGTTTTATGCCCGCGCTTCGCTGCGGGTGTTTGAAATCGACGAATACAGTAGGTGTGTTTTATAAGGGGTTCTTTGCCTAAAGAAGTTTACTGGTCTACTCATTTGATGCAAAAGGTATACAAACTAAAAAGTATACAATGGTTACATCTTATCTTTGTTTCTCTATCTTTGGTGATACTGTTTTCCAAAGTTAGGCTTGAATACTGTATTCTCGTATAGCGTGACGTATGTAATGTTGCTTCTTATACTCACTCCATTGGGCGTTTAAACCATGAAGCTTGCATGCAACGTATCTATACTCCACCAAATCAAATGCCTGATACAGATAAATAATGGTTCAATAAGTGCTGGTAGATGCACTCACACTGTTACAGATAATTGTATAAAATCATACTGATAATTAAAGGTGGCAAAATGGGTGGAGATAATAACGTGTCAAAACAGCTTCAAATCACAGCACGTAACCGTTCACTTTTTGTCCAAAATTAAAGGAAATGATCATATCAGGATATACACCATCACATTGTTCAGGTATGGGACATCTTTGAGATAGATCAAAATACTTTCTGCACAATCTTGGAGTATTGCAGCGGTATATATATATTCTCAACTTTTTCTATATGGGTTGGTGGTGCTCGCACTTTTGACCCATTTACCTATGATTTGAGCTATGTTTTATTCCATATGGGTCAAACTGCAATAGGCCAACATAACATTTTTTTATTTAATGACAGTGGTGCATGAGACAACTTACTTCATTTGTACGAAATAAAACAACATTTATTTGCCGCCATCTTAAATACCTCAAAAGTTTTTGTGCGCCTTAATATGAAAATATGGTCACTTGAACATTCAGAAAAACTTTGTCATGTGAAGTTACTCTCTAGTATTGTGCAACATTATGGTGCAATAAGAGAAGTTAAGCATCTATTATAAAAAAGAAAAAAAAATACCAGTAACCCCTAAATCAACACCATTAACCCAACGACATCAGCAAACCCGCACCAGTAACCCAACAAAAACAATCCTACACCAGCGAACCCGCGTCCACACCAGCAAACCCGCAACCTCACACCAACAGACCTGACATGATAAACATATAAGAAGCCCGATCAACCTGCATCAGGAAACTCGGTATCAGTAACCCGTATTAGCAAAACGGTAAATGGTAAACAAAAGAATCTAGTAACATAACATCCATGGCCAAGTTCAACTCTTTCATTTTTATTACAGAATAAGGCTAAATGTAATGACAAAAAAATCATTATAATATGTCAAGGCTAACCAATAAAGAGTCAACATATGGATGTAACTCATAACCTGTATGGTTGACGAAATTCTTTAGAATGTCAACACATATTTCATGTTTGGGTTAATAAAACTAAAAAAAGGCAAATTCCTATTTTAGCAGAATACAACTAAAAAAAGGGTACTTACGTGTAGAATCTAAACAAATATTTTATGTTTGGGTAAAATAAAAGAAAGAAGATTCTTACCTACATTGGGCTGACAATCCCTAAACTTTTGTCGTTGTTCTGTGTAGTCAGTATCCGAAAAGGGTGCATTCCCTATTTTTTATTTTCCTTTAGTGCTGGTACTTCTTTCCTTAACATCGTTCGCAACAGAAGAACCACCTATCAAAAAGATAAACATACAAACATTAAAAGGATAAAAAAATGACATATGGAAAAACTTGCCACGAATTTGCATACCTTGACTTGGAATGGTTCCTTATTGAAGAAATAGACACTCCTGTGGGTCACCGAACGAAGGTGTTGTTGCATCGTCGTTTGCAAAGCCTTTCAAAACCCATGGACTGGTACGACTCTCTTCAAATTCGTCGAGCATGCAACAGGATACTGTTTCAACAGCTGGTAAAAAGGGTGGCATCGCTGATAGAAAAAAAGGAGCGACCATTAATAAGTTTTAACCCAAAAGTTGAACTTTAGGTTCTACAAAATACGGATAGTAACAACGTTAGACATTTGAGTGCGCGTAATATATTTTATGGTTAAACGGGTTTTCATTGCACATGTTTTGACGTCACTTGCAAGTGCAGAAAGTTGACGATGTTCCAACAATTCTGCTAAATATGAAACTTTAGAACCACGTACCTTGATAAGCCTTTGCCCGAATCAAGCTATTCCCAAAACCGTCCAATATGCGGAAGCATATCCGTAGAGACGGGAGCTACAACCTGGCAATTCCATAACTTGTTATTTAGACTGATTTAACATTATTTAACAAATTTAGTGTTATATGTGCCACAGCTCCACCGCTAACTTGTGCAAAAGAAATGTCAATATTAAACGTTAACCGAGAGCCACAAATAATGTAAAAGGGTTTATAGAATAGCCAACCACCTGAAATTTTGTCGACAGATTCGACGATACGCATACGGTTCTTTTAAGCTATTGATTCACTTGTCGGGTCTAGTTGCGAGCACATGAAGTATATGCAATCGTGGGAAGCTTCTCTCATTCAACCTGCGACACCAACATATGTGTGCAATAAATATAGCATCTTGCTGCATAAAAACTGTAAAATGGATGTGTATCTGTAGGATCTCATAAAATACCGTAAAAAGTTTTTCGTCTTCTGCTTTCGTGTTTTCATTTATGTTTCTTGTCAAATAAGACCAACTGCTTCTCCAACATTCTTCAGGTTGGAAGTGTAATAACCAGTTAGCAAAGTTGACATTCGAACTTGATATAAGGCTTGCTAACATCAAGTCGCTAGTACCTTATGGATCATCATTGCTTCCTTTTTGGTTGCATTCTGAAAATCAGCTAAAATAGATTGAAGCTGCCATCAACAATGAAGCTGTAAAATGTTTTCAGTTTGCAAATACTGGTGAAACGAACCAGGAAGAAAACATTAACCGAGAAAACAAACATTAATACGACGTTGTGAAAGAATTCAGTAGTGAAACAGCACATGAAATGAACGAACCTATGGAAATGGAATTGATCAGACGCTGAAACAAAAAATCACCCCTAAGTGCAGGTTACGTTTCATCGTACCCACTGTTCTAGTCTCATCCTGTATGCATTTTCCATTTCATACTCGCCATTTTATAAAAGGGGTTCGTGTTTTATGCTTTTTGAAATAGGCCAAAGCAGATTTTCCCCTAGAAAAAAGTTCATATGTGAGAAGGCCACTTTAATTGCGGGGATGGATATGGAATGCGACACATTTCAATGCCCCCGACCCTCAAATGTCTTACATAACCAAACCTGCGAAAATGAAAAGACCCCAATTCAATACCCAAAATATATATTTTAACATAAACCCAAACAAATCAAATACCCCATCTTTACCTATGGTCTAAACTATATTAACATATTAGACGGTTCATAAAACACAAAAATAACAAAAATTAGGCCAACCGCATACCTCTTATCTTCGCAGCCCAGAAAAGAAGTAAAATGTTTATAGGAATACTTTCTGAGAATGGCGTGTAACGAAGTAAGTGAGTGAGATAATGGGGAATGATGGAACAGTAGCCCAATATTTTTACCATGAACACATCTCAGAAACCACAAACTCAATCGGCAATGTCAACGTAGAGGAGGCTCAGACAGGCTGCTTTATCGAAATAAAGACGCATCAGGCATGTATCATATCTGTTTCACCATAGAGAAGGCTCAGATAGGCTGCTAATCCAAATAAAGACGCTTGATTTCGACAACCTGATGAGCACTCACGAAAAGGAAAAGTGCAATTAGTTTTTGAATAAGTGAGCAAATGAAACATAAGCCGAAATCCAAATAAGCCATAAGCTACGTATATAAGCCGAAGCAAATAAGCCATAAGCTGCATATATAAGTGGAACCATATAAGCCATAATCTGCCTATATAAGCCAAGACAAACACCCCCTAAAACTACCCATATATAGTGTATTTTAAGACAAAAGCGCAGATTGTAAATCAATGATTAAGGTAAACTACACAATATACTTACCTTTCATCTTGAAGAAGTTGTTGACTCGAAATAAAGCACATACAATCCTGCAAACCAAAAGTCAATCAACAACCACATAATCAAACCATCTAAACTACACAAACCCCTTAAATTAATTAAAAAAAACCCTAAATCCTTTCCTATAAGGACATTAAAATTTATTCAAAGCAGTTAATTTATTTAATCAACCCAAGATCCAATAAAATAAATATTTATCGAGATAGAAAAAATAGTACTTACTTTCCATCCGGGTTGATGCAACCTATTTATCTCGGTGATCGATTTTTATGAAGAATTTATGAATTGATTATGGATTTATCTTTTTCATACCATAGATGTTGTGGGGGGCGAATCTTAAAGAGAAAGAATGGTGGAGAAATGTGTGTTAGCTGGGAAGATAAGGTGGGTTTTGATCATTTTGGCCATGTGAGTGTGAATGTAGATCGACGGTATGGATGGAAAAAGGATGGGGAAGATCAACGGTGAGGATGAAAGAAGGGAGATCTATGGTTGAGAATAATGTGGGAGGAATAATGTGTAGATGATACACACAATAATAATGGGAGAGAAGCAGACACAATGGCTGAGATTCATTTTACAAAAATTAGTCACACAAATGGACGGAGGATAATGTATTTGTTACTATTCTCCTCACAGCTTTTTTATTATTGTTTATTCTTGAATTTTCATTCCCCTTAATGTATTAAAGGGGTAATAAGTGATTAAGTACTGCATTGATTACAAGTGATCTGATATCGTGCGAAAAGTTTTCATAAAAACGAATTTACGTTTATTTAAAAAATAAAAATAAACAATTTCTTCTCTCCATTCCACCGAGGCCCACATTTATACTTTTCTTTCAGCAAAACAGTATTTATCTTTTCCTTAAGATTTTTCTTTCATTATCAGATTCATCAAGTTTTTCATCAATTTTCCCTGTATTTATATAACATGAATCTAGATTGATGCCCCTAATATTATGATGCTCTGGGCTGTCGCTCACCTCGCCCACTACTCGGGTCGGACCTGTCTCTATACTAGATTTAAATTACGTGTTGATATTACAATTAATATTCAATTGTATTAGTAAGATTTTATTAATAATATTAGACGATTAGTCGTGCATAACAACGAGATTTTATAATGATACCAGGTTGACTAGATGGTTAAACCGATAATTCGGTTACTCGACTGGTTGATCCTGTGGGCGAACTAGTAACCCTGTAACTCGACCGGATTGACCTGGTGGTCAAATCGATAATAATGACTCGACTGGGTTAATCGGTGATCGAGCCGGTAACCCAGTGACTCGACCGGATTAACCCGATGATCGAACCCGTAACTTGTTGACTTAAATTAAGATGTATTGAATGACTTGTTTAGTGAGTAAATAGTTTCCTACAATAATTTCAACATACTAAATGTTTCAAAAAAAAATTAAATAAAAATTTTCAACCATATCATACACTCTATATAATGTAACTAGACGAGAACCCATCGCATAACGACGGGAATTCCTAACGGTAAATAATTAACAATATATGATAGAGTGTATTGTTTTATATAGAGTTCAAAATAAAACGAGAAATATCAAAATGTAATTATAAACAGTTTTAACTTGCGATAATTTAACTCTATCAAAAAATCTTAACATGTATCTAATAATATAGTACAACATTACATCAATTAGGACATAAAAACTAATAACGTGTGTTAATCATCATATAAAACTTCTTAATACACGAAACTTATGAAAACTGGAAGACCGATATTTATGTTTTTCTAAGTTAAGACTGAACTCATTATAAAGTATAGCAAAGTACCCGTGCCTAACATAAGAAATTAAACTTACTAACAACATGGCAACAATTTCAACAAAATATAAACATAATTCAAATGCCAACCAACAACAACATTATTAAAAACAATCAAAATATTATAGAAAACAATTAATAACAGTTATAAGCAAATTTAGGTTGCAAAAGTCATAAAAAAACATACAATCAAATTACGATATTCATAATGCTATCCAAAAAATTTACATACGAGGTTTTCAAAAATTTCACTTCGCGAGAGATGTTTGCATATGCGAGTATATTAAGACGTGTTGTCAAAACTTTCCATGTCCCAGACGATTCATGGAGAAGTTGTATGTTGATTTTCTATTCTTGTGCAAGAACATAAATAAACATGCACAATGAAATATACTGCTTGAGGAACGATATTTCTCTATCTTATTTTTAATATGTTTTCTCTTTTTAAGAAAATTATGTAGAAAGTTATTTTGACTATATTCATATGGAATGCCATAACGATGGAAATGAGAAAACAAAAGTAGAAACTAACATGCACGAACACATACTTGTGTTAATTGGATAAAACAACACACAACTGCATAAAATGAAGAAAAGTAGATAATTGAACGAAATTAACAAGTCATTGATAGCAAACACCAGTATACGGTTCAAAATGATTTGAAGATTCACCTTTACATAGTAGTGGCATGTCTTTTTGCTACTATTCTGAGGGCCTTCATTTGTTTGCTTATGTTGCCTCCATATATCGGGTTCCGTCTATAGTCATGACTTTCTTATTCAAGTTATACATATATGTGTCTATAATTGAGGAAAGCATACATCAATAGATGCCTACAATGTAAAGGATTGTGTTTACCTTGCTGCAAATCCCAACAAAAACTAATGTACGTGTTAGTGCATTTTTTGTTAAAATAATAGAAATCTCATTGTATATTAGAAAAAGTTGTCTTCTTAATGAACTGGTTCCTTCAGTGAACTTAAAAAGATCTTCAAACAACAAGGTCACCTCTCAAATAATGACTATAACTCTTTATATAGAAAACGGGTGAAACATTGAGGGGGAGCAAATGTCAAAATTTGAGCTTATTAAATATTCGACCATGACCTTTGGTATTTATGCGTACAAGGTTTTGTTGATTCTGAGGTATCGAAACCATCATGGGAGAAAGAGTAGATGTATTCCATGATTGGTCTGTTGAGGTTTCCTTTGTGGTTAACATATTTTATTCTAGGCCTTGTTTGTTACTTTTAGTTGCACTATTTCGATCTCATGGTGGAAGATCAAGATACATCTCGTCATTATTCAGTATGCATCATTTGAGTTCCCAGGAGGAAGTGTTGGGAGAATAAATATTTAAAATGATGAGGTGATTTGTTAATGACTCCAGAAAGACTTCCTCAAACGGTTAATCACCAAGCTTATTCTTTAAAAATGAGAATAGTTAGTTAATAAGAAGGAGGTGCCCGTAAGGTTGATAAGTATGATGATTCTTTAAGATTACCTAGTGTTCTACAGAAGGAAATGTGTTCACTTGGGACTTATTTAACTTAAGTGTTATCAGTTTGGCTACTCAAAGGGAGAAAGTGTGACATTTAGGATTTAGTTGACTTTGGTGTTACAATTCATGTCACCACTATCCTAAAAGAGAAATGTGCTCATCCGAGACTTAATTGATTGTGGTGTTGGGATATAAAATTCTTGAAAGGGTCAACTATGTACTTTCAAAAATATAGGCTTTATACATTAAGACTGCTTGATGCTGCTTGAAAGAAAGTTCTTAATCTACTAAAAAAAGGATTTCTAATTTAGTGGAAGCTAAGACAACTTCTATCAAAATATCACGGGGAAGACCTACAACTGCTACAAAGAACTACATGGCTCTATCATATGATGCTCATCATTCAGTCCAACCTCGTAAATAATACAAGATTGAATATGTGATATATAAGGTCTCGACTTATCATATTACGCATGTAGCGTTCGAGTATGCAGTTTTCTCGAATTTTTCAAGAAGTTCAAAATCTTTAAAAATCACATACTTAAGACTACATATCATTCCTCATAATTTGAGAGGGATCTTGTGAAATTCATGAAGATAATTGGACTTGCGTTTCTCTTCTCAATTTTTGTTAAAACACCATTAAATCAATTGATATCCAAAATATCTATTGGGTTAATATTTTTTATAGGGGGAAAAATATGATTTAATATGTGATTAATCAAAATAATGGGTTGAATCAATGTGCGGGCTCTACATAACATATGTATACTGCTTTCGAATATCGAGGCATATGTGTAAGGGAGCAAATGGATTTGGTGAACAATAGCGTTCAAGGTACAAAATGTTTTGATTTTATATCACAAGTACATTGAATAATTTTCAAGAAGTTTTCATGGTTACGATACTTACCTACAACGCATTAAATTCACGGCGATTGTGGCGACATAAGGATGGTAGGATAGGTTTAAGTCCAATGATTCTTATAGAGCTAGAGGAATCTTCCCAATGACATCACATAGCTAGAAATAGTAGACCTTAGAAAAGATGGAGTAAGATTGTGAACGTAATTGAATGTTGGCTAATTACATAAGCTAACAATGGAACAATTACAATAAGGTGTTAGTGATGACATCTTGGAAAGCATTGAAGAGGTTGAAGAATGAAAAAGAAATGTAAAGATAAAGGGTGAAAAGAAAGAAGCCCTCCTTACAATTTAGGCAGAAACCGGGTCAATACATATACTATCGGGGTCATTTTGATGATGTTCGATATTGAATATAGACATCATGGACCTATTGATGCGATGCACAACCATTCCTAGGTAACTCAGATTTCTCACAAAATATTTTAATTTAATCACACGGTATAAACACGTTATATCAGCTTACTCACTCCGAGTAAGTTGGTATTGAAAAGGTGGCCTTCTCTCTAGCCTCTGATAACTAAAATCCAAAAATCACAATCAAGTATAGAGCCACTTAAGGTCATCATTAATCTTATTTGGATATTATTCTATTTTTGCTTGCTTCTTCCACACTATGAAAAGTAAGAAAGATTTTAAGAGTCATTTGTAAAATCTTCATGATCTTGACAGAGCATTTGAGTGATAGGTAAATATTCATAACGAAGATGGAAATCGTGCTTAAGTAAACATCAATAAGCTCATGGTAGGTGGCTTGTGAGATTCTACATTAATTAAACTTGTAATAACTCGGAAGCAACAATGGTTTGATTCTTAATTGAACTCAAACTTATTCCAGGTCGCTACACAATATCCTTGTAATCTTGCAAAAATATTCAAAGTAACACTCTTCAAGGTTCACACTTCACAGTGACGAATGAAAATCCTTCTAGTGTCAACATCAAATAGCACAGCGGTAGGTAACTTGCAAGATTCTTTATGATTCGATGTTGGACAAACTTGAAAGCAACAATGGTCCGATCCTTAATTGAATCAAACTTGTTCAAGGAATCTGAAATCAGACAGATAATTTATCCAATTGATTCACTCTTACTGGCGCAGTCTGCTTTGAGACGATCGGGTAAAGAGAACATGCTAGTACAACAGTGAAACCCTTTCAGGAGGTTCTTAATTGAATCTACATGATCACAGGTAAAATGCTATCGAGTTAGGGAGAAATGTCAAAGCCATTTCGTCCGTGTCTATGTTTTGTTGTTGTTTGTTTTATACAGCATATCAAGAAGGCAGCTTTATGGTGTACTGATTGAATTTGTCTCCACATGCTCATACCAAAAGTTAAAGACTTTGAAGAAGTCATGAAAGCTAAATATTAAGACTTCCATTGAAAACTAATATGATGACATCTTCCTAAATATCAAGATGTAATTTGAAGTCAATAAAGACAGGTTGTTCGAAGCTTTCAAGAAATCAACAAAGTTTGAGTTTGTCGGTTCAGATGAATTTCACAAGAGGCAAGAATCACACAAGTTCAAGGCAGAGGAACGTGCTCCAGCCTATATTCAAATACCACATCAACATATTCCAAAGAAAAAAAGAAAAGGAAGGACTACGAGCTCAAGATCAAAGACAAGCATCGTATGCTAGGTTTAAGACTTTGTAACTTGGAGTGAACTCTTGATACATTGATTTTGCTATGGGGTTCAGATTAATCTCAGAATCCTCTCGAATTGATCGCAGCTCAAAGTGGAATAGTTGTTCTTGGTTACTAAAAAGGGATTGATTTTCTAATCTACTAAAAGGTTTAAATGCACTAAGATGTAAACTTAAACTAAAAGCAATTAATTTAATAGCAATTAATAAAACTTGAATTAAAATTTAAGTATTAAAAAAAAGAAACAGTAAATATCACTTAACTCTGATTCGAAATGCTCAAAAGAAAATTGATTCGGTAGTTTCTGCTTTACCCTTGATCCGGAAGTCTTGATCCGGAAGTTTGGTTCGGAACTCTTCCGAATGAACCCTCTGGTTCGGAACTTCTTGATCCGGAACTCTTCCGGATGAACTCCTTGATTCGGAAGTCTTCCGAGTGAACTAGCTTGATTCGGAAGTCTTGATCCGGAACTTTCTGATTCGGAAGTTTTCCTTGATCCGGAACTTTCGTTCGGAACTTTTAAACAGTCCTGATTCGGAACACTTCCGAATGAACAACACTTGGTTCGGAAGACCTTGGTTCGGAAGTTTATTCGGAAGTTTATTCAGAAGTTTATTCGGAACTTTTAAACAAAATTGATTCGGAACTTTTAAAGATTTTCATTCGGAACTTTAAAAATGAAACTGATTCGGAACTTTTGAAAAACCATTCATTCGGAACTTTTAAAACCATTCATTCGGAACAAATTGATTCGGAACTTTTTAATACAAATTGATTTGGAACTTTTCACTAAGATGCTTCATTCGGAAGTTTTGTGCTCATTCAGAACCTGGGAAAACTCAAGAACAGTAGGAGACAGAAAAACAGGGGAACACGATTTCAAGCCAAAATCCACCAAGTGTTTAACCAAAACTTAACTAATGCCTAATCATATACTAACCATAAACATCAAATCCCATCAATAAAAACATAAAACCCAATAACTTTTAAAAATTAAAATCAACCAAATAAGAATTTTAACTTTGAATAAAAAAGATGAAGATGAACAAGATGAAATGGAGGATTAAATTGATAGATTAATGTTTAAATAATCAAAAGACAAAGATTAAACTACAATATTGGAAAAACAAGAATCAAAATCACCAAACACCCTAATGGTGTTGGTGATGCCTACGAACAGAAAAGAGAGAAAAAAGGAGTGAAAAAAAAACTGAATAAAAAGTGTGAAGGGAATTCTTTATATAGGTCTTCCATTTGGTTGGTGAGTTGGCTTTCTCCCTTTCTTCTTGTCTTCTCGTCTTTTAAGAAAAGTCGACGTTTTCGATTCTGATTCGGGATTTGTCGACGATTAAATTCAACTCGTCTTTTAATTTCTTCGTTTAATAGACTTGAGTTTCTTCGACATATGTAAATCTTCAATCTTTGGTACTTTTCTTCGATAAATCTTCAAATAGGCCAAATGACTTCAAATCTTTTGCATCTCTTGGACAATAAACTTCGTCTTGAGTCTTTTTCTTCGATAAAACCCGTGCAATCCCATGTTTTCTTCAATATTCATCCGGTTGGCTCTGAAAACACAATAAACACAAAAACCACGCATAATTCCAAACAAATGATATTAAATACGTGTTTTGGTCTTGTTTTAGTAAGAAATAAGTGGTAAAAGGATGGGTGTTTACACACCTATCAAATCCCCTACACTTAACCATTGCCATGCCCTCATGCAATGCTTAGTGATAAAGCAAATTTACACTTTTCTCATAATCAATCAACCTTGGCCTTATTAAAATACTACTAAACAAAAATTAAAGTACTAAGAGAAATTAAAATTTTTAAAGTAAACAAAAGGATAGAAAACCATTTTCACTTGAAAATAGCTATATGGAAATAACTTGCAAAGAGATCAAGGACTTACATTAGGGCTTCGGTGCTGCGAAGATTTATCACCCTCAAGTTTCACGTTCCCCAAACTAAGCTTAAAAACAAGATCATTGTTATTATAAGTTAGCAAATCAAACACTTACACACATGGCTTAATTAAATGCTTAAACTCCCTTATTCCTAGAGGTATCTCTTATACTTTATTTTTGTCTTAGAATGATCATGAAGATGCATTTTTGGACTTATTTCGATAGTTTATTTAGGCTGAAAGCAAAGTAGGACGATTTGATCAATAGTTAGCTAAAGGACAAAATCTCTTAAAACTGCTTCTCGGGATATCAAAAAGTTCATATCTTGGCATAACTCGGTTCACGATTTGAGACCTTTCTCGGGCCGATATTTGGCATGTACTTCATACTTCATATCTTGAGAGACGTGCTTGAGATAATGGTCTTCTCATCGTTAATAGTGTTTCTTCACTTGGAGACTTTTGAGGGGTACTCCAACTTTGTTGACCACGACTTCATGATTATTTCTTCAATCTCTAATTGGGATTTTGAGATACAACGATCCGCCTCCTTTTCAGACTTGGATCTATTTATCCTTATACCTTGTTAGGGTCTTTTCGGATAGACTTCTCCATGATCTTTACGGGAGTTGATTGCTTTTCGTCGTGAGTCTTGATCCTTCATATTGATTTTAGGAATAATGCTCTTCACATCACTTTGGATCTTTAGCAATAAAATGGAATCCTCATGCCATGTTAGGGCCTTTTCGGACTCGCCAATCTTCGCGCCCCGCTTCATAAGTTATGTCTTGGCTATGAACTCTTATCATTACCGAGCAACTTTTAAACGATCTTGGGCTAGAAGCTAAGTAACTTTTCAAATCGTACGACCTTACTTATTTCAGATAAATTATTAGCAAGTGATGGGAGAATAGGCAAATAATTACATCAAGTGAGCTTGTGCAAGAATATCGACTTATTGACTATCATTTCTCGTCCTCCACAATTTAAAATCTCAAGTAATGAGACTCGTGGATGCTTAGCCTAATAAACCAATTAAGGTCTACATGGTTAAGGATACTAGCTAGAATAAACTTGGATAAGTCTATTCGAGTTGAGTCAAAATAATCGCAACGGGCCTAATATGTCAAAGATTTCTAAACTAGCTACACCACTTTATTAAAATTTGACTATTGCGGGATATATACATATGAAAGCAACGATAAAAATTTAAAAATTACGACTAAATGGCCAAAGTTAATAAAAAATTTTGAAAAATGTTGAAAAATATGATTTTCCGGTTAAATGAAGGCATTTTCATGGAAAAGTCCACTTAAAACTTCGATAGAAGTCCCCCCTACACTTAAGATAAACATTGTCCTCAATGTTTAAGCATGTGGGAAAAGTCTCCCCTACACTTATGACAATGTGCACGTTGGTTAAATCAAGTTAAGGAAGAGACGACTAATCGTGATCAATTTCAAATGTGAGTATGAAGAAAATTGAATCGCGATAGTTGAGAGATAGAACCGGATTTCGGATAACACGGGAGCATGGTTCTTCAAAGATTCCAAGAGTGCACTCATCCCTGTAATCACATCATCACACAAATACAAACACCTATATAGGCCCCCCTACACATAGGAGGTTAAAACGGAAAAGGATAGATACTCGGGTTGCCTCCCGAGGAGCGCTTGTTTTTGATAACCGAGTCACGAGCCTGACTCGACCCAAAATTAGTTCATTGGGAACGTAGTGAGGGATGGAATCATCACTTGAGAGATGTCCTCACCAAAGTACAACTTCACTCGTTGGCCATTCACCTTAAAATTAGGTCCATTAGGTTGAGCGAGCTCGAGAGTACCATATGGAAAAATTTGGGCAATGGTGAATGGGCCGAACCAACGAGATTTCAGCTTGCCCGAAAAGATTTTCAACCGAGAGTTAAAGAGTAAAACTTTGTCTCCAACTTGGAACTCTCGGTTTTTAATCTTGGAGTCGTGAATGAGCTTAGTCTTTTCCTTATAGATCAAAGAATTTTCATAAGCCTCATTACGGAGTTCATTGAGCTCATGAGTTGGATCTTGCGTAGGTCACCGGCTTTGTTGATATCGAAGTTAGCCGACTTCAAGGCCCAGTAAGCCTTGTGCTCCAACTCAATCGGGAGGTGGCATGCTTTCCCGTACACGAGACGATATGGTGTACAACCAATCGGAGTCTTGTATGCGGTACGGAAAGCCCACAAAGCATCATCAAGTTTATCAGCCCATGAGGCACGATGCTCTCCCACGGTTCTTTCAAGAATTCGCTTTAATCCTTGGTTAGATATTTCAGCTTGGCCATTAGTTTGTGGGTGGTAAGCGGTGGAAAGACGATGATTGACACCATACTTAGCCATGACTCTTGCAAATTGATCATTGCAAAAATGAGTCTCGCGATCACTAATAATGGCACGAGGCACACCGAATCTAGCAAACAACGATTTCAAAAAGTTACAAACCACCCGTGCGTCATTAGTGGGTAAAGCTTTGGCTTCAACCCATTTGGAGACGTAGTCAACGGCTACAAGGATGTATTTGTTTCCTTTAGATGAAGGGAATGGCCCCATAAAGTCGATACCCCAAACATCAAAGATTTCACATTCTTGTATGAAATTTTGAGGCATCTCATCTTTATGTGTGATCTTGCCTTGTTTTTGGCAAGCATCACAACGTTTAACCATCTCGTGAGCATCACGATAAATGGTGGGCCAATAAAATCCTGAGTCAAACACTTTTTTGGCGGTGTAGTTGGGACCAAAGTGACCACCGGTGGGTCCTTTGTGGCAAGCGTCAAGGATTTCTAAAGTTGCCGGTCCATCAACACATCGGCGAATAATCAAATCAGCACATTGTTTGAATAGATACGGGTCATCCCAAAAGTAAGTCTTAATGTGTTTGAAGAACTTCTTCTTTTGTTGGGATGTTAGCCCGTCAACGAGAATTCCACCCGCCAAGTAGTTTGCAATGTCCGCAAACCACGGGGTTTCATCAGAAGTCGAGTTGATAGACATTAAGGTCTCCAGGGGAAAAGAGTCATTGATCTCTTTGTTCGGATGATCCCCTTGGTAAGGATCCTCAAGTCTACTGAGATGATCCGCGGCTAGGTTTTCAGCTCCTTTTTATCGCGAATTTCGATTTTAAATTCCTGAAGTAGCAAAACCCAGCGAAGAAGTCTTGGTTTGGAATCTTGTTTAGTTAACAAGTACTTCAACGCGGAATGATCGGTATAAACGATTGTGGTGGAAAGGACAAGATAAGGGCGAAATTTTTCAAAGGCATAGACAACAGCTAAAAGCTCTTTTTCGGTTGTCGTGTAATGCAATTGAGCCCCCGTCATTGTCTTGCTAGCGTAATGGATCAGTTGGAAGTGTTTGTTCACTCTTTGGCCCAAAACCGCTCCAATAGCAAAGTCGCTAGCATCGCACATTAACTCGAAAGGCAGCTCCCAATTAGGGGTAACCAAGACGGGTGCCTTAGTTAGCTTATCCTTAAACAAGTTGAAGGCTTCAAGACACTCTGTGGAAAAGATAAAAGGAGTATCTTTTTCCAAGAGGTGGGTCATCGGGCGAGCGATTTTAGAAAAATCTTTGATAAAGCGACGGTAGAAGCCCGCATGACCGAGGAAACTTCTCACACCCTTCACGGTTGAAGGTAGAGGCAATTTAGAAATAACATCGACTTTAGCACGGTCCACTTCAAGACCGGCTTTGGAGATATTGTGTCCTAGCACGATGCCCTCTTTTACCATGAAATGGCATTTTTCCCAATTAAGAACAAGGCGAGTGTCTTCACACCGCTTAAGCATACGTTCTAAATTGGCAAGGCAAGCAGAGAAAGAATCGCCATAAACCGAGAAATCATCCATGAATACTTCCATAGTGTCTTCCACCATGTCATGGAATATAGCCATCATACACCTTTGGAACGTCCCAAGAGCATTACATAAACCAAAAGGCATGCGTTTGTAAGCAAATGTTCCATAGGGACAAGTGAATGTGGTCTTTTCTTGGTCTTTGGGATCGATGGGAATTTGAAAATACCCAGAGAAACCGTCTAAGAAGTAGTAATAGTCATTACCAGCTAGACGCTCGAGCATTTGATCCATGAAGGGAAGAGGAAAGTGATCTTTTCTCGTGGCATCATTGAGCTTGTGGTAGTCGATACAAACTCTCCACCCAGTAACAAGACGAGTGGGAATCAACTCGTTGTGTTCATTGGGAACAACGGTTATTCCGCCCTTTTTGGGCACACAATGGACGGGACTTACCCACGGCGAATCCGAAATAGGGTAAATCAAGCCGACATCTAGAAGTTTGATAACCTATTGTTTGATGACGTCATGAATACGAGGATTAACCCTTCTTTGGCTCTGGATTGCGGGTTTAAAGTCATCTTCTATGAGAATCTTGTGAGTACAAAAGTTTGGATCAATTCCGCGGATATCGGTAATTTTCCAAGCAATTGCCTTCTTATGATCTTTAAGCACGACAATGAGACGAGTTTTCTCTTCTTCTTTCAAGTCCTTAGCAATGATGACGGGCGACTTCTTCTTATCTTCAAGGAACACGTACTCGAGATGGGGCGGCAACTCCTTAAGTTCTAAATCCGGAGGATTTTCGATGGGAGGCGTTTTTAAAGTCGGCGCATCGATAGCAGTAACCTTGGGAGATGGTGGAGCAATTATGTCTTCTTTGAGAAGGTTTTCAATGAGGCGAAGATCTTCATCCCAATCGGTGGGAGAATCGTCATGTTCTAAGTTCACATCTCCCATGGTTGCTTCCAAATCTTTCCAAAGGAAATCACTTTCTCCAAATAGAGATAGTGATGAGTCAATAGAGGAAACGGTCTCAACATTGGGAAGAGAGATAAGAATACTTTTACAAGCATCTTTGAAGTGTTCTTCACAAGCCTCATCAAGAACGTCAATACAATTAACACTCTCGTATGAATAAGGTTGTTTAGACAACTTTCCCATGTTGAAAACAATTTTATCGTCACCCACTCTCATGATAAGCTCACCGGCTTCAACATCGATGAGAGTGCGACCGGTCCTCAAGAATGGACGACCAACGATCAATGGCACACGAGGGTCCATGTCATAGTCAACGACAACGAAATCGGCAGGAAAAGTGAATTTGTCGACTCCTACAAAGACATCTTCGGCTATCCCCACTGGATAAGCAACCGTACGGTTAGCTAATTCCAAAGTCATTTTGGTGGGGACTAGCTCAGGGAGAGATAATTGCTTCCAAACGCTTAGAGGCATTAGATTAATACTGGCACCTAGATCGGCTAGGGCCATGCAATTGTAACACCCCACTTGGATAAGTGGACCGTTACGTGTATTTATGGCGTGTCATCAAAGCATAAGGTAAATGTACTAAAACATTAAATGACCATAACGGAAATACCGGAATCAAACATCGGTAATCCAACCTAAGCTCAAAACATGAAAAATAAAATACTGAAAGAAAGGACTAAACAATGTCCAAATAAGCAGAATAATGTAAGTGCATAAAATAAGAAGTCTGGACAGCTTCCATCCCAAATGCACGTGCTCTCAGAAACCTAAGAGCGTCCCGGTGTACCTGCCGTTAGAACATGAAAGGAACTACGGCTGAGCATAACGCTCAGTGAATGGATATAAAACATGATAAGAATATACTGAATGAAACAGACGATAGAATACTGAAGCTGTAAGAATGATATGTAACATGTTGTGGAACTCTACATAAAATCTGAGAACCTGGTTCGTATACACTGATACTGAAATATAACTATTAATTCTGAAAACATGCATTTACTGTATTTTATTTGCCAGAGCTTATATAGGTCACGTGCTGTAACAACCGTGCATGAATAACTGGAGGGGTGACCTCATCATGCTATAGAGGGGTGACCTCTAAATAACTGTGCTGGGTGGAGGGATCAGCTCCAATGTGAAGGATGTAGAGCACACACCACATTCACCCTGATAACTTGTAACACATATAAGCCTAGGATGCATCCATACGCCCCACTAATAATACTGATAAAATGGCCAAGCTGAGCTGAGTGGAACGATGCAGGATATCACTCTCCTGCATGTGAGTCACGACACCGGTGCCTCTAGTGCCGTGGTTACGGTACCTCCGTAACTAGTACATAAACTGGTCGTGCTTGTATATAATACTCAGGCAATTTATTTAGTTATTAATATGATTACTGATAAACTTAAACATATACTGGGGAAAACATTTTGGCTGATGACGGGGAATCCTAATCATGCATAGAAGAAAATCCTTACTGAAAGGACGGGAAATCCGTACCTCGTGTCCAGTAATGAGATAAGAATGAAAGCTGAAAGATCTACTCCGACTTCACGAATACTACATAAATAATAGGCGGAAATTAAGTCGTCTGATTACTGTCTATAATTTATGATTCTGATATGTTCTTATTTTGATTTCAAAATGTTCTTGTATTATAGTACTGTACAATCTGATAAATCTGAATGTTCTTATTATTACTGGTAAGTCTATTACTGAAACACTGATTATTATATGACATGTATCTTGCTATAACTAGTAATCTGCTGAAAATAGAAGGTTTTCTAAAATTAGATAGGTTTCCAAAAGTGTTTCCTTGAAATAAATCATTAATCAAATCATAAGTTAAATCCGACTTTTAATAGTGGAAGGAAAATGTTAAAATCAATTTAATTTACTAATTAAATAATTAAAATAACAAATAGGTCTTATTTTATTTTCAAAAATTTATTTATAAAGTGCTTTTACCAAACTAAAATAATTCCCACTGCTTTTACTATATATTCCCACTGCTTTTATAATAAATTTCCCACTGCTTTTGAAATGTTGTTCCCACTGCTTTTGAAATAAAGTTCCCACTGCCTTTGAAATAAAGTTCCCACGGCCCTTGAAATAAAGTTCCCACTGCCTTTTGTTGTATAACCCCAAACACCCCTTTTATGCCTATACCCACTGATTTTCTGAACCAAACACCCCTGGTCGACATTTTTGGGCTGCAGATTAACAGCAAGCCCACCACACTTGGTGGCTCACTGCTGCCGTCGACACCCACTAAACCAGACCGCCCCTTGTGGGTCGGCTGGCCTAAACAGCGACTACACCGAGACCATAACGGTCTCGGTTTTTGTGCAGCCACACAACCCGACATACCCTTCTACGTTTTTTTTGTCAAGGACTCTCGGTCCTCTTGAAACCAATACAAACCCGACCCTTGCTGGATTCGTGATGAACAAACAGAAAGAAAAAGGAAGAATGCGAATTGAGTTTTTTTTTACCTTAATTCGTGATTAAGAATGATTTACAACATATGACGGAATTAATTGTAGAAAAACGAATCATTCCCCTCTGTTTTGATCTCCAGCTGTCGGCCACCATGAACAACCAAACCCTAATCTTTTTTTTTTCTGCGTCTGATTATGGGAGAAGGGGTTAACCCCCGTTTCATCAATATACAAACCAAACGGGCCAAGCCCATTCTCTTTTTTTTTTTAACAAACCGGCCATAAGGCCTTTTTTCCTATATAACTTTCTTTTTTTTTTCTTTTAAAAAAAAAAGAAGACTTAAGTATTATTTACGTGCCGACATATTCAATTCTCGCAATATTTTCGACTAAATAGTTATTTTCCGAAAATTTAATCACATCACGATATTAATTAAAACTGAGACTGCGAGATTCCTGATAATGTTTAATTATTTTCTGTATAACAATTACTACATACTTGATATTATTTTTTTATTTTTTTGAGATCTTATAAAACAAGACTGCGTATTTAATATTTTAAATTTTGAATACGGGTTTTACAATTCTTCCCCTCTAAAAAAAATAATTCGTCCCCGAATTAAGGATACTATACTGGGTTTTGCAATTCTTCCCCTCTAAAAAGGAGAAATTCGTCCTCGAATTAAAGGTAATAAGCTGATAAAGTTATAAGAACTGAAAGGACACATAAAGTGGAAAGGCACATAAGCTGAAGGATTATTTGTCTTCTAATTAAGACATAATGCTGCTGATAGGTTTAAACCTGACATGACTGAAATGATCATGTAACGTGACATGGCTGAAGGGAAACATGGAACATGACATGACTGAAAGGACTTAACTGGATTTATTGAAGGAAAAGGAATGAGAGGTCCGGATGGACTCCTCCGTTCCGAGTGGCTTCCCGCTCGAAACGCTTCCTCAAAAGGTCTAAGCATAATGACAATCATGGTCCTGATGACCCTGTCCTGATGATACTGAATAGTTTCTGGTTCCATACCTGAGATGGATTTCTGAATCTGATCGAATGAAAGAAAATATAACATGTAGGGTACATGGAACGTTACGTACATATAACACGAAATGCTAACATTCATATTTCTGAGCAAATATACTGAAACCTATAGGGACGAAATACGTGAATAATTGTGAACTTGCTACGTGAGCAATTGTGAACGTAGTTCGTGATCATCTGATGAACGCTTGCATGGAATATGCCGTGAACGTGATACTAGACATATCATGAACGTATGTTGACTGAGGAAGGGATGCCAAACGATAAGGTCTGAGATGTGAAGCGTCTGCCTGGTTATTGGAAAGTGGTGCTAAATTTGAGTCTGGTCTCTCAAGCTTTCTGTAACCGTAGTCGGTAATAACTAAGAAACGTGTATCTGAAATGGCACACGAACTTGAATGTGAACGATGTTATGAACACAAACGTGAGCTTAAATCATGACATAGCATAAAAGATGAACTGAAACAACATCATACTGCGTATGAGACATAAACGTGAAAGTGAAAATAAACATGAAATTAAAGTGGGCGTAAACATACACTTGATCGTGAACATGGATTCTGTCTGATATGATGGTCGATGGAATGCCTTGAATTCGTACAATTTAATGCTGAATTTCAAAATTTTCTGCAGGTCTGCTACTGCGTGATCCTTTCGGATGAAAGAAACGCGCAGGCTGATTACATGGTTAATGATAACTTAGATAGTATCATACTTTCTCTGAGTCTGTGGTAAAACTGATAACAATCTCCATGGAGTCTTGTCTCATTTATGTTCAGAAATTTCTAGGTTGTAGTAACTTACTAACATGACGGCGTTCTATCTTGAACCTGCGGTATGTCAGGCATCTAGATATGAACATAGCTATATCAATGTGTGATACGGTTTCTATCAAAATTCTGCCTGGGCTTATGGGACATTTTGGTGGAAATCTGGTTGAATAGTCATAGAAGAATTTTTAGTGATGACTGTCAGCAATTTCTGCGTTAGCAGTCAATTGATTTCTAGAAAATTTTGTACTTCGTTCACAGGCGTCGGTCGGGATCATCAGGTGATGGCCCTCACCTTCGCAGGATTGTCTGAAATTTCTTTCTGTTGAAATAGGGTGGTTCAGAAATGCCACTTCGTTCAACTGGAATTCACATCTGGAAAGCTGCTTATATAATTTTCTCCTATCGGAGATTCTGATCAACTATGAAAAGATGATTCTCTTGTACTTCTCTTAGAATTTAGCAGATCAGAATGTTATCAATGGATATACTGACAATTTTGTCTGAGGAGCCATGGAAAAATTTTATTCATAAATTTCATACTATAGCTGGGGCATTAGGGAGCCCAAACGTATAAGTCAAGATTTTATAGAGATTGTAACGTGTTCAGCAGCAATCTAGAAAACATCATGTTCTTCTCTCACCACTTCTGGTGGCATGGTCGCAAATTGTTCTGGAAAATATTTAAGATATCGTAACAGGTCATGTAAACCTTCTATACGTGGAATGAATATCGATTAAGAATGGTGATCTGGAAATTTTCGGGTGGTCGATACATGATCTCATGTTACTGGCCTACTTTTTGATAGACGGAAATGGTACACTTCCTGGTGGTGCGTTAGGGCGAATAAAGCCTCGTTTCAGTAACTCTTGTAGCAATTGCTTTAACTGTTTTAACTTACCTGCAGCCCGCAATAGGGAGTTTTAAAAACAGGTCCTGTTCTTGAGACCAGCTTGATGCAAATTCTGTCTCGTGGTTAGAAAGGAATTTCTGAAAAAAAAACTTTCTGCAATTACGTCTGGGACTCTGGAGAAATCTGTTGGTTATGAAATTAAGGATTTTAAGAAGTGAAATTATAACCGGTAGCTGAAAAGTCTTCGTAGCTATGGACTGATAGTCACGCGCTTGTAAGGAAGAAATAATTCATGCTGATTTTCTGACCGAAAGTGTAATGAATATATTTGGGATTTAGTAAGACGGATCTCGTCTTTAATTGAAAATAAGGCTTTAATAAATATGGTGATACTGTTGAGTCCTTTCTGGCTGAGAGGTAGGTAAATACCTGATTTACATAAAGCTGACATAGGAATACGTGGAGTAATGTGGCGACTTCCACTGAGTGGGTTCGTCTGTAACCTCACATAATGAACACTGCGTTTTTAACCTGAATAACACTCCAGTGGTGGTGACTAAATTTTTCAAATGATCTGATTTATGCGTGGCATAATAGAACGGGTGTATCCCCCTTGGAGGGTGCCCTGATTCATTGAGGGCATGGTTTAGAAATATACGGAGTTATGAGTTCTGACTCGTTCTTTGAGAAGATATTCGTATGACGTATATCATGACTGGTGTCCTGACAGATGTCTTCCGAAATGATACTTGAGACCTGTGTCTTAACTGTTGTCTGGACATGTATTTTAATGGTGAGTCTGAATAAGGTTAAGAATTTTGGTAACTGCTAGGCTTGACGAACCGGTTAGACTACTGACCCCCTGTACTTCTGGTCACGTCCGTGTCGGAGTCCCGATGTTACTGACTGATTAATTATAAGCATGGTGGTTGTCAATACTGCTTTGTTTGTCAATTTACGGTCATTATCATGACTGTTGGAAATACGTTTTTACGTATTTATGAAGGATCGGTCGCTCCAACGATATATTATTGTATTAGGCTCGTGATCCAGTTTGTAGTAAATATAGTCCATATAGCCCACATGTAGGGTGGGCTATATATACCCCTCCTAGCATGTTAGGAGGGGTGGTTCATTCATTTCACAACTTTTTCATTAATCTAATCACTTTCTCTCTCTACTTTTCTTTCCTCTCCTTTCTCTCTCTACACTTCATCTTCCTCCTTCCCCATTTTCACCATCAAATCCCTAGATCTATCCATCGATTACCAAATCCTTAGAAATCGTAGACCTTCAATTGGTATCAAGAGCCATGGTTGAATCTTAGGATTTGCACATTTTTTATCTTTTGATTTGGTGGTAAAAATCCTTTCTTTTCTAATTTTTTTATCAATCTTTTCATCATTGGATCAACTTTTTATCAATTTTTATAAATTTTATCTATTTTTATTATCAGTTTTATTTTTCCGTGTTTTTTTTTATAATCAGTTTTATATTATCAGTTTTTTCTTCTATTAGTTTTTTTTTTATTATTATCAGTTTTATCAATTTTTAAATCATTTATTTTTATTAATTTTTTTTAAAATTAATCAAGTTTTCTCAAATATTCGTATCAGATCATCAATTTTTTTTTTTTTTTAAGGTTTGTTTGTTGTCCATCAATTTTTGTCCAATACTGTCCAGATCTATCCCGTTTTCAGTCCATAAAAAGTTTCATCTGTCCTTTAGTCCTTTTTTGATCCATCCCGTTAACAGTTTTCCGTTCTATTCCGAATAAGCTTTCCGCATGGACTTTTTCCGAATAGACATAGTTTTCCGCATAGAAACTTTTTCCGCATAGAAATTTTTTTTTCCGAATAGGTTTTTTTTTCCGAATAGGCCTCTTTCCGCATAGACGGTTTTCCGCATAGAAGTCTATTCGGAATAGACTCTCTCGACTGAAAAAAAATATAACGGACCGAGACTCGATTCAAAACTAACAGACTCACTCGACTCTCGCCTAGACCAAACCAACACTAGACTCAACCTTTCATACCCATACCGACTCGACAATCAAGACTCACTCGACTCAAAACAAACCAAACTCTCGACAATCTCTCGTCAACATCTTTCATCTCTCGACAACAACTGACCTGACACCCTCGACCAACATCTCAACAAATCAAGACTCACAACTCCCTCACACCCTAACACCCTCGAAAACTTTCACTTGACATCAAAACAAAAACAACTCTCGACTCATTTTTACCAAGACTGACGCACACACGTCATACACACCCTCGTCTTACATTCCCTCCCCACCCACACCACTCACTCACTCTCGAACCACTCACACACGCAAGACTATACACTGACTCACCCTCTCCCTATCGACTGACAAACACAATTACAAACCAAACACATACACTCCCTCAAAACATACACCCTCGGACATCCATTCTCACCCCGACTCCCTCAAGACCCTCGACTCACTCCCCTCCCAAAACCTCACTCTCGACTGACATCTAAACTCACAAGACTCTCGACTCAAATTCTGACCCTCGCCTACAACCTCAAACCCACAACCACCAACTCACCCCTCATACACACAACCACCAAAACTCGACACCCTCGAACCCATAAAAACCTTTTAGACACACATCTCTCAACTAAAAATCAACACTTTACAACATCAAGACTGAAACCAACCTTTGACTCGATACACCCTCACACCAGAAAGACGCTACAGAAGAGAGAGACAACAACTCAACAAATCAAAAAGTTGAAAATAAACCTACCTGAGACCAATTTATTGATCTTGAAGATTCGTACTTCAGGGTACATAGGATTTTGATGGGATTAGGCTCGGTGTTAATTGATTAAAGGGAGTCTAATTTGAGATTGGAGATGGGAACAGATTAGGGTTCTGTGTTTGAGATTGAGAGAGATAGATTGACAGGTTTGTGTGATGTTTGAGAAGAGAGAGAGATATGGACGGACGAAGTTGTGAGAGAGAGAAGAGAAATTAGGTTTAAGTATTATTAGGGGCGGATTTAACTAGGAAAGGTGTTGGGCGGTGTAATGCTTCTGATTGGGCCACGTGGTAATTGTGACGGAGGAAACAAAGTTTCCCATTTCTTGGCAATATTTAATAGTCTGGGGATACGCCTGTTTCAAAAAGGATTATCAAATTTTTTTATTTTTTTTTTACTTTTATTTTTTATTTTTTATTTTTAGTTACATTTTTTTATTAAGCTAACTTTTTTAAATTTATAAATTTTTAATTGAACTTTTTAGTTAAGAAAATTTTGTTTATTAATTTTTGGTACATCGTATTGAGGCGGGTATTTCGAAAGAACTGAAGTGGTAAAATATTTGACGGCCGGATCATTATATTTACCGTAGCTTTGATTTATTTGTTGACGGATTTTATTTTTGAAGTGAGCCGACTTTGCTTTGATCTCCGGTTTATTTTATCTTCGTTTGAGCCGACAACATCTTTTGAGCCGAATCGAATTGTAAAATCCTGCAAACTACAACATCCACATCATTTTTCCTCGATTACCAATGGAATCGTTAAAATCGACACTTAAAGAGGGAGACTTGCATCGAATGCACGACAAAGCTAGGGAAAGTGGTGTAAATTCATTTCAAATGCTTCAGTGTCATCTAGTCACTCTTTCACGGATTCAAGGAGGGAGCGAATTCGTGACAATCTTTGGTCAAGATCGTCACATATTCATGGAATCAATGTTCACCATCTTGACCCAACTCGCAGAGCAACTTAACAATGAAAATTTTAATCACTCTGCATCGGCACTTGCTTATAAGGCTCTTGTGACACAACTCACGCCTTTCCTCCAATTCAATATCATCAAGTCTGAAAGTTCGATGCTTTGCCAATCTTTTCTTCGAGATACACATACCGAGCTTCGAGTTTTTCGTGATACAATATTGAAACTCATGACCTCGGTCTCGTCTTCGATTTATGAAAGATCTCGACTTCAGCAAGGGTATGATAATGGAGTGCAAGACTCTTCGATGCAAGAGAAAACTGATCATACGGTTGAAACCTTGGAGCCTAACGATGCCAAGAGCACAGAATCAGGAGGACAACATGATGCCAGTGGCACGTCAGGGAATGTTCACGAGATTTCTCTTGACGACACCTTACCCATTTATGACGCAGAGCCTGCAAACATGGTACAATGTAATATGGTTTATGATGTATATGCTGATGATATGCCGCATATTGAGAATTCTGAACCTAATTATGACAAACATGGGATGGAAACCAGTGATAGCAATACCACTTCTGATTCATCCGATGTAAGTCATAATGGGGGAGAGATTATTCAGAATGCTATAGTTCATCATGATAAATGCTTTATAACTGCCTCGTTAACTGATTCTGATTCCAAGATTAAAGAGCTCGAAACGATCGTAGCTCGGCAATCAAAAGATCTTGAGGATGCCAAACTTGAATTTTCTAATAAAACGGTCAAATTTGAAACATACTTTGAAAAACTTGAAAAATCAAACGTTGTTCTTGAAAGAAAATTGGATCAAACTGTTTTAGATTCTAAAGCTGAAAAGGATAATTTTTTGAAACAAATTCAACTGCTTGAATCTCAGTTGGCATCCCAAGATAACTTGCTCAAAGAAAATGAAACGTTAAAAGCCCAAGTTCAGGAAAAGGTATTTGCTATAGCTGCGTTGAAAAACGAGTTAAGGAAAAATAGAGGACCTAGTGTGGACACTAAGCTTGAAAAACCATCAATCTTGGGGAAACCGCCTACAAATCAGTTCGTCAGACAACCGATTGTCAGACAACCTACTGCATTTAGATCCGAGCGACCACAATCCTCGAGACCGCGGTTTGCCTCCCAAGTTGATTTGATTCATCTTTCTAGACCAGACACTCCAGCTACTAGGCCCTATGTGATCACTCCAGCTTTAGCAAGACCAAATCATATGATTGCCTCTAGTTTCCCTAAAAATACCAAGACCATGTCTAGAACTAGTTCAAATGACGTTTGCCATAAATCTGGTCTTGGGGAAGCTAAGCAAAAGACACATGCAAGAGATAGCAATGTCCAACCTAGTCAGATGCCTTCTAGATTACCCAACACTGCTAACCATAGCATGCCATCTTCTAGGAGCATCGATCAATCATCTAGGAATTATTCAGACATTAAATATGCTACTTGTAAAACATGTAGAAAATGTGTCTTTACGGCAAATCATGATGCTTGTGTCAAGAAATTACTTGATGAGGTGAACTCCCGTGCTAGACTTAAATCCCAGTGGGTAGCTAAAATCAAACCCTTTGGTAAAGTTTGGCGCCCCACTGGTAGAACTTTCACTCTTGTAGGAAACGAGTGCCCTTTAACTAGGATAGTCTCTGATTCTACGAAGACTACTAGGGAGAAAATTGGAAAGGATGATATATCACTTAAGCCTGAACTTAAGATTTTCTATAAAAGGAAACGTTTGTCAACTAAGACAAGTGAATCATCCCCTCAGGCCACCTCTGACACAAGTAAAGCCAACTGTGAACCCCCGCGTGCTTCTATAATTGATATCGCTAACCCATGTCAAAGCAAGCAAATTCCTAATAAGATTGCAGGTACCAAAGTTGATGTTCCAAAAGAACGAAGCGGTCCAATCGTTGTGTATCGTTCAACTAAGGACACTCTTAGAGTTTGGTTGCTGAAGAAGCAGATATCAGAGAAACAAATGTCTCAGGGGATTCATGGTTAAGCTGCAAACAAGGATTTATAGTCATATCACAGACTATAACTCGATCATCAAAGAAAGGAAAGTTTATCGCCGATGATAAACTTATCCTAAAAACGAGAAATTCATTTTTCTCGGGCATGAGCTTATATCAAAAACATTCCAAGTTTTTAAGCTCATGCATTAAGGCTTATAGATAAATGACAGTCTGTAACCCGTTCTTCAAAGGCAGGAAAGTTTATCGCCGATGATAAACTTATCCTTACAAAGAGAAATTAAGATTTTCTCGGACACGAGCTTACATTAAAAACATTCAAAGGTTTTAAGCTCGTGTATATGACTTACAGTTAAATGTCAGACTGTAACTCGAACTTCAAATAAAGGAAAGTTTATCATTAATGATAAACTTATCCTCATAACGAGAAATTCAATTTTCTCGGTCATGAGCTTGTCTTAAAACATTCGAAGTTTTATGCTCAGAAAGGAAAGTGTATCTTTTAAATAAGAGAACTTTTCCTCATAACGAGAAATTAACCTTTCTCGGTCATGAGCTTTCCGTTAAAACAGTCAAAGTTTTCAAGCTCATGAAAACGACTTCTAAGTAAATGTCAGCTTAGGATTCGTTCTTCAGATAAAAGGAAAGTTTATCGCTGATGGTAACTTATCCTTAACAACGGGAAGTTCACAACTTCTCGGACTTGAGCTCGCTTTTAAGATATTCAACATCTTAAGCTCAAGTAATTGTTTTTCAAAACTTTGAACACAATTTTTCAAGAATTTCTCAAAAGGTTTTTCTAAATCTTTCAAAATTGTGTGTTCAAAAACGTTTTGATAAAACGAGCATGTCTTCTGGAATCGATAATATTTACGAACCTAGAAATGTCATTCAACAATGACACGGGGTTGTAAATAAAGTTCGAGCAGAAGTTTAAAAGATTTAAAACATGCTCCATATGGTTTGCTATTATTTCTGATAGTAACCCACTTTTCACTTTGAAGTCAAGCATTTCACCGAAAAGCTTTGACTTCAAAATCCGAAGTTATCAACTCCTCAATCCGAAGTCCGTTGCAATTGATATCTACATACTAGACGATGCGACTGCTCAAACGACGACTACAGCTCTTTAAGTAGAACACGGGTCAACAATTGAGGGGGAGCAATTGTCCAGCATTCAGAATCTTTGATGCCGACAGTGCCATAGTTCACAAGTTGGTGTCAAGACAACGATATCAATTGTCCATGTGGTGTAAATGAGAAGATAATTTCAGAAGTTACGAGGAAGACCAACATTCGTGAACAAGAACCATGTGCTTCTTTCATATGATGTTCTCCATTATTCAGGTCCAACCTCGTAAATTGTGAATCTTGTGAATACATTATCATATATGATCCTTGCACGTGATAAATACCTTACACTTGTGTTTAAAAGGTATTTAATTTACGTTTCAAGTACACCCTCATTAATTTGAGGGGGAGCTTGTTAAAATCATGAAGATAATTGGATTTGCATTTTTCTTCCCAAATTTTCTTAAAATGCTATTAAATCAATTGATATTAAAAACATCGATTGGGTTAATATTTTTAATATGGGGGAGAAAATGTGATTTAATATGGGAAATGATTAATCACGAATGGTTTGACTTAACGTGCTAGCTCATCCCGACATGTGCGAAATGTTTTCGGATATCGTGGCATATGTTAAGGGGGAGCAAAATGGATTTGCACTTCAAAATGGATTTCATGGTGACATAAACTTACCCAAAACATCTCTATTCACGACGGTGAAGATTGTGGTGACATAAGGATGGTAGGATAGGTTAAAGTCCAATGATTTCTCTAGAACCGGAGGAATCTTCCCAAGGACATTCCATAGCTAGAAATAGTAGTCCTTAGGAAAGATGGAGAAAGATTGTGAACGTAGCTGAATGCCGACCAAGTACTTAAGTTAGCACTGGAACAATCACAACAAGGTGCTAGTTATGACGTATTGGTAAGCATTGAAGGGGTTGAAGAATGAAAAAGAATTGTAAAGATAAAGGGTGTAAAGAAAGAAGCCCTCCTTACAACCTTAGGCAGAATTCATATGCTATTGAGATCATTTTTAATGATTCTTGATATTGAAGACTGACATCATGGACCCAGTGATGCAATGCACAACCCATCCCAGCTAACTCAGATATCTCCTAAAAGATATTTGTTTTAATCACACGGAGACAACACATTATCTATTGATTTATTCACTCCGAATAAATTGGTATTGAAAAGGTGGCACTCCTCTCCAGCCTCCGATCACTAAAATCCAAAATGCACGATCGAGTCTAGAGCCATTTGAGATCATCAAATATCTCATTAGGACACACTTTCATTATTCCTTGCTTGTTCACACAATGTGAAAAGTAAGAAAGATTTTAAGAGTCCTACGCAAAATCTTCATGATCTTGCCTGAACATCTGAGTAATACGAAAGTATTTACAATGAAGATGGAAATCCTTCTTGAGCGAATATCAAAAAGCTCATGGTAGGTGACTTGTGCGATTCTTTATGAATCAAACTTGTGATAACTGGAAAGCAACAGTGGTTTAATTCTTAAATGAATTTAAACACGTTCCAGGCCTCTACGCAATATCTTAGTGATCTTGCCAGAACATTCAGAGTAATACTATTAAGTATTTACTGTGACGAATGGAAATCCTTCTAGTGTTAACATCAAACAGCACTTGGTAGGTAACTTGAAAGATTCTACATGAATCAAGCTAGTGACAACTGGAAAGCAACGATGGTGCGGTTCTTAATTGAACTTCACTTGTTCCAGGAACATGAATTGATGGCTTCAAATCATGCGGATAATATTATCCAAATGATTCACTCTTTACGTTCGTAGTCAGCTTTGGACGGTCGAGTAAAGAGAACGGGTTTACCCGCGAAATCTTGTCAAGGAGGTTCTTTATTGAAACTACCTGCCACAAGTACGATATTTAATATCTTCCAACGGTCTTCACCGACCGGAGGTAAAATGCTACCGAATTAGAATGAAATGTTCAA
This sequence comes from Glebionis coronaria, assembly GCA_025667525.1. Classification (NCBI taxonomy): domain Eukaryota; kingdom Viridiplantae; phylum Streptophyta; class Magnoliopsida; order Asterales; family Asteraceae; genus Glebionis; species Glebionis coronaria. The sequence continues at coordinate 23,317,452 of CM046876.1, forward strand.
GGCCATTTCATCCGTGTATATTGTTTGTTGCTAACTGTCTTATGCAGCGTAACAAGAAGGTGGCATTGCGGTGTACAATCCAGAAGAAGTCGTCACCACATGCTTATACTACATACAATTAGTACTTCAACAAATTCAAGAAAGCCTGAAGGTCAAGTCTTCCGCTGTATCAAACTCTGAAGCTTTCAAGAATTTAAAGGTATAAGTATGTGGAACATGAAGTCACGAAGAGGCAAATTTCACAAGTGATGAATGCACAAGGTCAAGGCAAGGAAACATGCTCAAGACTAAAGTCAAAGATCACATCAAGCATATTCACAAGAACAAGATCGAAGACTCAAGCATAGTATGCTAGGTTTAAGATTTTGTAAAATGGTGTGACCTCCCTTAGGGGGAGATTGTTGGAAATGTGTTTTCCCAAAGAAAGTCTCGGTCACATCATTATTAGCATAGATCATGAGCTATAGAATATTTAGAACTTTGTAACTTGGAGCGACCTCCCTTAGGGGGAGATTGTTGGAAATACGTTTTTACGTATTTATGAAGGATCGGTCGCTCCAACGATATATTATTGTATTAGGCTCGTGATCCAGTTTGTAGTAAATATAGTCCATATAGCCCACATGTAGGGTGGGCTATATATACCCCTCCTAGCATGTTAGGAGGGGTGGTTCATTCATTTCACAACTTTTTCATTAATCTAATCACTTTCTCTCTCTACTTTTCTTTCCTCTCCTTTCTCTCTCTACACTTCATCTTCCTCCTTCCCCATTTTCACCATCAAATCCTTAGATCTATCCATCGATTACCAAATCCTTAGAAATCGTAGACCTTCAATGACCGTGATTCATGCAACTATTCCGACTGAAAGACTAGCTGAGTAACGTGTGACATCTAACTGAGAAAGTAAAAGTATGGAATAGAATGGTAGTGTCTGATGGTTGAAATTTATTCTTGTCAAGAATTTCAAGTTTATAGTTTTCGTCCTTGTTTGCAGAGTCTTCATATTATAAACGGCATCAGCATTTTGAGAAATCTCCAAAGTATCAGCAGCATTCGCATTTGTGAGGTCTTCAAAGTGTTAGTAGGATCAGCATCTGGTAAAATCTTCAATTCACGAGCAGCATCAGCACCTGGTAGAATATCGACAAGTGGAGACGCCGCTATGATTGAGGATCGATTAAACATATCCATGGAGTAGGGTATATGGAGTATACCTGGACTACTGTACATGAAGTACAAAATGAATACTGCACATGGAGTATATCTGAGACATTGCACATGGGGTACGTATGGAATACTATACATGGCACTGGTGGAAATTTTATGGGATGATCGATACTGGTGTCAATTGTCTGACATGATCGAAGAAATAAATTGATTTAAACGGTAGTAACTGAACTGAAATGAGTAACATGATATCCTGGTAATTCCTGCGTAGACTTAATGCTGGTTGTATAGAGGTTCAAGAATATGATTAAACGGAATTTCACTAATGGTCAGCATAAAGACATGAATGATGAAGGTCAAACATGATTTATCATGAAAAGGGATCTTATTGTAATCCTTCTGTACATTAGCATGAAACATTATCATTCTGCTGAACATAAAACCCTCTTAAGTAGACATGAAACTGAATCAACATGAAGACGTCATCAACGTGAGGGTATGAAAATTTAACTGTTACAAAGAACATAAAAGTCTAATCAACTGAGGTTTAAAATCAACTGATGTGGATGGCTATGGTTCAATCCATAGAATCCAAGGAAGAAAACATGTGACTAAGTATGGGCGATTCTTGTTCGATCCATATTTGTCAAACTTTCATTAGACTTGCCAAGTATATAAATTTATAATCTGGGACTAAATATGGTTGGCTGTAGTCCAATCCATACTTGTCAATATTTTATAAAATGTCATGATGTGACAAGGTGAACAGCTATGAATCGGTTCACAAAACAACCTTCGGCTGAATAGCATGAAATTTGACCTGAACAATGGTGAACGTTTATGGCTGGTTCGCCAAGTAATACTTGACTGAAAACATGAATCTGTCATGAGTAAGGGTAAACGCATATGGTCGGTTTACCAATACAAAATCTAAACGGACAAGGGTGAACGCCTATGGGTCGGTTCACCGAAACAAAATTCGCAGAAAAGCACATGCGACTAAATATGGCCAGTCCTGTACTAACCTTTTACTTAGTCAAAAACTTTAAGGAAACAGTCTGATAATTGAAGAAAACTGACTGATAAATGCTTGAGAAACATGAAGATAACAACGCCAAAATCTGGGAAGTTCCTGGTGACTACCCACTAGTCACAGGTCAAGTTTTAGAGCCTACAGGTCGAACCTATAGCTCTGATACCATAATTGTAACACCCCACTTGGATAAGTGGACCGTTACGTGTATTTATGGCGTGTCATCAAAGCATAAGGTAAATGTACTAAAACATTAAATGACCATAACGGAAATACCGGAATCAAACATCGGTAATCCAACCTAAGCTCAAAACATGAAAAATAAAATACTGAAAGAAAGGACTAAACAATGTCCAAATAAGCAGAATAATGTAAGTGCATAAAATAAGAAGTCTGGACAGCTTCCATCCCAAATGCACGTGCTCTCAGAAACCTAAGAGCGTCCCGGTGTACCTGCCGTTAGAACATGAAAGGAACTACGGCTGAGCATAACGCTCAGTGAACGGATATAAAACATGATAAGAATATACTGAATGAAACAGACGATAGAATACTGAAGCTGTAAGAATGATATGTAACATGTTGTGGAACTCTGCATAAAATCTGAGAACCTGGTTCGTATACACTGATACTGAAATATAACTATTAATTCTGAAAACATGCATTTACTGTATTTTATTTGCCAGAGCTTATATAGGTCACGTGCTGTAACAACCGTGCATGAATAACTGGAGGGGTGACCTCATCATGCTATAGAGGGGTGACCTCTAAATAACTATGCTGGGTGGAGGGATCATCTCCAATGTGAAGGATGTAGAGCACACACCACATTCACCCTGATAACTTGTAACACATATAAGCCTAGGATGCATCCATACGCCCCACTAATAATACTGATAAAATGGCCAAGCTGAGCTGAGTGGAACGATGCAGGATATCACTCTCCTGCATGTGAGTCACGACACCGGTGCCTCTAGTGCCGTGGTTACGGTACCTCCGTAACTAGTACATAAACTGGTCGTGCTTGTATATAATGCTCAGGCAATTTATTTAGTTATTAATATGATTACTGATAAACTTAAACATATACTGGGGAAAACATTTTGGCTGATGACGGGGAATCCTAATCATGCATAGAAGAAAATCCTTACTGAAAGGACGGGAAATCCGTACCTCGTGTCCAGTAATGAGATAAGAATGAAAGCTGAAAGATCTACTCCGACTTCACGAATACTACATAAATAATAGGCGGAAATTAAGTCGTCTGATTACTGTCTATAATTTATGATTCTGATATGTTCTTATTTTGATTTCAAAATGTTCTTGTATTATACTACTGTACAATCTGATAAATCTGAATGTTCTTATTATTACTGGTAAGTCTATTACTGAAACTCTGATTATTATATGACATGTATCTTGCTATAACTAGTAATCTGCTGAAAATAGAAGGTTTTCTAAAATTAGATAGGTTTCCAAAAGAGTTTCCTTGAAATAAATCATTAATCAAATCATAAGTTAAATCCGACTTTTAATAGTGGAAGGAAAATGTTAAAATCAATTTAATTTACTAATTAAATAATTAAAATAACAAATAGGTCTTATTTTATTTTCAAAAATTTATTTATAAAGTGCTTTTACCAAACTAAAATAATTCCCACTGCTTTTACTATATATTCCCACTGCTTTTATAATAAATTTCCCACTGCTTTTGAAATGTTGTTCCCACTTCTTTTGAAATAAAGTTCCCACTGCCTTTGAAATAAAGTTCCCACGGCCCTTGAAATAAAGTTCCCACTGCCTTTTGTTGTATAACCCCAAACACCCCTTTTATGCCTATACCCACTGATTTTCTGAACCAAACACCCCTGGTCGACATTTTTGGGCTGCAGATTAACAGCAAGCCCACCACACTTGGTGGCTCACTGCTGCCGTCGACACCCACTAAACCAGACCACCCCTTGTGGGTCAGCTGGCCTAAACAGCGACTACACCGAGACCATAACGGTCTCGGTTTTTGTGCAGCCACACAACCCGACACACCCTTCTGCGTTTTTTTTGTCAAGGACTCTCGGTCCTCTTGAAACCAATACAAACCCGACCCTTGCTGGATTCGTGATGAACAAACAGAAAGAAAAAGGAAGAATGCGAATTGAGTTTTTTTTTACCTTAATTCGTGATTAAGAATGATTTACAACATATGACGGAATTAATTGTAGAAAAACGAATCATTCCCCTCTGTTTTGATCTCCAGCTGTCGGCCACCATGAACAACCAAACCCTAATCTTTTTTTTTCTGCGTCTGATTATGGGAGAAGGGGTTAACCCCCGTTTCATCAATATACAAACCAAACGGGCCAAGCCCATTCTCTTTTTTTTTTAACAAACCGGCCATAAGGCCTTTTTTCCTATATAACTTTCTTTTTTTTTTCTTTTAAAAAAAAAAAAGACTTAAGTATTATTTACGTGCCGACATATTCAATTCTCGCAATATTTTCGACTAAATAGTTATTTTCCGAAAATTTAATCACATCACGATATTAATTAAAACTGAGACTGCGAGATTCCTGATAATGTTTAATTATTTTCTATATAACAATTACTACATACTTGATATTATTTTTTTATTTTTTTGAGATCTTATAAAACAAGACTGCGTATTTAATATTTTAAATTTTGAATACGGGTTTTACACAATTCTCTACTCCCGGGAAGTTGCAAGGGATTAAGAAACGACCCGGATCACCAAGCTTGGTTGGCAATTTCCTTAAGAGCACTGCAGAGCAATTCTCATTAAGTTGGGTGTTAGCAATATCAAGAAGCTTCTCCTTGTCGCTAAGAAGATCTTTGAACATTTTCGCGTATTTGGGCATGTGAGCGAGAGCCTCAGCGAAGGAGATGTTAAAATTCAATTGTTTAAACATTTTTAGAAAGTTCGAAACTTGAATATCATCCTTGCTTTTGAGCTTCTCTTTCCTCAACCTTGATGGATAAGATATATCGGAAGAAGAGGAAGGCTTTGGGAGAATAGGATCACTCACATCCTTGGGTGGAGGAGGGGTAGAAGTAAGAGGTGGAGAAATTGGGGAAGTAGAAGGCTGAGGAATAGGAGCAGGTGACTCGTTTTCCTTAGTCACAATCACCGGTGGAGGTACAGGAAGCTCGGGTTCCTTGGTACCTTTGCCACTGCGAGTGGTGATTGCTTTCATCTCCCCTCTTGGATTCGCAACGGTGTTACTCGGAAGAGTACCCGAAGAAGAGGATTGATTACCTTGGAAGAAACCAGCCATCATGTTCTTTAAGTCATTCGTTTGACTTGCCAAAGTGTTTCTCATATCAGCTCTCAGATCGTTTCCTTGTTTCACCATGTCTGCTTTCAAGTTGAGCACTTCCCGCTGGAGATTTTCCACAATCACATCATTGGTCCGCATGTAGGTTTCAACATCTTGGTGTAATGCGGTGGGTTAGTTGGGAGGAGGAGCATGGTATGCGGGTGGTTGATAAGCAGGTTGTTGGTAAACTTGGTTGTTTCTTTGAGGTGGATATGGTTGTTTGTGAGGTGGTATGTATGGTGCACGAGGTTGTTGTTGTTGTTGAGGAGGGCGATTGAGGTTTTGTTGTTGGTTTGGGTTGTTAGGAGGAAAACTGGGTGGGGAAAGAAAGTTGTTTGAGCGGTAGCTAAGCAAGTTGCGGTCTCCTTGAGGACGAGCTTGATAAGCGGCCGGAGGATAGGTACCGTATGTTGCATTCACATTCTCAGAAGGATAGTCTTGGGTGGCGGTACAAGTGGTGTAAGAATGAGGACCCCCTCATATTTCACATGGTTGGCTTACAGCATTGACTTGAGCGTTTTTAGCATTGATGTTGTTGGTGTTGTTAGCGGTGTGGGTAACAAGCGATTCAAGAAGCGTAGTAAATTTGTCAAGTCGCTTGTCGCTGTCACTAGTACTAGCACTAGCGGCATTGGTCCGAACACTCTTTGTTTGCACACGAGACTTATTTTCAATAATATCCCAAGCGGCATTGGAAGTCTTAACCAAAATATTACCCCCCCGAGGCACTGTTTAGTGAATCTTGGTCATTCATGCTTAAACCATTATAAAAAGTGTTAATTTGGTGCTCTTTGGTAAAACCATGTTGTGGGCATTTTCTTAAAAGATCTTTGAAACGATCCCAAGATTCACTAAAAGACTCAACGTACTTTTGTTCAAAATTGATAATTTCATTCCGCAAAGCGGTAGTACGAGAGGGTGGGAAAAAGTAGTTTATAAACTTGGTCTCCAAATCCGTCCACGTCAGAATACTTTGTGGCGGTTCCTTTGCAAGCCAATGTCGGGCTTGTCCCTCTAAAGAAAAGGGAAAAAGTTGCAAACAGATTACCTCTTGTGGAACACCATTGAATTTGACCGTATTCGTGAGTTGCAAGAATCTCTTGATGTGGTCATGAGGATAATCAATGGTACGCCCCAAGAATGGTTGAGCAGATACCATCTGGATAAAACCGGATTTGAGCTCAAAGTTGTTGGCTGCAATCGCGGGTATGACAATGGGATCATTGTTGCCGTCTACATGTGCTTGCAGAAGTTCAATCATCGGGCGATTGTCTGGTAGAGGCTCATTGTTGAGAGGTGGATTGTTATTGTTGTTGTTATTATTGTTGTTGAGAGGTGGGTTATTGTTGTTGGTTTGTACACCGGCCATGTCTAAGTCTTCGAGAGGCTCGGGCTCTTGATAAGACGTTGATTGTGTACGCATGCACCTGCAAAAGAACTAACAAGGCAAAAACAAAGCAGAAATATTTTTGGTATTTTATGTTTTTTATTTTTTTTTTTTGTATTTTTGAAAATTTTATATTTTTTGGGATTTTTGAAAATTTTTATGAAAAAGTAACGTTCACGGCGAACGGATCCCAAAATCCAAGTTCTCACAAAAACTGTTGATCTTAACGAGAAGAGCCGGCAGCGGCGCCATTTGATACATTGATTTTGCTATGGGGTTCAGATTAATCTCGGAATCCTCTCGAATTGATTGCAGCTCAAAGTGGAATAGTTGTTCTTGGTTACTAAAAAGGGGACTGGTTTTCTAATCTACTAAAAGGTTTAAATGCACTAAGATGTAAACTTAAACTAAAAGCAATTAATTTAATAGCAATTAATAAAACTTGAATTAAAATTTAAGCATTAAAAAAAAGAAACAGTAAATATCACTTAACTCTGATTCGAAATGCTCAAAAGAAAATTGATTCGGAAGTTTCTGCTTTACCCTTGATCCGGAAGTCTTGATCTAGAAGTTTGGTTCGGAACTCTTCCGAATGAACCCTCTGGTTCGGAACTTCTTGATCCGGAACTCTTCCGGATGAACTCCTTGATTCGGAAGTCTTCCGAGTGAACTAGCTTGATTCGGAAGTCTTGATCCGGAACTTTCTGATTCGGAAGTTTTCCTTGATCCAGAACTTTCGTTCGAAACTTTTAAACAGTCCTGATTCGGAACACTTCCGAATGAACAACACTTGGTTCGGAAGACCTTGGTTCGGAAGTTTATTCGGAACTTTTAAACAAAACTGATTCGGAACTTTTAAAGATTTTCATTCGGAACTTTAAAAATGAAACTGATTCGGAACTTTTGAAAAACCATTCATTCGGAACTTTTAAAACCATTCATTCGGAACAAATTGATTCGGAACTTTTTAATACAAGTTGATTCGGAACTTTTCACTAAGATGCTTCATTCGGAAGTTTTGTGCTCATTCGGAACCTGGGAAAACTCAAGAACAGTAGGAGACAGAAAAACAGGGGAACACGATTTCAAGCCAAAATCCACCAAGTGTTTAACCAAAACTTAAACAAAACTAATGCCTAATCATCTACTAACCATAAACATCAAATCCCATCAATAAAAACATAAAACCCAATAACTTTTAAAAATCAAAATCAACCAAATAAGAATTTTAACTTTGAATCAAAAAGATGAAGATGAACAAGTTGAAATGAAGGATTAAATTGATAGATTAATGTTTAAACAATCAAAAGACAAAGATTAAACTATAAGATTGGAAAAACAAAAATCAAAATTACCAAACACCTTATTGGTGTTGGTGATGCCTACGAACAGAAAAGAGAGAAAAAAGGAGTGAAAAAAAAACTGAATGAAAAGTGTGAAGGGAATTCTTTATATAGGTTTTCCATTTGGTTTGGTTGGTGAGTGGGCTTTCTCCCTTTCTTCTTGTCTTCTCTTCTTTTCAGAAAAGTCGACGTTTTCGATTCTGATTCGGGATTTGTCGACGATTAAATTCAACTCGTCTTTTAATTTCTTCGTTTAATAGACTTGAGTTTCTTCGACATATGTAAATCTTCAATCTTTGGTCCTTTTCTTCGATAAATATTCAAATAGGCCAAATGACTTCAAATCTTTTGCATCTCTTAGACAATAAACTTTGTCTTGAGTCTTTTTCTTCGATAAAACCCGTGCAATCCCATGTTTTCTTCAATATTCATCCGGTTGGCTCTGAAAACACAATAAACACAAAAACCAAGCATAATTCCAAACAAATGATATTAAATACGTGTTTTGGTCTTGTTTTAGTAAGAAATAAGTGGTAAAAGGATGGTTGTTTACACACCTATCACCTCTCTTAGGAGTAAATTGTTAGGAATACGTTTTATTATATTAGAAGTGTCAGTCACTCCAACGATATTAGATAGCAAGCTCGTAGTTAGTAGAAAGTAAGTTAGCAAGCTAATCGGGCCTAAGCCCTTAGTTAACCCACACATAAGGCCCATGTTCACTTGTAGACATGGGTATATAAACTCTCTTCTTAGACGGAGAGGGTGTTGTTCTCTCATTTCTCATCTTTTCTATGTTATTTTCCTTTTCACCATTCTCTCTCTAAAGTGTCTTCTAACCCAATTTCTCTCTCCACTTTCTCTGTTTAGAAACCACTAAGAATTATCAATATTTTTCAGTTAAAAACTAAGACAAAATTTATCATAAATATTATTTTGGAATGGTTTTATGTTTTTAAGAAAAATGCTATAACATGTTTTTACTTGTTTCATTTCTAATAATAATTCTCTTGCAAAGTTAATTCTTAGCCCATGAGAATTGTTTCCTATTATGTTATGTAGTAATTATAATTTTTGCCTTGCCCAAAATAAATGATGTCAAAGATTTTTGTTTAGTTTGATTTTCCATTTCAAACTTACTTATTTGAAAGGAAAGTAAGGTTATTTATAATTTATCTATTTTAAATTAAGGTTTATAATTTTTTTATTGAAAAATGTTATAACCATTAATAAATTTATACATACAATTTTATAAAATGATATATCATATAACTTGTGCATGTATATATAAGTGTTGATATATTTTAAAGTTAACTATATTTTTTGTCTTTATGGTTTGTCAGATATAAGAAACTTGGTCCTAAAGTTAAAAAATTAGTAGATGTAGTCCAGAACCCGGTGGCACGTAACACTTTTGGTCTTAATGTGGAACAAAAACCGGTATACCTAACAAACCATAAGGATCAAACCTGTTTATGTTAAGACCAAAAATGTTACAGGTCGTCGAGTTCGGAGCTGAATTTGTTACTTTTTAAGCGTTTGGACAAGAAGTCAAGAACCTTAAACTTGACAAACCAAAAAGACAAAGAATGTAGTTAACTATATTTTAGACATTAATACTTATTACTGTTTTAGGAAGCTATTGGAATATTTTAATAATACCGGGTGTTTTTGGCGGGAAAAAAATTTCCCCACGTGTCCTTTACGTGGCTAACGTGAATATATTTGTCTTCCACTCATACCTTTATTCTCAATTTTTCACACAAAAAATCAAAGCCTCCCAAAACTTTTACCAAATCTACCAAGCCTTAAATTTAATCTATATGATTTCTCCAATGTTCGTCCATGCATGTTTAACAAGACACATGTTGTCTTTCTACGCTGAGTATATCATATTGTTGTTGATGTTTGTATCCAATTCTCATTTTGTACCTTAAATCTTAAAAAAAAATAGGTTTGTTTCCCTCTTTTTTATCCGTTTTTTTTTTTGCATTCCTTTTTTCAATTGTTGACTGGTATGATTTTTTAGTAATTTTTTTAATTGTTGTTTTCGTATGATTTCTTTGTTTGGTGGAGCAGGATAAAGGAGTAGCAGATGTTGTTGTTGCCGTTCCTATTTCAGGTAATTTTTGCCCTTTCTTTTTGATTTTTATTTACATATTTGTAGTTTCGTATGTTTATATTGAGATTGATATTGTGTTATTATTAATTATTCATGTAATTGCTACAATTATTTTGGCTTTTTTATTTTGCCCAAATTGTTGTTTCATTTTTCTCTCATCGCCTATCCCACATCTTCCCTAAAACAGTAAAACACAAACTCTGATTTGGCTTAAGATTAGATTTCGAAATAAAGATGAGTTTTAATTATAGTAACTATATTGAGAGAATTAGGGGCGGAGTTTTGTGGTTTGGCCGGAAAAGTGTTAATTTGTTCATGTAGAATGCCAAATGTTTGATAAAATGTTTGAATGACAGGTCACAAAACACTTGTGTGACTTGAGAGGAGGGACGGATGTCATTCAATGGTGCAAGAACAAAGGAGCAGAGTTGGGATAAATTTCATTTCATTATAGGTGAGAATCGTTTATTTTATCATATTTGGGTGCATTATATCATTTCTAGGCTGTAAACAACTTGATATAGGTGGCATTGTGTAAGAGGGTGTTCGTTTCTGAATGAAGTGGTTAGTAGGTTGTATACACATATAATCATTAGAAACCACAAATCAGCACCTATAAGTGTAGTTTAAGAATGGACAAAATACGAATACTTAGAAATGCCAGGTAAGGTAAGCAATTGCACTGCATTATTGGAAGCTATGAAAATTTTTGACGGCTTCTTTTAAGATTACGCAAATCAAACACAGACCTTATTACTCATGTGTCTTGCTTATGACACGACTCCCTTTTGCTATTGGCGAAGATTGTTTGTGCTACCACGATCAGAAATCCTCAGCCATAGCTCAAATTAGGCCTTCCTCAAATGCGGCACTTCTATTTAAACCAGACAGGTGCTGAACACTTGCACACGTTCTACAACTTTGAAAGGTTTGTGAAATTTTATAAAACTTATTTCTCCTTCAATTTCATGACAGTTTGTCTGAACAAAACATTTTCTTTTTGGCCGCTAAATGTTTCAAGGTCACGGTAAGACATATTGATTTTGGAGGTTTTTATCTATCCAAAAATGGTGTGCAAGGCTCCACCCGTTTGACCAACTTGCAGGTGTATGTTATGCTTACGACCCGAGAGGAAACGAAGGTCTGCCACATTCTGCTCAAGGCGAACTTTCAGGGCAGGATGTCTTGGTAGCGAACGTTTCTTTAGAGCTAGGGAACCCGAAAACCCTGAAGCCGATGAGGATGATGGGTATGTAACTTCTTCCGCCCATAACGAGAACACAAGTGAGTCACGGTTTGCAGTAATGGATGCTAGGTTACCTACACTTGAGATTGTTGTTGATGTAAAGCGGCCCCGTCGGTTGCCTGATGGTTGTAAAGTAACATTCAGTGGGATTATCTAATTCATGTTATAGTATATATTTCAACACGTTCATTCTTAGGTTACAAAATATATGTTGCTTGCACTACATCTTTGTTTTCAATAACAATATATTTTAAGTTGGATTACTCACGTAATCATGTTGTAATAGGATTTGGATATATTTTTTTAATTAAGTTCGTGTTGTTGCAATCTGAATGTGCTTGACGAGCAACTGGATTACACCATAATGGATCGCTTTGGGTATGGTTCGTTCCTAACGGCTCAACTGAGTATGTATATAAATTTAGCTTATAGCACCAGACGGGTCAAATAGGAATCATTTTGGATGGAATGCGTATGAAAATAATGTCAACAATTGAAAGAAAGAAAGATAAGAGTTGTTGGCAAGTCATATATTTGTTTCATTAGTTAATCCAGTGAAAGACACACTCTCACAACTACTAATCATTATACTATCAGTTATCTTCATTAGAAAAATATTAAACATATATGTTACAGGTTTCCTTATATATAAAGGAGTAGAGTAGCAGTAATTTGTAAGGATTCGATTAGAAATGTTGGTAATTTCATGTGCCTATGTGAAATGTTTTGTCAGGATCGACGTGTTGTTGTTTAATTAAATAAATGTATGTTTCCTGAAATGCAGCAGTAGGCCAACGAGCAGGGACTATTGCCGAAGCGGAAAGAGGGAGCAATATTGACGTAACCCAGCTAGAAAGGATACTTCTTCCGATACTTTAAGAGTTTTGAGGTACTATAGGATGTAGAAAAATTATGTATACCACCATGACAACAATATTTTGTTTGTTTCTTTACTTGGTTTACTAGGAAGCAGTTCACTTGAAGGTATGTAAGTATCAGTTATGAAAAGCAATGAAAAGTTTTGATTTGTATTATCTGATCACTTGATATTACATCTTGACTTCACTTGAGGTTTTGTACAATACTAAAAGTGATTAAAGACTTTTGTTCTAGACTTGCGTCATTTGGGAATCTGAGATTTAGAATCTTAGACTACTTTAGAAGTGAATAGCTTACGCCCAAATGTATTAGTTGTAACAATTGTATGCAATTTAAGTTTAACATATTCGTATTTACTTCGTGTACCTTTTTCCTACGAAGACCCACCGCAGCGAAGCACGGGTCTTCAATTCTTGTTATATAAAAGTGTGGATGTAAATATAACTCTTTTTATTTGTGTGGTGATATTAATTAGACATTTACATATCAAAACGTATGCAAATGTCAAAAGTGTTGATATAAAACAAATTGTCGCTAAAACTCTTAGGTGGTGTTTGTTTCACTAATATGTTTTGTGTCTGAATCTGACTACCGCCTCAGAGGTGGTCACAAAGTCTGAATCTGAATAAAATATTGTTGTTTGTTTTTTTAAATGTCTGAAAGGTCCTAATTGTTCGTTAATTGTCTGTTTATATATATATATATATATATATATATATATATATATATATATATATATATATATATATATATATATATATATATATATATATATATATATATATATATAGTGTAAGGTTATTTTCAGAACCAAATAAATGTACAGAACTGCGAGAACCACCTTTATAATATTAAAAATGCATATGTATTTTCATTATTATGTATAAATTAACATTTAATAATTGTTTTATTGGTTATAGATTCGAGTGTGACGATCGATATGAAGAGTGCACATGTGTTTTCATATTATCCAACGATAAGATAGTTATAATACACACAAAACAAATACATGTGCATGGTCCTTGGATACACGTTCCTAGTGACCTACGACAATGAAAATTTATATATTTCTACCTAATGAACTAACCCGATGAATATACATGTGCATTTTAAGAGTATAAAGGTGGTTCTCGCAGTTCTGTACATTTATTTGGTTCTGAAAATAACCTCACCCTATATATATATATATATATATATATATATATATATATATATATATATATATATATATATATATATATATATATATATATATATATATATATATATATATATATATATATATATATATATATATATATATATATATATATATATATATATATATATATATATATATATATATATATATATATATATATTTATATATATGTAAAACCGTGGCAACACGATGAATAAATAACTTTCTACTGGCTTAAACCGAACAAATATTATGCCTGAGAACGTCACTATGGACATACAACAAGATTTTTTATTCATAGAAAAAAATTCAAAATTATCGCATGACATATATCCCATATATTACGTATTATGGTTTTAAAACTTCACTAGAAGAAACATACTTCATATCTTTAGAAAGAGAATCATACGTATAAAATTGACCAACCTTTAATAAAATGTTTGTTTTGTACTTGTGCTTTTATTCCCATTTCATACATGTGATACCTACTATTACTTTTACTAGTTTTTCATTCTTTTCACAATTCTCTATGCATCTTCTTCCTCAACGTTTTACTTCTCCTCCAAAAAATTTTAGATCTAATTTTCTAATTTTTATCTCAACTAAATAGTTACTTCAGTGTTTTGATGTGAGCAAAATTATTGGAACGTTAAAAGGAAGCAAGAGTCAAGACGTAGTCAGAGCTGCTCACCAACTCTGACCGGATCAGACAAAATACATCTTACTGCCTCTAAATCTTACCGGAAAAACAAACAACAGTCATGTCTGACCGCGTCTGACTGGTCAGACGTTAGACGTGATTCAGACGTTTTATGCAAAAACAAACACAACCTTAATGCAAAAACATGGGAAAGCTTTCTACACAACCTTATTCATATGAGAGTGTTAATTGTATTGACGTTCTTGATGAGGCTTGTGAAGAACACTTCAAAGATGCTTGTAAAAGTATTCCTACCTCTCTTCCCAATGTTGAGACTGTTTCCTCTATTGATTCATCATTATCTCTATTTGGAGAAAGTGATTTCCTTTGGAAAGATTTGGAAGCCACCATGGGAGATGTGAACTTAGCAAATGACGATTCTCCCACCGATTGGGATGAAGACATGCGTCTCATTGAGAACCTTCTCAAAGAGGACCATATTTCTCTACCATCTCCCAAAGCTATTCCTATCGATGCGCCGACTTTGAATACGCCTCCCATCGAAAATCCTCCGGAATTAGAACTTAAGGAGTTGCCGCCCCATCTCGAGTACGTGTTCCTTGAAGAAAAGAAGAAGTCGCCCGTCATCATCGCGAAGGACTTAAAAGAAGAAGAAAATCTCGCCTCATCGCCGTGCTTAAAGATCATAAGAAGGCAATTGCTTGGAAAATTTCCGATATCCACGGAATTGATCCAAACTTTTGTACTCACAAGATTCTCATGGAAGATGACTTTAAACCCGCAATCCAAAGCCAAAGAAGGGTTAATCCTCGTATTCATGAAGTCATCAAACAAGAGGTCATCAAACTTCTAGATGCCGGCTTGATTTACCCTATTTCGGATTCGCCTTGGGTAAGTCCCGTCCATTGTGTGCCCAAGAAGGGCGGAATAACCGTTGTTCCCAATGAACACAACGAGTTGATTCCCACTCGTCTCGTTACTGGGTGGAGAGTTTGTATTGACTATCGCAAGCTCAATGATGCCACGAGAAAAGATCATTTTCCTCTTCCTTTAATGGATCAAATGCTCGAGCGTCTAGCGGGTAATGACTATTACTGCTTCTTAGACGGTTTCTCCGGGTATTTTCAAATTCCCATCGATCCCAAGGACCAAGAAAAGACCACATTCACTTGTCTCTACGGAACATTTGCTTACAAACGCATGCCTTTTGGTTTATGCAATGCTCCTGGGACGTTCCAAAGGTGTATGATGGCTATCTTCCATGACATGGTTGAAGAAACTATGGAAGTATTCATGGATGATTTCTCGGTTTATGGCGATTCTTTCTCTGCTTGCCTTCCCAATTTAGAACGTATGCTTAAGCGGTGTGAAGACACTCGCCTTGTTCTTAATTGGGAAAAATTCCATTTCATGGTAAAAGAGGGCATCGTGCTAGGATACAAGATCTCCAAAGCCGGTCTTGAAGTGGACCGTGCTAAAGTCGATGTTATCGCTAAGTTGCCTCCACCTTCAACCGTGAAGGGTGTGAGAAGTTTCCTTGGTCATGCGGGCTTCTACCGTTGATTCATCAAAGATTTTTCTAAAATCGCTCGCCCGATGACCCACCTCTTGGAAAAAGATACTCCTTTTATCTTTTCCACAGAGTGTCTTGAAGCCTTCAACTTGCTTAAGGATAAGCTAACTAAGGCACCGGTCTTGGTTACCCCTAATTGGGAGCTGCCTTTCGAGTTGATGTGCGATGCTAGCGACTTTGCTATTGGTGCGGTTTTGGGCCAAAGAGTGAACAAACACTTCCAACCAATCCATTACGCTAGCAAGACAATGACTGGGGCTCAATTGCATTATACGACAACCGAAAAAGAGCTTTTAGCTGTTGTCTATGCCTTTGAAAAGTTCCGCCCCTATCTTGTCCTTTCCACCACAATCGTTTATACCGATCATTCCGTGTTGAAGTACTTGTTGACTAAGCAAGATTCCAAACCAAGACTTCTTCGCTGGGTTTTGCTACTTCAAGAATTTAAAATCGAAATTCGTGATAAGAAGGGAGCTGAAAACCTAGCCGCGGATCATCTCAGCAGACTTGAGGATCCTTATCAAGGGGATCCTTCGAACAAAGAGATCAATGACTCTTTTCCCCTTGAGACCTTAATGTCTATCAACTCGACTTCTGATGAAACCCCATGGTTTGCGGACATTGCAAACTACTTGGCGAGTGGAATTCTCGTTGACGGGCTAACATCCCAACAAAAGAAGAAGTTCTTCAAAGACATTAAGACTTACTTTTGGGATGACCCGTATCTATTCAAACAATGTGCCGTATTGATTATTCGTCGATGTGTTGATGGACCGACAGCTTTAGAAATCCTTGACGCTTGCCACAAAGGACCCACCGGTGGTCACTTTGGTCCCAACTACACCGCCAAAAAAGTGTTTGACTCGGGATTTTATTGGCCCACCATTTACCGTGATGCTCACGAGATGGTTAAACGATGTGATGCTTGCCAAAAACAAGGCAAGATCACACATAAAGACGAGATGCCTCGGAATTTCATTCAAGAATGTGAAATCTTTGACGTTTGGGGTATCGACTTTATGGGGCCATTCCCTTCCTCTAAAGGAAACAAATACATCCTTGTAGCCGTTGACTACGTTTCAAAATGGGTTGAAGCCAAAGCTTTACCCACTAATGACGCAAGGGTGGTTTGTAACTTTTTGAAGTCGTTGTTCGCTAGATTCGGTGTGTCTCGTGCCATTATTAGTGATCGTGGGACTCATTTTTGCAACGATCAATTTGCAAGAGTCATGGCTAAGTATGGTGTCAATCATCGTCTTTCCACCGCCTACCACCCACAAACTAATGGCCAGGCTGAAATCTCTAACCGAGGATTAAAGCGAATTCTTGAAAGAACCGTGGGAGAGCATCGTGCCTCATGGGCTGATAAACTTGATGATGCTTTGTGGGCTTTTCGTACCGCTTACAAGACTCCGATTGGTTGTACACCATATCGTCTCGTGTACGAGAAAGCGTGCCACCTCCCCATTGAGTTGGAACACAAGGCTTACTGGGCCTTGAAGTGGGCTAATTTTGATATCAACAAAGCCGGTGACCTACGCAAGATCCAACTCAACGAGCTGAATGAACTCCGTAATGAGGCTTATGAAAATTCTTTGATCTATAAGGAAAAGACTAAGCTCATTCACGACTCTAAGATTAAGAACCGAGAGTTCCAAGTTGGAGACAAAGTTTTACTCTTTAACTCTCGGTTGAAAATCTTTTCGGGCAAGCTGAAATCTCGTTGGCCCATTCACCATTACCCAAATTTTTCCATATGGTACTCTCGAGCTCGCCTAACCTAATGGACCTAATTTTAAGGTGAATGGCCAACGAGTGAAGTTGTACTTTGGTGAGGACATCTCTCATGAGATGATTCCATCCCTCACCACGTTTCCCATTAACTAATTTTGGGTCGAGTCAGGCTCGTGACTCGGTTATCAAAAACAAGCGCTCCTCGGGAGGCAACCCGAGTATCTATACCTTTTCGTTTTAACCTCCTAAGTGTAGGGGGACCTCTATAGGTTCTTTGTGTTTGTGTGGTGATGTGATTACAGGGATGAATACACTTTTGGAATCTCTGAAAAACCGTGCTCCTGTGTTATCCGATATCCGGTTCTATCTCTCAACTATCGTGATTCAATTTTCTTCATACTCACATTTGAAATTGATCACGTTAGTCGTCTCTTCCTTAGCTTGATTTAACCAACGTGCACAATGTCATAAGTGTAGGGGAGACTTTTCCCACATGCTTAAACATTGAGGACAATGTTTATCTTAAGTGTAGGGGGGACTTCTATCGAAGTTTTAAGTGGATTTTTCCATGAAAATGCCTTCATTTAACCAGAAAATCATCTTTTTCAACATTTTTCAAATTTTTAATTAACTTTGGCCATTTAGTCTTAATTTTTAAATTTTTATCGTTGCTTTCATATGTATATATCCCGCAATAAAGTCAAAAATATTAATAAAGTGGTGTAGCTAGTTTTGAAATCTTTGACATATTAGGCCCGTTGCGATTATTTTGACTCAACCCGAATAGACTTATCCAAGTTTATTCTAGCTAGTATCCTTAACCATGTAGACCTTAATTGGTTTATTAGGCTAAGTATCCACGAGTCTCATTACTTGAGATTTTAAATTGTGGAGAACGAGAAATGATAGAGTCAATTATAAGTCGGTATTCTTGCGCAAGCTCACTTGGTGTAATTATCTGCCTATTCTCCCATCACTTGCTAATAATTTATCTGCAATAAGTAAGGTCTTACTATTTGAAAAGTTACTTAGCTTCTAGCCTAAGATCGTTTAAAAGTTGCTCGGTAATGATAAGAGTTCATAGCCAAGGCATAACTTATGAAGCGGGGCGCGAAGATTGGCGAGTCCGAAAAGGCCCTAACAAGGCATGAGGATTCCATTTTATTGCTAAAGATCCAAGGTGATGTGAAAAGCATTATTCCCAAAATCAATATGAAGGATCAAGACTCACGACGAAAAGCAATCAACTCCCATAAAGATTATGGAGAAGTCTATCCGAAAAGACCCTAACAAGGTATGAGAATAAATAGATCTAAGTCCGAAATGGAGGCGGATCGTTGTATCTCAAAATCCCAATTAGAGATTGAAGAAATAATCATGAAGTCGTGGTCAACAAAGTTGGAGTACCCTTCAAAAGTCTCCAAGTGAAGAAACTCTATTACGAAGAGAAGACCATTATCTCAAGAACGTCTCTCGAAAATATGAAGTATGAAGTACATGCCAAATATCGGCCTGAGAAAGGTCTCAAATCATGAACCGAGTTATGCCAAGATATGAACTTTTTGATATCCCGAAAAGCAGTTTTAAGAGATTTTGTCCTTTAGCTAACTATTGATCAAATCGTCCTACTTTGCTTTCAGCCTTAATAAACTATCGAAATAAGTCCAAAAATGCATCTTTATGATCATTCTAAGACAAAAATAAAATATAAGAGATACACCTAAGAATAAGGGAGTTTAAGCATATAATTAAGCCATGTGTGTAAGTGTTTGATTTGCTAACTTATAATAACAATGATCTCGTTTTTAAGCTTAGTTTGAGGAACGTGAAACTTGAGGGTGATAAATCTTCGCAGCACCAAAGCCCTAAAGTAAGTCCTTGATCTCTTTGCAAGTTATTTCCATATAGCTATTTTCAAGAGAAAATGGTTCTCTATCCTTTTGTTTACTTTAAAGTTTTAATTTCTCTTAGTACTTTAATTTTTGTTTAGTAATATTTTAATAAGGACAAGGTTGATTGATTATGAGAAAAGTGTTAACTTGCTTTATCACTAAGCATTGCATGAGGGCATGACAATGGTTAAGTGTAGGGGATTTGATAGGTGTGTAAACACCCATCCTTTTACCACTTATTTCTTACTAAAACAAGACCAAAACACGTATTTAATATCATTTGTTTGGAATTATGCGTGGTTTTTGTGTTTATTGTGTTTTCAGAGCCAACCGGATGAATATTGAAGAAAACATGGGATTGCACGGGTTTTATCAAGGAAAAAGACTCAAGACGAAGTCTATTGTCCAAGAGATGCAAAAGATTTGAAGTCAATGGGCCTGTTTGATGATTTATCGAAGAAAAGGACCAAAGATGGAAGATTTACATATGTCGAAGAAACTCAAGTCTATTAAACGAAGAAATTAAAAGACGAGTTGAATTTAGTCGTCGACAAATCCCGAATCAGAATCGAAAACGTCAACTTTTCTGAAAAGACGAGAAGACAAGAAGAAAGGGAGAAAGCCTACTCACCAACCAACCACTAGGACTATATAAATAATTCCCCTTCACACTTTTTAGGTAGTTTTAGTTTTTGTTTTTCCTTTTTTCTTTCCTTCTTGTTTGTAGGTATCACCAACACCATTAGGGTGTTTGGTGATTTTGATTCTTGTTTGTTCACAAATCTTGTAGTTTTAATCCTTTCTTTTGATTGTTTAAACCTTAATCATCAATACAATCTTTTCTTTCATCTTGTTCATCTTCATCTTTTTTAGTCAAAGTTCTAAAGTTCTTATTTAGTTGATTTTGATCTTCAAAAGTAAGTGGGTTTCGCGTTTTTATGATTGGGATTTGATGTTTATGGTTAGTAGATGATTTGTGATTAGTTTTGCTTAAGATTTGGTTAAAAACTTGGTTGATTTTTGATAAAATCGGTTTCCCCTGTTTTTGGATTCTGTTTACTGTTCTTCGTCCAAGTATTCCGAATCAAGCACGGATCAGTTGCTTTATCCGGAATATAATTTTATTCCGGGTAGCACCATTATTCCGAATAGCCGTTTCTTCCGAATAAGCTTTTTATTCCGCATAGCACATTTATTCCGAATAGGATCATTATTCCGAATAGGATCATTATTCCGAATATGAAGTTTATTCCGCATAGCACATTTATTACGGATGACCCATTTATTCCGAATAGCACCTTTATTCCGGATGGCAATTTATTCCGGATAGAACCTTTTATTCCGAGTAGCTTTTTATTCCGAGTAGCATTTTTATTCCGAATAGGATCATTATTCCGAATAGGATCATTATTCCGAGTAGCAAGTTTATTCCGGGTAGCACAATTATTCCGCATAGCACTTTATTCCGGATGGCCCATTTATTCCGAATAGCACATTTTATTCCGCATGATCAAGCCACATTCCGAATCAAGCATTTTTAAGGTTATTTACTTTGTATTCAAGTTTTATTTTTATTAATTAATTGTTTCTAGTTTACTTTTAATTACCTTACGCATTTACCTTCTTAGTAACATAGAAAACCAAACCCACTATTTGTCACCAAGAACAAATCATTCCACTTTGAGCTGTGATCAATTCGAGAGGATTCCGAGAGATTAAATCTCAACCCAATAAAAAGCCTTGTATCAAGTATCATCTTGTCACCAACATCCGCATAATGTTTAATCAATGGATCTCCTCAATTTTCGAGCATGCTCAAGTTTCAAGCACCAATGATGATTTCAAAAGAAATCGATGTGTCATGTCTCTTACATGGCATCTTGTCCATTGTATAGTCTTGCATGAAGTTTATTTTGTATTATGACATAAGATTTCACATTTAGAGCTTCACAAGTATCTATCTTAATGTAATATTGTCGGTCCTCAATTTTCGATGGTCATGAAGTCAAGAGAAACCGTATATTTTCCAATGATGTTACCACGTAGCTTACAAGCGAAAGTAACGTTACCTCTATTATATGCTTTGTAAGTAGAGAACAAACTTCGATTACCCGTCATGTGTTTAGAACAACCACTATTTTTAATCCACTCGTCGGGCTCCAAATCGATTCCCAAGTATATCTAGGTAGCAACACACAAGATCAAACATTTGGTCCCCAATATCTCATGAGTCCAAAGTTTTTAGTTCCAAACATCCCTTGCATTTGGTTGAGATGCATGAATGAAGGACACATGTCCCATGGAGAAAAACATTGTAGGAAATTATTCTAATTTACATGATCATTTTGATGTTCATTGTTTTTCTTAGGAGTCTTTGATGTAGATCTAGAGTTATTGTTGTTTCTAGGTGCTGGATCTTGACTTAGAGTGATAATTTATTTTAGGTGTTGGTGTTCTACTTCTAGGCCTTGAATCATTACGTACTTTTGGAGGAGTAGACTATTCTATAAAAAGTAAAAAATATTCTTAGGTTGGTTTAAATGAGTCCACTTGACCCACGTTGCTCATAGGGCCACGAAACATGTATCAATTCTGCTTGAAGTTGATTGGTTGCCAAGTTGCTATGTACTCTTTTGAGAAGAAGAACATCAAATTCCATTTTGAATTTGGACTTTTTTTGTTGAACTTTCTCTTACCCAAAGTTACCATTAGTAGTACATATTACTGGGTTAATGAACTTATATACGTATAATAGAATGCATAAAGTTTATAAAGGTAAAGTAAATCTCGCAGTAGGCTCCGTTATTATTTTTGTGAGAAAAAATTATGGATAAAGTTTATCTAAACTTTAAACCATCTTAATTAATAACAACGTTATTGAATCTCGCCAAAGGTTTAGTAGGAATTTGTTTATACTTGACATTTCAAGTTTAACTTTGTAATATTCGATAAATAGATTCTCATTACACTTTCATGATCACTAATATGATGAGTGGTACATGTTTCAGAATTAGACTGCACCAATATTTCCGAATCTGAACCATTTTGCAGCATAGCTTAACTGTTTCTTCTGCCAACCTATAAATTGTCCTCAGAAGGTTTTGTTAGCTTTAATAGATTGCTCTTAGCTCATTCCTCATTCTTATATGTGGCAGAGAACTCTATTACTATTAATACATCGAAAGATTGAGTAAAAAGTTGTCGGCGCCTTTGTAAACTTTACTTCCACAGCATAGAACTCGAGCATTAGATGGATTGTTCGATTTAATCAGCTCGACTGGTTGAGTGCATGTTTCACGATACTAACGATCTCACGAATACCAGCCATGTCATCATCATTTCTGGACCATCTGAAAGAGAGGATGTATTTTAACAAGTGTTTCTTGGGAAGTGGAAGTACCCCTGTCGCTTTATAATGTATTTCTGATAAAATAATCAATAAGCATGAATAGATAAAGATATATACCTGGAAAAACTAATACCGGGCAAACTAGCAACCTCCATGAGGGCTGCATGCCACTGGTCCACCTTTGTCAAGTATTCCGGTCGGAAACTCTGCAACATCAAATCTTTGCCACACTCCATGATGTATGAGGCTTCAATGTGATAAAACACCGGTAAAACAAAATGATTGGAACTTCTTCTTTTCTCTAGGCTCTCCAGTAGATTATCAAGTTCCACACCCGAAGTTATATAATCCTCTGCCAATACAATAATTGAAGCCCTTGCGTGCACTTCTTTTGCAAGCACTCCAGTATAACATTGAAGTCCTGCTCTATATAACGCTTGCTTAAGGTATAAATCAAAATAATCATTTTTAAACACTGTGAAGCTCAAGTGAACTATAATTTCCGTTTCTCTCCCAATAGAAACCCCTGCTCTTGATGAATAAGAAGAAATTGCACGATCCACTTGGCGCAATAAAAATCCACCTAATTGTGCCTGTATAGTTTTAAAACAGATGCAAGAAGTTTTTTTAGTAACATGATGAAGGGATCGGAGATCTATACTTGACTGTTCTTTTGAACGGCAGTTTGGTGCAGCGGAGTATCTTGCGTGCCACCGAGGCACCAAGTCTCTCAACCCGAGTTCGAATCATCTCACAAAGAGAATATCAACCCCATGCTAGCCATCTAGTTTCCCATTAAGGGGCTTCAAGGCATTGCGATGAGATTCAAACCCGGCTGCTAATTTTGGAAAACTGTTGACACTAGTTACAAGTCTTATTTAACATTTTTTTGCAATCTTTTACAATGTCATGCCAAACACTATTCCCGTTAAATCATTAGCAAGATTAAGATATATAGCATACAATCATGATTCATCATTATCAAGTCTTGAATTCAATTGCGTCACATAACCTATAAATTACCAGATATTCTAAAATGATAAATTTCACCTTAGAATATGTGACAGCGTCTTGGAAGAGACCGCTGACCCACTCACGTGGGGAAACATATTGGTAGTTCGTAGATGAAGTTGAAGGGGTAGAGGATGTCGGCGGCACGTTACCAGTTTTTGTAAAATCGTCTCTGATAGATGTTGCATCAACGTGAGTCCGAAGAGGCTGCGCCATGTGTTGAATATTAAACAATCATGTTCTGAATGAAGACCATCCAGATCTCATTAAGTTTAATTTATCTACCAAGCATTATGTTGACTTACGTACCTTTGTTTTGAGTGAGCTTGAGGTAAGCTCCACAATTTCCAGAGCCTGTTGGATGTAAATTCGTGAGTAGAAAGAGGTAGAGAGTGCCTTAATTATCTACACAATGAATTCTATCATAATTCTAATAAACATATTTAGATACCTTAGTGGAAGTATCACTTGATTCAGACAATGTAGTTTCAGATTTACTTATCTCCGTGCCTACGCTTGATGTGTGCATCCTAGATATATCCACAACTGATGATTTAGACATCTCTGCAATCTTGTAAATATCCTCCTGTTCAAAGTTTTCATTAACGCTGTTGCCATGTGAGCAAAGTTTGATGATTGCACTAAATTTATTTCTTCCCAAAGAGATGATCACACTATCGGAACTTGAATCGAAAGGACCACGAACAGTGCAAGAATAAATATGAATTAACCCAACGTATTTCTAATCTATGTGAAGGACGTTACCATTTTATAAAACACCATAGTCTTTTAAAACTGGAAACTTGCCCATAAACACCAAACCAAAAGTCCTTCGTATGATTTTTTTCAAAGTTAACGTGTTATCTATGTTTGAATCATAGACGAATATTTGTAAGGGTCGTGAGCAATGTGACCAGTGCTACAATTTAGCCCACTTTTATCTAATATAGGAAGTAAAATGATGCAATTAAAGATAAATTATAGCTTAGTTACCGATTGAGGACCATAGACTATGCATCTAATAGCTTTCAGTTCTGTAAATGATTGATACGACTGCTGGGGTCTACCAGTCTTTCTCCATCCGCGTACCTCTGTAACATTGTGTAAAATAAGCAACTTTTGTATTTGCAATTTAAAATTAAACTCGAAACACCAAGAAGTATTTTGACAAAAAGGAACATACCTGTGTCCTCAACGGCATCAGTATGATTAACTAAAGTACTGAGCCAACCAGGAGCTAGTGTTCCAAGCTCCATTAACCAAAAAAAATCACGCCGGCAAAGATAGTATGCTCCTGTACTTAGTTTAAATCCTAATAAATCTCCTCCATCAGTTTCTACCAAGCCATTATTTTTTTCAAAGATTTTATTAGCTACTTCATCTTTGGTGTACACAAGTCTTGCACCGCACTCTTGTATCTCCAATCCGTTCATCACGATAATAGACACATTAACTATATCATGAGCATTTAGTTTGTTTCCAATGGGCCAATAACTTAACCATATAGCAACTTTACCAGGTTCAGGCTTGCCGAAGACTTTGGGGTTGTATATCAATTCGATATGATTCGTTGTCTTAATTTTAGCAAACCATATCCAATCATCACCTGATACTGTATACTTGAAAGTTACATTTAT
Organism: Glebionis coronaria; assembly: GCA_025667525.1. NCBI lineage: Eukaryota > Viridiplantae > Streptophyta > Magnoliopsida > Asterales > Asteraceae > Glebionis > Glebionis coronaria. The sequence continues at coordinate 23,343,001 of CM046876.1, forward strand.
TCCTATAAGCCTCCTTTTTCTTCGACACTCCGGCACCTTAAAGGACAAAGATGTTGATGTTTTTTCTAATATATACCTAGGCATTATTTTTGGAATATTTATGTGTGGTAGAGATGTGCTCATTATATTGAATTCATACAACATCTGCAGCAGTCAAGTTAAATGGTTAAGTTACTATTAGTAAGTTAGAATGTCACATCTCGGTGACTAAATGTGTTTGTTTGACTATGTAACTACGAACCTGGATTTGACAACTTCTTCCTTTCATGAGCTCATCATCACCCGCCAAACACAACTGATGATTTTGATATTCCTTTAGCCACTTCATATGTCCCAAATCGGTTTCATTAAGTTTGGCTACTGGAACCATTTTAATAAAGCCTTCAATTTCTGATAAATTAACACAACCTTCATAGCCAAACTCTTGCAATGTGAATCGATGGGATTGGAAGGTTACCTCTTCTAGTGACTCACAATAATATACATACAATTCAGCAAGGTTACTAGGGAGAGACATAAGAGATTTGAGCTTTGAGCACAAGCTCAAGTCAAGGACCCGTAGATTCTTAAGATGGTTGTAACTAGGTAGCTGTGTAAACAGACTATTGCCTAGATTCAAATATTGCAAAGATAACTGGTCACTGAAACTAAGTGGAAAATCATCGGTACACTCAAGATAGCAGTCTTTGAAGAATGTACCCTCTAATGAGTGTGGCAAAGAAAATGTACGTTGCAGGCTTTCACACCCTGTCATGTTCAGTAAAGCAAGATTCCTTAGGTCTCCAAGGGATTCACAGACATGAACCAATTTGTGACAATTCCAAAGAATCAAGGTCTCAAGATTAGGGAGGGCGTAAAAATTATGGATTTCCGATAGAAACACAGAGCTTTTTAGATTTAGAATCTTGAGTGACGGAAGAATATGCTGTAAAAGTAATAATAGAAAAAAAAAATATGTTAGCAGGGCACACAGTCGCACATGCATAAAGATGACCAGAAAAAGGAAACGTAAAGGCTTAAGCAATAAAAATAGGCGGATGTCAAATTCCCTACCTTAGGCAGTGTCAAAATCTGTTGTAGGCTATAGCTCATATCTAAAGCAACCAGATTACGCATGTCTAAGGGTCTATGTAGTGGTGTTCCAGGAAATCCGTGAAGGCAGAGCCATCTCAAGTTTCTTGTAAAATCGTTTTTCCATAGACCTAAATGCGCAAAATTGATCTGGAGCAATTCTAGCTTATCCATCCCTACAACAGAATCAGTGTAAAGCACTGGCTGCAGATGTAGCATGAAGAATGTTAGTAACTATGCGGCTATACATACCTCAAAATTCAGAACTACATATGAATATACAAAAATGTCCCAAGTAAATACATCCATAGCTCCTTAAAAAACATATCAAATTATAATAGACATAGCCGTAGGGGTGGAAACGAGCCGACCCAAGCCCGAGCCACCCAAAGCTCGAGCTCGGCTCGTTTGTAGTTCAGAAAGCTCGAGCTCAAGATCGGATCGTTTCGAGCCTTTAGAGTTGACTCGAGCTCCTTTAGGCTTGGCTTGTTTAGTGGAGACCTAAGTTTGATTCCAACAAGCTGCAACTTTTGTCATACACCAGGCCTATATCACGTCCGTGTTTTAGTAGAAGTTCATAACGTGTCGATTTGTTCAGCCTTCTTATGTTTCAGCCATCTACCTAGTGTTTGAATTATAACCACAAATATGCAAAGGCGAAACAAACTTTGTGGATCAAAAAGATTACTTTGACAAATGATACAATAAACAAGAGTCCCTATAAGTACACTATGTAAGCTACCATTATCACCACCAACTAAGATTAAATACAACTCTTTAGTATTCCGTTACTCTTACATTATGAGTACTATTTCTAAGTTGAGAGTTCAATAAGCTATCCAACTCCAATTTTTGGGTTCCAACTTCCAGGACAAGTTGTTAGCTTAGTTTACAGGTTCAATGATACTTTCAATGAAGAGGGGCTCTGTTAGAGAATCTACCGCTATTCAGAGGTGTCTGACATGCTTCGAAGCCAATTTCGTCTCAAAACTTAGAGAGACTACATCTTGTCGCAATAAGTTTCGGAGGAAAATATACCCGCGTTCAGGAAAGTAAGAAAATTGACTTTGACTAAAAAAATTTGTATCCAAACTTATAGACTACGTGTAGTCAACTATATAAGTGATAGTCAAAATTAAGTATTTTGCAAATATGTCATCATCTAGCGGATCTAGCTCTAATCAGCGACTACATATAGTCTCTAAAGATCAAAACGCAACCACTGCGGATTTTGGTCAAAGATGGGGATTTTGTAGCACTAGCGACTACATTAGCAGTTGCCAAAACCTTGCCTTCTCCAAAAACCCAAAATTTGTGTAGTGTATACACCATTGCGATATAATACCTCTAATGTAAAAGACGTGGTTAATATTAGCTTAGATTCATCATGCCCTCCCCACTTTCTATCAATAAGAGACTGTTGTTTCTAAAGAAAAAGGGTTTGGCCTCGTAGCTAGGACGATTCAGTTAGAGCAGATGGACTGTGGATGAAAGTGAGACCCAATGATGTAGGCTTGGGTCTGAAGGGAGATTGTTGGTGCAAAGCTGCTCACAAAGGAGATTTTAAATTTTGATACTTGCATATAAGTTGCGCGGTCACTCAATCGATCATGAATTGGTTTAGAATGGATTTGAGCATATGTGGACTCTACAACTTAAGAAATTAAGGCTAATTAAACAATGTAAAACATACACCTCTTACCTCTATCTCTTTAAATCCCTCCTCTTCCTTAAGTAAATTCAAGTCAAGTGCCAGACCTTTCGTTGTTTGTAAAATCTAACAGAGAAAATGAAACAATAGTCTCTCAGATAATATAGTGGCTAAAATTGAAAATTAAGCTTAAAGATACAGAATGAATATTACCCCTGAATTTCTGAGAGTATCATAAGATTCCCTATTTCGCCATACTCTGCTACGACTTGTGACGATCCGTGATTCCTGGTCAACTAATCTTCTCCCCATGTCTTGAAGCAATCTATGCATCATTAACTTTTTATTTGATGCAACATAAACAAGGCATCTCTTGGTTAATGTTTTAATTCTAGATATGGCAGAGTAATCGGGCTCCAATATTTGTACCACGTAATTCATATCCATGCCAACAAAGAAACAAGCAATATGCAAAAACAACTCTTTGTCAGTGTCATAAGGCAACAAGTCATAGCTCCTTTTCAGTACACTAAATATATTAAAATGAATATCTTTTCCGAATAAGTTTAGTGCACTTCTCCAAGATGAGATGCTATTATGGTCGAACAGAGAGGAACCCAACACCTCAAGTGCCAGTGGATTTCCATCACAATACTGCGCTACCTCTTTTGCAACCTCTTCATATCCTTCCTTAGGAATTTTGGACCCAAAGGCATGATAACATAAAAGCTCTAGTGATTCATCTTCGTCTAGTAATTTCATTTTGTACTCGTGATACCTCCTAGACGTGGACTTAAACCAAGTACCAACATTGTTTTCCCTGGTTGTGATTATAATCTTGCTTTGGTTGTTAATTTTCCGAGTCCCAAGTAAAGTTTCCAACTGGTTTGAATCAACAATGTCATCAAGAACAATAAGTGCTTTTTTAGTTTGCAGAACCTCTTCAATCTTAAGGGTACCCTGACAAACACTCGGTATTCTTCTGTTCTTGCCCCCTACCATTTCTTTGAATAGTTCTTCTTGTAGCTTAAGCAAATCATGCTTTTCTTTACATCTACTACTGATGCATTCGAGAATACAAATGTTTTCAAACTTTTGCCAATTCGAATAGACGATGTACTTGGCCAACGTTGACTTGCCACTTCCTCCCATGCCACAAATTGCTAAAAATTCAGCATCCGATTGCTCCAACCAGAAGTTGATCTCCTTATATCGAGCATTCATCCCTGTTAGATTTGGTGGAAGATAAACTTTCTTGGAATCAAGTTTATTGTATATGGCATCAACAATATCTTTTATTAGCTTTGTTTCAGGCCTGTAAGCAACACAAGAAACATGAGCAAGTTAACTAATAGAAGATGATAATAGAAATTTAAATGTGAACATATGAATACGTTTTGTACCAATATCATAACAAGAAGTCAAGCGCCCCAACACAATCTCGTTTCCATTCATCTTGACCTACTAGGGCTGAGCATTGGGCGTGGACCGGCCAAGACTTTGGTCCAAAACGCCAGATCGAGGACCGGACCGAAGTGGTCCTGTCTGATCCGGCTCGGTCCGTAACTATTAGGCATAATCGACTAGTTTTTTATAAGACCAAACCAAACCGGCCTGACCGAAGACATGAATTCTTTTCTAATGATTAACCTTTTTTAGTCAGAGAAACATGAATTCTCGTTATTAGAGGTGGCAAATCTTGCTCATCTTGCTAATTATGGGTAATTTTTAAGACCAAATGATGCACCTTTTTTTTTATAAATGGTTGGCAAAATGACACTCTTTATATAAGAGCTAAATAACATAACCAGTAACATGAATCAAATTGTATCTCGATGATTATAAAGATATACACACGGATAGAAAACCATACCCAGCGAGAACAAATCCGGTCAAATTGGCCACTTTTGTAAGAGCTGCCTTCCACCTGACCACGTTATCATGTTTCCATCTTGAAGATCTTTTCGCTTTTATGTCGAATGTTTTGTTTTGCTTCCTAACATCAGATGGGTCAACATGATAAAAAACTGGTATAACGAAATGATTGCGTTCTTTCATTTGCTCCAGGATCATCAACAGCTCGTCTAGACACCATCTGGAGGTTGCATAGTTTTCAGACAACACAATTACTGATGCCTCCGATAATTGTATTGCTTTCTGAATTTCCGGCTTGAGTTCTTGACCTCTGCTGATTTTATCATTATCCCTAAACGTGTGGATTCCTGCTCGCACCAACTCCTTATACAGATGATCAGTAAAAGAATGACGGGTATCTTCTCCTCTGAAACTTAGGAAAACGTCATAGCTGGTACCGTTAGCCCTAAGACAAGCCGTGGTACCAGAGTTAACGTCATACCTGGCACTATCCTGATTACCAGATGTGTGCCTGCAGGCTGAAGCGTTGCCCATTTAAAATAGAAAGTTTTTTTTTTCTTGAACGCTAATTTTTTATTAAAAGCTAGCAAGATAAGAGAGAAATTTACAAAAACAGAAAATTAGGATTTTGCATCCATGTAACACGGTGAATCTTGGATTTATAACGATTACAAATCCATAGAAAAAACATTTGAAATTTCTAGGTCTACTGATCGTACCAGAAATTAGTCAGATGTTATCATTATCAACTACTACGTATTAGTTTAAGTTAATTACCCTCACAATCCCACCATCCACGAATAATCAGAGCATCTAAAGAGTCAAAGATGCCATAGAGGCAGTTTCTAGGAAAATACTACATGCGAACAATTAAAAACAATTGATCAAATGTTTACTAGTCACGTAGTACTATATTTTTATAAAAAAACTTATCTGTAACTAATTTGTAGCAATCTTATTTTATAATCAAATCAACAAGAATATGAGTCAGGTTTCAAACCAAAAGAGGCATTTGTGAACATTACGAATATTTTCAAAGACACGCACATGGTTTTTTTTTAAAAACTTACTAAAAAATTATGATTAACATGTAATTGTATATACGAAGTTATTATTATTATTTTATTCTAGTTGCATAGTGTCATTCTTTAACGTTTCAAACTCAAGCGGTATGTGTAGGGTTCAATCTCTACAATCCTGGTTAACTAAATGCAGAATATCGATCCCAATGAAGAACACACACCACACAAATGAATCGACAGAAAACCCACAAGGTAAATATCTCTAATCGACTTTGATTAGTTATTGAAAGAATGTTGTGCTTGGTTCGTTCCTCCTGACCTCCTTTTATAGAGATGATGGGAACCGACTATTACAAGTCCTAAGGGTCAGGTTGGGCCTAGACATGGCCAACCGACCTTTATTCTTACTAGTTATAGGAAACGAGACTCTTAAGGTCCTAGACATAGATTAGGCTAATAAAAGACTAGAAACATAACAATTTCCACCTTAGGCTTATGTTAGTCTATCCCAACACTCAGCAAATCCAAACAGTGTTGTACCTTGCGTTCAGGTACCACCTTCGTCAAGGCATCCACATCATTGTGTTCAGTACCCACCTTCAGAACATCAACCGTCTTTGCTTCCAAGACTTCTCTGATAAAGTGATAGCGCACATTGATGTGCTTAGTCCTTCCATGAAAAACATGATTCCGCGATAAGTGAATCGCGCCCTGATTATCACAATTAACTGCAACCGTGTTAAGCTTCACGCCCAACTCTTTCAAGAGTCCCCTTAGTCAAATAGCTTCCTTCACAGCCTCCGTAAGGGCCATATACTCTGCCTTTGTAGTTGAAAGAGCCACCACGTGTTGTAGCGTTGCTTTCCAGCTCACAACCCATCCTTGTACTAAAAATGTGTAACCGGTGAGAGACCTACCTTTATCCGGATCCTACCTGTTACGTCCACATGGTTGCCACGATTTGTCCCATACACCAAACCTACGTTTATAGTGCCTTGAAAATATTAAATAATCCATTTCACTACATCCCAATGGAGTTTACCCGGATTCGCCAAATATCTGGTAACTACACTTACTGCATACGTTATGTCTGGCCTCGTGCATACCATCAAGTACATTAAGCTCCCAACCGCATTTGCATACGGCACCCTACTCATTCTTTCAACATCACAATCCCTAACCGGACAATTCTTCAACGACAGCTTGAAGTGCCCATTCAATGGTGTCTGAACCGACTTCCCATTGTTTATTCTAAACCTGTTTAAAACTTTAGAAACGTACCCGAATTGTGACACCCTCATAATCTTGCGACTCCGATCCCTCCCATACCAAGAATCTTCTTTGCTTCACCGAGCTCTTTCATGTCGAACTCCCTTTTAAGCAAAGACTTGGTAGAAGCAATCTCAGTCTTGCTTTTACAAGCAATCAACATATCATCTACATATAACAATAGATAGATATACTCTCCTGGTGCATAACTCCTGTAATATACGCAGCTGTCGTAACTGCTACACTTAAACCCGTTGCTCAGCATATACTCGTTGAACCTCTTGTACGATTTCCTAGGCGACTGCTTCAAACCATAAAGAGATTTCTTTAACAAACATACCTTGTTACCTTGTTCAAATCCCGGTGGCTGCCTCATGTAGATCACTTCTTCAAGATTTCCATGTAAAAATGTCGTCTTTACATCAAGCTGCTCCAGCTCATAATCTTTACACGCAGTCAATGCAAGTATAACCCGAATAGATATGTGTCGAACTACCGGCGAAAATACTTCATTGTAATCAATACCTGCCCTTTGTGTGAATCCACGAGCCACCAACCTTGCCTTGTACCTAGGCTTTTGAACACCTTCAATCCCTTCCTTTATTTTGAACAGCCATTTACAACTCACCAGCTTTTGCCCAGCTGGATGATCTACTAACACCCAGGTCTTGTTCTTCCTCAGAGAATCCATTTCTTCTTTATAGCAGCTTTCCACTTAGAATTGTCTTCACAAGCAACTGCTTCCCGGTATGTCAATGGTTCATGAGTATCTTCTTCCTCTACTGCAGCAAACGCGTAAGCAATCCTATTACTCTCATCCCGAAACCTCTCCGGTTTCATAATTGTCATTGGCTCTCTATCCTGAACCAATTGATAATGTGTGAGATCCGGTGGATGATCAATATCTTGAACCCCTGCACCTTAATTATAGCCATCTTCATGATCTGTCTGGTCTTCCTGATCTATCTGATATTCCTGACCTGTTTGATCTTCCTTACCTTGATGGTCTTCCTCAATCGTATGATTATTTAAACTCTGCAGTTCCACCTCAACCTGTAATTCCTCAACAGACTTATCTTTACCTGCACCAGAATCCTTCAATGTGTCTTTGTACATGACACTTTCATTGAAGACCACGTTCCTGCTTGTGACTATTTTAGGTGATTCATTATCAAGGCTATATAGTCTGTATCCCTTCACACCTTCAGGATACCCCAAAAGAACGCATTTTACCGCTCTCGGCTTGAGCTTATCTTGTTTAACGTGTGAATACGCAACACAGCCGAAAACTCTCAACATCCTATAATCACTAGAATGTCCCAACCACATCCTAGGTGTCTTCTTCTCAATCGATGTCGATGGTGACCTAATTATAAGATATGCGGCCGTACATGTCGCTTCCTCCCAGAAGGTCTTGGGCAATCCAGACTGTATTAATAAATAGCGTACCTTGTCCATGAGAGTTATATTCATCCGTTCTACTAACCTATTTTGCTGCGGCGTCCCGGAAACTGTCAAATGTCTAGCAATCCCACTCTCAGTGCATAGTTGATTAAACTCCCGGTTACAGAACTCAAGACCATTATCCGTCCTAAGCTTCTTAACCGTCATCCCAGTCTGATTCTCTACTAACTGCTTCCACTCTTTGAACTTCCCAAATGCTTCGTGTTTGAACCTGAGAACATAAACCCATACCCTCCTAGAATAATCATCAACTATAGATATGAAATACCTATTACCTCCCAATGATTCCACCTGAGACAGATCCCATAAGTCTGAATGAACATAGTCTATCACTCATTGAGCAGTGTGATGTAACACCCCAAAATGTGATATGCGGAAGCGGTGAAGCTCGGGGGTTGTTACGTCATTGTATCATAGTTCAAGGTACAAGAGAACGACTCTAAATGAGATGTTTTATAAAAATACCTCGTTGAATTTAAATTAAAAGCATCACAGTACAAAGGTCTCAGTTTCAAAAGATAGTGCAGCGGAATGTAAAAGTTTTTAAACATCAACGAGATAATAGTTCAAAAGCATAAGTAAATAAATGTCCGAAGATAGCCAAGAAATGCATGCGGACTCCAAGTACTTCACACAGCAGGTACAACACATCATCAATTACCTGAGATAAATGCTAAATTGGGTCAACATAAAGTTGGTGAGAATATAGGTTTCAAGTAAAATTCATAGTCATTCAATTTCATATTTCATTTCATGTACACATGCAACTATAGGAGATATAGTGCCAAGTGTAGGATAAATTGGGTGTTCACAATATTTATGATAGCTAAGCTCGTGACATCGAAACTAGTGATCCAGTGCATACAATAGATTGCATACATAAATTGCCCCAATGGAGTACCTAGCCAAGATGACTCCGTTCATACAAATGGTACACACTCGTCCGGCGTCAGAATGCCCGAGTGGAGGTTGTCAACCCTCAATAGATCTATCCGTAACATAAGAGCTTACTCCAGCAGAGTAACTAACGATTCACGATAGTGGGGACTATGGCTAAAGCAACTAAAGCTATCTCATAAATAGTGTTCACAAAGCGTTCACAGAAATCAAGTTTTACTTGCGTCCAGAAGCAAGTCATCAAAGCATTTATCACATCCCAAAACATTAAACATAGTAAGCAGTTTAATAGGGATCTATAAACTCACCTTAAGCAACGATTCAACCGCACAAGTAAGATCAAATAGTAGCGAGCAACTCTAGCAACAACCTAAATATAATACTATAGTTTAGGCGCTAGCAAATAAGTCACAATAGTTCATCACGTACGTTACTCATCAATCAAGTATATATTTTGTTGGTAAAATCGTGACTTGTAAATGTTACATCGTTATAAACATTATAGTATATATATACTTAGGCAAAAATATTTATTTTTGACTTGACGAAATTTCGACAGCCTTTCGGCGTAAATTTTAATTTACCAAAATTTATCTTAACAAATTCTCCTACATGAATTCTAACGAAAATTCGGCAGCCTTTCGGCGTCACGTAAAAATTTGCCATTTTTAGTAAATACTCAAATCTCGTCCTAAAACCCCTATTTTCAACAATTTCTCAATCACCAACAATTCAACAATTCATTTTTCACAATCGTAACAATTTCCACTTCCAACGTTCAAACTTTCAATAGTATAACAAGTATTCACATTTCGAGCTAACACGCTTTTACAAAACAAGTCCAACATTCATACATACCATTGAGTAACCATTTCGACACTTAAAAAAACTCCGTTTAACTCGAAAATGTCGTTTCGACCACTTTAAAAATCTGGACAGCAACCACTTATAGTGTTGTTCTCCAAAAATTAAGTTTTCCGACAACGAAATTTAAACGACCACAATTTACTCATTTTAGCTCCGTTTTTAGCCCATAATATATCGAAACGAAGGTATTAACTTATACTTTCATAACATCGTAGTAAACTAGTGTCAAAACAATTTTTACGACTCTCTACGCCTCTTACAAAAGTCGGACAGATTGTATGTTTTCCGTAAAAACTCGTTTTCGACCATTTTCAAGCGTAACCACTAGTAGTAACACTACTAGTTTCTTCTAATTTTTCATATACATCAACAAAATCAAAGATTTTTCTTCAAGTTTACAAATCCAAAATATACATACTTATATTTTTCACAAATCTTTCAATTAACCCATTTTCATGTATGGATCTAATAGATCCACACTTAATTTCCACAAATCTTAAAATATTTCATGACCAAAAATAATACTTATCATTTTATTTCATAAAAATACTTGATGAGTAACATGCATGCATAGATCTACAAAGATCATGCATGGAAAATGAAAAGATGAAAAAGGTTTAAGAAATGACCTTGTGTAACGATTCTACGTAATCACAACGACCCGATCAACAATATAACCCACTAATAATCAACAAGAAACTCTACTCTAAATCTTTAACCCAAAAACTACTCAAATCATCAAACCAAGAAAGACCATTCTTCTTTATGCTTATACAAGCTCTAGGGTGTATTTGTTTTGTGTTAATCTTGGTAAAATGAAGCTTTTTAGAAATCAACAATGGTGGAATGTGGTTTGTGTTTGTGCCGTGTGTTTAGAGAGAGAGAGGAAGAGATGTGTGTGTTTTTGTTTGAGGTGAAATGAAGTGTGTAAGTAAATAATGGAAGGGTTTTGGTTAATAAGTTAAAAGGGTGTAAAGTTTATAACCTTAAGCTCAAAATGGAAAAATGTAAGGCCATGCACATGGCTTAGCATGTGGCCGGTTATGGGGGTCCCAATGGGGGTAAATTATTCAAAATTTTTACTATGGTAATTAGTTAAAAGGTTTAAGGTAAAAAGGTTAGTTAATTTTAGGTAAATATCAAAAAGTATATAGTTAAGTTAAAAATTATGTAAAACTTAAAAATTTGATGAAATATATTAAATTTACGATTTTTCGACGAAAACTGACATTTTATAATTGGTAAAGTATTTTATGCACGCCAACGACGGTTAAACGTAAAAACGATGTAAAATACGAAAACGCGATACGTTAATTAAATATTCACAGTAAATAAGATTTATTACTATAAATAGCAAAAATACTAAAATACAGGCATATATAAACATATACAGAAATATTTAAATACGCTGCTCAAGAAAATACGATCACGCTGTTAAAAACGAAACAGTTAAGCACATAATTCACAGATAACGAATAATCTCATGGATTATCGTCAATTCATTGACCGTCTCAGCACTTTGGTCAGGTTCACAGAAAATGTTCAGAATAATGACTGAGCTCAGAGTCAGGCCATTACTCGTCAGCAAACAGTTTTTCAGAAAACGCGGGATAACCTCCCGGTTCCAACACAGTTAAATCACATAGTTGACTAAATAAAAAGTCAAAGGGTAAAATAGTCATTTTACAAAGTAGGGAAAATTACCAGGTGTTACATGTGACTTTCTACACCAAAACTGACTCGATTTGACTTTCCCAGAACACAATTCTCACAAAATCGAGCTTACCTAGACTCCTCTTGCCAAACAACCCCTGCTTTTCCAACACCTGTAGTCCTGCCTCACTGATATGTCCCAGTCTTTTTTGCCAAACTTGCACAAGACTGTCTTTTTCTTCAACACTAGCATTAAGCTCACCGGCCACTGCATGGCCATCCAAAGAGTACACACAGTTCTCCCTTCGGGTTCCAGATATAATAACCCTAGAACCATTAATCACCTTGACTTTGCCCGACTTCAATTTTACGGTATATCCCTCTTTTTCTAGAGTTCCCAGCGATATCAAGTTTCTTTTCAATTCAGGAATGTACCTGACATTGTGTAACACAAAACTTGACCCATCTTTCAGTTGTACCTTTACCTTTCCAATACCCCTGATCCTGCACTCCCTTGTTGTCGCCCAACAGTACGCTACCCTCATCGCATTCTAGAAAATCAAAAAATACATCTAACCTAGGTGACATGTGATATGAACCTCCTGAATCCATGATCCAATCTTGCAGTCTTTCTGCACTCATCACCATCATCACCTCAGAACCGTCATAAATCGAACCACTGGATCTTGGTTGATCATCGTTCTTGACGTAGCGTTTTGACTTCTTGCGATTATTCTTCGGACAGTCTCTTCTCAAGTGCTCATCAGATTGGCAAATAAAGCATTTGAGTCTTCCACCTCGAGACTTCGATCTTGTCTTTCCCCTTGACTGATGCTAATTCATGCGATCAGTTCTTCCCTTCACGTATAACCCTTCACCAGCATCCCCCTTCGCCTTAGACCTTTCTGTGATTTCCTTTGAATTTAGTGTGGCCATCACGTCCTCCAAAGTCAAAGCTTCCCGTCCATAGAGCAAGGTATCCACAAACTGTTCGTATGATGCTGGTAAAGAAGTGACTAACAATAAAGCAAGATCTTCATCCTCGAATTTTACCTTAATATTTGCTAAATCAAGAACGATTTTCTTGAACTCATCTATATGCTCGGAAGTCTTTCGTCTAGTCGGCATGTAGAATGTATACAACTTCTTCTTCAGGTACAACTTGTTAGCCAATGACTTTGTCATATACAAAGAGTCGAGTTTTGACCAAACCCTCGTTGCAGTCGTCTCTCCGGTAACCTCTCTCAGGACCTTGTTACCTAAACACAAAATCATGGCACTGTGAGAGTTCTTGTCAAGCTTAGATTTCTCTTCAGCTTCCGTATTCGCGGGTAAAACCTCCAGAGATGCTTCACATCCGTTCTGGATTAATAAAGCACGCATCTTGATTCTCCATAGCCCGAAATCACCGGTTCCATCGAATTCCTCGATGTCAAACTTGGCTCCCGTCATTCTTTAATTCCTTTGTTAATTTGCTAAACCTTGTGAAAACCTCACAATCATAAAATAACAAAGCTCCTCCGGTAATTCGCTAAACTTTGTGATATATTAAACCTCACAATCACGAATTACGAAGTCCTCTTGTGTCAAAAATCCCTACGAAGTAATATCTTTGTTTTATAAAAACAAAATTAATCTTGGCTCAATCTTTTTAGCAAATTGATAAAAGAATTTTATCAATATTAAAACTTGTGACCCAATTTAGTTTTTAGCCCAATAATCACAAAGCCCAAAAAATAAATTAAAACCCTTCATAGTATAAGTATTTTTTCTTTTGTTGACCTTTTAGATAAACAAAGAACCAACAGTATCTTCTCTTCTCTCCTCTGTTATCTTTCCTGCGACAAAAAGAAGAAAAAAAAAACAGATGAATCGAAACCCTGTTGTTCCTCGATGTCAAAATAACACTCAATACCAAAACCTTATCGATGAAAGACCCTAATCCACAAGAAACCCTCAATCAATCTCCTAGTAAACCAGCCACTCAAAGACCCGAGCTCTTGATACCACTTGTAGGGTTCAATCCCTACAATCCTGGTTAACTAGATGCGGAATATCGATCCCAATGAAGAACACACACCACACAGATGAATTGACAGAAAACCCACAAGGTAAATATCCCTAATAGACTTCGATTAGTTATTGAAAGAATGACGTGCTTGGTTCGTTCCCCCTCACCTCCTTTTATAGAGATGAGGAGGAACCGACTATTACAAGTCCTACGGGTCGGGTTGGGCTTAGACATGGCCAACCGACCTTTATTCTTACTAGCTATAGGAAACGAGACTCTTAAGGTCCTAGACATAGATTAGGCTAATAAAAAACTAGAACCATAACAGTATGAAGAGGTGAGATCTATAAGGAATATACACTCATAAAAGAAGAAAGGAACACATCATGATCATTCATATTTTTTGATTTAATGGCTAATATCAAAAGCCCAACCATATATAAAGCCCTAAAAACACCTCATATCCCTCATTTACTTCAAAACTTTCTCTCTCTACAAAACACATACAACCTACCATCCACCAAACCCTCACCGGAAATTAAAACCCACCGCCGGAATATCCAAAAAATCTCGCCGGAAATCAAGAAAGAACGATGGAGACCTTAAGCTCCACCACGACTCATTTTAAAAAAACGTACATCGCTGGAATCACAACAAAACGTGTCGGAATCACAAGAAAACTCGCTGGAAAATGACAACCTCGCTGGAAAACAACAAATCTCGCCGGAAAATGATAATGAGCAAAGAAGTTGTTGAAAGCATTAATTTTGATGATTTGGATGTGGTAGATCTGAACAAAAGAAGTTGTTGAACATGATAATGGACTTGAATCTAAAAAAAGAAGATGCTTTCAAAAACTTGCAGATCTATATGCTAAAAATATAAATCACATGTGTTTCTAACTAAATCACATGTAATTCTAACATTGATTGCTATGTTGTTGGTATGTTATTATATTTTATTGTGTTTTATGTGGAAAATTATAAATCAAGTATAATTGTTTCTTTATTGTTGTAAACTAAATAACTTGTGATTTATTTTTAATCTAGAAATGACCATGTTAGACTATTAAGTTTGTTAGTCTAAACTATTAATTTGTTGTGAGAAAAGTCACATATAATTATCAGCTAATCACATGTAATTCAAGCAAAACTACATGTGAATCAACCAAAATCACATGTAATTTATCTACAGTGAGTTTGTTAGAAGATGATAAGGTTTCAAAATGCTTGAATCGCATGTAATGCAAGCAAAATCACATGTAATTATCGTCGAATCACATGTAATTCAAGCAAAATTATATGTGATTCAAACAAAATCACATGTAATTTAGAAGCCAATTTGCTTTATATATTCTACATGAATGACAACAAATAATTTAATATATTGCCTGAATTACATATGATTCAGACAAAATAACATGTGATTCATCTACAGTGAGTTTTATGTATAAATATTTTTTTGTTTTTGAATCCTATGTATTATCGGATAATTACTTGATCAGATTTGGTTTAATTATATAAAATACATATGTTTGTTACTTGAATACAAATTACATTTTTCGGTTAGTTAGTCATATGATAAGTAAAAAATATTGCATGAGATTATCATTCAATCACATGTAATTCATGCAAAATCACATGTAATTATCATCGAATTACATGTAATTCATGCAAAATTACATGTGATTTAAACAAAATCACATGTAATTTAGAAGCCAAATTTTTTTTATATATTTTACATGAATGACATTTTTATATATTGATAAAATTACATGTGATTCAAACAAAATCACACATAATTCATCTAAAGTGGTTTTTTTTAGATGTTAATGTTTAAAATAATTGAATCACATGTAATTCAAACATAATTACATGTAATTCGTGTGTGAATCACATGTGATTGACAAATAACCGAGTCACGTGTGACGACTTATACACACGTTAAAGTCGTATTATTGCAAAGACAATACAAGGTCACAAATTTGAAATGTTTATATATACAGTTTGATAAAAATATAACATCCAATCAAGTTATCTATTGTTAAGGACTAATGAATACCAAAAATGACAATGACAATATTTTATAACCAGCAATAACAATAACTTAACTAAATAAATCGACTAAGTCCTATACTTGGTTTTACTTGTTTTCTCTTTTAAATTTGATTCGTGATACACCTGATTTATCTCAACAAATATTACAATTATGAATAAGTAAGAAATTAAAACAAGTATAACAACAGACTTGTTTAATTTAATACATCTTTGAATCAACTTTTTATAGTTACAATGTAGTCAATTAAAACAAGATATATTTAACCATTAAATCAAACTCAATACAAATCGATTGTGATTTTTCTCAAATCACATGTGATTTTGCTAAAATCACATGTGATTATGCTTAAATCACATGTGATTCTACACAAATCACATGCGATTCTGTCGCACACAAACCATAAGCCTATAAAAATAATACACACCACCACACTAATAGTCTTCAAAGGTATCTCAATTCTCAAGAGCAAGGGTGGGATCAAGAAAACATTCAAATTTCATCTCCTAAGCGAGCCTGATAATAGTTTTATCATGCGTACATGCTTGTCAAAATGTGGAGTTGTGGATGAATTGTGATGGTGCAACTCCCTTAGCCTTCATATCCTTTAGAATCTGTCCAAATCCCTCCAACATGTGATCAAACTTTCCTGCCCTATAATAACACTACAAACCAATGCCATTGTAAACTTATCACACTACCCCTTTCTTCCTCATCTCGCTTCCTTACAGCCATCAAACTCACCAACCCATCTTTCGAATTCAACTCCAATAACGCATCATAACTATCCTCATTTGGCACACACCCCATTTCCTTAACCCGGTCAAAAACCGATTCACCTCACTAACCACCCCTAAACCACCCACACAGCGCACAATATACCCCAACGCACGCAAATTCATATAACACATTGCCTCCATTAATCATTACAAAGCTTCCTCATTGTGTCATTTTGTCGAACACCTGATACATTATTAGCCATGAAATTCTAAGTATAGCAATTGGAAAACACCTGAGCACTCTTTCACAAAATTCGTTATTCAACATGTTTTAATATAACACATCTATCTAAAAATATAAACAAACACCACATGTTTGTTAATATGAAGTCATATCATCCAAAATAGTTAGTGTTTTTAGAGTTGGTATCGACGGATTGCTGTAGATCGACGATATATGGTGGGAGTGCGACGGAGGTGTCACGGCGGTGGGGTGATGACGGTGGTAGGTACAGTTGTAGAGTTTGATTAGGGTTTGATTTGGAGTATGTGTTTGTTTGTGTGTGGGTGTGTGTTTGTAGCAGGTGGAAAGAGGGGAGATGGATGAGATCTCCACCGTAGGATCTATTTAGAAATTAATGGGTGAGATCTATTCTTTTTTACTTTTTTAGGTGCTTGTTCCCTATGGAACTTTTGTCACAGTATGAATCATGCAATATCAATAAGCTCGATACACCTTCTAAAGAATATGTCTATTTTTCTTTAGCACCATAAGCCATGACCGCTCAGCCTTTTGCGTTTTACTAAACACGACATCAAGGGACTTATTGAGTGCTAAAAGTCATCTCAAGTTGGGTTTCTTTAATCCATATGATCGTTTTAGCTAAAATCACGGAAATTGCATTGATCCCTCATTGCAAACACATGATACATCTAGAATAATCAAGAGAAAAAAACCCCACAACCGCCCCACGAAATAGCTCAATAACAAAACAACCATCAAGCTATCATTTCAACAAAATATGAGTTATATTTGTGTAATGGATCTTATTGAATCCAATAGAATGCATTGAAGCAACCTCAAATGACTTTTCTCTACTACATATAAATAGAAAACCACCAAACCTTGAATGTTGAAAAACTATTATATTTAGAAATGTTGAAACTATTTTTAGCATTGTTGGAAACTTAATGGTGCAATCAAAGTTGAAAGCTGGAATCACACAACACGGTTTGTATATATGTTCCTAAATAAATTCTCAACTCATACATTAATACTAAATCCTCACCACCATCAAAAACCCTCCACCACCGCCATTGTCGGAATCACCCCATCGCCACCAAAACAACACTATCAACCAGAGGACCACGATCAACGAAACCGACGTCCATCCAAAGAGGGTTTTCATGTTTTGAGGTATCTATTGAGTTTTTTATAGATGAATAATTGTTAATTATATATCCATAATTATTAATCGATTTTGAAAGTTTTCTTTTATGGATTCGTATATTTTATTTGTAAAAATGACGTTTGTAAATTAATGAGAGTTTTTTATTACAACCAAAATTAGTTGTCACCGAAGCTGCGATATCACCAAAAAAACCTGTTACCCGTTGAGCTACTTGTGCTGCCGGGAAAATTTGTTGCCGCCACTTGTTGTGTATGCTTTATTTTATAGGTAATATTTGTTTGTAAACTAATTATGCAATTTTTAAAGTTGTTGCTAATTTTTTTTTACAAATTTGGATTGTCGTAGTCTTCCAGCGCCGTCGTCTCCGAAATCTTCCTTTGCGTCGCCGACTTCTTATTGTTGTAACCGGGAAAATGCAGCTCTTACCTGAAAATATTGTCTCTTTTAAAGATTTTTTATAAAACTTTAATTTATTGAATATTTTGTGTATATTTTTGTTTGTAATTTTTCTTAATATGGGTTTTTTATTCTCTTTAGATATATTGTTCGTCGCCCCCTTTGTCAGAATCCGTCGCCGCAGTTGCCAAAGCAGCTGTTGGTGTCTTCATCATTTACGTTAATGGCGTCTTTGAGATTCATTATATTTTATGCTTAAGAATTAGATTTTTTTTCTCCCAAGTAGTCAAATGTTTGCAACTTTTACTCGGAGGGTATGAACAGGGCCGGTACCCCCTGATATTTTTGTTGGGAGGGGATTATCCACAAATGTGTATGATTCACCGTAGGGTGCATTTGAGATGGTTAGAGGAATTCCAAATGGTGGGATGGACACCCCCTTGTTTACAAAGAGCGTATAGATCGATCAATCCTTCTATGAACATAGGGCTGGGACTTGCACACGAAGAGTGCACAGACTTTGATGAAGAAGGATTTTTCCTAAGAGGCGACATGTGCCCAATGGAGCATGGTGTCAAGCGTATTGTTGTGAAAGATGTTCAGGTATTATGTATTCTATTCAGGCTCTTTAAATTAAAATCCTTACTGTCTTCCACATGGTCTGTTGATGTTAGAGAGTGCTTCATACAATGAATATTGGATGTAAATATGTAATCATGTCAGTATAGCTATTTACTCGGAAAAATTGCTGATGAGGCATGTAGCTACTTGAGCTTGCACTTAATTTACAATAAGCATAATAACATTATTACAAGGAAAGCATATTGTTGAAAATTTGTACCATGGCGGGCAAAAATGTTTGTTGAAAATTAAAACTAAAGGCGAGCAGAAATGTTTGTTGAAACGCATGAAACTTGGTTGACATTGCAGTACTTGGAAATGTACTAATAACAGGAAATTATATGATTTGCATTATACTTTATAACTATTGTGATACTTGGAAATTATATAGTTGACATTGCTTGGACAACTGTATATATATGTTTGTTTGAAAACCATAAGTATTCCTAAAAAATAGTCATAGAAACGCCTGCCCATGGCGACTTCAAACATTCCTTAAGTGTCCTTCCTATGTGTACATGTTGCGTTGGAATGTTTGTTCAAATTAAAAAAGTTTGAAAAGTCAATCATGAAAGGTATATAGATTGTGTGATGGTAACTATCTCTAAATAAAGAAAGTGTATTGGCTGTCATATATACTCCCAACCATAAATAGATAAAGTGTATTGGTTTTCATTAATACTCCATTACGTATTTAACATCTAACATTCACTGGTGGTGAATGTTTCTATTTCCCTATGGCGAGTTAATAGTATGGTGAGTGAATAGAGTTACATGTAGGTGAGTGAGCATGATGGAGTACCAGGGTCGGTTCTGGCTTTTTTGCTACCCTGGGCGAACCGGCTAAAAAATGCCCCTTATAAGCAAGATGGTGTTACTAAAACAAGCCTGGGATTTAAAGAAACCATAGAATAAAAATTAATGAAATACCTGAAACTCGTAGAGTCATGTCGTAGAAATGTTTCAGGAAAACTACTAACAACCTCGCATTAGCCCAATCCTTGGCCACTGGAATGCCAGGAGGCTTTTCCTTTTTACCATTCACAGGTTCTTTACCATTACCTTCACGAAGGTCACGCGTATACACGAAATCCTCTTCTACAAATCTATCAAATACTCGTTCATACTCGATTGCAACACTTAACATCAGGTAGGTTGAGTTCCAGCGAGTGGGAACATCCATAACTAGAGACTTTTCACAGTCAATGTTATCCAGAACACAAAATTGCCTAAACTTTTTATTTCTCGCCGGTGATATTCTTATCCAACGAACAGCTTCCCTTATACGCTCAACTGATGTTCCCCGCTCTTTGAGCCCATCTTGCACAACTAAATTAAGAATATGAGCGAAGCATCTCACATGAGTCCATTTGCCTTTAAGAATACACTTATCACCCCACTTTACCAATTTTCCATTAAGATAATCAATCGCCTTGTCATTGTTACTTGCATTATCAACCATTACAGTCAACATGTTTTTCAACCCCCATTCAATCAAACAATTCTCCACAACTCTTCCTATATCCGTTCCTCGATGACTAGTAATAGGACGAAAGTTGATGACTTTTTTTTTGCAACTTCCAATTCTCATCTATATAATGTGCAGTGAGACACATATAATTGACTCGTTGTAAGGAAGTCCAAGTATCTGTCGTCAAACAGACCCTAAGATTTGTTTTTTGTAGTTGAGCTTTAAGTTTCTTTTTTTCATCAAGATACAACTCATAACAATCTCTTCTAATGGTGTTTCGTTTTGGAGTAAATAGTAGAGGCTGACAAATCTTCATGCTTCTTCTATATCCTTCATTTTCTACAAAGTTAAACGGCAATTCATCTATGATAAGAATCTCGGCTATTGACCGTCTCGCTTTCTCTTGATTGAACCTTCCAGCTTGTAAACAAACTTTATTCTCCCCGGTGTCTACATCGTTTGATGTATTAAGTTCCAACTGTGTCTGGGTATAGTCTTCCTTATTTGGATTGAAAGCACATTTTCTATTGTGGCCCCATAAGTTACTAGTTCCATGTGTTGTATCGCCGCTATAGTTACTAACCTTACAGTACTTACATAGTGCCCTTAGTTTTCCGTCCCTATCAAGGTATCTTTCATAATGAGCCCATATCTCTGACCTCTCTTTATAGTCTTTGCGTTTTCGCTTGTTTGTATTACCAGTCGTAGAACCTAAAGCTTCACCTCCTTCACTGCTTTGTTCCTCCATACGATAAGACGTTTTCTTAACAAGCTGTAAATAAAAATTAATCACAAGCTTAAGTGATATAAGCTCATATAACTGAATAGATATTTAAGGTTCCCAAAAATCTAGTAGACCTCATAACACCAATGTATTTGACCCTTTTATTAGAAGTTAGAACACATAAACTATAAAACCGATATCTAATGTACAATAAACCAACTACCTATTAGTAACAACAAAAAATAGATTAGCTAACAGAAACTATAAAAATTAATCATAATGTACAATAAACCAACTTATAAACACAATTTGCACATATAAACTATAAAAGTGGAGTCTAATTTAAAAAAAAAAGCAATTACCTACTGGCAAAAAAAAATACATACATTGTAAACAAGATTAAACTAGTAAAAAGAGGACTATTATGAGTGCCTAAAAAATAAGTTATACATGTCAACAAAATTAAGAGGTAGATGATAAGATGATGGATATGATGGAATAGATTTTTAATAAAGAGAAAAGTAAATTACCTTTAGAACAAACAAAGAATACGATGGATTTTTTTGTTTGAAATGATTAGAATGGATTGGAGAGGTAGATGTAGGTAGATGATAAGATGAATGAGATCTGTTAATTGTGTGGTAGAAATGTATAATAGGTGTTTAGGTTAGATGAAAATCAATAATTGTAGTTAGGTAGATTATTATTATTAGATTATATGTAAAATTTAAAATATTGTGTAATAAATATGTATATATTTTATAAAAAAATATTAATTATTAATTGTAATTCGGGTTTCGGGTCGGGTCGGTTTTTGTTATGCTAAACCCATAACTGATCAATAAACCGATTACCATTCTCGGTTCGGTTCGGTTATTGACCCAAAAACCGAATTCGGTTTCGGTTCGGTTATATTTTGGTTTCGGTTCGGTTCAGTTTTCGGTTTTCGTGGGTCATAACCAAATTATGGACACCCCTACTTTTTAATGACACACAAAAAAAGTGTAAGAGAAAGTATAGATTTACTTACACTTTTCAAGAAAAATATGAGCAAAAGTCTAGTTTTGCTCATACTTTTAAAAAAGTGTGAGTAAAAGTATAACTTTCATCTACACTTTTTAAAAAGTACGAGTAAAGGTCTAACTTTTACCCACATTTTTCAAAAAGTGTGGGCAAAAGTCTAACTTTCACCCACACTTTTCAAAAAGTGTGAGCAAAAGTTTAACTTTCAACTATACTTTCAAAAAAGTGTGAGTAAACTCTAACTTTCACCTACACTTTTCAACAAGTGCGGGCAAAAGTCTAACTTTCACCCATACTTTTAAAAAAGTGTGAGCATAAGTCTAACTTTCACCCATACTTTTCAAAAAATGTGAGCAAAAGTCTAACTTTCACATATACTTTTCTAAAAAGTGTCGCAAAAATCTGTTTTAGTCCGGTCCTCGAACGAATAAATCACCTCAAGATCGAACTTGACCTAACCTATTTAAGTCCGGTGCTCGAACCACATTTTACTTAATATTTGATTTTCGGACTATTTTGGTCCGATTTTACGCACCACTGACCATTATGCAAGATTGACTGAAAAACTAAACTGAACCAAACACATTCGATTAAGTCATCGACTAGAGGTTTTGGACTAAATTGTTCTCGACCTGATCTGGCTATTAAGGTGCGGTTCGATTTGGAATCTTATAAATAATGGTGAACATTTGGACCGTTTGACCGGAAAACCAAAACCGGACCGGACCGACCAAGATCGAGCCGAGCAAATTCGATACGGTCCTCGCTCCGTGATTATGAACCATTTCGATCCTCGGTCCGGTCGATCTGGTCCGATTCGATTCGGTCTAACCAAAACTTCGTTTATTTTTCCTAATTAGGACCGGGTTGGAACGAAAATCAGAAAAGACTGGACCGATTCAAACCAGACCGGACCATTTTTGTTCAATCTTGATCAGGGTTTTGGACCAATTCGATCTTCGATCCAGTCTGGTTTTAACCGTTCCGATCCAGTCTAGGTCTAAGCCTAAAAAAATACCAATAACTTTCTTAGAGCATCTACAATGCTCCAAGTGTTCAATGACTTGGAGCATTTATGCCAATAAATGCTAAAGTTTTTACATTTAAACCAAGTATATGAAAGTAAAAATGCATTCTCTCAAAGACTTTGCACTAGCCAAGTCTTTCTATCAAATTGTGCAAAAATCTTTTTGATGCAATGTCAAAAAGTTTTTGAAAAACTTTTATAAATAGTGAAAAGTCTTTTTAAAAACTACCCATTTTGATGCTCTTATTTAAAAAAAAATAAAAACTTAAAGTAAAGAATACATAAATTTATTAAATTTACGATTGAACATAAAATTAAAGAAAAAGTTAACTATACTAATCCTAACTCTCTCGCACACACAAAATCGCCAATTCTATTCAAACCCACACACTCAGACACTCATTTATCGCCCCTGATCATGTGGTTTAATATGGTTTAATATGAGATTTAACGCCTGATCATTTATCGCCCCTGATCATGTGGTTTAATATGAGATTTAACTAGGGTCTGAAATGAGTAGATATGCTGATGTACGTAGACGAAATAGGGTTCACATTGGGTAATTGTTCAATTCTTTTCCCTGATGAAATCACATTGGGTAACTGTTCAATAGGGTTCTGGTCAAAATGACTAATGTTTGTGTGTGTCTAAAATCTAAATGGTCTGTGTCGGGTTGAACGGCGTACTAACAATTTCGTGTTTCCAAATACTCTCTTCCATTATCGATATTTGCTACTTCATTGCAATTATTTTGATTAAAATAGTGAAACGTCCTCGGGTCTGCTACATTGAACTTCTTGGCATCCTAAAAGTTTATTATTAATATCCTTAGCTACCTCAAAAATACATAAATATTAACCGTACACTTTAAAACATCTGCAATAGTTATAGTCACCTCTTTGTTGCAAAGAGCATGTAAAAACAATGATAACTCCTCTTCGGATCATTAATTTTTGAAGTGAACGTGTGTTCTACATTGTTATACGAGAAAGTGTAAGCATTAAGTTGGAATAGAATGAGATCTAATGTTGTTAGTGGCTGCTTTTGGATTGCTGTAACGTGTGTTCTGCATTGTCATACGAGTAACACTAGTCAACCTAGTGGCTTCACCTATTTTCGAACCAAGCCATTGGTGCTGCCCAGTCGTACGATGAACACCACTGTGCAATCAAGCTGATGTATCATGAGTAGCAATTGTACTACCACTGGTCAACCATGTAACTTCACCTATTCTGGAACCTAGCCCCTAGTGATGACCGGGAGTGCCATGAGTTCCATGAGTACCACTTGTTAGTCCAGTGGCTTCACCTATCTTGGAACCCAAGATTTGGTGTCCGGTTGAGCCATATATATAGAGAAGAATGAGCTAGTTTTTAGAGGTAGTTAAAGTAGGTTCTTGGTTAAGTAGTACTGTAATATGATAGTGACATAGAAACATGGATTACGATAGACCAATTTTAGTCAATGCTTGTTTGCTTCACAAGTCTACTATCTTCTGTTCCATGTTTTACATGCAACAAGTTGAGCATTATTACCATTAGAGGTGGAAAATCTTGCCCATTTTGCTAATTATGGGCAATTTTTAACCCTTTTTAAAAAGTAGAGGCCATTTTTTGCCCATCCAATTATTATGGATGGGCTAAATGGACACATGTAAGATACTAGATGGGCTCAATGGGCGTATATAAAACACCAAAGTTGACACTCGATGAATCTTTATATTTAATGTTTTTCCCGACTTTTAAACAAGTATTATTTTTAATTTTTTTACATTTTATATGTTTTTTGCACGCCCATTTAGCCGCGCCCATTTAGCCTGCCCGCCCGTTTAGCCCATTGTTCGTTTAGCCCATCGCCTATTTAGTCCCTCACTTTTTGTCCGCCCGCCCGTCTATTTTGCCACCTCTATACCATCTTGACTGCAACTAGTTGACCATTTACCAACTTTAAATAGTTTTTTTTATCCTTTAATAATAAACATTCATCTGTTTTTTTTACAATTCATTTATCTAAGATTAACTACCTATTTAATACCTTGTAATCATAATACGACTTCTTTTACACTTTTTCATATTCATTCATTCAAACAATGATTCGACAATAACGAAAATTAATACTACACCACAAACACCTATTAGTTTTAGGAAATTTATCCCCTTTCTTCTAGTGACTTAGAGAAAGGTAGTAAAATGGATAAGTTGAAAATAGTTTTAGGAAATGTATTTGTGGTAGTAGGTCAATGCGTATTGGGTTATGTCAGCAAGCTTTAGTTCGTAGGTGATGAGCTATAACAAATGATTTACGAGGGCGACTTTAAACTGGTTCAAAGAAAGGCATGCTTCAATTCCATGTTTTTTAGGCTTTATGTATATGTTTTTGAAGTAATTTTACCTGTTACATTGCAGCTGGTATGAGATTCACTAGCGATCGAATCGCTTTAACAAGGCAGCACTATCGATCGAATAACCACCGTAACTCCACTGCTATGCCACCGCGACACCGCATAACATCATTGCACCACCGCTACACCGCCTTATTCTCCGACCAGTTATTAGGTAGGTGTAACACCACTCGCCACCATATCTCCATCGTAACAACCTCACCATTCAGGTACCTTCACTACATTTCACTATTACATTTAATTAGCTAGTTGGTTGATTCAACAATGCCAAAGTAGATGGTCATGTTTATACAGCTTTATATAATTAGATGATGTGTTGAATTAAGTTTACTGGAATATGTGTTTGGCGTAAACTTACAATTTGTTTTCGGAAACTTGATTTGTAGTTTAGGTTTTTGGATTAAGTGTTTGATTTTTTACTCTCGCTTAAATATAATGTTTAAGCTAGTAGCCCGGTTAATCGGTTATGTAACTAGCAGAACGAGTAGGAAGCTATTGTGTGTGGACTTGTTGTTCGGTGTTTTCTATAGTATACTAGCACGTAGTTACTGTGTTTTATGTAGGATTGACCAAGGAATTAATCAAGTAAGTGGAGTTATGCTCTAGGTTTGAGGATTGGCAGGTTGATGTTATACTTTTGTATAAATGTTGTATGTAATTGGTTAGTAGTTTGAGTTTGTAACTTGTTAAAAAGTAGGAAGTTCTTGCTTGCCAACTTGTAACGACGTCAATGTAGCGTATAATGAGTAGTTAGTAGCAACCTTAGGAATGTATTGTTTGTGGACCTGTTCAAGTACGCTTACTTATCTAAGTTCGTAAAGAGACCGGTGGTTGATTTTTTTTTGTTTGGTGTTCTAACCCGGAGAATATGTTGTGCCAGGTTTTCATCGTTCCCGAATTATATGTTATTTAGATATTAACCTGGAGATAATGTTATAGAATCTCAGGAACTAGCCTACCACAAGTGATGGAATCGCTAGGAAGTTGGTTGGTCATCGGTTAAGTCAAGAGTAAGATACTATCTTAACTTGCATAGTGGGCTAGGAGGGAATTCGGCGTTAGTTTGAACGAAGATTTGTAGGGTATGCTTGTCCCCATATATGACTGAGGTTGAGATACTGAATAAGCCGCTCGAATGCCAAAGGTTGCATGCGTTAAATAATAGTACTAGCAGGGTACCCGCACAATGCAGCGATAGGTATCCTGTAATTAGGGTGGGAATCGGGTCGGGTCAACCGGGTTCGGGTCAATTCGGGTCGGGTCAAGACTCAAAAAAATCATACTCGAACCCGAGCCTAATTAGAACTTGGGTCAGTCGGGTTCGGGTCGGGTCAATTCGGGTCGGGTCAACTCGGGTTCGGGTCAACCGGGTATAAGTAAAAAATTAAAAACTGGATTATTTAAGTATATTTACAATGTAAAATTTGTTAAAAAAACTCATGTCAAGTCAGGTTGATCCCGTTCGGGTCAATTCGGGTCAACCCGAATACATTTTTGAACCCGAGTGACCCGACCCGAATAGACTTATTCGGGTTCGGGTTCGGGCCGGGTCAACTTTTCCGACACCCCTACCTGTAATCATACTTTTGACGAGCGATTTTCTTCGATTATATGTTTCTTTTAGATCGCGACTTTACGCATGACGAAAAATTAAGTGAATAAATGTATTGTGAGTCATTTAATATTAATTTTTTGAACTTTAATTATTTTTGAACATGTTTTTATTCAATTAATAATAAAAATAATCATACTGAAGGCATTCAATTCAAGTTTGTAACCGACGTGCTATATTAGGTTGTACAATGTGCATGTATACTTGTGTTACTTAAATATTAATTAATTACTTAAATTTCTAGTATAGATAACTTGTACAACATGCATATGAAGATGTACTACTTAAATAATTAATATGAGAGAGATACTAATCTCTTTTATATGTAGTATAGATATATAAGAAGACATATGTGCTCAATAGAGAAAAGGCCTTGTATCTACGGACACTTAATTTGGTTCTTACATGGCTGTTGTTCATCCTATTGATATACTTCAATTGATCAAAAATTTATTTTATGCAGGGGCCACAAATCTGAAATGGTTATCAGGATGCAGGGTCACAAATCTGAAATGGTTATCAGGTGCAATACAGTTGTTGGTGGCATTACATATCGCCCTTTTATGAGGTAAAAAATTTAAATGTCTCATTTTCTATCTAAAATAATTTCATTTGGAAAACAAACATTTTGATATTCATTTGCATAGATTGCTATACTCCTAGTTTCTGTCATATATTAGTATTTTCCTCATGAATCTTCTTAGGCTTGTTACTGTGAAATATATCCCTCGTCATGGTTCAGTTTATTTTTGTTATCTTTTGTCTCAATTTGATTCGTTCTGATAAGATGTCACATGTCTCAATAGGTCTAAAAAACTTGTCCATGTATATTAACCATCTTCTACCGCTTATATATAATGTCTGCGAGTTAATTTTTTATTATTTATGTTTCATGTTAGCCAAAAGTTTGGAGAGAGAGCTTTTTGTGCAATCACATCACATGAGTAAAGGGTTATGGCACCACACTGATGAATCATCTAAAACATCATGCATGAGACGTGGATCGACTTACTCATTTTTTGACATACGCAGACAGCAATGATGTTGGTTGTTTTAATAAGCAGGTTTCACATTATTTTTAGCTCTTTTGACTCGTTCTTTTTTATTTACTGTTGTTGTCGAAGACTTGCAATGTTTACAGAACCAATCAAGCGATGTGACGGTCATGAAGCCCGAGCATGCCCACTTTTTTCTTTTTTAAACTCGGTTGTATTTCATTGAATTGTGATAATCATACTTGCATTTCTAAAGTTCCTTTCTTGTTTGTGGTTTGGAAAATACATGGGTTTATATGGAGATTTGGTTGAAATAATAAATATATTTGAATCTCGGTTTTTTATATTAATTATTAGTTTTCTTCTATAGCATTTTTATAGCAGCCACAATAACACCTATAGTGACAGATTGTGTGTGTCAGAAATAGTTTCAACCTGTCCTGACACTCTTAAGTGTCAGAAAATGGTGTCACTATATACTTTTACCAGCAGGAATTTAACTCACATTTTTTATAATTGTAGGTGAAAAAAAAGTCTTTTACTGACACTCTTTTGGACATTTGTTGACACTTTTTGTGTGTCATTAGAAGACCTTTTTCTTGTAGTTGACATATGTTACTATTTGCAACATTTTTTTCATGATTGCCCATATATATACATCAAATCAAAATCAAATCAAATCAAATTAAATCAAATCAAAAACTTTTATATAAGAAGGATGGTAAAGAATACCTTAAATACAAAATTTTAATAAAATGACACGTGTAAATCACTACCAGATTTCCATAACTACTTCATTCTCCGCCTAACCCATGCAGCGAACCCCCTGAAAAAACGGATCATCGCATCATCAAATCAAATCAATATCTTGAAGCATTTTTTCTCTAATATAACATTAATAAAAAACCCTAATTCAAAATCCCAGATCCAACCACTCAAATCGATTGTTCATATTTAAAAAAACTCAATTGATTTAAACTGAAATACCACTCAAATCGAATGTTCATATAAAAAAAACCAATTGATTTAAATCGAATTACCAATTATTTTAAATCGAATATTGTGGCCAAATAATCCCATTTGATGAGGTAAGTTATGAGTTTCATCAATAATCAGTTTCGTTGTTCTATTTATTTTCTTAGCAGGAACGATACATGATCAATTGTTAGGATTATTAAAAACCGATTGTGTTAACTTGAACATTTTCGCAAACTCTGATATTGATTTTACAGTTGCAAGTATAATTAGGAAAACTTATATTTTGAAAAAAAAACCCTTTTTGATCCACATAACTTGATCAAAATCATTTCCACCCGTATTAAAAAGTTGAAATATGACACTACTTATATTTTTTAATATGAATACCGCAAAAGCACGCAGTTGACCGAGTCAAGCGAAAGGGCGGAGGTTCGAATTCGGGCCCGGCTTGGTCAGCCAGTGTTTCCTAGGTAATTTACCTGGATATGCTTTTCTTGTTGGGTGAGGGCTCGGTACCAAAAAGATACACGGACTTAAGATGGTTCCGCCAAAAACCATTGTGTGAAGTTAGAATCCACCAGATCATAGTATCTTCCTAAACCCATCACATGATATTAGGTACAATAATACAAATGATTATTAAATGTAAATTGCTACAAAAGTGGACTTTTAAGAGGTTGTTTTGTTTTAGTAATAATCTCTACAGAAAATGATGTTTTAGAAGGATGTTTGGTTGGTCAAATTTGCAAATAAATTCATATTGAAACAAAACTCATTTCATGGAGCAAGAAGCACGTACATTCTTCTGTTTTTTACGAGACGTTTAAGCTTAAGTAGATGCAACTACTTGGCGTACGATTTGCCATTAGTTCGATATTCTCAAGTTTTTGCATTGGATTTTGATGGATTCTCATTTATATGTATTTTTCCAGAAAAAGGTAAGCTTAATAACTGAGACATGAAAATGACCGAAATTGAATGAATAATAAGGAGAGTTTGCTAAAAGTAAATATAGAAGATGTTATCAAGAGAATAAAGTCTGATAGTTAAATCAAGGTTCATTTAAGTTTTTAGCATTGTGTTTATCAAAAAGTTTATTATATCAACTAAACATCCTTGAAAACTCATATATGCTTATTGTGTTTTCCTTCTAAAAATAACATAGACGTGGATGAAAGTTGGTATTCTGATGCTTTTTGGATCAAAATCACAGGCGTTCATTTTTAGACTCTAGCTAGGACTTGCATTCTTAATTTATTGAAACAGACTGGTGGGCATGGTCCACTCCATGGTCAGTTCAAAGAGAGACTCTCTTCGACAAGGACCGTCTCTTGAAGACAGTTAAATGTTAAACTTCTAAAACACTGCATAAAAAAATGAACTGGCACGGGCAAAATTTTCGGTCCTGTTAGGTGGATTGAGCTTATAACAAAAAAGATCAACTTTTTGACGGATTAAAATCCTCTCAAATTGAAGAAAACTTGATAGGTCATGTTGACCAATTAGAATTTAGATAAATGTATAAAAGTTTTTTCTTTAATGAAATTCAGGAGGATCATTTGTATTTATCTTTATTGTGATTGAGTAACTTTACCTATCAAATTAACGAGAATCCTCCTCCTCCCTTTTTGACATAGTAAAAAAACACTAATTCATTATATTTACAAACATTTCACATAGTAAAAAGTAAAAACATATATAAGTCAAATTAATTAACTATGAAGGTGCAAATCGATCCATAAGCATAAAAATCGTCTCTTCAGAAACACGTTTCTCCGCAGAAGAAGCCGATTTCACGACACATTCTTCTTTTTCTTCTTCAAGTTTTTTACTTGATATTGATTTCATGAACAAATTATTAGCCCTTTTCATGGCGGTTTTCTCTAGCTGAATCTTTTCTCTAACCTTTGTTAGCTCACGAACCCATATATTCACCATTGTTGACATTTTGATGTCACAAGTATCGTTACAATGTTACTTACTATATTTGGTTTTGGTTTATGATATGATGAGTAAATAAGAAAGTTATGTGCATGTATTTATACTAGTGTGAATATATTCAATTGGCGCCCATGGATTCTATTGTGATTCATGGGTTGCGAATATTATTAAAGAATAACATAAGGATATACTTTTTCTAGCACCTTGAAATGGTCCTTGTTAAAGGGTGTAATTGTAATATGTGTAATAGAATCGAAACTAGGGGTCGAAATTATTTCAAGTCGGATTGATTGGTGTAGATTGTGAGATATCAATTGTCATACTTGACGCGTAAATTCATAAAAGCTTATCACAATGTAAGTTTATACGTGTTTTTAGAATATAAAGTATTTTAAAAATAATTTTAGCTTGATTGACGTAGCTTGTATTAGGGGTGCAAACGAGTCGAGCTGAGTCCGAACTCAACAGGGCTCGGGCTCGAAACATAAAAGGTGGGCTCGAGGTCGGCTCGATAGCTCGTCGAGCTTTAACCGTTAAGACTTGGGCTCGGTTCGATAAGGGCTCGAGCAAAGCTCGAGCTTAGCTAGAAAAGCTCGAAATTTTATATATGTAACAAATACATCACTAATATTTACACACCACCACAAATTCTATGTTCTTATTAAATTATGATAAAGACTATCACTAATAATTATTCAATATTTACACACCACCACAAATTCTAAGGTTAATATTCAAATCAACGTTGATTTACTTATATAAAAATATTTTTTTATTAAGGCTCGAAAAGCTCGATAAGAGATCGAGTTGTGCAATCAAAAACTCGAGCTCGGCTCATTATATGTTTCGAGCCCTATTATTAGGCTTGAGCTCGGGCTTGAACACGATAAAAGCTCGGCTCGATCGAGTCGAGCTTGAGCTCGAGCTCGAATAGCTTAATAAAAGCTTGGCTCGTTTGCATCGCTAGCTTGTATTTAACATACAAATCAAATAAGCTAAAATAATTTACTAAATAATTGCTTTTAGATATATTGTTTAAAAAAAACTTCAAATCTCTGCTTCAATAACATATTCCAAGAACCAGCTCTAGTAATTCGCTACAACTCTATCTAATATTGCCAAACATACCTTAAGTAGAAAAAATCTTTTTGAGCTAGTTTCGGCTTTAAGTATCGAAACGATTTTGTTAAGCAATTTTTTTCTACCTAGACCAGATGACGTTTTAATTTTTAGATGGGTTGGAAGTAAAACAAGAAAGCGTTGATTTGACATGCGCTTCTCCTCTTGTGAGGTTAAGCATTCGAGATTTCACAATGGATCAAACTGTTTTAAAAACCGTCTTGTGCAAAATAATTAAACACGAGAAAACATGTGTTGAAAATAAACACGTGTTTACTCTTTTCACGTTTGATACATTTGATTTTCTTACAACTGAGGCGATGAAGCTACTTAGTATAATACAACGTGTTATAAACACTTATGTTTTAACACATAGATATACAAACGTTATATTTAATATACTTGCTTTTGTTATAAAAAATACCAGCGACACAACTTGTTATCCATTACGTTCTCTATAAATTATAATTTCTTGTATTTTTAGGACTAATTCTTGAAATGCCTCAAGGTTATCACTAATATGTTTTTTTATATCAACCAAAACCAAATTTCCTAAAATACTCTATGCAACTTATACGATTAGATAAAAATATAATGAAAACTAATTTATACCTTATGACAAGTGTAAGAAAAATAGTATATTTGTGTAAGTCAAAAGTACACTTATGTAAGCGTACTTTATTATGCAAAGTACTTGAATTTTTTATACGACTTGTACTTTAACTATTTTTTTTAAAAAGTTAAATATTTTCTTATAAAAAAAGTTGAATATTTTTTTATAAAAAATATTTTTTATAGATAATTAAATATGTTTTTATAAAATATGTTTAGTTTTTTTTATTATTTTTATAAAAAATATTTTTCTAAAGATATTTAGTTTTTAATAAATAAATTAGTTTTTAAAATATAATTTTTTTTATAAAACAATTTATAAAAATTGCTTTCAAATAGCTTTTATAAAAAAATATTTATTTTTTATAAAAGTAATTAAGGTATAAGTCACATAAAATGTTCAAATAAGTTGTATAATAAACGACATTACATAAGTATACTATTTTTTTTACTTGTAATAAATAATAAAGTATATTTTATTAATTTTTTTTATTGAGAAGCATAAGTTATATATGTAGAATAAGTCGCATAATATATTTGAGAAATTTTTATTTTGGTGGGTGAAGAAAAAAACAAATGGATAATAACCTTGGTCCTTGGGTCACTTTAAGAATAATATCTATTATTTATAGCAAAAGATCTAATATATTCCTTTCGTCCTAAAATTATTTCTATTACAAAAAATACAAAATTTAAGAAAAGTATATTAACTCTTACTTTTTATAATGACAATTTTTCTTTTAAGTAGTTAGTTGAAAACTCTTTTAAAATTTATAATAATATTTTTAAATAATAGTAATATGGTAAATCTTATTAAATATTTTTATATACTTTTAATAATAAACAATCAAATTATAGAATAACCTAAAAGAAGTATAAACTATTATTTTAAGACGAAAACAATATCATTTATTCAAAATAAATAAACAATGATTAAAGAAAAAGTTACATGAAAATATGGGAACATGAGTGACTTTTAATGGGGCAAGTAAACCACGGCAGCACAACACCATATCCTGTGGTCTTGGCTCACTGTTTTTTTTTCATCTCGTTTTTTATTTGTTTGCTTTAAAAATGAAATAGTAATTTGTTTGCATATTAGTGTCGATTCGACATTAAAGATTAGTCGAAAATTTTGAAAATTTGTTTAAATAAAGTTGTATTTTTTTTAAATAAAAAGGTGTTTAGATAAAAGAAAAAAAAGTATAAAATGATAATTTTATATTTTTCTATATAAAAGTAAAGAATAAAAATTTATTACTTTCTGAAAAAATTGGAAAATGATGTGACTGAATTTTTTTTCTATTTTTTTATTTTTTAATAATTTTTTTTTAAAAAAAAGGGATACTTTTCTCCCGTTAAACACACCCTTATACACCGTTAAAGTTTTTTTTTTTTTCTTTTTTTTTAGAACGACAATTTTTTACAACTCACACTAACTATCTCACAAATTATATCTTACATGTCTCTACCGAGACTTGAGCCCACAACCTTTAGGTTAGAGGGTCACTCACATACCGCTGAGCCAAAGCTTCTTACGCCAGTATCTTTGTGTCACTTTTCAAAGCATACATACACTTGTTATGAAACGAAATTAATACTTTTTGCGTTGTTCGTATATATGTTATATACTTAAAATGCCGTAGTGTTGTAGCTTTTGGTTTACGCTTCTTTTTTCAACAACTTTCGAGTTTTAAAAAAAAAACCAACCTATGACATAGCAAAATATTCAAGCTTTTAGTAAGGCCGGATTTTAGGGTGTGCAGGCGGTGCAACTACACAGGGCCCCAAATTTTTAGGGGCCTCCAATTTATAAGGAAGATGCTAATATTATTCTGGGTTAAGCTTAACTTTGATATGTACGTGTTTTAAAACTTAAGATCTAAATTATATAAGTAAAATCTAATTTTTTTCAGATGATTTTCAAAAACGAAAAAAAAAAAGAGCAGAGACATACATGACAAATTAGATGAAGAAGAAGACTTTTATAAAAAGTGTTCACTTTACACCCTAAGCTTTAAAAATTTTACAATATATGTTTCTCACATTTTAGTTTTTATATCAGATATTGCAAACATGTTAACAAAAATTACAATTTTCACTCATCAGCCCACTTAGATTCATTTTTGTACATAGTTTAAAGAATTGATCCAAATTTGTTATTTTTATGTTCAATTAGGACTCTTACCTTTTACTATATACTTATATATTTAAGTATTTTGTGTTGCTTGAAAGCGATTTATATATTTTGTCAAAATGGCACAAAAAAGGCCGACTTACATGTTTTCTTTGTCGGTTATTCTTTACTCTCTTTTTTCCCTTATCGACAATGTGGTTAAATTAACCAATTAACGTATAAGTCATCATGTACGTGTTTAATTGTTGACATCGGTTAACATAATTTGCATCTATACAAACTTTTTTGTACCAAGGGCCTCATATACAGTAACGGTACAGGGCCTCCGGAATCCATAAGACGGCCCTGGCTTTTAGGCTTTGGGTTGGGTAACTTGTTCATGATTCATGCATGCATTAACGGTAAATATATGTTTGTTCAAAAAAATTTGTATATATGTTTAGTTAATCATTTAACGTATTAGTAGCTTTTTTTGTTCTCGTTAAACAACGTTGGGGATGTAGCTCATATGGTAGAGCGCTCGCTTCGCATGCGAGAGGCACAGGGTTCGATTCCCCGCATCTCCATTTTCATTTTTTACTTTCATATCCTTCTTCAGACACATATTCATCATTTGCATGCATAATATGTGTAAGAGAAATGATTTATCCGCCCACCTTTTCTTCCTACTTATATGCCTACTCACAGGATCCTGACACGTGTCAGAACTGACGGTTTAGATGCGGAGAGATAATGAGTGGAGATAAAATATAAAATATTATTATGTGTGTAAGAGGATATGTAAGAGTAGCAACACTCTATGTGTAATGGAAGTCACAAAGCTCAAACTAAATTTTATACATTTTTTTTCTATGAAATGCAGTTGTTCAAAGATGACCAAATTAAACTTGCAACTGAAATATTAACAGGATATCATGTCAAGATTAAACCAGTGCCACTCATTTTCTGATGGATCAATTTGTCGATCTTTTCTTTCATCTCGTCCGTGAAGTAGTTCTCCCAATCGCCCTCCTGCGCCTTCCTGAAATAATATCGGTTTTTTATCACAATATCCGTCGTTGCTTGAATATTTCCACTTTTGTTCACTTCTAAGTTGCTAAGGTTCTTAAAGCTGCACAATTTTATAATCTTTTCAATCGCACCCGCGTTCTCTTCTTCTCTTGTAAAAGGATACCCTAAGAACTCCGCAAGCGTCTTCACATGGCTCCTTGGGTCCCTTTTCAAATCTTCGTATTTCAAGAAAAGTATCGTCCCGGGCCTTTCCAGGCTTGCTTTCCAGTATCCCAATATATGATTCCAGTACGGTCCATACACTGAAATACCTTGGCAAAATTCATCAAATGCCTCTTCAAATGGTGCATCTTCCATGGATAAATTTTTTATATCTCGTACGAAATGGTAATGAGAGACAACGACGTCTTTGATATTGCGGTATATGTATACCATCTTACAGTTTGAAGTTAAAACTGATTTAGGCAATGAAGCATAAGGAAGGTGTGTGGCCGCTAGTGGGAAATTAGATTCATTAAACTCATTTTGGGTTACAATGGCGAAAGCCAATGCCTTTAACCAAGTGGTACCAGTTTTAGGGCTACTGCATAGTAATACAACAGTTGGTTGAGCCTTGTAGCGTTGTTGAGCCAAAGTTACTCCGTCGTGAAACGAATTTACGTTCCAAAAGCCTTCGTACATGTAGTAGGTCAGTCGGCCTTTCGCCCAGCTGCTAGTGTGTCGAGGAAGTGTTTTCGCCATCTCTTCCATGAGGTAAACAAATATTAGCCCTTGCATGCAGTTACTAACCTAAAAAAAAGATACGAGTAAGGTGTTTTGTGTGGTCATATTTGGCTTGTGTTCGGATCATGTGTTAATTTGGCCTTAACTTACCCACAACGTACTCCACATACCTCAAATCTACAAAAACAAAGCCCTACTTGAGATTTCTATGTCTTGTCATATTTGGCTTGTGTTCGGATAACATAAAAACAAAGGAAAAAAACCAGCAAGAAAAATCCAGCCCGAAAAACCAATATTTCATACTTACAAGAATATTAGATAGCATAGCATTGTTTTAAAACTCAGGTTGACCCGACTTGTTGAAACGTGACCTGGTAGTGCGATCAGATCCCAAATTTAAGCGAAAAATTTGGTTATACTGTCACCAAAAACTCGACCGAACCAATTAAAAAACAGAGTTTTAAAACATTGCTAGATAGTCCATAGCTCACTTGAAATTTCTAGATCCGCCAATGAATTTACAAATGTTACTTTTAACGAATACACAAATATTTAACGTGTGATAATGGTTTTTGCTATCTTCGAATGTCATGTATAGTGTTGTTGCCTTGCATATTGATGAGTTTTGGATCGAACGAGCTTGTGTCCTAGGACTTTTTGGGCAAAAAACCCATGTTAATGAAACACATACAACTATTCTTTTGATAAGCTATAAACAGATAAATATCATTATATTTTTGGTTATTTGAAAATGGTAAGTGTTTTGATTCAAATATACACGCATAAATACGAAATGGTGGCTAAAAGAACATGATACTTGAAACAGAATTTCATAAAATTGCAGTAGAGTAGAAAACTACAAGATGGAACAAAAGTTACAACTAATCAACTATAAACAACAAGATGCATTTTCTAGTCATGTTTTTTTTTATTATTCTACATCATCATCAAGGACTAAAGCAATCAACGAGCATGGAAATAGAAGCTTCGGAGTACGACGTGAATGGTTGCGAGTTAATTCGCTTGAGTAAAGCTTTCGACCAGATCGAGTAGTAGCTCTTCACATTGTTAGCCAGCTCTAGCTCGTATAAGCTCGAGCCCTGACCCTGACGCTTGTCCTTGTCGGTACGCATCTTGTTTGCCTCAATAGTCCACATATCAATTAGACCAGACATGATTATGGTAGTGTTTTGTTTGTGAGTTTATGTAGTTTGAGGATTTGAGACATATATATATATATATATATATATATATATATATATATATATATATATATATATATATATATATACTAGTTGCAAAACCCGTCCGATGGACGGGTATGACTTCTAATTGTTGGTTTCATTTTTGTGTTTATGTAAGTATGAGTGTCAAAATATATAATAATGCATATCGTATGAACTTTTTTTTAAATTAAAAATTGGTTTATTAATTCAAAAATTTTAATACTTAAATTCAATTCATAAAAGATGAGTTGTTTGGTTACTATATTTTTTCAATATGAGGGGATTCATCCTTACTGTTCATCTCATTTACATCTAATGAAAAAGATTAAATATATTTAATTTTTCATCTATTTTTTTATAATCTAAATATCTCATAAACTGTTAAGTGCAATGTTTTAAAACCCGGTTCTAACCGTCCAGTTCAACCGGTTGAACCGGAAATCGGAGTGATAACCAGTCTTTTGTGAGCCGGGTTTTTACTAAAACTCGGACCGGATTGAACCGTCGGGTTTTGGTCGACCCTGTCGAACCGTCAGACCGGAAACCGGTCGGTTCAAGCGTATCAAAAAAATATATAGAATGATTAATATAAGATGATGTATTTGGACAAGATCGAGTGATGATGAACTATAAGTTGTTGTGATAATGACTTTCTTTTGTGGAAGATGATGTATATTTGTTATGTGAGTTATTGTTTTGATAAACTAAAAAAAAAGGGATGATGGTTGTATCTAAGGTTTTTGTGTATGTTATTTTTGTGTATGTGATTTTTGTGTGAGTTTTGGTTTAAAAAAATATGGTTGTTTTGAGAAGATGAAGTGAG
This sequence comes from Glebionis coronaria, assembly GCA_025667525.1. NCBI lineage: Eukaryota > Viridiplantae > Streptophyta > Magnoliopsida > Asterales > Asteraceae > Glebionis > Glebionis coronaria. The sequence goes on from CM046876.1 coordinate 23,381,807, forward strand.
TTACAGTACATGTTTTGGGAAATTGAGTAAAAGCAAGAGGAAGTTTCGAGGTAAATGTGTTGTATGCCTATATCTTGACCGTCTGGTCTTTTTCATTAATAAAGAATCATGATTAATTTTGTTAAATATAAAAAACGAATATTTTAGTAGTTTGTTTTTGCTTACATACTTCTTATCCTAATAATAAGGTATATGTTTCTTCATATACACTTAAAATAAAAAATGTAGGTACTCCATTTGACATAAACCGGTTTGACCCGGTGGTTCAACCGGTTGAACCGGTGACCCGGTAAACCGGTGACTTGACCGGGTTAACAAAAAACCGGGTTTTAAAACATTGGTTAAGTGTTAAACAAAAAAAATGTATACCATCGTGACGAGCATTTAATTATCTTTCTAAAGATATACACTATGATATACTTTTGAAAGAAAAAAATCGTTTTTTTCTTATTGTTAAAATTTACGTGAAATATTATATATGAGAATAGTTATATCATACATGATAAGTTATATGAGAACTGGTTTATATCATATATGATAAGTTATATCATATATGATATTAGTACATATCATCATTTTCGACAACGAAAAAAAAAACGTGAAAAAAACGAAAAACAAAATTGTCGAAATTGTATCATATAACATATCTAGAGAATTATAATTAAATGCTCTTCGTAACGGCATATTTTGTTTCCATATACGCTTTAACAGTTTAAGATATATTAGTGTTTGAAAAAAAGGGTGATAATAGATTTTGTGTTTAATCTAATCTATTAGATTAAAATGAATATGAAAAGTAAAAATTAGTTCTTGGTATTTAAATAAAGTTTAATATTTAAATGAACTAAATCATAGTAGATGCCCTAAGGTATTTTATGTTCCTTTTATTCATTTTTTTAAACCGTCATATTTATTTATGAACGTTATATTTGAAATCTTTAATAGCATCTATATGCAATTATATAATATGAAAAAAGAGTTGTGTAATTTAAATGATAAGTTTACGTTTTGGAAATTTCAATCTCGTGGGCACATAAATTGTTAAGGCTAAGAATCGGTTCAAAACAGAATCGAACTCAACCGGAAAGACAAACCGAACGGAACTCAAATTCAATTTTGAAACAAATACGAACCAAAAACCGGACCGAATTAAACCGATAAAAACCCTAACCAAACCTCGAATATATAATTTATGTGTACTTTTTGTGTTCTTAATCCGAAACCAAACCGAACAGAGCAAAACCAACATTAATATATAAAACCGAAAAGTAACTATATTTGGCACTCGCCTCAGGAAATTTGTCAAGCAACTTATCACACATTATTCACTACTACACAAAATACTCTATACTCTGGATGTAACGTTTTTAATTCTAAATAATCCAAATGATCCTGAAAACAGGAACGTTGATTATGCATGATGTCTATGTTGTGAAACTAAAGTATCAACTAAAATGAGTTATATATACCACTTTCACCATCATAGATATCTGCAAGCCTTGCAATGGCATCGGCTAGTTCTTTTCCTGCATATCAATCAATAATGAGAATTGCAACTGACAGTTAAAACTAAGGGTGGTGAGATTGCTAAGTCAAGCGAGTTAGTAACCAGACTAAAAGAGTTGAGGTGACCAGCAAACACGGCTTTAAAGTGTAACTTTACATGTGATCAGGTAGACTATTAAACATTTTTTTGCACTTGCCGCATAAATACCCATTTAATAATTACTGTATTAACAAAGTAATTTTATTACTATTATCTATGGACTGTGGTTGAAATCATTCAACCATTTTACTTATTATCTAGCCATCTATTCTGTGTAGTATATAAATTATGAAAATTAGTATAACTATAACCTATCTTATTAGAATCTGGAACTAATCTTTCTTATATAGAAACTTGATTTCAAAATCAACATTCATGGTTTAAATATTAGCTACAAAGTCTTAACTCGTGATACTCAAGTAGGATAAAATGAAATCAGGACTCATGACGCCCAAAAATGCAGACCATTTTTAGGTTAAGAGCACTAAACAGATAAACAATGAGTCAATATGAAAGCAACATAAACCTACCAAGCAAGCATCAGTATATGCAGAGTAACTTAACATGTCTTCTCCTTTGTTGCACTTCAGTTCTACATCAAGCTTCACGTGGTGTGGGTCATATCATTCCACATATTAGAAATAAACAGAAGTTTAATCGACCCGTTAACATCAAAAAGGGTTCGAGATTACTTATTTCAGCACAATCATTTTGGCAATAACATATCTAAAAGAGGGACAAAGAGAAAAATATCCGTTGATCAAGATGCACAACAAACCTTGCTATCATCAATCTAAAAAAGTTGTAAATCGCTCTTTGGCTCAATCAAAAGCTCCCTTCAACTTTCTCACATAGGCTTTTCAAAGTTGGTACTTGCCTGTTTTCAGTAATACCCTTTGCATACTTGATGTGACAATTTGAATATCCTTATAAGAAAAACCTTCCTATAATCCACTTAAGTCCTCGCTTAACTTCGACTTTAAACCCTATGTCAATCAATGGTTTTCTCTCTTGCGCATCCTCAAAAACTATTGGCATGTTTCTGGATCTTCACCAGGTGGCAGAAGCAAGATAGTATAAGTGTCCTCCAGAGTTGGGGTTTATTCATCCGACGTCAGACACTTATATTTATCTTGATCCACTGTTAGGTTACCCGCAAAAGTTAAGTAGAAGCTTAAAATCGATAACAAACAATCAAACAGACCTGAGATGTTGTCATTGGATGAATTTTGGTGGTTACCAACTTCTCGGCCTCCCATAAAAGTTCGCCAGCCCCAAAACTACCACCGACGTCGTCCCATCACCCACCTTATTATCTTGAACTTTCGAGATGTCTAATCATAAAAATAAGAATTTAACATCAGCCTCGAGAAAAATGTGATAGTTTTAATAGCAATGGGTAAAATATAAAAAGGACTAATATAAGAATACCGATAAGGACATTAGCAGCAGGGTTATCGATATGAAGACCATTTAAGATTGTAGCACCATCGGTCGTCATTGTAATTTACCAACAATATTATCAACCATATTTGTTCTCCATATTGTTTGAGCTCAAGTCACCTGCAATTTAAAATTCAATACCATCACTATTGTTATTAAAATCAAGTCGATAGGAAAAAAAACCCTTAACATGGTTGTTTAGATTAGCTTACTTGTAGGGTGTATGCGCTACTGAAGATTTGAAAACCCAAAAACCTTGTTTCTAATGTCTTATGAGCAAAGCTCGTGACCTTTTGCCAACTATGGCCGTTATTACCTGCTGCAAAAGTCGCGTTGACTCAACGATCATTACAGCTCCCTCTTTAAATTCCTCTAGTTCGGTTTGGCTCAACAACTTTGGTGCTGCAAGGTTAGATAAAGCTGGATGAGTTCTCATGTCAAATACAGTTTGGAAACTTTACTGATGCGTCAAGTTATTATCTAACAATATGTCATGTCTGATGTTTATTATCTTCTCTAGGCTCGGGTTAATGAAGTCTCTTAAGATTTTAACTAATTATATATTATATCACAAAATGTAAAATAAATAGAGCTACACGAATTGAAGAGTAACATATCTAGTATTCGCTTGACTTATGATTTTTATTTTGCACTGCAAGTTTCTTACTCTCAAATCTGTTTCTTTTCATATGACAACCATATTTTATGTTCAAGTCATTTAAACCACGGTTGCCAACTAACTTTGTATTAGTACTATACTACTACTACTTATGTACATAAAAATAAGCACAAAAGAACCTCAATAGGAAATCCTAAACACAGTCATTGAGACAACTCGAACACAAATCAAGCCTACTAACATATATTTATGCACTTATCTTAATTACAAAGCTTAGATACAATCATCATGTTCAATATATATTTTTCACGATAATCTTTACTAAAAAGCTCAACAGGAATTCCCTTTTTCCAATGGGTTCTGCCCAAAAAGTAATTATCAACTTTAAACCCCAAAAGATCTACCTAGTGTAGGTGGTGAATGATCAAGAGTTATTTGTCGTCTGTTAGTGACATATGACATTTATCTGCAAACTGTGAATTGAACCACTCCACAAACTTTTTAGTGTGTGATGTTTGGTAACTGAGTGTGTGATGTTTTGGACTGCTACTTAGCATTTGATAAAAAAAATGATGAACTCAGAACATAATAAATCCACTAAATCTAAACAATAATGCCACGAAATCTAATATTCCATAAAAACATAAGACACATACGTAAAATACAAATCAAGTTTCTGATCTACTCGTATGAGTGCCATCACCTTTTATCTTACTAATATAAGGCCAAGTCTAAACCGATGGAAACATCATTTTCCCTCTTCAATTTGTTGTCTATACTTTCTATCTTTAGTAACCCCCTAAGTAATTGCCCGACATATAATTAGCTGAGTAATCATACGGTCTATAGCCCGCAGAGTAGTTACTTGGTCTGTGATTTGAGTAATCACTTTATCTAAGACCAGAAGACGAATATCACTTTGTCTATAACTTGAGGATCAGTCACACGGTTTTTAACAAAGCATAAATCGGTCACACACACACTACCTCGCTTAGAAAAGGGTAAAGAAGTAGGCACGAAACAAATGACCCGACACTATTTATTTCTCAAATAACTTTATAATTATAAGTGTAATTTGTTTATCCAAATAAACAAAATCATTGCAACTTAATTAGATTATCAACTCAAGATACACAAATAAATCATAGCTGATGAATTTAAGATACAATTACCTAGAAAAAATATTGGTGTTTTGTATCATTGAATCCACGGAAGACTCGTCAAATAGCTAACGTAAGTACTACTGCTGGAGCACCAATTGCTCCAAGTTGAAGAAAATATGTAGACCACTTATATTCTAGACAATATGTGCCTTATATAAAAGGGTACATAAATTTCATCTTATCATAGGATACATCATTGATGAGGAGGATGAAGAACCTTAAACTACGGTACATACTTAAAATATATTTCCTATAAACTGCCATATTATTAAGCCACTTATAAGATTTCAAATTCATGATGTTTACGCAGATAAGACCAAAATGCAGCTAGAGAAAGTGAAGATATGAAGTTAAGATCTAACATAGCACATCAGTCATTATTTCCATACGACATCCTAAAATCGTTTCACGTAAAATTCTATTATTTGTATCGTGACCTTTCAAAGTTAAACCTTAGATGAGGGACTGGGGCACGTACTCCTGTCCTCTTGGTTAAACATTTGTTCGCTAGTTGTTCTAGTATATGTTCAGTTGAAAATGTCCAACCAAGTTAGTTTCTTGTATATTATGCCCAGATTTAAAAGTAGTGGCAACGAAAATTTCTTAGCTCATATTAGTTTTTGATTGCTATGCTATATATATATATGTATATGCTGATTCAGCCATAATGTCAGTTTGGGAAGTTCTTAACCCAAAACATTACACAAATAAGCAGATTTGGGTCTTTGGATCAACTGATTTGAGTTTGATTATCTGGTCAGTCGTCAAAAAGTTAGTTCTATACCAGCTGCCACAAAGATGGTAATTAATTTGCGCTTTACACATGTGTATTTACTTCAACAGATGACTTGCAGCCACATATAGTTCGAGACATGAAGATTGACTTACAACCACATATAAGGCTGTAAGTCAATCTGATATTCATGTTTAGTTATGCAAGTTGTATATAGTTTCCGGTATAATCTCCTACCCAAATCGGCAAGTGTCGACAGTGTACTGAATACCACTATTATTCTGACCAGGAACTTCACTCATCTAACAAACTATACCCTTAGATAATCTAAGAGCCTATACAAAATAACAAAGAACACATACACAAATGCCCATTTTCCTTATTTTTGACCAGATTTCGAGATTTTATATGTTCTTTATATGGTTTCGCTAAATATATTGAATTTTCCCTGTTTAAGAGATCATGGATACAGCTTGCTGAGGGTGGGCTGAACCTTTTTGCTGGTGCGCTTAGATTCTAGGTATGCCAGGAACAACGATGTCCAAAGAAGTTAACGTAGATGCATTAGTGTTGTTTATCGATCCTTCTATATCTCTAAGAGACGTACCTTTTATGATCATGACTTCAGATGATACACATATCCGCACATTAGAACTCTAAGAGTACGTCAAATTCTTACTTTGGGATGAAATCCACACAAGTCAAACTTTTGATATCGGAAAATGTTGCTTGTTTGGCGGATGATGATGCCCGGCTTGCTGTGGAGTAAAAAAACAAATACACAATACACGTGAATTTTATAGAATATAAAAGTCAGTATCTTTATTTGTATTTTTAAGAGGGCAGGAAGTGGTGGCGCCGTGGGGTGCCAAAACCGCGGCCAAAAAAACCACAGCGTGAGCCTGTGGCGTGGGTCTACCCACGGGGCGTGAGTGATGTTTCTGATTTTTTTTTTCTTTTTTTTGTGTGTATTGTGTGTGTATTGGGGAAGAAAGGGGTATTGTGTGTATTGTAGGACCCACATTCACCCATCACTTGGAGTGATGACTCCCCACTTTTTTTCATTTGAGTGAGTGGGTGAGTTTCGATGACGTGGCACCCAAAAAACCCATCACTCCAAGTGATCACTCCTTGTGATCCAATGAAATGCACCCTGTCACAATGGGGTAATGGTTTGTTCTTTACAGTTGGCCACATTATTTACACAATATTTTTTTAAAATCACATACCTTTAGTTAATTAAAGGGTATGCCACAATGTGGACGTTCAAAACCATGTAATATAGACTTACTGATTAAATGGGAATATAATCTAACTTGTGTCCAAACGAATATGCAGCTTACGAAGCAAGCAAACAGTCCTTAAAGAACTCACAAACTGAACTTGCTCTTTTCGTGTCAGCAACATCCCTTTTCTTCAAAATTTCAATGTCAGTATTCGTAGCCACAAATCATCTGAGAATCCAATATCTAAAATCATTCAAAAATTTAATCAATAAAAAATAACAATCAGTTCCCTACCCATACTTTAGGTCTCAAACAATGATTAAATGAAAAAATCAAACCTGGTCGAACAATATAAAGCATGTAACTTACTTTAATCCAGTGGCTACGCTCATTCCTCGTGGCTAATCTAGGAGACAATCAGCTTCGAGTTCCATGTGGCCAATCTAGGAGACAATCAACTGTGAATTCCTTGGAGGTGAGTGAGTAAGTTGTGGTTAGTAGATAAAATCCGTTTAGTTCCCTTGTAGTTTGATCGAATCTCACGTCCATAAAATCCTAAATACTCTGAGGAATCCCTTTGCAGCTAACCTAATTCAAATAAGATCAAGCGCAGGTTTTTATTTATCTGGGTTAATGATGGATCGTATTTTGTAATTCTATCGATATTAGGGCTACATGATAAAGCGTGTTTTTTTAAGCCCAGAACGTAAGCCCGTGGCATTGACATTGACATTTATAGTAAATAACAAACATGGAATGGATTGAATGAATGGAAGATGGAAGAGAGACCATTCTGTTTTTTTTAGTTTATGTATGTTAAGTTGCAACATCTTAACAAAAAGCTGAGTTGATTTAGTGGTTATGCATATGCTTCTTAATATCACAAGATTACATTAGGTCTCGTGTTCGATCCTTGCAAGGGTGAATTATTTTTAGTAGATAAATATTATAAAAAACAAATTACTTTTAGCAAAACTAATATACGAATATTCATAAAAAAATTACAAAAATTAAAATACGAAAAATAATAATAAAAATGATAATAAAAATTATGGGAAGGTGATGACGTGGATATGATGTGGCATACCCCTCCTCTTATATATAATGTAAAGATATATATATATATATATATATATATATATATATATATATATATATATATATATATATATATATATATATATATATATATATATATATATATATATATATATATATATATATATATATATATATATATATATATATATATATATATATATATATATATATATATATATATATATATATATATATATATATATATATATATATATATATATATATATATATATATATATATATATATATATACTAGTTTTTGATTGTTTATTAGCATGTGGTTTTAAGTGAAACTAGTACTTGTGTTAATGTTTTTGTGTTTGTTATGAGATAAAACAAATAGAACTACCCTGCTTTTTAACATGAAATCCGTCAAACCAAACCATCAACTCAACTTCGGTTTGTTGGTATAGTACCACCTTCTCTTTCATTTTTATTTTTATAGTTAGGGTGTGTGCATTCATCATTCACGTGTCTTCTTCTAGTCATATGACACACTTATTTAAATTTTAAAAGAAAGAAAAATACAAAAATAGTATTGTAATAGACCATACTTTATAGGCTAATATAAAAATCCCCCTCATCTCTATAAAAGGAGGTGAGAGGGAACGAACCAAACACGTCATTCTTTCAATACTAATCGAAGTAACGATTAGGGATATTACCTTGTGTTGTTTCTTTTGTCGATTCTGCTTGTGGGTTTGTCTTCACGATCGAGTATTCCACATCTAGATAACCAGGATTGTAGGGATTAAACCCTACAATACTAGTACATGTTTATACGTAGGAGTTAGAATTAATTGAGGAATACGATTAAAATGATAAGAGTAAGAATTAACTCGTTTGGTTATATATTATTGTATTGATATTGTAATGGCACATGAAAAATACGAATATGATCACGAGCAATTATATTACAAATAAATATGTTAATTTTAATGTGTTAAATCCGTTGAATGAACAAGATTGGCAGTCAAATAAATAACACTAATATTGTCACAATATACAATTGTAGCAGTTGCCAACGGCATATGGAGTTTACGAAGAAGATTACGAAGTTATACAGTTTCAACCACTACATTAGTAACACTTCGATACTCAGCCTCAACACTTGATCTTGAGAGAGTGTGTTGCCGATGGAATGACCATGAGTACAATATCCCTAAAAAAACACAATAACTTGAAGTGGAGTGTCTAGTAGTAAGGCAAACCAAATCAACATTGGAATAAGCCACAAGAGGGCGAGTGGATAATGCATATAGTTGAATCTTAAAGTCCAACTTATGACAAACATACCGCATAATACGCTTAAGAACTAAAAAATGAGCCTTTCGGAGATCATGCATATAAAACATATTGTACAACATAAGAAATATCATTATGCGTAAACATCAAATACTATAAACCACATACATGATTCTAATATAAGCTAAGATCAGATACAAGATCCCCATCAAGACTAAGCTTGAATTTCGCGTTAACAAGAGTCCAAGTAGGATTGTAGGAAGCCATATGTACTTGATCGAGAAGCTCCATTGTATGCTTCTTTTGAAAAAGAAACTTGCATGTAGAGTCACGATTAACCAAAATACTCAAAAAATAATTAAGAGTCCACAAATGAGTCATATCAAACTCCTTATCCAATTAAGAGATAATGCGGTGAAGTAAATATGTAGATGAAGCTGTGAGTACAATATCATCAACGTATATCAATAAATATGCAACCACATACCCATGTCCGTATATAAATAATGATGAGTCACACTGACTCGAAGAAACATACTCGTCGTGCATATCCTGCAAACCGTTGAAACCAATCACGAGGTGCCTGCTTCAAACCATATAAATTATCGTTGTAATCGACAAACATGATGTGGAAATCTAGGAACCGCAAACCCGAATGGTTGGTACATATAAACAGTCTCAAAGAGCTCCCCATTAAAATGCATTCTTAACATGAAGATGATGAATATGCCAATTTCAAGATTAGTTGACACTAATTTTGGTGCTATTAACAACGTGCTAAATCACATACTGTTTGTTAACCAAAAACGAATTACATCGACTTTTAAAAAAAAACTATGGTTTGTAAGATCCGTTTGCAAAACCTACTTTAAAGGAAGTCTGTTGACTAAACATTTAAAGAATATCAGCTATAACATAATGTTTTTACTAAAAACACATATGTAATATGATGTTTTCAATCCTTATTAAGATGATTTTAACTTCACATGATCTATTTCTACAATGAAACTTAACAAGGTTTCAGTAGATCCATTCTTCTAAGGAAACTCAACGAGGAATATATATATACATTTAAACTCAACAAGGTTTCTATAGATATATCTATAAAATCAAAAAGGTTTTAAGAATTATATCAGGTTTATAATTAAACTCGGCGCAATTTAAAATAAATTACACAAGTCAAACAAACACTTTCACTAATTTAGTAAAAATAGTGTATGTAACTTGATATTTAATGATAACTCGTACCATTGTCAATATCTTGTTTGAAAGAAATTCTTCTTGATTTCATTGAACACGTTCTAGAAATCTAATAAAATAGCAACTTGCATTTTATGAGATCAATGAATACGTTCTAATAATCTCACAAAATAGCAACTTATATTTTACGAGATTTGTGTCAAAGAAACTTCACTTGGTTTCAATGAATCTAAATTCAACATGATTTGCAATCATGTTGTACTTTAACTGGCGCACTGAATTATATTTGCAAGATTCACTAGGGTCACAATTGTGTTACCACAAGTAAAGTTGTCATATTCGAACGCAATACAGTTTAAGAACTATTACAACAATTTGGTATCTAATAAACCCGGCATGATTTATATAAACTTGTACCAAAGAAACTCAATCGTGGCTTCATTAAATATAGGTTAAAATAATAACATATGTAATAAACAAACTAAACAATCAGTTTGAAAACAAACTAATCATGGTTCAACACACGCAGATACGATAAACTGTTTTTAAAATTCGTTTATTGATCTGTAACACCAGATTTGTTAATTAAAATTCGGTTTACATAAAACTGATTCTCCAAAGAAACACAATCTTGGTTGCGATGGAATACAGTTTCAATAAAAATTTGTTAATTAAATTAATATGATTTTAGAAAAAAAAAGTGTTTAATTCTGTTACACAGAATCTATTTTAAGACTGTAAAAAAGTATAACACTTTTATTTATAAGTCAAATAAATAAAATTAATTAGATGAACATAAAATAAATAATAGAATATAAAAAAAAAAATACATACATAATTATAAACGATAATTAGATAAAACAATAAAATAATAAAAAGACTTACAAAATCACCAGCAAGTCGAGGCACATGTTTGACACGCTAAACACTAAAGAGCCGAGACACGTATTTGACACGCTTCCTTAAAACAGATTCGCCGTTTGTTTCCCAGGGTACAACAGCCGAAATAGTAAGTTATACTGTCGGACTTAACAAAACTGCCAGGAATTTTACTTTTTCAGGTGCGTACTCCATATGTTGGAAATGAATAATAAAACTTATTGATTTGATATGTAAAAAAGGTATAAAATAAAGCCTCTATTTATACTGACTCCATTCAAGTTTACTCATCCCACAGATGTGGGATAGAAAATAAACTATTTTTCTTTTTAAGCATAGTATCGAATGCTTAACTCTGAGACACGATTTCTCATTCACATCAGTTTTATTTTGGAGACATTTTACCTCGTTGCGAAGCTTCATGGAGAACGCATAGTTATTAACTATTGATAATATATTTTACAAACACATATATTATATAGTGTCAAAATTTGCAAAAACTGTCTTTACTCATCCCACGGATAGAAAATAAACTATTTTTCCTCTTTAAGCATTGTACACTCCTATTTAGGGTGGAGAAAAAATCAAGTCATGATTCGTATCGAAAAAAATCGTAGCTGGGTTTTTAAAGAGCTGTTTTTTTCTCAAATCGAGTCAGCGGTTAATACCGGTTTAACAAAATGGCCAGGATCGATTTAGAAACTGTTTAAAACCAAAACTATTCGATTAAAAACTAGTTAAAATTGATCTAATTCGATTAGAAATCAGATAAAATTTAATCAGGTGGATTGTGCTCAAAACCTAAAAAATTAACCATTTGACGTAGTAAAAAAACACCAATTCATTTTTATTTACATATAGTAAAAAGAAAAAAAACATAAACTGATCAACTAAGAAGGTGCAAATCGATCCATAAGCATAAAAATGGTCTCTTCAGAAACACGTTTCTCCGCAGAAGAAGCTGATTTCGCGACATATTCTTCTTCTTCTTCAAGTTTTTTACTTGATATTGATTTCATGAACAAATTATTAGCCTTTTTCATGGCGGTTTGCTCTAGCTGAATCTTTCCTCTAAGCTTTGTTAGCTCACGAAGCCATATATTCACCATTGCTGACATGTTGATGTCACAAATATCTTGACAATGTTACTTGGTTTACTTTATGATGATATGATGAGTAAATAAGAAAGTTATGTGTATGTGTATTTATGCTAGTGTGAATATTTTCAATTGGCTCCCATGGATTCTATTGTGCTTCATGGGGTGTGAATATCTTAATACCTTATAAAAGATTTAAGACTTATTCTATATTTAGAAGTCTTAAAAATTTAAGCCCCTAACATTTCTATAATAAGAAATCAATAAGACATTGTTAAAATATTCAAAACTAAGTAACAGCTATAGCCATTTAAAATATTAAATTTCATTTAAAAATGAAATAACAGTTACGTCATTTAAAAATTTAATTGTCTTTAGTGGGCTGTTACAAATGTAGCATTTGTTATTTATAAAAATGTAACAGGCCTCCCTAAAAATTATAATATAAAGCTGACCAAAAGTCACACACAACGAAAAATCACTCTCCAGTTTTCATTTTTCTTTCTTTCTTGTTTATACTCACAAACAACTCACTCACTCGCAAAACACGTCATGCCCACCACACGCCAGAGAAGCAGATTCTTCTGCTGCCTCAGTCACTCGAACAACCACTAACACCACCTAATATTGGTTTAACAAATGGTATTTCGAGCTTGGATGGTTTCTTGAGGTTTTAGTGATTCCAATGGTGATTTTGTGGCTTTGGTGGTATTTTCGAGCTATTTTACGGGATACGCGTCGCCGCATTGCGCGGGTACCGGCTAGTTATTAAAGAATAACCTATGCTTTTCTAGCATCTTGAATTGGTCCTTTGTTAAGGGTGTAAAATAGAATGAAACATGGGGTCAAAATTGTTTCAAGTTAGATTGATTGGTTTAGATTAATTGTTAGATGTCGATTGTTATTAGGTTAAGGCATACTTGACGCGAAATTTACAAAAGCTTATCAGAATGTTAGCTTATACGTGTTTTTAGAATACAAACTGTTTTAAAAATAAGTTTAGTATGATTGACGTAGTTTATATTAACATGTGAATAAAATAAGTTAAAATAAGCTAAAATAAAGTGTATTAAATAATTTCTTTTAGAACTAGTGTTAAAAAAGACTTTAGCCTTTGCTTCAAAAACATATTTCAACAACCAACTTTAGCAATCCATTTCAACTCTTGCTAGTTTTGACAAACATACCTTAAGTCGAAAAAATCTCTTTGAGTTAGTTTCGACTTCAAGTACCGACAATATTTTTTAGGGCGTTCTTTTGGACATATGTAGCGTGTTAGGATCTTCGTCAAGAAAGAGGCACATGCGAATTTCTTGACCGATCCATTAGATGGAGATCCAGACTTAGACTAGATTATGTTTTTATTTTTGGATGGGTTGGAAGTAAACATGAAAGCGTTGATTTGATAGGGGCTTCTCCTCTCGTGAACTTAAGTGTTGATACAAAAGTTGGATGATCCTTCCTTAAACCGAATTAGGCTTAATGCGGGTAGGCTGGGCTCTGGCTCTTGCACCAAGTGAATATCTTGTTGAGATCCTACACACTAAAACAACACGCGTTAAGCTTACCGTGGGCACGTGTCCCACGATTAGACTCCGATGTGAGAGTAAGTAATCGATTTAGGGTTAAGAATCGGTTGTAGGTTGAGAGTATAGAGAATGTGATACCTTTGTGGAACCCTTGGGGGTTCCTTATATAGGCAGTGAAACCCTAATGGGCTGTTATTGATACTTCGGCCCCAAGCAAATGATAAGCACCATAATTAGTTTGATTGTTATCTTCTAATTATGGTGAGTGTATATCCTATACTTTAGGATAAATCCCAATCCTAATAAGATTGTGATTCTGTCTAACCCTGTACCGGTGGTGCCGGGTTGTGGGCCGCACACATCTGATGCGACCACTGTTCATTTAAGCCCATAAGGTTAAATGACACTAATCCAACCCATCAGTGATGGGCCGGATGCGGGTAGTACCCGTGGGCCGGGTCCATGACCCGGTTGGGGACTATACGTTATCATGTCCCCCCAGTCTAGTTGTTATAGCCGTAGGCGTGACTTCTAGACTAACTAATGCTCCAAATACTGTATTTGCAAAGAAAGCCGCACCATAAGTATGTCGACCGGGACAATATTAATGTGAAAGTATGATTTTACTAGGGTTAAAAGTTATCGTCCGATCTTTTCGAATTGACTACCAGTTTAAGTGCGACTCAGTCGTCTTTTGGTGGAAACAAATGATTGGTCGTTGTAGTAAAATAAATGTGCAAGACTTTAAAGTAAATGACGGGTAATTAACACTAAAACTAATTAAACGTAAATGGTGCAATATTAAAACTTTTAAAAGTAAATAAATTTAATGACAAAAATTAAAACTCGACGAAAAGTAAATTTGAAAATGTAATATAAATGTAAACTTGAAATTTAAAATAAAAAAAACGATTAAAATAACACTAAAGTAAAATGGCGGAAAAATAAGTTTTAAAAATTAAACTTAAAATTACTAGAAAAACACTTGGTAAAAACAGAGATTTCGGGAAGCGTGAAAAATTTGAAAACTTAAAATAATGCAAACTTAAAATAAAATAAAACTAAGACAAAATATTAAACAAAACAAACCTGTCGGAATATACCTAATCGGAATCCCGTCGGAATGATCCGTAAGAATACGATCGGAATCCAAACTCACCACTACTATCGGAATATGTCACGATCGGAATCCAAATCGGAATGTAGAAAGAGTACCTCTGTCGGAATGTTGATCGCAATCCCCTATCGGAATCAGGATCGGAATCCTGGTCACAAACTCCTAATCGGAATACCCAACAAAACCCCTTGTCGGAATGCAAATCGGAATCCACATCGGAATGACAAACCCTATTCCGATGGTTGTGATCAGAATGTTGGTCGGAAAGGCAAAACCCCTTTCCGATTTGGTATGATCGGAATACAGTAGGCAAAACGTAATAAGCTAGATCGAATAAGCTATTAACCAAATAAGCAAACAACTAAAAACTTTATCAAAAACACATATAAGAAAAAGCTAATAAGCTAAAATTAAAAAACTTTTAAAAACACTAAATGATAAAATATTTAAAAACGGCTTTTTAATAAAACACTAGTACAAAAAATGGTATCCGTCACACTGAAAAAGAGTGACCGTAGGCATACAGTCACACGCGGTTTTTTTAGGCTTTGTGACCAAAGATCCCGCGACCGTAGGTACCTTTTGGTCACAAGTTCATCTTAGTGACCTTAGCTATCAAAAATGAGTCACCAATACTCGAAAATGTGTGACAAACTAGGTACAATATTTGGTGTTTTAGTGAATATGTGTGACGGTAAACACTCTACGGTTACACGAGTTTTGTTTAAGAGTGACTATTGTTTATAAGTTTGTCACATGAATATACGATATGTGTGACATTTAGTATGTGATTAGTGTATTTTGTGTGACTATATGCATCCAATAGTCACATGAATTTTATGTTTGTGTGACCTTTTATGATATGTAGTCACAAAAATCATGCTAATGGTACTAAGTTTGTCACATACAATTAACCAAAGAGTTACCAATAGTTAAAATAAGTGTGACTGTATGCTTTGTCAAGTCAAGCCAATTGTGTTTTGTATGACTATATGCATCCAATAGTCACATGAATTGTATGTTTGTGTGACCTTTTATAACATGTAGTCACACAAATCATGCTAATGGCACTAAGTTTGTCACATACAATTAACCAAAGAGTTACCAATAGAAGAAATAAGTGTGACTACATGCTTTGTCAAGTCAAGCAAATTGTATTTTGTGTGACTATATGCATCCAATAGTCACATGAATTGTATGTTTGTGTGACCTTTTATAACATGTAGTCACACAAATCATGCTAATGGCACTAAGTTTGTCACATACAATTAACCAAAGAGTTACCAATAGTAGAAATAAGTGTGACTGTATGCTTTGTCAAGTCAAGCAAATTGTATTTTATGTGACTATATGCATCCAATAGTCACATGAATTGTATGTTTTTGTTACCTTTATGACATGTAGTCACACAAATTATGATAATGGCTCTGAGTTTGTCACATACAATTAACCAAAGAGTTACCAATAGTAGTAATAACTGTGACTGTATGCTTTGTCAAGTCAAGCCAATTGTTTTTTGTGTGACTATATGCATCTAATAGTCACATGAATTGTATGTTTGTGTTACCTTTTATGACATGTAGTCATACAAATCATGTTAATGGTAATGAGTTTGTCACATACAATTAACCAAAGAGTTACCAATAGTAGTAATAAGTGTGACTATATGCTTTGTCAAGTCAAGCAAATTTTATTTTGTGTGACTATATTCTTCCAATAGTCACATGAATTGTATGTTTGTTTGACCTTTTATGACATGTAGTCACACAAATCATGCTAATGGCACTAAATTTGTCATATACAATTAACCAAAGAGTTACCAATAGTAGTAATAAGTGTGACTGTATGCTTTGTCAAGTCAAGCAAATTGTATTTTGTGTGACTATATGCATCCAATAGTCACATAGAATTGTATGTTTGTGTGACTTTTTATGATATGTAATCACACATTGGAATGTGAATAAGTGTGACTATGTTTCATCTTCTAGTAACGTTTCAGAATTCAATAAAAACAAATAACAAAATTCTGGAAATCAAATTTCAATTGCATTAATATATAAAATTGAATGTACATAATCAAATCAACAAATGTAATCTCGTATTATTCTCAAGTAACATACTTTTCACATAGAATCACATTTGTAAAGACTTTGAATCATCGTATTGTAAAGTCTTTTGAGCCTTCTTATTCCTAGCTTGTTTCTGCATATGAGTAATAGTCGTATATGTACTGCCTGCTGGAACATTCATCGAGCGCTTAAATCCTATCCTTGGTGCACTTTCAACAACAACTTTCATGGTATTTGGTGATGTTGTTTCCTGTATGGAAACAAAAGCCGTGTATTAAACATTGAACTAAATATGAAAAGCTATGTATATGTAGGATGATAAATCAAGTGTATGTACCTCTTCCAAAAAAATAACCTTTTCCTTTGGCCATGCCATGAAACTACCTTTTACATCCGTAACAGTTTTTAAACCATTATTTCCGGCATCAGGTATGATTGCTGCATCCACTAAGGATTCATCAACTGAAACTTTGTAGCAATGTTTTGGTAGTGGTTGGTTATGAATCATTACATTGTCTCCATCCTTAGACTTGTATACCCTACCGTTACCAATGATAATTGTCCTAGATATGTTCCACAGTTTGCACTTAAATGTCTGAAGAAAAAATGTTTACATGCGTCAATGACAAATAAATTAAACAAGTAATTATAGAAAAATGATGAAATACTTACATCTGGTAGTGATGGTGGAGACTGATTTACTTTTGATTTAGAAGGTGTACGCTTCTTTCGTAATGATGCAATAGGTACGTCTTGTTGTGGCGAGGGAGACAGATTTTGTTGTGATCCGAAAGCTGGATAAATATCTTCTTGAGATTTGGAATTTTGAAGTGGAGACTTCTTTTCCAACGATGCTGTCTTATTTTTTGCTAACCTAGTTCTAGTAGGTATCTGCATATATACATAACACAGTAAATAAGTGAAATTGTGTATAATTGAAGTTCGTTTTCTCAGTTCTTAACAAATTGAAAGTCCTAACAAGATCGGGTTTATAATCGTTTTTGGTTTGTAGGGTTATTTGGCTTTGCTATGTCTAATTGATCAATCAAGTAAAAAAAATTGAAAATTATTAACTACGTAACCATAAAACAAATTGTCAATTACCAAATTTTATTCAAGTAAAGACAAAAATGTAAATCTATAAAAGTAAAGGGCTGAAAATGTGAATTCTAGAAATTAATTTGCTTGAAATGTAAATCATTTAACTACAAGGACTAACTATGCAATTATCACTAACAATTAACAAATTTGAAACAAAATGCAAAACTAACTAACTGATTATGTAAAGTTTCAAAATTACAAGGACTGTAATAGTGCAAACCCTAATTAAGTGGACAATTAGCTACTAATGAAAACAGATCTAAAACTGGGGGACCAACGTGCAATTAAACTTGAGATTTTATCAAAAACGGGCTAAGAAGTTCAATAAGCTCGTTTAAGCTATTTAATGGACCAAATAAGTTCTAACAACTTGCAAAAGACTTAAAATCCGATTTTACCTAGGCTTGCAAAAGGAATAAGGCTGAAACTAAGTGAAACTCAAATAAGCAAATCCAAATAAGCCAATATTAAGCTATCTGATAAGCCAAACGTGCACAATTGGATTTTATTGTCAAAACTTGCTAATCAAGCCATGAGAAGCTTGGAATGTCATTTGAAATAAAAAATGATCAAGTAACGAATTCAGAAAATGGAAATAAGCTAAATCAAGCTTATTTGACTTTCGTTGACCAGATTTTTCAAAAAGCTCAAAATTTCAGAATCTACTCAGGAACACTTTCTAAATGGAAATATGAAAGAAAATTAAGAAGTTTTTGAAGTGGAATTGCTTGTATGAGAAATCAGATTAGCTCAATATTACAGAAACTGATAAATGCTCAACAGCTTAATGATTTGCTTATTTCTACCTCAAATCAGGATACTGTATAATTTCCTTGGAAAAACTGAAAGTTCAGATGTTAAGTGAAAACTGGGAACTGGTTTGAATCCATTTCATCAAGAAACAAGGTAATGCTAAGTGATTGAAATCAACAACTTTTCTGAAAATTCTTTAACAAAGACTGACCCAAACTATTTTTGTGCCAATTGCCTTTTTGACTTTAGAAATGACTTGAAAACTACTAAACTTGGTTTGTAATGATTTAATGACTGTAAATGAACAAGAATTATCCAATTACTAACTCTTGAAAACAACTTGAAAACTAATCCCAAACACTACTTTACTGAACTATAACAAACTTTTATGAAAGAATTTTAAGCAATTGGCTAGACTGAGTAAAAGGTAATACCAGACTAAGTTTTATATCTAGAATGAAGTGCAAATGACCCAAAAGCAAACAGATTAACAAGCTAGAACACAATATGCTCAATAAAGCTAATATGACTGAAAAGTTGATAACAGTAACAAAGATTAAGCTAAGGAACAAGAGTTAAACTACAATAAAGCTACTCAATCACCAATATCAATTTATATACTAGCTAAACACATTTGATCATGCAAACAATAAAGTATTAGCTAGGAATTGAGCAGGCAGACAACACTTTAGTGGAACTAGAACTCAGAACTTGAAACCTTCAAGCTTAGGCCTCCATTGATGTAGTAGAGAAGCGCTGAGCTTTCTAACCAATGCTAAACCACCACCTTAGCATTTGCATCTACCAATCAACATCTACAATCACCATAATCACCATTGCTGAACTCAGAAAGCTTCAAAATCAACTAGGCTAGTACTGGATGAACAGAACAAGGTCTAAACAGCTTCAAATCTTCAAACTTAGCTAATCATGATCAATTGTGATCATAACAAGCTAACAGTAACACAATGATAACAAGATTCAAGGTATGAATAGTAGATGAAGGAGATGAATGTGAATTTATTTGATTGAAGGAGAAAGGTTTTTACAAAGCTGGTAAATTGGTTACAACTAAGCTAACTAACTCAAGAGCTTGTCAAACTCTTGAGTTGTTAAGCTAACTAACTAGAACTAAGATTGAGAGAGAATGAAGATGTGGGTGAAATTTACACACACTAACTACTTGTACAAATGAGAGATTATCATCCTATTTATAGGCAAAATGTGAGGAAGTTTTGGAGTTGATGACATGTTTCCACCACTTGTTTGTTGCCACGTGTCACAAAACTTCTAAGTGTTCATCCTCTTGTTCTTCACAATTTGGGGACTTTTGATTCATTGAGTTTGAGCTTAATTGGTTGTGTTCATTGTGTTTACCTCTTGAAAACGATTAAATTTCATGTAGATAACTCTTTCTGAAATCAAGTGTAGTTCCAAAATGGTTATGGGTTGCGTTGAAGAAGAAAGACACGTGTCACTTTCTGATTGGGCGAGGAGAGAGCACACGGATCATTATCTGAAGTGGATAAATGTATTATTGAGTGGCGTTATTTGATTGGCTGCTTTTGGAAGTAGTGGGAGTAATAAATGCTTTGTGGCGCATTAATGCAAGAGTGAGGTGGCAGCACTTGTGGCAATCCGTGTGACTCCTTCTTTGTCTTCTCATTGGTCCACAAAATATCACATGGATTATACTTGTTTCAACTTTGGAAAAGGCACTACTACAAAAAAGTCCATGGAGAGTGGTCCAAAAAGGCAATGGAGACTGGTTTTGTAGGACGTCTCTATGTGGAGGATCTCCTTGCTCGAAACATAAAGAGACTGGTTTTTAAACCAGTCTCTATTAAAAGAATCGAAACTGGTTATCTTCATAAAAACAAGTCTCTTTAAAGATTGGTCTCCATACTAATCTTCAAAAACCAGTCTTTTTAAGAGCATCTAACCAGTCTTTTTATGGAGTAAAAAAATATGTTTTTTCTAAAAACCAGTCTCTTTTTAATTATTTTTTTTTAAAAAAATTTTTGGAATTTTTATTAAATTCCAAAATTTACAAATTTAATCCTCAACAATGAAATAATGTAAATACAAGAATTATATAAAAAAACTAAATTAAAGGACTTGAATTGTCATAAACAACAAATGTATGTAAATAAAGACAACTTTATTAATTGGAAGGATTAAAATTGTCAATTACATATTTCGAATAAAATTTTTTTTTTCTCAAGTAGCAAGCACCACGTGAGATCCTCTAACTTCTTTCCAGCTCAGATTTTGCTAGACGCAAGACACCAGTCTTCTTTGCCTCCTGTCAAGTGTAAAACCAAAATGATATGTTATTACACAGCTAGAAAACAATATATACATGGTAGGCACACCCGCGCGCTTTGCTGCGGTGATGATTTTTTTCGTTCGTTATCGTTTACAGAAAGATTTACAACTAGAATATTAACGTTATACGTAAGGGTTGGAATTATTCAAGGCACTAACTCTTGTGTAGGCTCTTCTTTGTCGGGACTTCTTTGTTATTAACGCAGCTTCGTAACATTGTCGGATCCTCACAATCTTCAATTCTAACAGTCCCAGATGGGATGGTATTGACGATGCAGGTACGCCTGTAAAGTAGTGGATGTTTTTTTACCTATATATGTTTTCGATTACTCGCGTGTGTCTGTTTTGATCAAAGCTGTTTCATTAGTCTTGTGCAATTTTTTTTCCTTATAATAAATAAAATACAATGATACCCTACGTTTACATAGTGTCAATTTTTATGGTATGGATTATGTGATATGCAGAGCTTGTCAAGTATATTGTCTAAGTAGAAAGCAAATTTATCTATAAAAGTGTATTAGCGTGTTACCTATATGTGGGTTCTGGTTATGGCCCGTGGTCGGTGCATTCGGGTATCTCGGTTCCACCGATAATTTTCTGATGCATTTGCTACATATCTAGAATGTTAGTTATTTACAGAATTTCATTAATAAGAGATAAAAGTGTTTGTAGGTCAACTATATCTACAAGTCAAACATATTTTTATAAACGATCTTATAGTTAGGCGTTAGCTGAATTACTCTTCTAATACTTACCATGAGATTATCAAAGATACATTAGCAAGACTCCATCATTTTTTCCAGCACGAATCCTTATTCGTCATTGATAAACCTGCAGCAGGAGATAGGAAACGTATGATTAGCATGAAACATGTTTGATATGTACAAAGGTACACATTTAAAATTTATATGTATAGGAAACGATAATTATCATGTTTAAAATGAAGAATGGCCTATAAACTCTACTTTATAGAGAATAAATTAGTAGCAACATTATCAGCCGCTTTGTCGCGACTCCATGACTTTCCACTATTGGTAGTTTTCTAAAGGACTCGATTTCCTCTGGTTGCCCATGCTTCATCCTATAAATTCCAATTTCCAAAATCTCGGTTACAGAAAAATACTAGTCGCTGCTTATCCAAGCGTTTTAGTATGGGGTTCTAGATTCTCTCGGTATCCTCTCGAATTGATTAAAGCTCTAAGTGGAATGATTTGTTCTTGGTTAATAAGAAGGTGATGGTTTGTTTATCTATTTTGAACTAATGACAAATAACTAAGTGTCGAAGAGTAGAATTGAAACTTTAAAAGATTAAACTAATAGACGAGCTTAAAAATAAAAGTTTGAAAACTTAAAAATTATATTAGAAAAAATAAATGAACATTCAATAAAAACTAACACTTGGAAAACTTTGTAAAAATATGAACTTAATCTAAAAGTACTAAAATAAAGTAAGATCGGAGCATATTCCGATCTACTGATCGGAATATGGGAAAGGGATGCGATCGGAATATAGTAAAAAGGGGCAAATCGGAATATTAATCAAACCCCTCGTCGGAATGCTGCTATCGGAAAGCTTGATCGGAATGACAAAAGGGACCAAATCGGAATGAACAAAAACTAATCAAATCGGAATGAGGGTAAAAGAAACAATCGGAATATAGAAATAAAGGCCACAATCGGAATACGAAAACAAGTGCAAACGGAATACTCGAATCTTACCAATCGGAATAGTGCAAGAGGTCCCAATCGGAATACTAGGGATAAGGGGTCCAGATCGGAACAACATGAAATGATGCAATCGGAATACACGAAACCCTTTTCCGATCTAAGGATCGGAATAAAGGGGTGTCCCTGGTCGGAATAACAGGTCGGAAAAGGGCTTTGCCCTTTCCGATATCACTTTGATCCGAATTTTAAGCAAAGTGAATAAGCTATGAATATGCCAATCACTAAACTAGCTCGAATCCAATCTTAAGCTGATCAAATAAGCACTAAAAACAACTTTATCCAAGCTTCAAATAAGCAAAAACATAAATCAAATGATAAAAAGATGAACTTTTTATAAAAACTTTAAAAAGTAAATAAGCTAAATCAACAAATAAGCCAATAAGAACAAGGATCTTGAAGCTTGTTGGTGTATAAACTTAAGGAAACATAAAAAGAAATCAACTTTTTAAGCACAAATCATTGATGAACAACACGGATCATACGAGATTTGTACCAAAATCATTCAAAATCAAAGAAAGGAAGGATGAGATTAAAGATTAAAAGCTAAAAACATGAACTTGATTAATGAAAAATAATACAAAGTTTTGATCTTGTAATAGAAAAAGATGAAATCTAGTGAGAGAAAGTTTAGAACTTTCTCTCTCTAAAACTAGAGAGAATGAAAAAACTACAAACTACCTAAAAGACTAAGTGTGTGAAATTTGTGAAGTAGAGTCCTATTTATAGGCGTGTCTTGTGGTGGTGGGCTTGTGATTAGGCTTTGGTTTGGGCTTCTTTTTCTTCTTTCTTCTTTAGTCTTCACGCTTCTTTTAAATAAACGTTTCCGACTTGGATTTGAGAAGTGTCGGTGAATACTTCCAACTCGTCTTATAATCTTTTGTTTAATAGACTCGAGTTCTTCGACATATATGAATCTTCCATCTTTGGCTCTATTCTTCGATAAATCTTCAAATAGGCACAATGACTTCAAATATTTTGCATCTCTTGGACAATAGACTTCGTCTTGAGTCTTTTTCTTTGATAAAACCCGTGCAATCCCATGTTTTCTTCAATATTCATCCGGTTGACTCTGAAAACACAATAAACACAAAAACCACGCATAATTCCAAACAAATGATATTAAATACGTGTTTTGGTCTTGTTTTAGCCAGAATTAAGTGGTAAAAGGATGAGTGTTTTCACACCTATCAGCTGCCAAATATAATATACAATTCCTCGAAAAGGTTCTAATCAGACTTTAAAATTAAACTACTTGTTTTGAATAGAGATATATAACTGATTTGGAATTAGATATGGATTTTTTTACCAACAACTTTGTTTTGTAAAAAGTTTCAAAGATCCACAGAAGTTATATACTCCATTCCCCCTCGGTATAAAAAGATTAAATGACCATTTGAACCATATTAAATAGAGCAAAGCCAGAATCAACCCATATTTAAGTAATTGCGTAATTGGGCAGAAATTGTCACATCTGATTGATATCTATAAGAAGTTACGAAACAGGACTTGCGGAGCAGAATTTATCAAAAAAAGATGCTAATTAATGTAATGACAACTAGAGGCAACAGGACGGTTGGAGGACGGTTGGTGGCTGTGATGATAACCGGTGGCTACTATGGAAAAGGAGTAGCGGTTGATGGCCGAGTGATGGTGGTGTAGCAGTTCTATGTTGAGTGGTGTTCCAGCGGCGGCTGGTGGTTGATGAAGGACGAACGGCGATGGCGGACGGAGGTGGCCGACGGCTGGAGTAGCCGGACATGGTGGTGGCGGCTGCCACAATAAGAAGAAGGATGTGTGTATTTTATTTTTAGGTTTAGGGTTGGAGGAAATGAGTGAAAATTAATATAGTAATTATTTATATTAAGAATAAAGTGTAGGGTGAGAATAGTTGAGGGTCTAATTTGTAACTTTTGTTATAACTTTCGTTAATTAATAGTTTGGGGCTCGTTTATGATAGTTAAAAGATGATTCGAGACATGAAATTTGCGTCTTTCACTTCAAAATGATTTTTTCATATAATTAGAGTATTTACTCGACTAATTTTTGTTATCGTCTACATTTTAATTTAAAAATGGTTATTATTTATCGTTTAACCCGAATAGTTATGTTCAAAGAAAAGTAAAATTCAACTTGATTGTTCTCGTTTTCAACATGCGGTATTAAAAACTAAAATAAAAGTATCTGATAATTCAATAAACCTTTTATCAATATTTCTGGAAAATTAAATGTAAATTTAATTTGTATCGTCTCAGTTCTCAGATTTTGTGCCATCTTTTACAATATGTAAAATAAACCCTCGTTTTTTAATCATATAACTTTGATATCTCTCGAAAATGAATTTCGATTATTAAATAATATAATTTATTATGTTTTAAAGCCTGGAAAATTCCCGATTGTAACAATAGGGGCTTACAAGCTTATTTGATTTCGGCTTATAACAAGTATGTACCGTTTAGTCCTTATGATTTTAAGTTTTAAAAAATTTTAACCACAATCTATTAAAATAAAACAAGACTGGTTTTTTAAAATCCAATGTCTTAAAATGTGTAAAAAACTGGTTTTTTTTATAAAAAATGGTGTCCATAACACAAACACATAGAGACATGTTGTTACGTAAAAACCAATGTCTTTACTTTATAAAAAAGACTGGTTGCATCTTAAAAACCAGTTTCTTTAGAATTCACACTATAGAGACATGTTTTTTTCAAGAAAACCAGTTTCCATGCATTCTCTTCCCACCATTTTGGTCATAGAGACATGTTTTTCATAACCAATCTTTTTAAGGGGGTCTCTTTAGCGTTTTGTGTAGTAGTGATGGCAATTTCAGCCCATTAAGTATGGCAGATTCACAATTCAAGCTAGGAACTTCATTTCTTTGGCATAAATGGTCCTTCCACTTGCATAATTGATTGATTTTACCCTTTGACTTGGTTGACTGAAGAGTTGACCATGTTTGACTTTCATCTTGACTTTAACAAATTTACACTTTTGATCCTTCAACTTTAGAGTGTTGTCAAGATAGGTCCCTTATCTTCAAAGTCTTGTCATCTTTGATCCTTCTTTGTCTTTTTGATCCAAATAAGCTTGATTTTCTTCTTGTTTTCTTGAAAATGTATCCTTCTTACCTATTAATACACAAACACAAAACATACCACATAAATTCTACTTTATAGCACAAAAGTTAGGTATTTTCCTTGTGTTTTAGGGTGATTTGTTGATTAACTGATATGAGTTTTTGCTCATATCAAATCCCCTACACTTGAACATTGCCATGACCTCATGCAATGCTATATTTTAAGGCACAAATTTACATTCTCCTTGTAATTAATCCACCTTGGCCAATATGGATTGCATCCACACTACTCTACACTATATGATGCATGATTTTGATTTTGAACAATGCAATGCAAAAGAAACAATTCTATTTATATCTTTTTGGATTTTTCTTGAAATGGCTTTGATGGAAGTAACTCATAAAGAAATCAATGACTTGGATTAGGGCTTTGGTACCATGGATACTTATCACCCTCAAGTTTCACTTTCCCCATACCAAGCTTAAAAATGGGATCATTGCATTCACAAGTAAAAAGTGCATCAACTTATTCATGACAATTAAATGTGGAACCGGTTATTATTTGAGCAAATTGCTTTTGGGCAAATTTGTCATTATTTAAAGCGTGAAGTATAAGAAATGCAAAATCCAAAAATAAGGAAGCACGGTTTTAATCCTAAGTAATCCTCTCATCCATTACTTGAAAAACCGCTCACAATTAATATAAGTCCGTTTCAAGAGTAATAAGTCATTCGCCTTATGTGTAAAATCCTCATGTCATGCATTAATAAGTAGCTACACACTCGCTAAGGAAAGAAAAATAAAACTCACGCAATAATTTACATCCGCCATCTTTTTGAGACTTTGGATCTTCAACCCCGCAACCCGTCAAGGTAATATTGGATTGGAGCAACTATTAAATCCCCGCAACCAGTCAAGGTAATATTGGATTCTAATAGTTACTATAATTAACACTTCACTGCCCCTCTTGGGAGTCTTGTATAATTATTTTTTTTTCTTTTTTTTTCTAGCCATTCATTTTTTTGTAAGCCGCTCTTATTTTTCTTTATTCCTCACAAAGAAATTTGAAAAGAATAAAAGGAAAAACACCCACTAAGTATTAAGCATGACATAAGTCTAGTACACATAAAACGTTCTAACTTATAATCTTAAGACGTAATTATATCAACGATGAATGATTAGACAAAAATGCATAAGAGATTAGAAACCGATTAAAACTGTTCTTTATTATTTATTAACATATATACATGCGAAGAAAATAGAAGTAAAGAAGAGAAGGGTTTAGCCACAAGTAATTATCATGATGTTTATCTAGCTCTTTTATACTTGCTTCAACTCTATCATTTCCCATTCTCCACAAATTTAAAATCTCAAAGAATGAGATTGGTGGATGCTTAGCCTAATAGACCAATGAAGGACTACATGGTTAAGGATACTAGCTAGAGAATGATTGGATAAGCAAACTCAGGTTGAGTCAAAATATCCATGGCGGGCCTAATATGTCAAATAAGTATAAATTTGTTAAAACCATGTTTTTATTATATTTTTTTTTCTTTTTATATATTTTTGATGAAAAGTAAAAGAAGAATATATACAATGCAAATGTGTTATGCAAATAAAAAATAATTGATGCAAAAATTATGAATGCATATTTTTGGTGGCCAAAGTAGATCAAAAATTTGAAAAATATTTGAAAAATTAATTTTCCATGTTATCATGAAGGTCAATGACAAGTTCTAGGTAAGTTCACTTCGATAGAAGACCCCCTACACTTAAGCTAAACATTGTCCTCAATGTTTAAGAGCATAGAAGTATAAAACTTCCCTTACACTTATGACAATGAATAGACTTTGCTTAACCCAAGTTAAGGAAAGATCAACTATAGTGAATTCATTTTTAAAGCACAAGGTGTCTATGAAAAATCACAATAGTAACAAAGTGAACCGGATACAAGGGCCTCCTCCATAAGCTCCAAAGCATGAAATGAGTGAGCAACCCTACAACCATCATGAAGACAAAAGAAGGTCTACTCCAACACTTCTTAACAAATTGCTATCCTTATTTCTAACCTACAACACTCTAGTTCTAACAACTTCTAAACCTAGTTATTCAAGCTTGATTTAAGGAGTCTCTAGCTCGACTCTTCCCACAATGAATTAATTCATGGGGAAAATGGGGATCTCTTGGACCATTTCAACGGAAATGTCCTCCCCAAAATAGTGCTTCACACGGTGACCATTCACTTTGAAATTTGGACCATTGGGTTGTGACAACTCAATAGTTCCATATGGAAACACTTGAGCTATAGTGAATGGACCGGACCATCTCGACTTAAGTTTGCCCACAAAAAGTTTCAACCTTGAGTTAAAGAGGAGAACCGGCTCTACAACTTTAAACTCACGGTTCTTGATCTTAGCATCATGCAATTTCTTAGTCTTCTCCTTATAAAGCAAAGAATTCCTATAGGCATTAGCTCCCAATTCATCCATTTCATTAAGTTGATCCTTTCTATGTGAACCGGCTTGGTTTAAATCAAAGTTAGCCCACTTGAGAGCCCAAGATGCCTTGTGTTCTAACTCGAATGGGAGGTGGCATGCTTTTCCATAGACAAGCCTATAAGGAGTACAACCAATTGGTGTCTTAAAGGCCATCCTAAAAGCCCACAAAGCATCATCAAGCTTGTCCGACCAAGAAGCTCGATGCTCTCCCACCGTTCTCTCTAAAATTCTCTTTAAACCACGATTTGTGATCTCGGTTTGACCATTGGTTTGAGGCTGATACGCGGTAGAAAGTCTATGATTAACTCCATATTTCTTCATAACTCTCGTGAATTGATCATTACAAATATGCGTACCACGATCACTTATGATGGCCCGAGGTACACCAAATCTAGCAAACAATTGCTTTAAGAACTTCACAACAACTCTAGCATCATTGGTAGGTAAGGCTTTGGCCTCAACCCATTTCGACACATAATCCACCGCTACAAGTATATACTTGTTTCCATTGGAAGATGGAAAAGGTCCCATAAAATCTATGCCCCATACATCAAAAATCTCACACTCTTGAATAAAATTTTGTGGCATCTCATCACGTTACGTAATTTTTCCTTGTCTTTGACATACATCACAAAATTTTACCATCTCTTGGGCATCTTTGAAAATGGAAGGCCAATAGTAACCCGAATCAAAGACTTTATTGGCGGTATAGTTGGGCCCAAAATGTCCACCCGTAGGTCCTTTATGACAAGCTTCTAAAATCTTAAATGCCTCGGGCCCATCTACACACCGTCTAATGATTTGGTCCACACATTGCCTAAAAAGATAAGGATCATCCCAAAAGTAGTACTTAACTTCCTTAAGAAACTTCTTCTTTTGTTGGGAAGTAAGACCCTCTATAAGCACATTCCCCACAAGATAGTTTGCTATATCCGCAAACCAAGGGGTGGCATCCTCTTGAGAAGAGATAGACATGAGATCCTCTAATGGAAAGGATTCATTGATTTCTTTATTAGGAAAATCTCCTTGAAAAGGATGCTCAAGTCTACTCAAGTGATCCGCCGCTAAATTCTCGGCTCCTTTCTTATCTCTAATTTCTATCTTAAACTCTTGAAGCAATAAAACCCATCTCAAAAGCCTAGGCTTAGCATCTTGCTTTGTCATGAGATACTTGAGAGCGGAATGATCCGTATACACTATGGTTTTGGATAGCACAAGGTATGGTCTAAATTTCTCAAAAGCATAGACTATAGCAAGCAACTCTTTTTCCGTGGTATTATAATGAAGTTGTGCACCGGTCATGGTTTTACTAGCATAGTGTATAGGTTAAAATGCTTATTCACTCTTTGTCCTAAGATGCCCCCACCGCATAATCACTAGCGTCACACATAAGCTCAAAAGGTAATTCCCAATTTGGAGAAACCAAAACGGGAGCCTTAGTCAGTTTCTCTTTAAGAGTCTCAAAAGAATCCAAATACTCTTGGTTGAAAATGAAAGGAGCCTTTTTTTCCAAGAGGTGAGTCATCGGTCTTGCTATCTTAGAAAAATCTTGTATGAAGCGCCTATAAACCCCGCATGACCTAAGAAACTCCTTACACCTTTAACCGTAGTGGGTGGGGGAAGCTTAGTAATCACATCAATTTTAGCTCGATCCACTTCTAATCCCTTATTGGATATCTTGTGTCCCAAAACAATTCCCTCTTTCACCATAAAGTGACATTTCTCCCAATTAAGAACTAAACGTGTTTCCTCACAACGCTTAAGCATTCGTTCTAAATTGGTGAGACATGAGGTAAATAAATCTCCAAAGACGAATAAGTCATCCATGAAAACCTCCATTGTTTGCTCTATCATATCATGGAAAATTGCCATCATATACCTTTGAAATGTCCCTGGTGCATTACATAAGCCAAAAGGCATTCTCTTGTAAGCAAATGTACCGTAGGGACAAGTGAATGTGGTCTTTTCTTGATCCTTAGGGTCAATGGGAATTTGGAAATAACCCGAAAAGCCATCAAGAAAGCAATAATACTCATTTCCCGCTAAGTGTTCAAGCATTTGGTCCATAAAAGGTAATGGGAAGTGATCTTTTCTAGTAGCCTCATTGAGCTTCCTATAGTCAATACAAACTCTCCAACTGGTAACAAGTCTCGTAGGAATAAGCTCATTGTTCTCATTAGGTACTACGGTGATTCCACCCTTTTTTGGAACACAATGTACCGGGCTAACCCATGGAGAGTCGGAAATGGGGTAAATCATGCCCGCATCAAGGAGTTTGATAACTTCCTTTTTAATGACCTCATGGATTTTTTGGTTAACCCTTCGTTGAATTTGAATGGCGGGTTTGTAATCATCCTCCATAAGGATTTTGTGTGTACAAAAATGTGGATTAATTCCCCTTATGTCAGATATTTTCCATGCTAAGGCTTTCTTATGTTTCTTAAGGACTTCTATGAGTTTCTCTTTCTCATCCTCTTTCAACTCTTTAGCGATGATCACGGGTAATTGGTCTTTCCCCTCTAAGAAAGCATACTCTAAGTGTGATGGAAGGTCCTTAAGTTCAATTGGAGGTGGACTCTCTACGGAAGGTTTTACTATGGAAGGATCATCATTGGTTAATTCTTGTGGAATGGGGGAAAGAATAGGGTCCTCATTGAGCAACTTTTGGATGGTAAGAATATCTTCTTCCCAATTGATGGGAGAATCATCATTTCCAAGAAAGTTGGACTCAAATTCCTCCAAGAGGAAATCACTCTCTCCAAAAGGTATTAAAGAGGGAGCAATTGAGGCCACGGTTTCAACATGGGGCATATCCTCACTATTACTCTTGCAAGCGTCATGAAAATGCTCATCACACACCTCATCTAGCACATCAACTGTGACAATCCGTCAATTTATGGTTGATATTTTATTCTCAAATATTATTTAAAAACATTATTTTAATGTTATATTATGAACTCACTTATTTTTGGGAAGAAATTTGGATTTACGTCTTGAAGTAGCATCGACTACGTCTAAACCGGAGGATTCAACGATACGTGCTTACGTTTACATACACCGTTTTGGTGACAGTCCGACATTTCAGAAAATAAATTTGTGCGTGAATATTATTTTGAGATTTTAAATTTGTGTTGGTTCATAAACTCACAAATTTACGAGAAGAGATTAGGACATACAATTTTAATTTAACGTCCTTTACGACTAAACCGGAAACCTTAGGATTACGTATTTACGTTTTCGAACTCCGTTTTTGATGAGACAATTTTTATTAGATTCGTTTTGTGTCGTTGATTCATAATTTATAAAAACGTTTTTCGTAAAACGACCCGAGGGCACGCAAATCGAGGAAATTAGAATCGAGGATTACCCGTAAATTAGTGGGATGAGACAAGATAAATCTTGCCCCACCCCACACATGGGACGGCCAACTTGCTACACCACATCAACCTTGGTATCAAATGTAAGCTAAGTTTACTTACACTTGTCCATTAGCTTACAATGTAAGCCACCAACACACAAAACCATCTATCCTAAACCACTTTTCATTTGAAACTCATGCAAACAACTCAAAACTCTCTCAACCCACTCACCATTGCCGTCCCATCCTCACCAAAAACACCCTCACTTGATCTTGATTCAACCACAAATCCTATGTTATTTACATATATGATGATGCCCTTTTGAAGCCCTATTGATTGGTGGTGATTATAACATCCACGGAGGAGTTAATATGGAGTCTTCGGGGCTGATTTTCTACAAGGAGTTCTTGGAGAATGGTGGTCTTGAAGATGGTCTTGGTTATTCACAAGTTTCTTCATCAAAATCCATGTCTTGATCACAACCTACATCATCATGGTGGTATAAAGATTGTCCTCCCCATCCTTTTGTTAATTTTGATTATGTAATCATGTATTTTCTTCTTAAATGTATATATGTATGATGATATATGATGATAAAAATATTGTGTGGGGATTTGGTGTTGATAATCATGGGTAAAAAGATGAAAAACTATATGTAAAAAGGTTAAAATCATGCTTAAAATGATGGCTGTATAAAACAGTAAAGAAGGTGATGAACTGATAAAATGGCATAGATTAATGGATATACAGTAAGTAATATTTCTTGTACACATGTAAGAGTTGGCCATGCAATGGAATCATTATAATGAGTGAGATATGATCAAAACAAGTTTAGAGTACCAATCTGAATAGTCAGTTTTGTACGGACTGTGAAGGATATTTAGAGTTGGATTGAGCAGTAGCTAAAACTAAGTTAATTGTAGCACATATCATGTAGTTTATGGTGTCCAAAAATGAGATTCTATCTACTGTAGAACTCAAGATATGGTAAAAATGGTGAAAGTGAAAGCAAAAATCAGATTTTGGGAAATTAAAGTATAATAGTATTATATAAGCACTCAAATAAAAATAGTATAAAATGTGAATTAAAACCCACTAACTCATTTATATAAATATGTATAAGGATAAAAAAATAGACATTTTATAAAAATGGTAGTTTGATAAGTTTTATAAGTTATAAAACTATAAACATGATTTTTATGACTTTTTCGGCTATTACCGTAAAATTAACATTTTTGTTAAATAAAACTTAGACGGTTGGACCCGTCTAATGTAAACTTTTATAAAATCATATACTGATATATAAAAATATATAACAAGTAAAAACCGATAAAACCCTAACTATATAACATACGGACATTAACGAGCTAAGTTAACGTTATTGGACTAATAATACAACAAAATGGACTAAAACACTTATAAACTTATTTATTGGGCTTGTAGAATCTTGATAACCTATGAATCTATGAAGTGGGTTGATGTTTTTCTAGAGAGAGAAACTAGAGAGAGAAAGTGAGAGAAACTATGTGTCTTTTTATTAGAATGAAACTAGGAAATCAACAACAACCAACCCCTTTCCAAGGAGGAAAGGGGTATTTATACTTCCAAGCCTTATTTGGACTTGGGCCGGTCCATGACAAGACCATGGGCCAGTTTCTTACTTAACTTAATAAGTAACACTAACTACGAACTATTACAACATAAATAATATTGTGGAGTGACCGATACTTCTAATATACGTTAAAACGTATTTCTAACAATCTCCCCCTAAGGGAGGTCACTCCACGTTACAAAGTTCTAAACCTAGCATACTATACTAAGTCTTCGTTCTTTAGCTCGTAGTCTTTTTCTTCTTTCTTTTTGTTGTGAATACTTTGATTTGATCTTTTAGGCTTTGACTTGAGAGCATTGTTCTTTTGGCCAATCACGTGCGATCTTTGCCTTCTTGTGAAACTTGCCTCCTCGTGACTCCATGTTCCACACACTTATGTCTTTTTGTTGAATTCTCGAAAGCTTCAAAGTTTGGTACAGCGGAAGACTTTATCTTGCACTTTCTAGAATTTTGCTGAACTTTGATGCAGAAAAACATAAGCATGTGGGAACGACTTCTACAGGTACACCGCAACACCACCGTCTTTAACAGGTACACAGCAACGACACAAATAAAATGGCTTTGACATTTTATTCTAATTCGGTAGCATTTTACCTCCGGTCGGTGAAGACCGTTGGACGATATTAGATATCGTACCCATGACGGATAGTTTCAATTAAGTAACTTCCTGACAGGATTTCGCGGGTAAACCCGTTCTCTTTATTCGACCGTCCAAAGCTGACTGCGAACATAAAGAGTGAATCACTTGGATAAATTATCCTTGTGATTTGAAGCCGTCAATTCATGAAACCTGGAACAAGTGAATTTCAATTAAGATTTTCACCATCGTTGCTTTCCAGTTACCACGAGCTCAATTCATAAAGAATCTTGCACGTCACCTACCAAGTGCTGTTTGATGTTAACACTAGAAGGATTTCCACTCGTCACTGTGATCAATAAAGAGTCACTCTGAGTGTTCTGGCAAGATCGTATGATAATGCGTAGAGGCCTGGAACGAGTTTAAGTTCAATTAAGAATTAAACCACTGTTTCTTTCCAGTTTTTCACAAGATTGGTTTTAAAAGAACCGCACGTGTAACCTACCATGAGCTTGTTTGATGTTGGCTCAAGCAGGATTTCCATCTTCATTGTAATACTTGCGTATTACTCGGATGTTCTGGCAATATTACAGGAATACTGCGTAGGACTCATGAAAATCTCTTACTTTTCACAGTGTGTGAGAAAGCAAGGAATAAATGGAAAGTGTCCTAATTAGACTTTTGATGATCTCTTGGCTCTAGACTCGATAGTGCGTTTTGATTTAGTGAGCGATGGCTGGAGAGGAGTGCCACCTTTTCAATACCAGTCTATTCGGAGTGAATAAACCAATAGATAACGTGTTGATCTCCGTGTGATTAAAACAAATATCTTTTGAGAGATATTTGAGTTAGCTGGGAAGGGTTGTGCATTGCATCACTGGGTCCATGATGTCTTTCTTCAATATCGAGAATCATTAACAAAAATGACCTCAATAGCATATGTATTGACCCGGTTTCTGCCTAAAGTTGTAAGGAGGGCTTCTTTCTTTACACCCTTTATCTTTACAATTCTTTTTCATTCTTCAACCCCTTCAATGCTTACCAATACGTCATCACTAGCACCTTGTTGTGATTGTTCCAGTGCTAGCTTAAGTACTTGGTCGGCATTCAGCTACGTTCACAATCTTTCTCCAACTTTCCTAGGACTTCTAATTCTATCTAGGGAATTGTCCTTGGGAAGATTCCATCGGCTCTGATGAATCATTGGACTAAACCTATTCCTACCACCCTTTTGTCACCACATTCGTCGTGAATTAAGCGTGTTTTGGGAAAGTATAGCCACCATGAAAAAATCATTGAAAATCACCTAAGGTACTTGTGATGTTGAAATCAAACGTTTTGTACCTTGAGTGTTTTGTTCATCAAAAACGCTCCCCCTTAACACGTGCTTTACACATATTAAGTTGGATAATCGTTAAGTATTTTTCATCTTTTAGCCAAGTATCATTTAAATCTCCTTAATCCCATTTTCTCCCCTTATCCAAAATGTTAACCATTAATATTTGGGATATTGAATGGATTAACCGGTCTTTGGGTAAAAAATGAAATCGATGTTTGGCCATAGAACATGTTAATGCTCCCCCTTAAGTTAATAAGGGATAGTTGTAGTGCTTTAGTATGATATATTTTGAAAGATTTAGAATCTCGTGAGAAATTCTTGAAAAATTATCATAACTTAACACTACATCAAGCCGTACAAGCACAATATTCACAAATATACATATTCACAATTAAAAACCAATATAAAGTGGACCTGAAATGTACGACCCATTAGATGGATCGTTGCAGTAACTTGTGGTGCACTCCATATGGTCTTCCA
Organism: Glebionis coronaria; assembly: GCA_025667525.1. Lineage (NCBI taxonomy): Eukaryota > Viridiplantae > Streptophyta > Magnoliopsida > Asterales > Asteraceae > Glebionis > Glebionis coronaria. The sequence goes on from CM046876.1 coordinate 23,417,622, forward strand.
CCAACGAATCTTTCTAAGATCCTCATCAATCTAGGTTCACGGAGCTTTAAATCCATGGTGAGTGGATTTTGAAACTTACTTCAGCCGGTAATTCTTTGGTATAAACTTGAGGGCTTTTGCTTCGGCAATTTCGGCTGCTCTAGAATCTTGGAGTGCTTGTACTGTTGGATTAGTCATCGTATCTGCTTAAGATAAGACATAAAAGGTTGATGCACAAAAAAAAATATAGATATATATCATTATGACTTCTAAGCATAACCCATTTCAACAAGTAATTATAACAAACAAGCAACTATTAATCCAACAACTCTTCATTCGGAACTCTTCATTCGGAAGTCCTTCATTCGGAACTTCTTCATTCGGAAGTCCTTCATTCGGAACTTCACTCGGAAGTCCTTCATTCGGAACTTCACTCGGAACTTCTTCATTCGGAAGTCCTTCATTCGGAACTTCTTCATTCGGAACTTCACTCGGAACTTCTTCATTCGGAAGTTCATTCGGAACTTTCTTCATTTGGAAGTTCATCCGGAACTTCTTTCATTCGGAAGTTCATCCGGAACTTCTTTCATTCGGAACTTCCTTCATTCGGAAGTTCGTTCAGAACTTCCTTCATTCGGAAGTTCGTTCAGAACTTCCTTCATTCAGAAGTTTGTTCTGAACTTCCTTCATTCGGAAGTTAGTTAGCCATGTTCATTCGGAAGCCTCGCAACCTATTATCGAATCTCCAAGATCTTAAAGCAATTCCAATCACATTGAGCGAGCACAAGTCAAATTCTAAAGCAAGACCACTCAATAGCCAATTAATTTTCCACAAACACTTTTGAAAATCGTTTTGATGACGAAGATGATTTAATATTTTCTCCCCCTTAAATGATGACCCGTTTTCTATTTAAAGAGCTGTAGTCATTGTTTAAAGAGTCAAATATTTGAGGAAAACATTTCCAATTAATGTCTTGAAAAGATTGATTCGTGGTGACAATAAGATTTCTCTTATTTTGACAAATTAATGCACTGAGACGTACACAAATTCGTGTTAGACCAAGTTGTAAAGTAAACTTGATCCCTTTGCATGATTTGGCTTGTAAATCATGCCCGAGAAAATTAATTCCCGTTGTGAGCCAACGTTTTCCAAGGAAATACGTGACTTTAATATGAAAACCGGGTTGCAGTCAGAAATAACTACAAGCCATTATGGGCATGTTTTAAAAATGTACAACTTTTATACGGACTCTATTTATGGCGCCGTGTCAATATTGATCGACATTTCTAAAGCCGTAAATATTACCGTACTAAAAGACATGCCCGTTTTAAAAACGAAAAATATTTTTGGTTTTTCTGGATTTTATAATTTTTATGGTTTTTCTAGGTTTTATATTTTTTATGGTTTTTGTAGGTTTTATATTTTTTTATGGTTTTTCTTGGTTTTATATTTTTGTATTTTTCTTTTTGTGGTTTATATATTTACTATAATATACATGATCACGAACAAAGGATACTCTGAATAGTTCACCACCACTATTCAGCTGATTCTTCTGCCAATTCTTTGAGAGTCGCTGGAGTAAATGATTTCATGCCAAGATTGTCGATCAAAAACTCGATTCGTCCTCGATCTAAGGCTTTGGTGAACATATCTGCCGGCTGGTACTCAGTAGTGACAAAATACAGCTCGATCACTCTGTTCTCCACCTGCTCTTTAATGAAATGGTAGCGAATGTCTATGTGATTGGCCCGGGAGTGTTGAACATAGTTGCAGCAAAGGGCAATGGCGCTCTTGTTGTCACAATACATCGGGATTTTGTTGAATCCCAAACCGTAGTCAGTTAATTGTGATCTCATCCAAAGGACTTGAGCACAACAACCGGACATGGCGATGTATTCAGCCTCCGTGCTAGAAATTGCAGCGCTTTTCTGCCTTTTTGAAGACCAACTGATCAATCTGTCTCCAAGGAGTTGCACAGATCCAGAAGTGCTACGCCTCGTGTCTTGACATCCAGCATGATCGGCATCTGCGTATGATATTAAAGCAATAGAGGAATCTTTCGGATACCATAGACCACGATGAAGTGTTCCTTTTAGATACCGAAAGATCCTTTTAACAACATGTAGGTGCTTTTCGGTAGGCCGAGCCTGATACCGGGCACACATGCATACAGCAAGTTGCAAATCAGGCTTGCTAGCAGTCAGATAGAGAAGGGTGCCGATCATCCTACGGTAAAGTTTTGGATCGACAATAGTCCCATTCCTATCTTCATCTAACTTGGATTTCTCCACCATTAGAGTGTCCACGGGGTCACAATTTTCAAAGTTATATTTCTTTAAAGATTCTAGAGCATATTTGGATTGATTAATAAAGATGCCTCTGGGATTCTGAGAAATCTGTAATCCTAAGAAAAATGAAAAATTTCCCATCATTGACATCTGAAAGCGTGTGGACATTATCTTCTCAAAGCGTTGTGACAATTCTATGTTAGAGGCAGCAAATATTATATCATCAACATAAATTTATACCAGAAGCATGTCGTTGCCCTCCTTGAGAGTGAATAGAGTGGGGTCCACCTTGCCTTTGGAGAAGCCTTCCGAAATGAGATATGTTGAGAGGAGATCATACCACGCGCGTGGAGCTTGTTTCAACCCATAGAGAGCCTTCTTAAGCTTGTACACATGATTAGGAAACTCCGTGCTAACGAACCCATCCGGCTGACTAACATAGACTTCTTCCCTTAGTTCACCGTTCAAAAATGCCGTCTTCACATCCATTTGATAGACGATCATGTTCATATGAGCAGCATACGCAAGGAATAGTCTAATGGCCTCCAATCTTGCAACAGGAGCAAAAGATTCTTCAAAGTCTATACCCAAGGCTTGTTTATATCCTCTAGCGACCAATCTAGCCTTATTCTTCAATACTGCACCCATCTCATCAAGTTTAACCTTATACACCCACAACAAAGTAAGGATGTTAACCTTGTCAGGGAGAGGAACTAATTCCCATACTTCAAGTCTTTGGAATTCATTGAGTTCCTCCTGCATGGCTTCAATCCAAGATGATTGAGTCATAGCCTGCTGCCAATTTTTAGGTTCAACTTCGGAGAGAAATGCATCAAAGTAGCAATCGAGTGCACTCTCTTGTAATTGATGGCGTGTAGAAACTGGTCGATCTAGATCTCCAATGACATTCCTAATTGGGTGATCTTTTGTCCATTTGGTTCTATGATTTTCAATCCTAGGTGGTCTGGAGTGAACAATAGAAGGAGCTTCTTCTGAGGTAGACGCGGCTGAAGGGTTTTCAGGTATCGCTACACCAAAGAAAGGAAGCTCTTGTAGATGAGCATATTCCAAATCGTGATCAATAGAATCCTCTTCCACATCATTAGGCACAAGTAAGGGTGACGATTCAGGTGTAGTTTGAGAATCACTTGGTAAGGGTGCATCCGGTTCAATGTTAATTGAAGATGCATTTGATAAAGCTTCATTAGCAGGAGCAACAACTTCAGGGATTGGAGCTATCACTACAGGTGCTGGAACTTCATCATTTGGGGAATCAAAGAATTCGTCAAACAACGGTTGAAACAGTTTATCCCACTCGGGCCTTGTAGGTGGTAAAAATGATGTAGAAGTAGGATTATTGGGAACTAATCCGTAACTAATAGCACCGGTTCCCATCTCATGAAGCGCGGGTTCAGAGCTGCGTTGCTCAGAAGCCATCGCTGTCAGCTCATCGAAATCTGCGTCCATAGTTTCTACAATCTTACCAAGACGACGGTTGTAAATTCGGTATGCTTTCTTGGAGGGTGAGTAACCAATGAAAATACCTATATCGGCTTTCGGTTGAAGCTTTCCCAAGTTCTCACTATTAATGTTTGGATAACAAAGAGCACCAAACACATGAAAAAATGAAACATCGGGTTTACGGTCATGTAGAAGCTCGTAAGGTGTTTTTCCATGGCGTTTCTGAATGATAGAACAGTTTTGGGTGAAACATGCAGTAGATATGGCTTCTGCCCACAAGAACAATGGAGCGTTCGCATAAATTAGCATAGTCCTAGCAGCTTCCATAAGCGTACGATTCCGTCTTTCAACGACACTGTTTTGTTGTGGAGTGCGTGCAGCGGATGTTTCATGTGAGATACCAACTCCTTCATAGTAATCACGAAGAGTCTGGTTGACGAACTCTGTTCCATTATCTGTACGAATACGGCGGACAGTAGTATTCAAACGTACCTGAATGAATTTCAGAAAAGTGATGATAGCCTTCGGTGCTTCATCCTTTGTACGTAGAAATCTAACCCATGTAAACCTGGAGAAATCATCCACAATAACCAGAATGAATTTCTTACCGCTCACACTTTCAGTTCTCATTGGCCCACAAAGATCCATATGCAAAAGATGAAGTTTTTCTTGATTGGTGTCTTCAGCTTTGGGCTTGTATGATTTCTTGGTACTTTTCCCTCTTGAACACGCGGAACATAAATGGTCCTTGTGAAATTTGAGCTTTGGAAGACCACGAACTAATTCGTTTTTAGCCAGATGATTAATAGCATCAAAGTTAAGATGAGATAATCTGCGATGCCATAACCATGACTTGGTCTTAGATGCTTTAGAGAGAAGACATACTGGAGAGGCGGCCATCATGTCTTGTAGGGACAACGTATAAATATTTGCACCACGAGATCCCTTCAACAAGTCTTTTCCTTCCAAGTTGCGGATGAAACAAGTGTGTTGTCGAAAAGCAACCTCTAGGTTGGAATCACAAAACTGTCCAACTGAAAATAAGTTATGACCAAGACCTTCTACATAGTATACCCTTGAAATCGTAACGTTTCCAATCTGATATTCACCATACCCCATTATCTTTGCTATATGATCATTACCGAATTTAACCGTTCCAAGAAACTTGCTGACGAAATTTCGGAGCATCGAGCGATCTCCGGTCATATGCTTTGAACAACCGGAGTCCAAATACCAGAGGATGATTTGGACCACCTGAAAATATCACCAGACGAGGACAATGTAGAGGTATCGGAATCTGAATGTTCCTTGTTATTAGCAGGTATAGATTTAATAATCTTTGATTTGCTAATTTTAGGTTTCTTAGATTTCCTAGCCTTCTTCTTCCTAGTTGGTGGTGTAGATTCTAGTTGGCTTAAATCCTGAGGTATTTCTTCACTGATAGGCACTATAGTGGGGGCTGACCTAATTAAAGGGCGCTGTTTCCAAACTTTAGTGCTAGTGTGCCTAATTAAAGGACGCTCAGACCTAACCTCAATGGATGCATTCCTAGTTAAAGGGCACATTGTTCCATTTAATGTAAAGATCCTACCAGTGGGACGCCATTGCCATCCAACTTGGGCACGAGTTCTACCAGTTGGCTTCCATTCAAGATTATTCCTAATGGCATTCATTTCATTCACATGATCAATAAGACACAAATCATGACGTTGGGAAAACATACATTCATTACAATTCCAACAATTCAAATTAGAATTCACGAATGGTTTAGGCTTCTGCACAGGCGCAGAGCTTTTAGTCTTAACATGATTCTTTTTATTTAAAACTGAACTAACATTCCTATGGTGAGCTTCTACTTTCTTCTTTTTGGTACTACTAGTGGAGGGCTTGATCTTATCTTTCTTGAGTGGCGATCCTTTAGCCTTAGTAGTCTCTTTTAATCCTGTAGAAGGCAAAGTGGGAACATTAGCAACAGATTTTAAAGGTGCCTTACTTGATGGTGCCAATGACGGTTTTGCTCCTGGAGTCTTATTAAATGGAGTTACAGCAATGGGTCGATTAGTGAGTAGTGCAGAACCTGGTTTACCTATGTATTTCAAGTAGGCTAAGCAATATTGAACACGCTTAATATATTCATGGGTTGAATAATAGTAGCTACTTGAGGGATCTAAGGCATAAAGGTCGTCTAAGATATCCCTAACAAGATCTACATGCTTAATTTCATTCCTCATATAATCATCGTAGGTAACCGGGTTTTTCTTATGGAGCGGGTTCTTATAGAGCACTACTGACTTGGTTGTTGGAGCACTAGTGGACGGTGCAGAGTCGGTAGCTAAGTTATCAACAACTTCTTGTCGGGTGAGAAGAAGAGTCTCCTTTAACTCGGCCAAAACCATGTTTTTGTCAATGAGCAGGATGTTTAAGTCAGAGATTTCCTCACATTTTTGGTTCAATTGTTCAACATAAAATTGTTGCTGTGCCGCATTAAAAGCGAAGCGTTCTTCTAGTGAACCATAAAGTTGGGACATTCCCTGTCTTGCACGATCCATCTCTCCTAGAATATACGAAAGTCTAATTTCTAAGGCCTGGTTTTTAGACTCTGCAGCCTCTAGTTCCAATTTTAGTGTTTCATTTGATGACACATCTCTCTTCAATCTCATAATCTCTTCCTCCAATGCCTTAACTATTGCAATCATCTTGTCACTCGTCTCAACACCGTTTTCACAACTATTTGTTATCAAAAGATCCTCATTTTGAGTTTGTTGTTTTAATTCTAAAGATATACAATGTTGTTCTAGTTGATTAAAGCGTTTTGAAAGTAAATTGTAAGAATCTTGTAGCTTTAAAAACTCAGCGTTAGATTCGTGACAAGAATGATTATCTACTTCATTTACAGTATCAGCAATATTTACAGAGAGATCACACACATCATCACATATATTCACAACATCACAGTTAATCATAGCGGATGTAAGCTCATTCGAATAATTAACATTTACAGTAGTAAGCACATCACACGAAATTACTTGGGACAAGAATCGGTCATATTCGGATAAAATCTTTTCCTTTTCAATTAGTTGTAGTTCGTAAGCGGTGTCCATTTCATAAAACACTTTTTGAACTTCTCCAATTTCAAACTCATGATTTTTCTTAAGAGATGCAAAACTTCCTTTTAGACTTTCGACAAATGGATTGATCTCATTTTTAAACACCTCGTTCATGTGTTCGAAAGCCCATTCTCCGGCGTTTAGGCCATTTGAAGTCGTACATTCCAAAATGACCTTGTCAAAATTAGTAAAGTATTGATTAATCTCTTGCAAGTTTAACCATACAGTGCTAACAGGTGGAAGATCCTCTGGAATTTCCTTAGGACCTTCCATGTTGACAAGTGTAGGAAATGTACTAGGGTTTTCTTCATTCAACATGTAGGTTGGTGTTTTAATGAGATCTTTGTCCATATGGAAGCGAATTATAAAATCCGTTTTAGCAAGCTCCTGATTCATTTTAAAATAATCACAATCGGGATATTTTGTAGAGTTGTATGACTGATTCTCATCAACTAGATCCTTATTGGTGCGATCATCGAAAATATCAATCGGGTCTAAAACCAATCCTAATTGGGTTGCATTATAAAGTCTAGGACTATGGATTAAAGCTTGTTTTGCATACCGTGGATTAGGGGGAAGGCCTTTTTGACGCGATAAGTTAAATTCTCTAAACGAAGCATCAAATAAGTGCACTAGTTGAGAGGCAGCGTATTGTCTTAAAAGCAAATAATCTAGACTTCTAATCTTATTAGCTGCATTAATTTCCATTTCATTCTTCTTAGACTCGAGTAATTCAAAATCTGTTTGAAGTTTTTGAAAATTAGTGACCACTAACTCTTTTTCTTTAAGTTCATTAGAAAGATCTGCTCTTAAGGTTTCAATTTCCTGCAAGTGACCCATTTGTTTGTTTCGAAAGTGATCATATTCAGGATTTGTTAGAACACTAGACGAAGGCACTAATTCCAAAGTTTGAACTTTCTCATTGCTTAAGGCAAGCTCATCAGACAAATTCTTATTCTTAGCTAGGGTTTCTAAGAGCGCAGCATTCATTTGGCTAAGTAATGTAGCAGGAACCATGACCAAATCTTGTTGAGCAGGAGTATGCGTATGCAAAATAACTCCCGGTTGTGTTTCACTCAAAGTCTGGGGACTCACATTGATATTACTATCATTGATTGTCTCCTCATTTGAAAGACTCACCACCGAAGACTCATTCGAATCAGCACTCTCTTGCACAACTTGATGTGGTTGAATACTAGCATCAGTGGTATTATCAGTGGTATTAATAAGTACCTCAGATCTCTTTTCTGGCCCTAAGCTGGAGATAGTTGCCATAAGAGCTGCCTTTGCAGATTGAAAATCATCACAGTCTGAGTCATACGCATCAAGATCATCTGCTTGGTATGCTACATTCTGTGTGGTGACAACGTCTTGTTCAGCAATCCCTGGATCAACAAGAAATGCAAGCTCCTCTTCATCAAGTTCCCTTCCTTGTGCCTGAGCATTCACCAGATAAATCTTCTCTGCAAACCATTGACCATCCCTTCTCCTCTTGGGTTTCTTGCAATCCCTGGACATGTGACCTTCTTCCTTGCAGTTGTAGCATGTAATCATTCTCAACTTGCCTGTGGAATTAGCCCGTGGAGGAGTGTTGACCATTGGAGCAGGATTGACCGTGCGAGCATTGGTAGTTGATGTAGTAGGTCTCCCCTGATATGGTTGAATAGGTTGAACCATTACCCTGCCATTCTCAATAGTAGATTGTTGGCGAGAATTGGATGAATTCCTCAACTGATTGTTAGTCGGAGCTGATCCCCTAAATCCTCGTTTACTTAAAGTCCTTGTGAGATAAGCAGACATAATGGTTAACACTTCAACTGGGTCAGTTCCATGTTTGAACACAGGAATAGGGACTTCATCATCATCACAATACATTGCTTGGTCTTGTTGAGCTGCATAATCACTAGAAGGAATACTCATGTGGTCAGGGTAACTTGATGGATATGCTGCATTCTCTTGATAAGAGGAATATGAAGACTGAGCATAAGGTGCAATGCTTGCTGGGTGATGTTGTGAAGCATAGTGTGGTGAAGGTGCATTAAACCGATATTGTTGCTGATGTGAGGTGGGTGGTTGTGGTAGAATCGAGTATTGGGGGAAGGTTGGTGTCATGTAAGGTGATGGATGATAGGCTTGATGTCCCAAGATATAAGGAGTGTTGTTGTGTGACAAGCTTGGTTGATTCGCCATCAAAGCTAAGGAATCAGGGTACATACCTCGAGGCGAACGGTGCATGATCACATGTTTCTCATGTTGCTGAAGAAAAGCATATAGTTGATCCAAATTGCACTTATGCAAATCCCTGGTTAACTTAACATTGGTAATATACTCACCTCATTCAGCTTGAGGTAAAGTATTAAAAAACTTGGTGTTAACCTGGAATGAAGCAATCACGAGATTGTATACATTCAGATCATTCATGAGAGTAATGAATCTGAAGTAATAGTCGTGAAGCGTTTCCCCTGGGTTGTACGTGAATCTATCAAACAGATCATACAACTAACATTCCCTTTCCTGTTTGGTAAGAGACGTACCTTGTAGCAACACCTTTAGACGTTCCCATAAATCCTTTGCCACCGTATACTGACTTACCATTCGATAGATGTCATGTGGAAGAGCTTGTAGAATAGTTTGAAGAGCCTTTTCGTCTGCATCGGCAACAAGTTGTTGAGCAGGTGTAAGTTCTTCAAACTCCCTTGGTCGAGTCACATTGTTAACCACGATGGTACCATAGTCAAGTGGACCATTTAAAATTGACTTAACCATAAGCCTCCCATATACCGGTTTTCCCTTAAGGTAAGACATCATCCGGCCTTGCCATGCTTCAAAACTTCTTTGATGAGCATTGGAGGGCGATTATCCGTTCCCGTAATGACGGAAATATCCGTAAGTGATGTCATCTGAGGCATTACTGAATTCGGATTCATTTTGTTCACTTCAAAGAGACAAAAATTATCGGTTGATCGAGCAGTGAAGTAAAGCTTGTGAATTGTGTTGAGTTTTTGTTGTAAGAAACCAAGATTAAATCCTCTAAAAAATCGTCGAAAAAACAAGTAAAATATCCCTTGATTCGGAACTTTTGTTGATTCGGAAGTGTTGATTCGGAAGATTTTGGCTTGGAATACCTTGATTCGGAACTTTTGGTTCGGAAGATTTGATCCGGAACTTTCCCTTGATCCGGAACTTTTCCCTTGATCCGAAACTTTCCTTGATCCGGAACTTTCCCTTGATCCGGAACTTTTTCCTTGATCCGGAACTTTTACCTTGATCCGGAACTTTCCTTGATCCGGAACTTTTGGTTCGGAACTTTCCTTGATCCGGAACTTTTGGTTCGGAACTTTCCTTGATCCGGAACTTTCCTTGATCCGAAACTTTTGGTTCGGAACTTTTTGGTCCGGAACTTTCCTTGATCCGGAACTTTTGGTTCGGAACTTTTTGGTCCGGAACTTTTGTTGATCCGAAACTTTTTGATCTTGGTTCGGAACTTTGCTGGGTAATCAGAAACTTTGTTCGAGTATGAACAGTCGATCAAAAAGATGAAATAAACCCAGATTTTTACCAAATAACCCAAAAAGTTTTGTGATTTCTACAATAATAAGTAAAAACTAATACTTATCTACTAATCCCAATCACAAAAACACCAAAAACTCCAAAAATCAAGATGGATCTTTTTAAAGAACACTAATACAATCAAAAACTAAAAAACCACACAAATCATTACCTTAAATCACCCCATAGCTCTTGATACCAAATGTAGAATCTTGATAACCTATGAATCTATGAAGTGGGTTGATGTTTTTCTAGAGAGAGAAACTAGAGAGAGAAAGTGAGAGAAACTATGTGTCTTTTTATTAGAATGAAACTAGGAAACCAACAACAACCAACCCCTTTCCAAGGAGGAAAGGGGTATTTATACTTCCAAGCCTTATTTGGACTTGGGCCGGCCCATGAAAAGCCCATGGGCCGGTTTCTTACTTAACTTAATAAGTAACACTAACTACGAACTATTACAACATAAATAATAATATTGTGGAGTGACCGATACTTCTAATATACGTTAGAACGTATTTCTAACAGGGCTTAACCCATTTAGGCCCAACATGTAAAGTATAAATACTGATAATACAAGTATGAAATGGATTAATACAAGTTAATTAACTTATAATAGGCTTATTGGACCTAAAACACGTAAATAGGTAAAACTAGTAAACTAGTAAGAAGTTACCAATACGTAAACACTAAAATGAGTAAAAGAGAATATGTAAACCCACTTGATCATCATATATATAAAATCATCATATGTATACATAATTGTTGTTTTTATAAAGTCATTGGACATGAGTCTAAGACGAATATTATTTGTCTAGGTTTCCGTGATTGAAGCACGTACCGTACATCCGAATTGCCGATAATCCGCTTTCCCACATCAACGTGAGTTCATAGCCTCACACTCTTTTAAATATTTTTATGAAATGTTTTATAGACCCGCGAGGGAGATAACATGTTAGCTTTTATGAAATAGGACACTAGTTGTCCCGATTGTTTGTTTGTTGATTTGGACCCGAATGATTGTATGACCCGATGAATGATTAAATGACCCGATAGATGAAATGAAATGGATTATTAATGTTAGGTTATGTCACTAAAAGTCCCATTAGCATGAATTGTGAACTACCGGGATTTGGTAGACGCTTATGCATATAATAGTACTATTTGGGGATAATCACCCCAGTTCGCGCCTTGACAGTTGATCCCCGTCGTGCCACGTTGATTGGTAAGCGAATTTATGTATGAGAAGATTTACATAGCGTGACCTTTGTGACGACACACTAATTTAGATGGGCAAATGAGTTTCGGGCTAGCTACCCGTTGTTTGTTGTAGTAAGGTAACAATGTCATGCGGCTTATAATAATCCAATTAACGAAATACTGCTATACGCACCGAATTACAATATATTGCCTGACTAGCAATACGGGGTCATATTATTAATATTATGTTTGTGTTTTGGTTTTACATAACCATATTCATATAACTGTTTTTATTTAACTCTACACGACGTTATAAAACGTATTGTATGATATTTTTACGACATTGGTACGTATAATGATTTTGAAGGCGAAAGCCTATATTGAAATTTTCACAAGGATTTGTATAAAATGTTTTTGGCCTATTTCATGGTCTACTATAAAGATTGGTACAAAAAATGATTTTCGGTAATAATTATATACCGATGGTACATTGATGGTTTTATTAAACTCTATGAATTCACTCGGCGTTATCGCTGACCTTTTCTTTTAACATGTTTTATCTCAGGTACTTGAAGGTAATTCTCGGGAAGACAACAAGAATTCATGGCCCGCACTTAAACAATGGTTTCCATTCAAATGCTTTGTAAAACTTTGTATTAAATAATATGACTTGGGACCTATGTAACTTTGATATTTATGAATGAAAATGCTTTATTAATAAACGACGCGATTTTTAAGCGTTGTCTATGATGTGAGTAATGTGCTATCCCGTAACACCAACGAGTCTTCCGCTGTATTGAGTTGTATAAATTTGGGGGTGTTACAGTTTGGTACCAGAGCTCTCGTTATAGAGAACGAAAGATTTTTAAAATCAAGGTTTTGAATAAAACATTTCAAAATCTTTTAACTATAAACATTTTTCTAAAAATGTCTAAAAATCTTTTGACTATAACGGTGCCGAAGAATTCCCGAGTTACCGACAAGGCCAGACTGAGAAATGTTATTTTAATATATATATAACTTGGATTATATATATATATATATATATATATATATATATATATATATATATATATATATATATATATATATATATATATATATATGATGTAATTTTATTACATGATTGTTTGATGATTATTTTGATATTTACACGAGGTATTTATACGGCGTAGATTGTCACAAGGAACCCTAAATCCCCTAGTAAATCAATCGAAGCTATTCTCGTAGGAATTCTAGCTATCATAGATCTAAACCAAGTTGTGGATATTTATGATCCCAACAAATGGTTGATACTCGTAGAAATGTTGATATTAGTTGATTGTGATATAAAAAAAAAAGAATTGGCGAGATTAAATCTGATATCGATGTCATGACGATCTTTCCTTATAGAGTGGAGTTTGACAAAACGTTACCGCCTAGAAAGATGTCATCTGATTCGTTGTCATCCAATTCTTAAATTGAAATCGAAAGGGTGAATGTTTCACTTGAGGCTATCATTGGAACCATTACCCAAAAGCCTCATGCCACTAGTACCTTTCCGAGAAGTCCGATTGAATGTGTGAGTCATCTCATGCTAGTGACTCATTTGATAATTGTTGTTGTAGGAGTTACAGGATTGGAAATTAAGTGTTGATCATATCGACTTTTATCGCCCTTTTAAGGTCTAAGAATAAGATTGAAAGTATTGGAGAATGAGGTAGGATATCGCCTTGAGTATAAGTTGATTGAAACTTGAATAAAGTAAAAATTTAACTCGTAATATGAGATTGTTAATAGAAGTCGTTAAGTTCTGTGATTGAATTATAAGGTTTTAATTGATTGTTGATTTGTGTTAAGTGTTGTTCCTAGGCCATTGTCCAATGATGAGGATGCCCAATGTCCAAGAAATAAATTGAAGAAATCTTCTTCTAAATTAGGACCGATGGATCTTCCGGGACGAATGGAAAACCTAATGACTCTTGTAGATTAGTATTCATTGTGGTATCTTTTAAAAATAATCCCTAACTTAACTGAGACATCAGTTGGTAGGATGAGTTCTTGGAATTGTATGACATAGTGACACGTAATGTGTTACGGTACAATTTTGACTTGTTTGTGATTAATGAAAGGACTATCTTTGATTGCTAAATTCTACATGTATCGATGATATCTATCTTTTCTTGCTTCTTCCTAATGCTCGCATTAGTGATGCAATCATTGAACAAGTACTCATCTCGAATTGAGTTACGTTATGGATTATTCTTTTTGAGTGCCATCGAGGTCACGCACCTCATGATTAATTGGCTAAGCTCATTTCCTATTATATTGTGGTTAGTTCTTGGTAAACAACTTTTCATCACTCTTTTGCAGATCACTCATTGTTTTTATAAGATAAAACAGCACCCCTTGAGAAAAATTGAATTTTCATCGCTATAAGGATTATTCAAGTGAGATTTATAAGTGATCATTATTGAAATAAAGGTTGATTATGAAATACCTTGGAAAAATTAATTGTTTTCATAACAAAGAAAATCTTTGTAAATTTATTTTTGATTCTTATTTAAGAATTAAGCATGAAAATGTTTTTATTATAAACATGATGATAAAATTTTGACGAACTGAGTATTGCATCGTTAATCTTGAAATTGTATATAGTTGTGCGCCTACATACAATTTGGAATGGACCATGCAAGGCTGATTAGTAGTCACCATAAAACTGATTAATAAACACTACATTTTCTTTAAAGATTGTGAAAGATTAAATTTTATGAGATCTGCAAGAAATGAAAAATAGGGACATAGTGTTAGGGACACCTACATATGTGCCTGTAGCATCTATTCTTCTGAGTCGAATTTACTCATCTGTGGAAATTGTCTTATTTGACAATTGACAATTCTTTCTTGTCCAATTCTCCCGTAGTGAGATTCTTAGGAAAAGTATCTGATTACCGAGTGTTGATACCCGACTGGATGTATCGACGTTCCTATCATTTCTTTTGATTTGATTTCATATGAATGACCTGGGTAACGATCCGAGGAGCTTTCGAATGCGTACTCAAATTATGAAAACATGGGATATATTCATATTCGTTAAATGTTTTCGTCTGTATCTGATTTGAAATTCTCTCGCATAGATTATGCGTTGACCTTACTCTTTTAATAGTAGTTGCGTCTCCATATATCCCTGAATTTGTGAAGAATCATGAGTTATTATTAGTCTTTTGAGAAGATCCCATCTTATCGACGGTAATGAAACTGGAAAGTTGATAGTGCCAGTAGAATGGATTGATTGATTATGACATGACGACATTGTCTTAATTGATGGGAACTCGAATAGAATTCCCCTAAATGATAAGATGTTGATTATCAAAAGTGATCTAAATAATTCTTGATGGATGACTTGATATTATACCATGAATGGTTATAAACTAATCATAGATATTATAATCTAGAAAGAACCTAATATCAATTTAATAAAAAGATGTTTATGTTATCTGAAATTTTAGAAGGTATTTTTTGGTAAATTACCTAGACTTTTGCCATTAAGGCAAGTTGAAATTGGTATTGATTATATTTCTGATGCTGCACCCGTGGCTTGTGCACTGTACGTCAGCACCATCTGAATTAAAGGAATTACGGTACAACTGAGAGAGTTGTCGGAGAAAGATTTTATTCTCCCGAGCTCGTCATCATGAAGAGCTATGGTGTTATCATTCCTTATATTTATAGATTACTGTGAACTGAGTAAATTGAAAATCGAAAACGATATCCATAACTCGAAATGGAAGGTTTGTTCGATCATTTACAAGGTTCTAGCGTATGTTCTAAAGATTTGATCCTCGGCATGGTTATCATCAACTTCGCATCTGCGAAAAAGATTATCTATTCCAATCACTACATCCAGAACTTGTAATGAACATTATGAGTTTCATGTTATGTCGTTTGGATTGACTAATACACATGTAGCATTCATAAATTTGGTGAATCATGTGTGTAGGCTGTAATTTGATAAATTCATGCTTGTAATCATTAAGGACCATTTGTTTGTTTATAAGTATAAGAAGGAGTTAGTAATTATTTATAGATTGCCCTGAATTGACCGAACAATAAAAACCTGTACCTTAAATATTTAACATGTGATTAAAACTAAATCCTTTACATTATTTGACCGTGTGATTAATAGAAAATGGTATATATTGACTCTTCAAAAATTAGAGCCATTTGAAACTTTGGATTTTACCAAAAAGAAAATGGAAATATGTTTTGACAAATGTTTTAACAAAGGATTTTAAAGGAATTATTCCCTTATACACAAAACATGTAACTAAACTCCTGTTTAGGGGTGAATGTTTTTGGCATACCTTAAGACAACTTAAGAAGGATTGAGGAAAACCATTTATACCATGACTTGAAAATTTAAACGACAAATTTTGCTTTCAATTAAGGAAATTTTGACCAAAGTATAAGCAAAGATTCTTCGAACATTTACGGATTTTATTAATTATTTTAATTATTTTCGATAAATCGACAAAAATCTTGTTAATTAAATTCAAGTTTGTTTTGAACATTTTATTATAATTGGTCGAACTAAGAATTTAAACTTTTAACGTTTACATTTCATAAAAAACTTAATATTTATTGTTAATTTATGTGTAATAATTATCGACGCTTTAAAACGTCGGATCAAGCAAAACTGATAAAAATGATAGTTGAGAAGAAACTAAAACTTAGAAAATATGAAGAAAGAAATTTTGAATGAATACGATCATGATAATTATTTCATAAGGGAAGATGAATGTAGATACTGACACATTATGTAGAAAAGATAAAGAACCAATTAGGACATGTTCCTTAATAATGAAGGTGTAAAATAAATTGCCGAGCAATTTAAAAATAAACAATGTTTGTAAAAAGGATAATATAGATGATAAAAAGGGGTTCGCGGCAAATATGAACCATTAGAATTGAGAAGCCGATGGCGTTAGATGTATAAAAGGCCACTTGTGGTTGCCTAAATATGGAGATTTTGAGATGTAGTCATCTCGTAAGTATAAGTATTCTATTAATGATATTTTTGACTAAATGTATCTTTTTCTGAAGAAGTTGTACTAATGGAAAATTATGAAGGCAGACATTGCCTCATACATTAGTAAACGTCTAGCTATTGCAAAGGTCATCATCTGAATTTGATTCGATTTGGGTCATCGTCGACAGACTGACCAAATCTGCTAATATCATTCTTGTTAATGATAGATTCTTGATGAAGAAATTGACTCTTTGTATTTAAAGGAGTTATGTAAACATGGTGTGCCTGTATCGATCATCTCTATCAAGATCCTCGCTTCGTATCGAATTTCTAGAGATTTGCTCAAAAGTCGTTGAGAACGAATCTTGATGAGAGTACTGTGTACCACCCCAATCGAAGGGACGAGGTAAAGTAACGATACAAAATACTAGAAGTGCTGTTCTATGTTTGAATGATTGACCTTTGGTAATAAACTATAAAATCGATTTCCTTTGGAAAGATTATCATTGATAATTATCATATTAGGATCGAGATCGAATCTTGTTAGGATCTAAATATGAGAGCATCTGTAAGAAGGAGTTGGGATGAAGACACCCGACATACACCCATTGTGAGTTGGACATGTCTTTTAGGTTTAAAGTTTCCTATGATGGCGAACTTAACCTTACAAAATACTTGAACCGCGAGACCTGAAATGATTGTTGAAATTACGATCTGATTATTGACTGCCGGTAGTGGACAAGGGGTTATGTGAATATGAAATGCAAATCTGGAAGTGCTAGATGGGTAGCGAAGTTATGCCAAAAAATTTAACCATAGAAAAAAATGAATTGATGATCTGAAAGATCATGGGATATAAGTCCCCGTTGTATGGGACCATTGAGATGATGTAAAAAGTTTGGTTTGAAAGGCATACAAGATGGATCTACCCCAGGACTTCAAGAGCTGCGTGAATTATGATTCGTATATCGAACTTGATGGAATATCTATCAAGTGAGAATCTGATTGTTTCTTAGTAAAGTTTAGATCGGCGAAAAGTTGCATTCATAAAAAACCCGTGAACATCATGGATAGAGAAAGTAAGTCAACATTAAGCCTGATCTTATTCCCGTAGTTATGTTTGATGAAACTCGCGTATTGTAATGGGTTACACTTGTGAGAAAAGACCGAATGTGGAGGAAATACCCACATGGCTTTAACTCTATAAGAAGCGAGTAGTAAGGTAAGATGATCTTTGAGGACAAAGATCCTGTTTAGGGGTAAATGCTGTGACAATCCGTCAATTTATGGTTGATATTTTATTCTCAAATATTATTTAAAAACATTATTTTAATGTTATATTATGAACTCACTTATTTTTGGGAAGAAATTTGGATTTACGTCTTGAAGTAGCATCGACTACGTCTAAACCTAAGGATTCAACGTTACGTGCTTACGTTTACATACACCGTTTTGTTGACAGTCCGACATTTCAGAAAATAAATTTGTCCGTGAATATTATTTTGAGATTTTAAATACGTGTTGGTTCATAAACTCACAAATTTACGAGAAGAGATTAGGACTTACGATTTTAATTTAACGTCCTTTACGACTAAATCGGAAACCTTAGGATTACGTATTTACGTTTTCGAACTCCGTTTTTTATGAGACAATTTTTATTAGATTCGTTTTGTGCCGTTGATTCATAATTTATAAAATCGTTTTTCGTAAAACGACCCGAGGGCACGCAAATCGAGGAAACTAGAATCGAGGAGTACCCGTAAATTAGTGGGATGAGGCAAGATAAATATTGCCCCACCCCACACATGGGACGGCCAACTTGCTACACCACACCAACCTTGGTGTCAAGTGTAAGCTAAGTTTACTTACACTTGTCCATTAGCTTACAATGTAAGCCACCAACACTCAAAATCATCTATCCTAAACCACTTTTCATTTGCAACTCATGCAAACAACTCAAAACTCTCTCAACCCACTCACCATTGCCGTCCCATCCACACCAAAAACACCCTCACTTGATCTTGATTCAACCATAAATCCTATGTTATTTACATATATGATGATGCCCTTTTGAAGCCCTACTGATTGGTGGTGATTATAACATCCAAGGAGGAGTTACAATGGAGTCTTGGGGCTGATTTTCCACAAGGAGTTCTTGGAGAATGGTGGTCTTGAAGATGGTCTTGGTTATTCACAAGTTTCTCCATCAAAATCCATGTCTTGATCACAACCTACATCATCATGGTGGTATAAAGATTGTCCTCCCCATCCTTTTGTTAATTTTGATTATGTAATCATGTATTTTCTTCTTAAATGTATATATGTATGATGATATATGATGATAAAAATATTGTGTGGGGATCTGGTGTTGATAATCATGGGTAAAAAGATGAAAAACTATATGTAAAAGGTTAAAATCATGTTTAAAATGATGGATTTATAAAACATTAAAGAACCAGGTGATGAACTGATAAAATGGTATAGATTAATGGATATACAGTAAGTAATATGTCTTGTACACATGTAAGAGTTGGCCATGCAATGGAATCATTATAATGAGTGAGATATGATCAAAACAAGTTTAGAGTACCAATCTGAATAGTCAGTTTTGGACGGACTTTTAAGGATATTTAGATTTGGATTGAGAAGTAGCTAAAACTAAGTTAATTGTAGCACATATCATGTAGTTTATGGTGTCCAAAAATGAGCTTCTATCTCCTTGTAGAACTCAAGATATGGTAAAAATGGTGAAAGTGAAAGTAAAAATCAGATTTTGGGAAATTAAAGTATAATAGTATTATATAAGCACTCAAATAAAAATAGTATAAAATGTGAATTAAAACCGACTAACTTATATAATACATTTATATAAATATTTATAAGGATAAATAAATAGAAATTTTATAAAAATGGTAGTTTGATAAGTTTTATAAGTTATAAAACTATAAACATGATTTTTACGACTTTTTCGGCTATTACCGTAAAATTAACGTTTTTGTTAAATAAAACTTAGACGGTTGGACCCGTCTAATGTAAACTTTTATAAACTCATATACTGATATATAAACATATATAACAAGTAAAAACCGACAAAACCTGAACTATATAACATACGGACATTAACGAGCTAAGTTAACGTTATTGGACTAATAATACAACAAAATGGACTAAAACACTTATAAACTTATTTATTGGGCTTAACCCATTTAGGCCCAACATGTAAAGTATAAATACTGATAATACAAGTTTGAGATGGATTAATACAAGTTAATGAACTTATAATAGGCTTATTGGACCTAAAACACGTAAATAGGTAAAACTAGTAAACTAGTAAGAAGTTACCAATACGTAAACACTAAAATGAGTAAAAGAGAATATGTAAACCCACTTGATCATCATATATATAAAATCATCATATGTATACATAATTGTTATTTTTATAAAGTCATTGGACATGAGTCTAAGACGAATATTATTTGTCTAGGTTTCCGTGATTGAAGCACGTACCGTACATCCGAATTGCCGATAATCCGCTTTCCCACATCAACGTGAGTTCATAGCCTCGCACTCTTTTAAATATTTTTATGAAATGTTTTATAAACCCGCGAGGGAGATAACATGTTAGCTTTTATGAAATAGGACACTAGTTGTCCCGATTGTTTGTTTGTTGATTTGGACCCGAATGATTGTATGACCCGATGAATGATTAAATGACCCGATAGATGAAATGAAATGGATTATTAAAGTTAGGTTATGTCACTAAAAGTCCCATTAGCATGAATTGTGAACTACCGGGATTTGGTAGACGCTTATGCATATAATAGTACTATTTGGGGATAATCACCCCAGTTCGCGCCTTGACAGTTGATCCCCGTCGTGCCACGTTGATTGGTAAGCGAATTTATGTATGAGAAGATTTACATAGCGTGACCTTTGTGACGACACACTAATTTAGATGGGCAAATGAGTTTCGGGCTAGCTACCTGTTGTTTGTTGTAGTAAGGTAACAATGTCATGCGGCTTATAATAATCCAATTAACGAAATACTGCTATACGCACCGAATTACAATATATTGCCTGACTAGCAATACGGGGTCATATTATTAATATTATGTTTGTGTTTTGGTTTTACATAACCATATTCATATAACTGTTTTTATTTAACTCTACACGACGTTATAAAACGTATTGTATGATATTTTTACGACATTGGTACGTATAATGATTTTGAAGGCGAAAGCCTATATTGAAATTTTCACAAGGATTTGTATAAAATGTTTTTGGCCTATTTCATGGTCTACTATAAAGATTGGTACAAAAAATGATTTTCGGTAATAATTATATACCGATGGTACATTGATGGTTTTATTAAACTCTATGAATTCACTCGGCGTTATCGCTGGCCTTTTCTTTTAACATGTTTTATCTCAGGTACTTGAAGGTAATCTCGGGAAGACAACAAGAATTCATGGCCCGCACTTAAACAATGGTTTCCATTCAAATGCTTTGTAAAACTTTGTATGAAATAATATGACTTGGGACCTATGTAACTTTGATATTTATGAATGGAAATGCTTTATTAATAAACGAAGCGATTTTTAAGCGTTGTCTATGATGTGAGTAATGTGATATCCCGTAACACCAACGAGTCTTCCGCTGTATTGAGTTGTATAAATTTGGGGGTGTTACATCAACTATGTTAATAGTCTCACAAGGTTTAGACTCCTTAACTTCTTTCTTATCACAAACTTTCCCTAACTTAAACACCACTTTCTCATCCTCTACTCTCATATTTAGTTCTCCCTCTGTCACATCTATCAAAGTACGACCCGTTCTCAAAAATGGTCTACCAACAATCAAAGGAACTCTAGGATCCATGTCATAATCAACCACTACAAAGCCGGCCGGAAATGTAAACTTATCCACACCTACAAACACATCCTCCGTGATACCTACGGGGTAAGCTATGGTACGGTTGGCTAACTCAAGTGTCATCCTAGTGGGAGTGAGCTCGTTAAGAGAGTGTTTTTTCCAAACTGATAAAGGAATGAGGTTAATGCTTGCCCCTAGATCCGCCAAAGCCATGCAATGTTCCACACCGGGAAAATTACAAGGTATCAAGAAGCGCCCCGGATCTCCAAGTTTTGTTGGTAAGGTTTTAAGTAGCACGGCGGAACAATTTTCATTAAGGGATGTGTTGGGCAAATCAACCAATTTTTCCTTTTTGGAGAGTAAATCCTTGAACATCTTAGCAAATTTTGGCATGTAAGTAAGAGCTTCCACAAAGGAGATGTTTATGTTGAGTTGCTTGAACATTCTTAAGAAGTTTGAGACTTGGATATCATCCTTGTTCTTTAACTTGTCCTTTTTCAATCTTGAAGGATAAGGAAGATTTGGTTTAGGTGTAGGTGTTGTAGTGGAAGATTTGTCTTTGTTAGCTTCTTCATTGGGAGTTGTGGAAGGTAAAGGAGAAGTGGGAATAGGTTGAGAAGGTGTGTTTGATTGAATAGGAGCATTTGGAGGTGGTGAATTGGATGTTGAAGGCTTATTACATGTAGGAACAAAAGTGGTTTTAACAATAGGAGGTGTAGGAGGTGAAGGATCCTTTGTTGACTTTCCACTTCTTGTTGTAATAGCATTGACATTTGCCCTTAGGTTTGTCTGTGTGTTGGATGGTAAAGCCTCTTGTTGTCTTTGATTGAAAAGCATCATAAATTTCTTATGTGTTTCCTCATGCATTTCTTTCATCCTTTTCTCATTAGCTTGAAACCTCCTTTCATTCTCTTGATTCATTTTGTGAAGAAGCTCAATTGTGTTATAATCATGTGGCACATTCCCTTGAAAACCTTGGGGTTGGAAAGGTAGAGGTTGATTGTAAGACCCTTGATTGTTACCTTGAAAGGTATTTCCTTGATTGTGAAAAGTATTTGGTGGTCTATACTTATTCCCTTGGTATTGTGGCCTTGGACCTTGGTTCCTTTGTAACACTTAAGGGGGATTTTGTTGAAGTTGGGTGGGAGGTTGGGGTGGGAATCCCGGTGGTGCAAGATAGATTTGAGATTTGTAAGAAAGGTTATTTTGATTGATGTTGGGTTTGAAATGTTCACGATGTTCCTCTTGGTAAGCATAACATTCCCCTTGATAACCTTGCACCTTGTCACATTGTTGATAGGAATGTGGACCTCCACAAGTCTCACATGAAAGAGTAATGGCATGCACATCATTTGTGGAATGATTACCCATAGAAAGCTTCATAAAGTCATTCATCATTGTTTCTTGCATCTTTTGAGTGTTTTGCATGATTGTTTGATTTTCCTTTTGAGCTTGAGTCAATGCTTGAATGCATGAAATGAGTTGAGTCTCCAATGGTTTAGAACCTCCTTCTTGAATGACATGTACTCTTTCATCAAATTGTGTGTTGATTTGCACCATTGCTTTGGTCTCAATAATATCCCAAGCCTCTTGAATGGATTTAAGAAGAATATTTCCTCCCGCGGAATCATTGAGTGAGTCTTGGTGATGAGGTTTAAGGCCATTGTAGAAAGTATTGATTTAGTGAACTTCATCCAATCCACGGCTAGGGCATCTCCTCAATAACTCTCTATACTCCTCCCAAGCATCACTAAATGTTTGACTAGGTTTTCATTGAAAGCCTATAATTAGGTTCCTCAAAGCCGTGGTCTTAGATGAGGGAAAGAACTTGTTCAAAAACTTGGTAGTGAAACCATCCCATGTGGTAATACTCTTGGGTGGTTGTGTATCTAACCAATGCTTAGCCGGACCCTCTAGTGAAAATTGGACCAATATCAACTTAATGGCATCATAGAGAACTCCATTGTACTTAATGGTGTTGCAAAGAGCAAGAAATATCTTAAGGTGATCATGAGGATTATCATTCTTGTTCCCATAAAATGGTGTGTTTGAAACCAAGTCAATCATGGATGTTTTTAGCTCAAATGTGTTTGCGGGAATATTGGGTATCTTGATAGCATCGACATATCCATGCACATTGGATTGCAATTGCTCCATCAAAGAACGAGTATCAACTCCGGCCATGGCTTCTTGTTGTGGATGAATCAAAGCACGATTCTCGTGATCGGCTTGATGGACGGTGGTGTTCCTACTCTTTCTCTTTTTCTTCCTTTTCGGAGGAAGGGGTTGTACACCAATCGGTATTTGTGCACGCCCGCGAGTGAGCATGCAACTCAATACGAGGAATGAGAGAGAAGCTCTCGTGTGACTTTGAAGAGAAAAGGATTATCCTCTTCGAGTTTCAATATGAAATATCCACAAGAAAATAATAATATACGTATGTACTACTTGGGTGCAAGACCCCCAATGAAGCCTTCTTTCTTAGAATACTCACAAGTGAACGGGGGGTTAGGTGGCGTGAAGCACTTAAGTACCTATTGACCCTTAGATGGCATTTTATAGCTCATCGCCTTTCTATTCACTTAATTGTTTGTATTCTTCGAATTGTTGCTTATTGGAAGTATTTATCTATTCTTGCTTTATTTTGTTTGATCGATACACGTGTCAAGGACCAGAACGCCCCTCAACACGGTGTATTGCCTTGGCAATACTTATGGAGAATATGTGTGTTGGTTGTTCTTATACGTATACGTATTTACTTATAATAATATATGGAAAATATTTTTGTATTTATGAGTTTTTTAAAGAAAATACTATATGTACATAAAAACCGAGAGAATCCAATAATATATATTTTTGGGTGCAATCTCTTAGGAAAAAGATTGCTTTTTGGATTTTTTAATTTGTTTGGTCAATTCTTTAGGAAAAGAATTGTTTTTGTTATTTTTTAGTTTTTATATATTTTTATATTTTTGATTTTTTTATTGTTTTTGATTTATGATACGTAAAAATAACGTTCACTAGGTGAACAGATCCCAAAAGCCAATGAAAACCGTCAATCGATAGTCTCTCGTAAAGTCAAAGAACCGGTAGCATCGCCATTTGAAATTGTTTATAATTGAAGTTCGTTTTCTCAGTTCTTAACAAATTGAAAGTCCTAACAAGATCGGGTTTATAATCGTTTTTGGTTGGTAGGGTTATTTGGCTTTGCTATGTCTAATTGATCAATCAAGTAAAAAAAATTTGAAAATTATTAACTACGTAACCGTAAAACAAATTGTCAATTACCAAATTTTATTCAAGTAAAGACAAAAATGTAAATCTATAAAAGTAAAGGGCTGAAAATGTAAATTCTAGAAATTAATTTACTTGAAATGTAAATCAGTTAACTACAAGGACTAACTATGAAATTATCACTATCAATTAACAAATTTGTAACAAAATGCAAAACTAACTAACTGATTATGTAAAGTTTCAAAATTACAAGGACTGTAATAGTGCAAACCCTAATTAAGTGGACACTTAGCTACTAATGAAAACAGATCCAAAACTAGGGGACCAAAGTGCAATTAAACTTGAGATTTTATCAAAAACGGGCTAAGAAGTTCAATAAGCTCGTTTAAGCTATTTAATGAACCAAATAAGTTCTAACAACTTGGAAAAGACTTAAAATCCGATTTTACCTAGGCTTGTAAAAGGAATAAGGCGGAAACTAAGTGAAACTCAAATAAGCAAATCCAGATAAGCCAATATTAAGCTATCTGATAAGCCAAACGTGCACAATCAGATTTTATTGTCAAAACTTGTTAATCAAGCCATGAGAAGCTTGGAATGTCTTTTGAAATAAAAAATGATCAAGTAACGAATTCAGAAAATGGAAATAAGCTAAATCAAGCTTATTTGACTTTCATTGACCAGATTTTTCAAAAAGCTCAAAATTTCAGAATCTACTCAGGAACACTTTCTAAATGGAAATATGAAAGAAAATTAAGAAGTTTTTGAAGTGGAATTGCTTGTATGAGAAATCAGATTAGCTCAATATTACAGAAACTAATAAATGCTCAACAGTTTAATGATTTGCTTATTTCTACCTCAAATTAGGATACTGTATAATTTCCTTGGAAAAACTGAAAGTTCAGATGTTAAGTGAAAACTGAGAAGTCGTTTGAACCCATTTCAAAAAGAAACAAGGTAATGCTAAGTGATTGAAATCAACAACTTTTCTGAAAATTCTTTAACAAAGACTGACCCAAACTATTTTTGTGCCAATTGCCTTTTTGACTTTAGAAATGACTTGAAAACTACTAAACTTGGTTTGTAATGACTTAATGACTGTAAATGAACAAGAATTATCCAATTACTGTTGGGAATCTAAACTTATTAGATTCCCTGATCATTGATTTAAACATAATTAGGTTGATAGATAGTCCCTTGCCTGTGCCTAGGAGGCAGGCAAGTTTCACAAGACTCACAGAGATCCAAGTCTCTGTGAGCAACCTCAGAGGAGTCCATGTCAGAGACATTGTCAGGGAAGTCGAAGAATTACCTGAAGACATACTCTTGGCTGTGATGGATAACATCCAAGATGTATCAGGGACTCTGAGGGGTTGAGAGTTAACAGGGGTGGCAATACCCTGATAACTCTCAGCACACTTTGGACATGCCATTTGTGTGTTCGAGACTATGAAGAATAAGGAAACTGTTTTTGACAACTGTTCCTTAAAGTATAATGGAAGACTACCAAGAATAGAAGGACATCATGTGACTGATGTGGGAACTTGTAAAAGCTTGTGTAGTCGACATCAAGTACTGTTTAAGTCAAACTCGTAACACTATAAATAGGATGTGTATCCATGCATTAAGATTTAACACTTTGAGATATTAAGAACATTAGTGCGTATAACTTAGTGAATCAAACAGCTACGACTGTATTCATAAGTTAGGATTTGTTGTTGTTCAAAGTGTGCACAACACATTGTCATCAAACGGTGTTATCCATAACACTTGTAATTCTTTATTATACAATAATAAGATTACGTTTGAAAAGTAATACCTTGTGTTAATTAAGTTAAGATTAGGGTTTCTTGCATTGATTAGGGACTTTCAATTGGTATCAGAGCTGTGTTTGATATTAAAACCTTCAAGAAACATCGTTCTCAGTTTTATAATCAAGATCCACCATGCCGGAAACTTCTAGCCCACAATCACCTTCCACAAACCCATCTTCACCAAGACCTAACCCTCCAGCCAATGACGATGATCTACCCCAAATTCTTGACTCAAGAGGTGGATCACACGTAACCAGTGTACCAGTCTTTGATGAAGAAGACTTTGCCAGTTGGAAGAGTCAATTTCTTGTTTACCTTGATGGACTTGAACCTTTTCTCTTAGAAATTTTAGAAAATGGTCCATATATTCCCATGGCGCTTACATCCACTGAAGAAAACCCTCTTCCCAAACCTATCAAACAATGGACTTCAGCTGATAGGAAATTAGCAAACCAAGATAAACGTCTCAAAAGCATCATAATTTCCTGTCTTCCCAGGCATATCATGAAGTCTGTCATTCAGTGTCCCACAGCTAAACAAATGTGGACATACCTCATTCTTGGCCATGAAGGACCCTCTGAAACAAGAGAGACAAAAATTCAGGCACTCAGACTTCAGTTTAATGCCTTTAAGTCACTTGAAGGTGAAAAGGTTCAGCAAACCTATACTAGGCTGAAGATTCTTCTAAATGACCTGGCTATGAATGATGTCACTATTGGTCAAGCTGAGATCAATGCTACTTTTGTCAACAGCCTTCCAAGAAAGTGGCTGAGCATGAATCAGACTCAGAGAGCTAACAACTCAATCACAAATGATACCCTTGCTCAGCTCTATGGTAAGTACAATTATGAAGAAGGGCTGATCGATACTATCTACAAATCAGAGACTGAAAGATTTGTAGTCCAAGGAGCATCTTCCAAAGCTTTGATCTCTGCAACACATCCTCATGACAGCGATTCTAATATTGAAGAAGATACCCGTAGCAGCCAAGAGTTCTTGTCAGACCTCAATGCAGAATTCCATGAAAGAGCATTGCTAGCCAACCAAAGAAGATACTACAAAAGATCTGGAAGAGTAGGATCAGCTAGCAAACCAACTGACAGGTCAAAAGAAACATGTTTTGCCTGTGGAAAGCTTGGACATTATCAAAAAGATTGTCCTTCCACCAAGACATCCTCACCCTCTTATCCATCATCTTCATCCAAACCCTACAAGTTCAAACAACATAACAACTCATCTCAATCCAATTCTTCAGACACAGAGAAGAAAGATTACAAAAATAAGTACAAGGCACTTAAAGCTGAGTTAGAACAAATGAACTTGAAGATTGAAGCTATGTCCAAAAAGAAAGGTGGTGAGAAAAAGACAGAGAAAGGGTTGGTTGCTGAAACTTATGATTGGAATGATGAACCACTGACTTCAGATGAAGAAGACACCACAAGAGTCAGGGCTTTTATGGCGATAGCTGAGGATGAACCAGCTGTTGGAAAAGGTGATGCTAGATCAGGACAATGGTTTGACATCACAATGAAAAAGGTACACAGGCTTTTATCTATGTCTGATAGTGATGAACGTAAGCATGTCCTTGATTACACCATTGTTGATTTGCACTTTGTTGAGGAACAAAGAAAGAACCTACTTGATAAGTTTCACTCTATTAAATCTGAAATGATAAATGCTAAGGCTGAATGTGAAACTCTCAGGCGAGTTAATTTAGAGAAAATATCCCTGCAAAATGAAGTAGCTAGATTAAACACAATCTTATTAGCATCAGCCAGTTATGTGATGCTGACTATAAGGTTTTGTTTACTAAGACTCAGGGAACCATATTCAACAAAAACAATGATGTTGTGCTGATTGCACCTAGAAGGAGAGATGTTTATGTCATCAACATGGCTGTGTGCTCTGAAGACAGTTCAAATTGTTTTCTTGCCAAAGCCTCTGAAAGTGTCAACTGGCTGTGGCACAAAAGACTGTCTCATCTCAACTTCAAGAACATCAATAAGATAGCCACTCAAAACTTGGTTGCTGGTCTACCTTCAGTAAGGTTTTCCAAAGACAAAACTTGTTCTGCCTGTGTCAAAGGAAAACATCACAGGTCTTCATTCAAGACTAGGCAATCATTCTCTATTGACAAGTGCTTACATATCCTTCACATGGACTTGTTTGGGCCTGTCAAACCTCAAACCATTAATCACAACAAATACACCTTGGTCATAGTTGATGAATTTTCAAGATATACATGGGTGTTCTTCCTCAGAAGGAAAAGTGATGCAGCTGAAACCATCATGTCCTTCATCAGACAGGTTGAAAATATGAATGATGTTAGAGTCAAAGCTCTAAGAAGTGATAATGGTACAGAATTCAAGAATCATCAACTTGAATCATTTTGTGATGAAAAAGGGATTTCTCAGAACTTCTCTTCAGCTGGCACTCCTGAACAAAATGGTGTGGCTGAAAGAAGAAACGGGACTCTGATTGAAGCAGCAAGAACTATGTTAAATGGTGCAGCCTTACCAAAGCAATTTTGGGGAGAAGCTGTTCACACTGCCTGCTACACTCAAAACAGATCAATCATTGTCAAAATACATGGTAAAACCTCCTATGAAGTTTTCAGAAAAAGATCTCCAGACGTCAGCTATTTTCATGTGTTTGGATGCCCTGTGTTTATTTATAACTACAGGGATAAACTTGGAAAGTTTGATGAAAAAGCTGATGATGGTTTCTTTTTGGGATACTCTCCAACAGCCAAAGCCTTCAGAGTATTCAACATCAGAAGACAAGAAGTAGAAGAAACATTCCATGTCAGATTCAATGAAGATGATGAAGTCATACAAAGAACAGGAACAGAGGGTGATGAAGTAGATTTTAATGAAAATATTTCTTTCCCAAGTGATGAGTTCACAGAACCCAGACCTACCAGTCATCATCACTCCAACACTCTCACTCCTTATGTCCCTGCTTTTGACCCTCTGTCTACTCACAACATAGAAGTTCCTACCTCTTAGGAACTTGATGAAGAAGAACCTCAAATCTCTGATGGTCCTCCTCATAATATTGATGACTCACCAATTCTTCAAATCTCTGAAGATTCTCCCTCTGATAATGAAATAGCTTCCCTTGATATGGCTGAAGAAGACTCTGAAACAGAGGTTGTCTTTGAAGAAAGCCCTCCTAGTCAGCAGGATGAGACTCAAATTGTACCAGCTGTGCCCTCAAGTACCCCTGTTCTTAAATCCCCAGCTCCTCAAAATAAGTGGTCAAGAGATCAACACATTCTTCTTGTCAACATTATTGGGGAACCAAATGCAGGGGTCACAACCAGACAGCGAATCCAAGACTCAGAGTCAGCCTCAGCCAATGAATGTCTATTTGCTGAATTTCTTTCACAAATTGAACCTAAAAGAGTAGTTGAGGCTCTGGTAGAAGAAGGATGGGTAGCTGCTATGCAAGAAGAAATCAATCAGTTCAAAAGAAACAAAGTATGGACACTAGTGCCAGCTCCACCTGGAAAGAATATCACAGGCACTAGATGGATCTATAGAAATAAGATGGATGAAATTGGGAACATCATCAGGAACAAGGCAAGACTGGTAGCACAGGGGTTCTCTCAGACTGAAGGAATTGATTATGATGAAACTTTTGCACCTGTTGCTAGACTTGAGGCCATCAGAATCTTCCTTGCGTATGCTGCCTATATGAACATCACTGTGTATCAGATGGATGTTAAGAGTGCCTTCCTCAATGGTGATTTGGCTGAGGAAGTGTATGTTGCACAACCTGAAGGATTTGAGAACAGCGAGTTTCCCAACCATGTGTACAGACTTCACAAGGCAATGTATGGTCTGAAACAAGCTCCAAGAGCATGGTATGAAACTCTTTCAAATTTCTTATCTGAAAATAAATTTATCAGGGGTTCTATTGATAAAACACTCTTTACCTTCAAGGACAAGAGTGATTTCATCATTGTGCAGATTTATGTGGATGATATCATCTTTGGGTCAACATATGTCAATCTTAGTAAACGTTTTGCTAAATTAATGACCAAGAAATATGAGATGAGTATGATGGGTGAATTAACTTACTTTTTGGGCTTTCAAATTAAACAATGTCCTAAGGGAATTTCTATTTGTCAAGAAAAGTATGTTAAGGATTTACTTAAAAAATATGACTTGGCTGATTGTGCATCAGTGAAATGCCCCATGCTTCCACCCAACAACTTGGGCCCTGATGAGTCAGGGGTCTCTGTCAATGAGACTTTATATAGAGGCATGATTGGGTCACTGATGTATCTAACAGCCAGTCGTCCAGATATCCAATTCTCCACATGTCTCTATGCAAGGTACCAAGCTAACCCAAAAGAATCCCATCTAGTGGCTGTTAAGAGAATTTTCAGGTATCTCAAAGGAACACCATCCCTAGGTCTATGGTATCCAAAGGAATCAGGCTTTGATCTCAAGGCCTATTCAGATTCAGATTATGCTGGATGCTGTATTGACAGAAAAAGCACTTCAGGCAGCTGTCAAATCCTAGGAGGAAAATTGGTTGGATGGAGTGCTAAGAAGCAAAACTCTGTGGCTATGTCTTCAGCTGAAGCAGAATATGTCGCTGCAGCCAGCTGTTGTGCTCAGGTGCTCTGGATGAAAAGTCAATTGGCTGACTATGAAATCTTGTATGACAAAGTACCAATCTTTTGTGACAACACCAGCGCCATTGCCATATCCAACAACCCTGTTCTTCACTCTCGTACCAAACACATTGATATCAGGTATCATTTTATCAGGGATCATATAATGAAGGGAGATATTGAGCTGCATTTTGTTCCCACAGAGCTACAACTAGCTGATATCTTTACAAAGCCTTTGACTGAACCTTCATTCAATAGGCTAGTTGCTGAGCTAGGGATGATCAATATCTCAAAGCCTGTGGCTTGATATTAAATGTGTTCATTAAATGATTGATTCTATATTAAATGTTTTTCACATGAAACTAGGTAGTTACTTTCCAAGTAAATGCAAAAAACATTCTCAAATATTTAATCATTTATTTTTCGGATAACGAGGAGACAAATTTTTTTGAAAGGTCAAGGGGACCCACTTGAGCAGTCATTTTCGCACCTTGCATTTAATACGGTTGAATAACTGTTCACTCAAGTTTGAATATATATTGTCTTCTTTCTCTTCTCACCCACCACCATTCTAAAAATCTTCTTCTCTCTCTAAGTTCTTATCTCTCTCAACCATCCGCCATTTTCATTCACCTTCAACCTCATATCTATGGCGTTTCCCGTTCCAAAAGCCTCCAATGTTAACTTCGAGATCAACGAGAGCATCCTCGCCTCCAACAACGCCATTGGATGGATTAAGGCACCAAACAGCGCCTATTCAGATCTGGTAAATTTCATGCAGAATTGTGACCTAAATGAAGCCTTCACCAAATCTCCATCCACCTTTTACCAAGAATACCTTCGGGAATTCTGGTATTCTGCTGAAGTAGTTGAAGACACCATTACATTTAGCCTTTCATGCAATGAACATCCTTTTGCCTTCTCCCTTAAAGACTTTTCTAGTGTGGCCGGACTAAAACATGGAGATGAATGCCTGAAGGCAGTTGACAAAAAGGCTGTCAAGGAAGCTCTGGCCACACTCAACCCTTGCCATGATGTTAACCCTGCCCTTACACCAGCTGAGGTCCTCGCCAAATCCCCTCTGAAGATTAAGTATTTCACTCCTATGTGGCGTGTCCTCTTCACCCACATTGTGAAGTCACTGGGAGGAATGCATGGATCACAGGATCAGATGTCGTTCAATCATCAGGCTATCGTGTATGGATTAATCTGGGGAGCTGATGTTGACGTTGGAAGCATCCTATTCTCAAACCTGGTAGAACAACTGAACGGAAGGAATCAGGTCAGGGAAAAGAACATATGTTATGTTCGCTTCCTGTCCCTGATTTTTGAAAGTTTGCTGGGAGATAACTACCACAACAAGGCCTTGACTGCTCTTAAGCCCTATCGCATCACAGGCGCCATCTACAAGGAAATAGGAGCTGAGGATATCCCTGTCACCGCTCACATGCTGAATGTGGCCAACCAGGTACCAAACGATGAGAAGTCCTTGCTCCCTTCCTCTGAGAAGGTGAATACTTCTAGTGTTGCTGGCAAGTCTATGTCTTTGACCTCTGGGCAGCACACTACTAAGTCCAAGGCTTCATCTGGCCAACAGCCAAAGAAGAAGAAAATCCCCTCTTCTTCCCTCTCCAAAGCTGTTATTAAGGCCAAGGAAAAGAAGACTGACACCGCCTCTGGTCCAGATACTCTTGTGGATTCAGAATCTTTGGCTGACAAACAACAGGCGTCTATTGTCTCTAGGTCAGCAGAGACAACAGGAAACCAGCCAAATCAAGCTGATATCTCACAGGTAATCAGTGTACATTTTTAGAGGTTCACAAGTAGCCACTCTCATTTGTCTGTAGGAGAGAGTGGTGAAGTTAGGGTAATCCTCGACCCATAGAAGTTTGTCATTACACTTAGAATACTTTAAGACTTCTGTACACCCTGTCTTTGCACCAGGGAATGATTCATTTGTGTTTATAAAGCACCCCGATGACCCTGAACCCTCTAGACAGTATTCAGGCTAACAACAACCTGAATATACTAATGTCTTAACCTTGATCAGCTGTACTTCACACAGCCTCTTGGTTCCCTCCTTAAAAGAGTCCCAAAGGATTTATCCTTTCAGGGGGAGCTGAATCATCACCCTCAGCTTTCCTAGGGGCAGCGTAACAGGCGACCTACAACAACATATGTTTCACTCTTAAAAGAGTCCCAAAGGTTTTACCTTTTGGGGGGGCTGAATAATCACACTCAGCTTTCCTAGGGGCAGCGACTGGCGATCCATAAACAACATATGTTTCACAATCAAAAGAGTCCCAAAGGTTTTTTACCTTTTGGGGGGGCTGAATAATCACACTCAGCTTTCCTAGGGGCAGCGAATGGCGATCATTAACCACACTTTATTCACACTTAAAAGAATCCCAAGGATTTATCTTTTGGAGTGGCTGAGTAATCACCCTCAGCCTCTCTGGGACAGCGAAATGGGGACCATTCCCCTTATATTTTTCCTTGTTACTAATTACAACAAACTTGCAGGCTGAAATTGTACAGCCAGTCGTAGAGCCTCAGGTACAACACGAAACGGAGGCTGATACAATGACTCAGGACAAACCAAATGATGAAGAGCCTGTGATAAATGATGATGAAGAAATGCTCTCATTAGAGGATTATGTCTCTGATATTGAGCAAATGCCTGAAGATGAATTCCCTGAGGGAATGTTTGATGAAGAGGATGAAGAAGATGAGGACGACCAGCTGTCTGCCTCTCCTCCTAAAGATATAGCTGTGTCCACACTAGCTGATGACAAGACTTCTCCTCTCAAGGAAGCTGTTGACACTCCAAACTCTGCTACATCTGCAACAACAGTCTTCCAAAGACCAACATATGATCCAACAGCCGAATTCCTCATGTTTGATCATCCTGCCCAGACCAACTTTGACTTAATTCCAAGGGGGGATGATTTTGCTCAGCAAAGCCTCAATATCAAGAATC
This sequence comes from Glebionis coronaria, assembly GCA_025667525.1. Taxonomy (NCBI): domain Eukaryota; kingdom Viridiplantae; phylum Streptophyta; class Magnoliopsida; order Asterales; family Asteraceae; genus Glebionis; species Glebionis coronaria. The sequence goes on from CM046876.1 coordinate 23,451,742, forward strand.
TTCAGCCCGTACATCATCAATCTGATATTGAGCGCTTATCAAGGAAGCTGGATGTGATCAAGTCAGAGATGCACAATTTTACTGTGACATTTCCAGGCATCATAAAGAAGGCTGTGACTGAGGCTGTGACTGAGCCAATTCAGGATGGTGCAAGAAAAGGTGTAGCCCAGGGACTTAGTCATCTCTCAACACGAATCAAGGATGCTATTGACTCAGCTGTCCCTGCTATGTTCCGTGAACATGAACTCACCCTACACATGCAATTTAATGTTGTTCGCAACAGGCAATACAACCATGCTAACTTTATTGTCAGGCGTGTTCAGGCAAATACTAATGCCAATGCCAACCTCCTGCTAAAGATTGCCAGGGCTTCAAGAAAAAGACAACGTGCCATGGCTGCCTCTGTGGAGCAGATTGCAAGACATTTTCAGGCACGTTCATCCAGGCATCAACGAAGTAAGGATAAACGTGAGGGGGAGAAGAATACTACACTCAGCCTTGCATCTGCTGAACAAGGCTCATCATCAGCTAATCCCTCAACTACACCTGTTCCTCTCCAAGTCATCACACCAGTTATAGTACCCGATGATGAGGATGATACTCAGGGGGAGCAACAAACTCAAGATGGATCTGACTCATCTAAATCTCTGATCTTAGTCAACATCAGCAAGCCTGAGGATGATGATGAGCCAGCGGCCAAGAAATTAAAATTCACTGTTAGCTCTCTCCCCAAATCTATTCAAACTCAGGCTCAGACAGCGTTTGTCAAAAGAGCTGATGTTTTGAAAAACATAAGTGTGGAGTCCTCTGTCTCGAAGAAAGGAAAGGAGATAGTTTTGGTTGACACAAATACCAAACTTAAGAAGATAACTGCGATGCTAGAGACAGGAGGATCCACCACAGACCTTTCACAATTCTCAACCTTTACACCTTCCGATGAGATTCCTTTGACCCCTGAAGAAATTGAGCAACAGGCTGAAGAATTCAAAAGATTAAGTGAACTCAAGACAGCCAAAGAATTAAATGAAGCGACTATGAGGAAGATGACACCACCTAAAAGAGAAAAACAAAAACAAAGGTTGAGGGAAATGGAAATAAAACGCGCTGAGGCCTTAAAGAAAGTCAAAGCTGACTATGATGCCTGCGTGAACAACAGGTATGCTGCTGGCAAGATAACCAAGTTTAAATACACCATTCATAAATCCACAAACACCCCACAGATGATCTTATGGAGGGAAAACCAACAGAGGAATATGGATGTGTTTGACAACTTCAGGTTAAAGACACTTGGGTTATCAGAATGGTTTGAACTCGAAGCCTTAGCTGCCAAAAAGTCTGGACAGGCAAATTTCCTTCTGCTTAAAACTCTTAAGACTAAGTTTAACTGGATCAAGGAAACAACAGCCAAACTCAAGATTGATCCCCCACCACAGCTTTTTGAACAAGAACCCCCAAAGACAGGCAACAAAAGAAGAAGAATTTCACAAATTGTTAATGAAACTTTTGTTACTGAAGATGTTCATGTGGATGGTATGCACAAGGATTTGATCCTTCCAAATGGTATTGTTGGCCCTGTTGATGGTCAGACATACTCAGAGCCTGAAAGAGGAATGGCATTTATGAACAAGGCTTGTCAGTACGCTTTTCAGAGGGAAGATGAGCTGTGCTTGGCTTCAACTATTCAGCTACTCTGTCACAAGAAGTGTCTCAAGATCAACACAGAGTATTCCAAGAAGTTTGCAAAGACTTTGCAGGATGAAATTGATAACAGATTAGACGTGGCCGAAGCTGAAGAAAGAATCAAAAATGATGACTATTGAAGATGGTCTCAGCCCTTTTTACCTTCATCTTTTATTTTACTTATGTAATGAACTTGTAATTTTCTTTAAGTCTTAATAAAATCATGAGGTATGTTTGTTTAGATCTGTTATGTGTAAGAAGAAGCTGTTAAACTCACTTACCTTAACTTAGTTAGATCTAGCATTATTTATGTTTAAATAGGGGGAGATTGTTGGGAATCTAAACTTATTAGATTCCCTGATCATTGATTTAAACATAATTAGGCTGATAGATAGTCCCTTGCCTGTGCCTAGGAGGCAGGCAAGTTTCACAAGACTCACAGAGATCCAAGTCTCTGTGAGCAACCTCAGAGGAGTCCATGTCAGAGACATTGTCAGGGAAGTCGAAGAATTACCTGAAGACATACTCATTGGCTGTGATGGATAACAGCCAAGATGTATCAGGGACTCTGAGGGGTTGAGAGTTAACAGGGGTGGCAATACCCTGATAACTCTCAGCACACTTTGGACATGCCATTTGTGTGTTCGAGACTATGAAGAATAAGGAAACTGTTTTTGACAACTGTTCCTTAAAGCATAATGGAAGACTACCAAGAATAGAAGGACATCATGTGACTGATGTGGGAACTTGTAAAAGCTTGTGTAGTCGACATCAAGTACTGTTTAAGTCAAACTCGTAACACTATAAATAGGATGTGTATCCATGCATTAAGATTTAACACTTTGAGATATTAAGAACATTAGTGCGTATAACTTAGTGAATCAAACAGCTACGACTGTATTCATAAGTTAGGATTTGTTGTTGTTCAAAGTGTGCACAACACATTGTCATCAAACGGTGTTATCCATAACACTTGTAATTCTTTATTATACAATAATAAGATTACGTTTGAAAAGTAATACCTTGTGTTAATTAAGTTAAGATTAGGGTTTCTTGCATTGATTAGGGACTTTCAATTACTAACTCTTGAAAACAACTTGAAAATTAATCCCAAACACTACTTTACTGAACTATAACAAACTTTTATGAAAGAATTTTAAGCAATTGGCTAGAGTGAGTAAAAGGTAATATCAGACTAAGTTTTATATCTAGAATGAAGTGTAAATGACCCAAAAGTAAACAGATTAACAAGCTAGAACAAAATATGCTCAATAAAGCTAATATGACTGAAAAGCTGATAACATTAACAAAGATTAAGCTAAGGAACAAGAGTTAAACTACAATAAAGCTACTCAATCACCAATATCAATTCAAATACTAGCTAAACACATTTGATCATGCAAACAATCAAGTATTAGCTAGGAATTGAGCAGGCAGACAACACTTTAGTGGAACTAGAACTCAGAACTTGAAACCTTCAAGCTTAGGCCTCCATTGATGTAGTAGAGAAGCGCTGAGATTTCTAACCAATGCTAAACCACCACCTTAGCATTTACATCTACCAATCAACATCTACAATCACCATAATCACCATTGCTGAATCAGAAAGCTTCAAAATCAACTAGGCTAGTACTGGATGAACAGAACAAGGTCTAAACAGCTTCAAATCTTCAAACTTAGCTAATCATGATCAATTGTGATCATAACAAGCTAACAATAACACAATGATAACAAGATTCAAGGTATGAATAGTAGATGAAGGAGATGAATGTGAATTTATTTGTTTGAAGGAGAAAGTTTGTTACAAAGCTGGTAAATTGGTTACAACTAAGCTAACTAACTCCAGAGCTTGTCAGACTCTTGAGTTGTTAAGCTAACTAACTAGAACTAAGATTTAGAGAGAATGAAGATGTGTGTGAAATTTACACACACTAACTACTTGTACAAATGAGATATTATCATCCTATTTATAGGCAAAATGTGAGGAAGTTTTGGAGTTAATGACATGTTTCCACCACTTGTTTGTTGCCACGTGTCACAAAACTGCTAAGTGTTCATCCTCTTGTTCATCACAATTTGGGGACTTTTGATTCATTGAGTTTGAGCTTAATTGGTTGTGTCAATTGTGTTTATCTCTTGAAAACGATTAACTTTCATGTAGATAACTCTTTTTGAAATCAAGTGTAGCTCCAAAATGGTTCTGGGTTGCGTTGAAGAAGAAAGACACGTGTCACTTTCTGATTGGGCGAGGAGAGAACACACAGATCATTATCTGAAGTGGATAAATGTATTATTGACTGGCGTTATTTGATTGGCTGCTTTTGGAAGTAGTGGGAGTAATAAATGCTTTGCGGCGCATTAATGCAACAGTGAGGTGGCAACACTTGTGGCAATCCGTGTGACTCCTTCTTTGTCTTCTCATTGGTCCACAAAATATCACATGGATTATACTTGTTTCAACTTTGGAAAATGGCAATTTCAGCCCCTTAAGTATGGCAGATTCACAATTCAAGCTAGGAACTTCATTTCTTTGGCATAAATGGTCCTTCCACTTGCATAATTGATTGATTTGACCCTTTGACTTGGTTGACTGAAGAGTTGATCATGTTTGACTTTCATCTTGACTTTAACAAATTTACACTTTTAATCCTTCAACTTTGGAGTGTTGTCAAGATAGGTCCCTTATCTTCAAAGTCTTGTCATCTTTGATCCTTCTTTGTCTTTTTCATCCAAATAAGCTTGATTTTCTTCTTGTTTGCTTGAAAATGTATCCTTCTTACCTATTAATACACAAACACAAAACATAACACATAATTCTGCTTTATAGCACAAAAGTTAGGTATTTTCCTTGTGTTTTAGGGTGATTTGTTGATTAATTGATATGAGTTTTTGCTCATATCAATAAGTCAAGTATAGTACAATTTAGAAACCAAACATGGTTTTTTTATAACTTACCTTCTTCGCAGTTGTAGTTGCAGCTGTAGTTGCATTGTCCAAATCCTTGTTCGAAGTTGCAGTTCTCTTAGACATTGGAAATAACACACCCTTATGAAGTCTACCACCACTGATCGACGTCCTTTGCTCTTCACTAGGTATTTTTCTTAATGCATTATGTTCTAGTTGTAATACCTGCAATATATAAGTATGTTAATTGTTAATGGTATTACCGACTGAAAATCATCAAATCCAAATTAGAAAGCTAGTCTTACATTTGACTGACTTGGCATTAACTCGGCTATATTAACCCCTTGTGAAGACATAACTTTCAACATTTTTCAATAGTTTCCTATGTTTGTGACATCTTGGTGGTTAATTCAGCGACTGTATCCTCTTTTTCTTTACGCGCCTGTCTCTCCTTCTCAAGTTCATTTTCAAGCAACGCAATCCTTACATCAGTTCCTTGTTTCCTTCTAGGTAGATCAAAGAACTTCCTGCACGTAACTCTGCCCCCACTCCTCGTGCATACCCTCCCTTTTCCTTTCCTAATACATGTGATAATGAATCTAAGCCACTATCAACCGTCAAGGTTCCATCTCTGATATGTTCCTCTGCTTCCAGCTGCACACAAAAAATGGTAAATAATTTATTATACGAATGTAAACATTATATAAAAAAATTTGCAATAATACTTACAATCTTAGTGCCAACTTTGATTGTTTCATCATTTGTCTCTTTTCCTTCTTGTCTAACCCTTCTATTAAACCACAATACACCACGAGGGAGGGGGGGGGGGGGGGGTTCTTGATCTGGTGTAATTTCTTTTCTTATGATCTTCCAAACATCAAATACATACAAATGAAAAGTTAAGCCAACATGGACAACAGTGTTAGGATATTACACCAATATAACCTTACCATTTGCTCTTTTATATATACATAACTACCACGTCCCATTGTATGCTGATAAAGAGACTTGAACGCGCCAATTTATTAGCAGCTGATTTCACCTAACAAAAGAGATTACTGGATGAGAAGTTTCTAGTACGTAACAGACTGTGTTTGTCATACGGAGTTTCCAAACAATACATACATACGGTGTTTATAAATGTAAAACGAAATATAAATTAACAACCTTAAATTCTTCTGTCGTCGTGTGGTTTACAAAAGCAACCCAGTGTTCGGCATTGACGATTGCTCTGTAATTCTTCGGAACTACATTTAGTTTTTCAGGATTATCTAGGTTGGGAACTATGTGATTAGCTGTCAATTTACTTCTGAAATTTTTTAGCAGTTCACCTAGCTTATTCATTACCAACTTTTTGTAGGACACATCTAATTCAAAGTATTGCTGCACATATTAACATAATGTTAAAGTAAATGTAGGAATAAGACTAATAGTTGGCTAAAAATTTTTGTATGCGTACCGTGGTTTCAGTCCAAAGTTTTTCTCTTGCTTCCGCCTTCACATCTTTCCACGATAGAATCTTCAATCCTATCTGCTCCCGAACCGTGTCTCCTAAAAAACTAATAAACAATGATCTGTTTGGCCCTGATATTCTATTCAGTGCATCAAAGTTTACATTTATCTTCATGACACCTGGTTTTCCATATTTTATCCGAAACTTAGATAACCTATTTATACCCCTCTTATTAATAACCTTCTATTTACTGATGTCTTCATCCTCTTCTGATTGATCACCATAATCCTCTGATTCATAATCTCCTTGATTATCGTGATTTACATCATGATTATTAACCAAATAATCATCATCATTAACATTATAATCTTGATCATTGTTTTCAGTGTCCATGATTATTGACCACAAACCAATGTGTACAAGAACAATAAGTGGAAATGGTATGAAACTAGTGATGGCAGTAATTGAGATGGAGATGGAGTTAGAAAATTATGGTATATTTTGTGATTTTGGAGAAAAATCAGGATTTGCGATGGAGATGGAATTAGAATATTATGGTAACTGCATATGCATTAACTTAGCATGGACATTCAAAAATTTCGTGAAAATTTTGGCTCCAAATACAAAAATTACACAACCAAATTTTTTAAACTCCAATTTGCCTCCAAATTAAACATTAAACTTTTCCCTTTGATTTTCCTGGTAAAATTAAAGTTTGAACAAAATGTTATACTATTTTTCACATTTTAACATTCAACCAAAAACCATTAGTTTACACTGCATAAAAACTTGAATTCATATATTATAAGAAAATGGATATAACATATAGTGAATTGTACATGGCCTTAAAATACTTATATTAAGTAATTAACAAACTCATATTGTTGATTACAGATATAACTGATAATTGTTTCATAATGATAGTAATGCATACAAACCTATTAAATTGTTGCAACCTGTAGGTTGAAAATGCAACAGGTGCCCAGCAATAACAGACCAACAAAATATAAAAAAATTGTTCATATTACACAGGGAGAACTGACATCATCCAACCTTCCAACATTCCTTTTGCCTTTGTTGTTGCTCCCCTCTGCAGCATTCCTTGACCGAACCTTCTTACATTATGTATGCCTACAAACAGTGGAAGGCGAATACATGGAGTACTTGAAGAACTTGTGGTCAAACTCCGAATCGGACTTATATTTCTAACTTCTGCAAACATTTGCATATTAATGTTAGTTATATGTCGACGAAGGTAGTGTTTGGCAGTATGTGTAGCATGGTTGTGGTTGACCTAACAACATTTAGATTTGGTTATGCATATGTTTGTGTAGGGGACCATATCCAACTGATTACAAAAGACCTAAAACAATATCATACCAAAAAACATGTAACTATAATATACCATGGGACCATATCCGGACACATGTAACCAAGATTGAAACATAGACCATATAAACACGTTAATTAAAAATGACATAGATTAAGAAGGGCTATTCCTATAAATCGAATCACGTTAATGAAAAATGAAATAGGTCCACATACATGCATTAAAAATTAGTGTAAACCCTAATACCATAACAAACTTACACTATTCGTATGAACCCTAATATTTAAATAGCACAATACTGATTGTTGCATTTCATTTTTTCCTGATTTGTCATGTCGTTAATGATTATGTAGATTGGCGACTATTGTGTATGAGGGTTTTATTTTTTATTATGTATTGGATGAAGATTTAGGGTTTGTTCTTCCTGTGTGTGATTCTGAAGATGGTGGCGGTTACAAGCTAGATGGTTGCTGGATATTATTTGTGTTTAATGAAAATGTAAATATTATTTAAAATTACTTACTAATAAAATTATAGTAACTAACATTTAATTATAAAAAGTTAATAATAAATAAATAATAGTAAGTAAATAAAAAACAGATACGTTGTATTTTTATTAAAAACATTTTTGTCAAAATTAACTAATTTTAAAAAGGTTATAATTTTAAACATAACATAAAAATATTAGTTTAATTAATTTTAAACATAATATTTTAGTTAAATAACTTAAATATGAATAAGGTCGATTTTGAATGGTCGGTTTAATAAGGTTAGGGTGACAAAATTATAGTTTAGTAATGTGTTAGGGTTTATGGTTTATGGTTGGGGTTTATGGTTTAAGTTATAAGGTTGAGGGTTAAGGTTTAGGATTTATGATTTAGGGTTTATGGTTTAGGGTTAATGAAGTGGTTTATGTTTAATTAGGGTTTAAGTTTTAGGATTTATGGTTTAATTAGATAGTGTGGTTTATTAAGGTTTAATTAGGATTTCTGGTTTAATTAGCTAGGGTTTGTGGTTTAAGGATTAATTATGATTTAAGGTTTATATGGTTTAGGGCTTATAGGGTTTAGGGTTTAAGGTTCATTGGTTTATGGTTTAAGGTTTAATTAGGTTTAAGATTTATGGTTTAATTAGCTAGGGTTTGTGCTTTAAGGATTAATTATGATTTATGGTTTATAGGGTTTAAGGCTTATAGGGTTTAGGGTTTAAGGTTAATTGGTTTATGGTTTAAGGTTTAAGGTTTAGGATTTATGGTTTAATTAGCTAGGTTTTGTGGTTTTAAGGGTTAAATAGGATTTAAGGTTAAATGGTTTAAGGTGTATGATATAGTGTTTAGGGTGCATTGGTTTAAGGTTTAGGGTTTAAGGTTCATTGGTTTATGGTTTAAGGGTTAAATAGGATTTAAGGTTTATAGGTTTAAGGTGTACTGTATGATATAGTGTTGAGGGTGCATTACTTTAAGGTTTAGGGCTTAATTAGGGTTTAAGGTTTATTGGTTAATGTTTTAAGGTTTATGATTTATGGTTTAGTTAGCTAGGGTTTATGGTTTAAGGGTTAAATAGGATTTAAGGTTTATATGTACCGGTTTATGATTTAGTGTTTAGGGTTCATTGGTTTAAGGTTTAGTGTTTATTGAGGTTTAATGTTTAGGGTTTAATGTTTAAGGATTAGGGATTATGGTATGTGAGATTATGAATTATGGTTTAATTAAGGTTTATGGTTTAAGGGTTATATGGTTTAGGGTTAAGTTGTTTAACGTTTAGGTTTTAAATTAAGTAAGATAACAAATTACTCATCATTTATGTTACGTTCAGACGTGGTCTTGGTGAAATAAGTCATAAAACCTTTTAAGCACCGACCTTTTAAAAGCGGTATAAAACGTTTGCATATATTATATATTACTTATTTAAAACATAATTAATGTATTTTCATTAATATATTTTTTATAAAGTTTTATATACTTCGTTTTTCATAATAATTGTCGTTTGTTGACTTTTTTTTTCTTAATATTGATACTATCATTTTTAACATATTTGTTTATGTTATATGGTTACCTGATACTACGACTCCACCGCATTAGCCCGTCTAAAATAATAATTCCTTAAATATATTTCATGCATTATATTAATTTTTTAATAGATATAAACCACAAAATGTAAGCTTATGACACTTAAGCCCATCTAGAATTATGTTTAATATATCATAAATAACATATTTATAAAAGGGTATAACTCACAAATACACAAATTCTTATGATGATAATATTTTATTTTGTTGAATCTTCAAACTTTTAAAACCTTTTATTTTGTTGAATATTCATTTTCGGGTCAAATAGACCTACATTTTCAGATAATAAATAAGCTACATTTTCGGGTCAAATTTTAAAACCTTTTATTTTGTTGAATCTTCAAACTTTTATTGAGTGAAATTTAAAACATGCCTCCAAAATTTTATTTTGTTGAAAATTGAAAATTTGCCTCCAAAATGTTATTTAGTGAACATTGAAAATAACTCCCAAAAATTTTAAACTCATCACATATTTTTTTTTCAATCCCTCATTCTCCAGCCATCAACGACTATTCTGTCCGGCCATCTACACCAGTTTTAATTTCATTACTTTATAAATCAGGTAATGTTTTTATTAGGATTATAATCTGTAGTGTTCATATGCATTTGTTTAGATAATTAGTATATATGTGACTGAATTTTGGTGTTTTATATTATGCGTTATTGATTCATGCTATGTGCCTTAAACCTTTAAGAATGTTTTATCTTGGATATGATATATTGGTTTTTTTTAATTTGTAGGATATATACGGTTCGACTTATCCTCAACACTATGATGGACAAGTCTTGGATACGAGGTAATAGGACTAAAGAAGAATATTTTGGCAGAGTAGAAGCGTTTATTGAATATGCCAAAAAAAAGCGCAAGAGGATATTAACCGCCACCCAGAAAGTCATAATGGACCACTTACAATTCTATGTCCCTGTAACAACTACTTAAACCACATAGAGGGTACAATAGAATCTGTAGGATTCCATTTATTCAGACATGGGTTTAATACAAATTACACAAATTGGATAAAACATGGAGAAAAGGACGAGCAATCATCAAATTCCCAAATATTAGTTGATGATACAACAGAGTATGTTGACAACACGGATGTCGACACGGATGCTGGTTCAGAAATTCCAACAGATGGCCCAGCAACAATAGAGATCGTTAACGCTACAAAAGATGATTTTGATGAGGATGACATTGCCAAGTTTCAACAACTAGTAGTAGACGCGAAGAAGCCACTTTATGAAGGATGTCCCGACTTCACAACGTTGTCTGGAATAGTTAAACTTCTCAACTTGAAGGGTAAGTATGGAGCTTGTGATAAGTTCTTTACTGAATTACGTGGTTTGATTAAAAAGATGCTACCTGGTGGTAACGAACTAGTTGAAAGAACTTATCAGGCCAAGAAAATGATGCGACTGATGGGATCAGGATACAAAAAGATACATGTATGTACAACTGCATGATTTACTGGAAAACTAACTCAAAATTGACTGCTTGCTCAACATGTGGGACAACAAGATGGAAGGTCGACAATAAGACAAAGAAAGTTTACGAAAACATTCCAGCCAAAGTGATGTGGTACTTCCTAATTATAACAAGACTAAAATGATTGTTTAAGATACCAAGTATTGCAGAAAACATGAGATGGCACACAACAAGGAGGAAAACATATGGTGATTTACGTCACCCTGCAGATTCACATGCATGGCGTACCATAGATGAAAAATTCCCTCAATTTGCAAAAGATCCAAGAAATATACGGATGGGAATATCGGCTGATGGGGTTGACATCAACTCAGGTAATAGGCATCACAGTGTATGGCCAGTTTTATGTGTCATATACAACCTTCCTCCATGGTTGTGTATGAAACGAAAGTTTATCATGCTTTCGACCCTTATATCAGGATACCCGGGGAATGATATTGACGTTTTCTCAGAACCGTTAGTTGATGATTTGTATACCTTATTTGAACATGGTGTTGATACATATGATGCGTCAAGGAAACATAACTTTAAGCTTCATTCCGTTGTGTTATGGACGATAAATTATTACCCAGCACTGGGTACATTATGGGGCTGCCCATACAGTGGATTCAATGGTTGCGTGGTATGTGGGAATGATACACATTGTGTAAGACTTTTGGCCTCAGCCAAGCAAAGTTATGCTGGTCACAAACGATATCTACCATACACCCATCCATTCAGGAAGCAAAGGAAATCGTTTAATGGACAACGAGAACTTGCACTTGCTCCAATACCAAAGACAGGGGAAGAAATATACGACGAAGTTCGACATATTCAAAATAAGTGGGGAAAAGTAAAGAAAACTAACAATAACGCATCAGGAAACCAGGAAGATACAAGAGGCAGAGGTGGGAAAATTCAAAATAATAAAAGAAAAGCAACAGAGGAAGACGAGGGTAGTTCAAGCCAACCTGCTGAATGGTATTGGAAGAAATTCAACATTTGGTATCGAAGGCTAAGGTATTGGAGGCATAATCCCGTTCCACATTGTATTGACTTTATGCATGTAGAAAAAAATTGCGGGGAGAGTTTTGTTGGAACTTTGATAAATGTTCCTGGTAAGACGAAAGATGGATTGAAGGCACGATTGGATCTGGCAGCTTTGGGTATAAAACCTGAGCTTTTTGCTAGGCTAGAACAAGACAAAACAACACTACCTCCAGCAGGCTACACGTTAACTAATGCTGAAAAAGACAAATTTTGTGAAACGTTAGCCAACCTCAGAGTATCACAGGGATATTGTTCAAATTTTGCTAGTTTGGTCAACGTAAAGGAAAGGAAGCTCATTGGCCTTAAGTCACATGACTATCACATGCTGATGCAAGAGTTTTTACCAATTGCAATATGTTCAATCATGCATCCACCCACACGATATGCTATTATCAGGTTTTGCTTTTTCTTTAAATCTATATGTAGAAAAGAAATCAAATTGGAAGAACTAGATGCGATGCAACAAGAACTAGTTGTGACACAGTGCCTACTTGAGAAGTTCTTTCCTCCGTCATTTTTTTAATTTTATGATACACTTGACTGTGCACCTAACTAGAGAGGTAAGATTGTGTGGTCCCATATGCTTTTGGTGGATGTACCAATTTGAAAGATGTATTAAGGTTATTAAAAACCATGTTAGAAACAGAAACAGACCATAGGGATGCATTGCTGAGGAGACCATTGTGGAAGAAACAATAGAGTTTTTTAGCGAGTATCATAAAACAATGAAATCTGTTGGTTTGCCACCTGGTAAAGATGTAACCAATGAAAATGAGGACGGAATGCCATTGTCGGCCAACACACCATTTGAAATGAACGGGGAACTATTTGCAAAAGCTCATTTGTATGTATTACAAAATACAGATGAACTGTTACCCTATATCGAGTAAGTATTACTAACACATGTCTATTTCATTGATATAAATATTCTAAAAACAAAAAAATTAATCAAATACATTGTTTCGTTTCAGGCGACACAAGAATTTTTTGAAAAAAAATAACCCGGGTAAACGAATAGCATTGCTGGAGGCTGAGCATCGTAAAACTTTTGCTAAGTGGTTACATGATGAGGTAATTACTTGTATGATGTTTATAATTGTTTGTTTTTTGCTAAATATTGGTTAACTTAACATCTCAAAAACCAATACTAAGCTAGTAGTAGAGAATAAGAAAAAGCACTTACAACATAATGAGGCGATCTCCAACTCTCGGTAGCAATTAGAAGCGTTGTCATTAGCTAGGTAAAAGTCCACCAGCACACCATTTCTTTATCTGAAACACTATTCTTTAACTGTTGAAATTCAGGTTTTGAGAGAGTTAATATCAAAAGATAGCGTATCAGATACTGTTAGGTGGATATCATTTGGACCACGCGCCACGGTAGTGAAATACGATGCATATAACATCAATGGGTATACATTTCGTACGAAAATAAATGATGGCAAAGTTCACCAGAACAGTTTGGGTTTGTGTTGAGGTAGAAGATACTCATATATCCAACGAAGTTGAAACCAAAAAAAAAACTATTTTATTATTGGGTTTTACAAGAGATATGGGTACTAGATTACCGTTTCAGGAGAATACCTCTTTTCAAGTGCGATTGGGTTAATCACAAGAAACATGCGGTCAAAAAAGATAAGCTTCTTGGATATACATTGGTAGACCTGAATAACTTAGGCCACAAGGATGATCCGTTCATATTTGGCTCACAAGCAGGACACGTGTTTTATGTCCAAGACCAGGTACACAAAATATGTCTATTGTCTTCAGGACCCCTAGCAAGAATTACAAAGATACATATGACGAATTCGATGAGGAATTTAGTACAGTTATTCACCAGACCAATGATAACACTTTGCCAGATGCACATGTAGGTGATGATTCACACAGTGACTACTATCGAGCAGACGGTGAAGGAGTTGTCATACGAAAAACCAAGTGAAGCCTTTCATGCTCAAGTTGGCACAATCGGCATTTTTATCGTATTTAACTTGTTCCTTTAGAGGATAGGTTCTAGTACCTGTTTAAGGATTTATGTTTGTGTGCATATCACACATTTAATCTTTCATTTTTTTTGCAAAAACACTTGTAATCTCTTTTATTTAAATGTAAAATTTCTTTAACATTCAGTGGTTCTTTTAATTATGTTTTTATGAAAATTAGATTTCAATTGTGTCCTGCTGATATAGCTAACTACATGTAAGTTTTCATAATCTGTCATATTGAATTCTGTGATACTAGTGAAACTTAGTGTTCAAAAAGAATGTCCAGATTGGTGAGTTGAGTTGCATATCTGTTTTTATAGCTAGTGACATACTACATAGTGTTCAATTTGGTGATTTGAGTTGCAATTACTGAACTGCATAATGTAAATATAGCTATTGCATCAGTTTGTATCAGTTTCAACTCCACTAGTGGTTTGGCTTGTGAATGCTTATTTTATTGATTATCCAGCTTATTTAAGTCTTTTGTTGCTCACCTTTATATTCATATTGGTTGCATGCCCTGAATTTGCTTAAATTTCATTATTCCTTTGTAATTTTGATATACTTCTCAAGATAAGGGGTGTTTGGGACTCTATGTTTAAGCTTATTGACAACATGATTTAAACCTCCTATTGCCTGCACACCTAGTGTTTAGTTACAATAGGTTATAGTTGGTTTTTATTTCAGTCTGTATTCACAAATTTTGTGATTAGCATGTATTGCAAAAATCTGCACATTACTGAAGTGCACTAGCTATTGACATAATGAGTATAAATTTATGTCTGCAAGAAGTTTGCATAATCTATAATACAAAATTTTGTCATACTTGTCAAGTTTATGCTCAAATTCATACTTAAATCAGTTCATGTACCTTCTTTAATTTCATACACACATCACATTCTGCTATCTTAAACCCCAAAAATTACAACAGATACTGATATTAAGCATAATTATAAGTTAAAGAACAATTTAATTAGATGTAATAAAAAATTAAGATAAACACAATAGCAGTCATTAAACATTAAACCAAATTAAACATAAATGTGAATACCATTACCATTAGACATTATATACATATTAGATATGCAGTTAAGCAAAACATGGGTACATAGTACTTTAACTTAAACAAAAGAGCTGGTTTAGACACGACATACCCAAACTGCATATTGATGGGCTAAAACAACAAAAAGATATGTGCCCATGCACAACAATCATCAAACACTTTCTTCTGCTGGTGGAACCATTTCCATTTCAGTGGACCAAGCTTTCAACTCATCCACACCTTCAACTTGTTCCTGAACAATAATGTTCAAACGGTAAAGCTTCGTCTCCAACCTCTTCTTAAAATCAGTAAAAGCTTTAATAGACTCCTCCCAATCAGCAGCTGGATGCTTGGTCTTCATTTCAGAAAGTGCAGTACGCACCCTTTTTTGGCTTACCTTAACCGGTTCAATCAAATCCCGGATATCATTAGTAAAGGCCTTCTCTTCAATAATCAGTTGCTCCAAGTATACCCTGGTGGCATACGAAATATTTGCACCACCAGTGAGTTGCAAAATCTCGTCCAACACAGGGGTGGCATTTGCATCAGAAGTACTTCCTTGAGAATCTGCCATGGATTGATCTGTTAATAGAAAGTAAAATGGTGTTTTTGATTTGGGGAAGATGATCTATTAGTTGGTGATGTTATATATTATATAACCATTGGCAGGGTATTTATACAACCCATAACAACCACAGTTTTTTATTGGGGCAAATGAAGAGTTGCAGCAAATAGTCTGAACTCAATGCATGTAGGGAATAGTATCAAGGAAGCTTCGACACACACTTGTAAATGTGTGTGACAAATTTTTTTTGATGGGCTTAGTTAGTCACATAAAAAAATACTTGTTGAGACAAACTATTATTTTATGGGCTTAGTTAGTCACATAGAAAAATACTTGTTGTGACTAGGTGTAGTGAATTTAGTCATACAAACACTAAAAAATGTGACTCATATCAACATTAGTGAAAATTGAGATTACATTTCGTTCTAAACATTTGTCACATGAATATTTTACTGTGTGACTTTTTATCATGTATTATATTTGATCATAGTCTTCAAGTAATTGTAAAATATTTGTCACACTTAAATAAATATAGTGGCAAATGTTTCAATACCCACTTTCCACTTGCAACACATACAAAATTCATGTGTGTTTAAAATTTAACAAAATATACTAGTCACATTAAAATAATGTGTGTGACAACCTTGTTTATCAATTTGTCACTTGTAAAATAAGTCTATGTGATCATATATGATTTTTGGTCACATTTAATGTGTGTATGACAAATATTTGTCACACATGTATAGGTATAATGTGACTACTACTTGAACCAGACTTTGATTCGGTAACACTTTAAAATTATTAAGTGACTAACGAGTCATCCAGAAAGCATTTGTTAGCCCTAGTCACGTAAATATTCATATGCGTGACAAACAAAATACGTAATGGTCATACAAACTGACTTCAAGTGTGACTGTTTATTTATGACTGGTGAATTCAGTCACACAAAAAATTAATTTGTGACTACACCAATTTCGGTCTGTGTGACCGAAACCCATTTTTGTACTAGTGAAAAGAACTTTTATAAAAACTTAAGTAAATTCAAGATAAACACAAATAAGCTATAAAAATCAATAATCCAAAACAATCAAATGCATAAAAACATAACATTTAATCAAATAAGCAAAACAATAAGCACATAAACAAAAAGATTAAGCAAAACAAGAAAGGTAGAATGAGAGATTAAAAATAAGAACTTGATTAAAAGTAAAGATTCAATAAAAAAATTAAAAGACTTACTTGAAGTTAAAGGCAAGAAATTTAAGGTGCAAGAAATTAAGGTGCAAGACAAGAAAATTAAATGACAATTAAGTAAATGAAATGAAATGAAAGGGTAGAAGACTAAAATGGAAGACTATTTTGTCAAGATAGCCAACACCTCCTAATGTGTCATTAGGAGGGTATTTATAGTGACTAGGGAAGGTTAAGCATGTGTTGATTCATTATTCTTCTTCACGTCTTTTCGTCTTTAAATTCTTCGACTTTTTTGACTTTGTTTCGGTATTATTTGAACTCGTCTTATAATTTCTTATTTTGTTAGACTTGAGTTCTTCGGCTTTATTAAACTTCCATCTTTATACTTTTTCTTCGATAAATCTTCAGAATAGGCCTTAGACTTCTGTTCTTTTTGCACTCTTGATATTTTGACTTCGTCTTTTGTCTTTTTCTTCGATAAAAGCCCGTGAAAGCCCATGCTTTCTTCCCTTTTCACATTTTGATCCTAAATCACAACAAAAACACAAACCACGCATAATTCCTACATTTACGACATAAAATACACGTTTTGGCTTGGTTATTATTATAATTAAGTGGTAAAAGGATAAGTGTTTTCACACTTATTAAATCCCCTACACTTGACCATTGCAACGTCCTCATGCAATGCTTTAATTACAAAGCAAGTTTTACATTTTCCATCATAATCAATCCACATTGGCCTTTTTTAAAGAGACAAAATATTTAAAAGAAGAAAACAAGTAAAAAAGATCAAAAACTTACCTTAGGGTTTTGGAATGTCATGAATTATTATCATCCTCAAGTTTCACGTTCCCCATACCAAGCTTAAAAACGAGATCATTGTTATTCTAAGTTAGCAAAATAAAACAAACTCATGTGGGACAATTATTCACTTAGACTCCCTTATTCCTAGGTGTATCTCTTATATTTTATTGTTGTCTTGAATGATCACGAGGATGCATTGTTGACTTATTTCGATAGTTATTTAGGCTGAAAATAAAGTAGTACGATTTAATCAATAGTTAGCTAAAGGACAAAAACTTTTAAAACTTCTTATCGGGACCTCATAAAGTTCATATCTTGGCATAACTCGCTTCACGATTTGAGACCTTTCTCGGACCAATATTTGGCAGCGACTTCATACTTCAAATCTTGAGATACGTTCATGAAATAATGGTCTTCTCTTCATAATAGGAATTTCTTCACTTGAAGTTTTTGAGAGATTCTTCATACTTGGACCACGACTTCTTCATTTTTCTCCAATCTTTATTTGGGATTATGATATACAACGATCCGCCTCCTTTTAGGACTTGGATCTATTTATCCTCATACCTTGTTAGGGCCTTTTTGGATAGACTTCTCCATGATCTTTAGGGGAGTATTTGCTTTTCGTCGTGTGTCTCGATCCTTCATATTGATTTTTGATAAATGATTCTTCACATCACTTGGGATCTTTAGCAACAAAATGTAGCCCTCATGCCTTGTTAGGGCCTTTTCGGACTCGCCATTCTTCGCATCCCGCTTCAGTAAGTTATGCCTTGGCTATGAACTCTAATCAATACCGAGCAACTTTTAAACGATCTTGTGCTAGAGGCTAAGTAACTTTTCAAATCGTACAACCTTATTTATTGTAATTAAATTTTTTAACAAGCGATGGGAGAAAAAGCTTATAATCAACTCACATAAATTCATTAAAGAATACCAAACTTATAATTGACTCTATCATCTCTCGTTCTCCACAATTTAAAATCTCAATGAATGAGACTCGTGGATGCTTAACCTATTAAATCAAAGTTTTGGGTTTTTAAGTCATCTATAGGATCTTGCAAATTCTTAGACTTTTTCAATTTTAGAATTTGCATTTTAAAGTTCCCTTGATAAACGACTTTCTAGGATCAATTATAGGAACTTGCGAAAAGTTCTTGTTCTTAACCCGTAAGAGTTAAGACTTTCGCGTTTTAAAGTTCCCTATATAAAAGCCTAGAAAAACTTGACTTAAACACGTTAAGGATACTAGCTAGAGTAAACTTAGATAAGTAAACTCGGGTTGAGTCAAAGGATTCACAACGTTGAAAAATTAAAACCACTTTATTAAAAATTTATTCTAATAAAGAAAGAAAATAACTATAATAAAGGAAAAACTACAAGGCCAAAATAGATCAAAATTTTTTAAAAATGTCGAAAAATCAAATTTTCCGGTTAAAATGAGGACAAATAGATGGAAAAGCCCACTTAACTTCGATAGAAGTCCCCCTACACTTAATATAAACATTGTCCTCAATGTTTAAGCATGTGGAAGTAACCTCCCCTACACTTAGGACATTGTGCACTTTGTTTAAATCTTGCTAAGGGAGAGACAACTAAAGTGATTCCTATTTTAATATTGAAGAATATAAAATAGTGAATCAAAAGAGTTTAGGATAGACCGGGAAGACGGGTACACGGAATCACGGGTCGTCAAAAGTCATCAAGAATGTATCTTTGAAAGCTCGAATCCCTGCACATGATAAGAAAGAAAACAACAAACACATACTAGGGTCTCCCCCTACACTTATTATAAAAACAAAGAAAAAGGATAGATACTGCGGGTTGTCTCCCGAGAAGCGCTTGTTTTTGTTAACCGAGTCGTGAGCCTGACTCGACCTTGATTAGCATAGGAAGAAGCTTGAAGAACATCCATCGGGATCAAATACATGGTTTTCATCCATCAAGTAGCACAAGCTTAAGGCAAACAAGGCAAGCCAAAGAAGAGTAGGCAAGGTTCCCTTAAGCAAAGATGGAGCACGGTGGTAGCAAGTATGTTGAGGTGCAAGCATATCTTCATAAGTTCCAAAGATCTTTCCTTTTATTTCATCAGATGGATACTGAGATGGCTTAAAAATTGCAATACCAGGATCGAACACCTTTTCCATTAGGGGAAAATAACACTCAGGCGCAGTAGACCTTGAAGAGGATCCACTCATAAATCTCACAATCTCATCCTCAGAGGGAGGATAGAGAGGTGTCAAGACATAGGTGCTACAGATATCGGTGTCGGCCGGCTTCTTCTCCTTTGAAACGGGTTTCTTCATATCTAAAGGAGGATAAAGACCATAATCATCAAAGTCCAAAGGAGGAGAATAACTCTCATTTGGGAAGTAAGTGTTGAGAAAAGTAGCAAAATCTTCCTCAAATGAGTAGTCATCCAAAGTAGGATCAAGTGTTGTTGGCGAAGGATCTTCATCAAAAGTAGATGCAAGGTAATCATGAGAAGAATCACTCGAGAGAGTACCAGCCTCATCAAAATCATCATAAGTGGGCATGTCTGGATACTCAGAAGTAAAATTATCATAATCATCCTCATCGGAACTAGATTCATCATCATAAGCATCATAGATCGGTGGAGAATCATAAATTGGTGGAGGGTCAGAATTGGAGAGAGAATCATCCACATCATCTTGGAACAGTGGATTATCATAGCAAGAATCGAATAGAGGATTGTTGTAGATGACAAAATCATCAAGCACATTAATCATATTTGCTGATTCTCTTCCATTTGATTTGGTTGTGATCTTCCCCATTTTAAAAACTTGTGCATCATTCCCGAACCTTAAGATTAACTCACCTTCGGCAACATCGACTAAGGCTTTTTCGGTTTTCAATAATGGCCGACCAAGTATTAACGGAATACGAGGGTCCATTTCATAATCAACAACAACAAAGTCGACCGGAAAAGTGAAGGTGCCAACTTTAATAAACACATCTTCAGCAATACCAACGGGGTAAGCGTGTAAAACCCGCATGCTTTTACCATGCATAGTACCCTTAGGATCGTACGTACTAGTTAAAAACTTTCCTAATATAGCATGACTACGATTACGTGTTAGGAGTTTACGTATTACGTACGTGTTAAAACACGATAAGTATTTTATATGAACGATCACGTAATAATTATTTAGCAATAATTAATCACGAACATGCGATCACGAAATCACGAGCGTAATTAAAACACGAGCTATTATTAATTACGTATATATATTTAATACGAGCGTAATTAAATATATTAGATTATGGTATTTACGTAACGAGAACATTTAAAACACGAACATAATTAAACACAAACGACTAACTAAATAACAAGACACGAAATGAGGTACGGGAACCCCACGGGGGGGTCCCTACCCGCGGCCAAACAAGGGTAATGGGCCAAGCCCATTACCAATTTTTACTTGAAGGAGGGTTAATTAAATTTTACTACTCAAAATCACTTTACAGAAGATTTCAAGAAAAATCTAAACCCTCTCTTTCTCCTCTCTTTGTGCCGCCACCCTTGAATCACCATACAAGGTGATTCCTTGATCTTGGATCTTGAAGATTTGTTGTTTGTTCGTGTTTGTTCTTCATTCCCTTGATCCACGAATACGGTAAAACCTTTTTAAACCTTTTCTTTTAATTTAATCTTTTTATTAATTATGAACATGTGATGTTTGTATAAAAACACATTAATTAAACATAGATCTAACATGTTTTGATGATTAATTAAATCAAAGGGTCGATTAAGGGGTGTTTTGTTTTGGGCCGCAGGCTGCAACCGACCCCAAGGGGGTTTCGGTTTGCGTAGCCGACACCACCAAGACCATACGGTCTTGATTGGTGCGTGTGGGTCCCATGGCAGCAAGGGGTACCCCGATTTGGTTCGGGGTACGGTGTCGATTCATGTCCGGTTCATGTTTTTAAGCTTAGATCCGGTTCATGGTTATGTTAGTTTTTTTTTTATGTTATGAACTTAGGATAAAATTAAATTAATAAAGATGTAATTAATTTAATAACATGACTTAGGTTAATTGTTTATTAATAATCATGAAATTATTTTAACCTAAGTATTTATAATATTAAGACTTATAATTAATTAATTATTTTAAAAACCATGGATATAATTAATTAATAAACATGACTTAGGTTATATTATTAATATTTAATAATACATATTTTAACCTAAGTACTTAATATATTTAATTAAAAACATGTTATACTTTAATTAAATATTATAACATATAGTTTAATTAAATTACATGAAATAATTATTTAACTATACAATATATCATATGACTTAGAAAATAATCATGAAGACAATTAGGCTTATATACTTAGCTTATTTAACCAGCTTATTTCTAATTATGAAAACTTTCTATTTTTAGAAACTTAATTAAATAAGGCAGCTAATTTATTTATGGAAACCAACTATTTTTAGAAACTTATTTATTTAAGGCAGCTAATCTATTTATGAAAACTTATTTAATTAAGGCAGCTAATCTATTTATGGAAACTTTCTATTTTTAGAAACTTATCTATTTTAAGCAGTAAATCTATTTTTGGAAACTTTCTATTTTTGGAAACTTTCTATTTTTGGAAACTTTCTATTTTTGGAAACTTTCTATTTTTGGAAACTTTCTATTTTTGGTAACTTTCTATTTTTGGAAACTTTCTATTTTTGGAAACTTTCTATTTTTGGAAACTTTCTATTTTAGGAAACCTGCTATTTTTGGAAAGTTACTTATTATTACACAGTAAGTATAATAACACATGAAATATTAGAAATACTTAATCAGAATGAACAGAATATAAGATTTAACACAGTTTAAGGCTTTAAACAGTAAAACATAGTAAGAACATATGAAATAAGCTAAGACATGACATAAAACCAGCTATGTATTTAGTAAGCAGATACTTATTTCATGTATGTATTTATGTAGCACTAGTGTTTCGGAAGTAGAATTCTCGCAGTTCATCGTTCTCGTTCACTGGACATAAGGTACGGATTCCCGTCCTTTCAGTATGGACATTTGATAGGTGTGTAAACACCCATCCTTTTTACCACTTAATTACAATAATAACCGGACTAAAACGTGTATTTTATGTCTTTTATGTCGGAATTATGCGTGGTTTGTGTTTTTGTTGTGATTTAGGACGAAATTGTGAAAAGTGGGGAAAACACGGTATTTACGAGCTTTGATTGAAGAAAAAGATGAAAAGACGAAGTCAAGAAGTCAAGAGTGTAAAAAGAACGGAAGTCCAAGACCAATTCTGAAGATTTATCGAAGAAAAAGTCAAAAGATGGAAGTTTACTAAAAGCCGAGGAACTCAAGTCTATTTTATTGAAGAATTAAAAGACGAGTTCAAAAGAAATCCCGAGCCACAAGTCATTAGAGTCCAAGTTTAAAGAGATTAACAAAAGATTAAAAAGATCAAGGACTTAAGTGTGCAATTAAGAGAAAGAAGAAAGAGGGAGGAAGCTTCCTAAGTTCCTCCCTAATCTCCCTATAAATAGAATAGGCTAGATTCATTTGTAGTTGTTGGAGGCCTGACAAGCCTCTCTTCCCCATTTTCATTTTTCTTGTTCCTTAATTTTATGCACTTTAATTCTCATGTAACGCACCTTTAATTCTCTTTTAATTCCAAGTAAGTTTACCTTTAATTGTTGTTAATCTTTATCTTATTGCTAATCTCCTTCTACCTTTCTTGTTTGATTTGTTCTTTATCTTCATTGTTCATGTTCTTGAGTTTTTATGATTTTGATCAAGTGGGTTTTGATTAATTTGGTTATGTTTGTTGATTTAGATTGTTTGTTTATGATTATTGAACGATTTGTAATTAATTTGGTTAAATATTTTGTTTAGATTTTGATTAATCTGTTTTAGATTTGATGATTACTGTGATCCCTTGTTCTTCGGGAGTGTTTTGTTTCTGTTTCTGTGTTCCCAGATAAGTTCCGAGCCAAAGAGGAGGAAGTGGTTCATTCGGAACTTTAAAAGTTCCGAATCAAGCTTCATTCGGAAGAAGTTCCGGATCAAGAAGTTCAGGATCAAGGGCAACTTCCGGATCAAACTTGTTCATTCGGAACTTTAAGAGTTCCGAGTCAAGGAAGCTTCATTCGGAAGAAGTTCCGGATCAAGAAGTTCCGGACCAAGGGCAACTTCCGGATCAAACTTGTTCATTCGGAACTTTAAGAGTTCCGAGTCAAGGAAGCTTCATTCGGAAGAAGTTCCGGATCAAGGGCAACTTCCGGATCAAGATTGTTTCATTCGGAACTTTGAAAGTTCCGGATCAAGCCAGTTCATTCGGAAGTTTTAAACTTCCGAATCAAGGTTTCTGTCAGGTTCTTTTTGGTTTTTCTTTTTAAGTTCTGTCTTTTATTTTCAAGCTTTATTTTTCCCGCCTTTTATTTAGTTGCACTTTAAATTTGCCTTAGCTTTATTTTAGACTTGCCTTAGTTTAAGTTTTAGTTGCGTTTTAAGATTGCCTTAGATAGATTTAACTTTACATTATTTACGTTTAGTGCCCTTTAATTTCAGTCACGTTTTAAATACTTGCCCGTTATTTTAATTAGACTTCGATTTACTTTAATTGCACTTTTACTTTAAAGTTTCACACTTTTATTTTAAAACAACCAAAATATTCTTTTTTCAACAAAAACAACAGAGTCATACTTTAAGCCGGAAATCAATTCGAAGAGATACCGAGAACAATAATTGAACCTAGTAAAATCTTGTTATTAAAATGTCATTCTTTCCTTATTAGGATTTCCCCGTATGCAGCCAACTGTTTTCCCGTAGTATAAGTATGAGTTGGATTGCTTATGTTTAAATATGATTACCTATAGCCATATACATGCATGACCAGTTTCACCTAGTTATGGAGGAACTAGAGGTGGCAATTTTTGACCCATGGTTAATTTTTGGGTCAACATGGTTAAATTGAAAAAAGAAAGGGGTCTAATTGGGTTTTCCTTCATATTTTAGATGGGTCTAGATGGGTCAAACAAGCTCTTTCTTAAAATTATAAATAGGTCTACTTGGGTCACCTCATATGTCACATGGGTCTAGATGGGTTTCCCTTAATATTACAAATGGGTCTAAATGGGTCACCCAATAGGTCTAATAATATCAAAAGAGTTTTTTTTTCCATTTTTTCACAAGCTTGTCAAATTTTCACACACTTGTTAGTTTTTTACGTCTTCACCATAATTTTACGTTTTCCTCAGAAATTTGTTTTCATCAAAAAATTTACGTTTTCGTCAGTAAATTTACGTTTTCGACAGAGACTTTACGTTTTCATCAGAAATTTTACGTTTTCGTCTGTAAATTTACGTTTATCTCAGAAATTTTATGTTTTCGTCAAAAATTTTACTTTTTCGTCAGAAATTTAACGTTTTCGTCAGAAATTCTATGTTTTCGTCAGTAAATTTTACGTTTCCGTCAGAAATTTTACGTTTTCATTAGTAATTTTACGTTTTCGTTAGAAATTTTACGTTTTCTTCAGAAATTTTACGTTTTCGTCAGTAAATTTACGTTTTCGTCAGAAAATTTACGTTTTCGTCAGAAATTTTACTTTTTCGTCAGTAAATTTTCGTTACATTTTCGTCATAAATTTTACGTTTTCGTCAGAAATTTTACGTTTTCGGCAGAAATTTTACTTTTTCGTCAGAAATTTTACGTTTTCCTCAGAAATTTTACGTTTTCGGCAGAAATTTTACTTTTTCGTCAGAAATTTTACGTTTTCATCAGAAAATTTACGTTTTCGTCAGTAAATTTACGTTTTTTTTCAGAAAAATTACGTTTTCCTCAGAAATTTTATGTTTTCTTCAGAAATTTTACGTTTTCGTCAGAAGTTCTACGTTTTCATCAGTATATTTTACGTTTTCGTCCGAAATTTTACGTTTTCATCCGTATTTTTACGTTTTTGTCAGAAATTTTACGTTTTCCTCAGAAATTTTACGTTTTCGTCAGTAAATTTACGTTTTTTTTCAGAAAATTTACGTTTTCCTCAGAAATTTTACGTTTTCTTCAGAAATTTTACGTTTTCGTCAGAAGTTCTACGTTTTCATCAGTAATTTTAGGTTTTCGTCAAAATTTTACGTTTTCCTCAGAAATTTTACGTTTTCGTCAGTAAATTTTAGTTTTTGTCAGTAAATTTACGTTTTCGTCAGAAATTTTACGTTTTCATTAGAAAATTTACGTTTTCGTAAGTAAATCTACATTTTGTTTTTGGAAAACATTACATTTTCCTCAGAAATTTTACGTTTTCGTCAGAAATTTTACGTTTTCGTCAGAAGTTCTACGTTTTCATCAGTATATTTTACGCTTTCGTCAGAAATTTTACGTTTTCATCAGTAATTATAAGTTTTCATCAAAATTTTACGTTTTCGTCAGAAATATTATGTTTCGACAGAAATATTAAGTTTTCGTCAGTAATTTTACGTTTTCGTCATAAATTTTACGTTTTCGTCAGAAATTTTACGGACGAAAACGTAAAAATACGGACGAAAACCTAAATTTATTGACGAAAACGTAAAATTTCTGATGAAAACCTAAAACTTCTGACGAAAACGTAAATTTTTTGATAGAAACGTAAAATTTCTGACGAAAACGTAAAAATAAGGACGAAAACGTAAAAGTTTTGGCAAAAGCGTAAAATTTCTGACGAAACCGTAAAATTTCTGACGAAAACGTAAATTTTTTGACGAAAACGTAAAATTTCTGACGAAAACGTAAAAATACGGATGAAACGTAAAATTTCGGACGAAAACTTAAAATTTCTGACGAAAACGTAAAAATACGGATGAAAACGTAAATTTATTGACAAAAACGTAAAATTTCTGATGAAAACCTAAAACTTCTGACGAAAACGTAAATTCTTTTTATGAAAACCTAAAATTTCTGACAAAAGCGTAAAATTTCTGACGAAAACAAAAAATATCTGACGAAAACATAAAATTTCTGACGAAAACATAAAATATCTGACGAAAACGTAAAAATACGGATGAAAACGTAAAATTTCGGATGAAAACTTAAAATTTCTGACGAAAACGTAAAAATACGGATGAAAACGTAAAATTTCGGACTAAAACTTAAAATTCCTGACGAAAACGTAAAAATACGGATGAAAACCTAAATTTATTGACGAAAACGTAAAATTTCTGATGAAAACGTAAAATTTCTGACGAAAACGTACTTTTTTTTATGAAAACGTAAAATTTCTGACGAAAACGTAAATTTACTGACGAAAACGTAAATTTACTGACGAAAACGTAACATTTATGAGGAAAACGTAAAATTTATGAGGAAAACGTAAAATTTCTGACGAAAACGTAAAATTACTAATGAAAACGTAAAAATTCTGACGAAAACATAAAATATACTGATGAAAACGTAGAACTTCTGATGAAAACGTAAAATTTCTGACGAAAACGTAAAATTTCTGAGGAAAATGTAAATTTTCTGACAAAAACGTATATTTACTAATGAAGACGTAAATTTTCTGATGAAAACTTAAATTTTCTGACAAAAACTTTAAATTTTCTGACGAAAACGTAAAATTTCTGACGAAAACGTGAATTTACTGAAGAAAACATAAAATTTCTGACGAAAACGTAAGATTTCTAACGAAAACGTAAAATTTCTGACGAAAACGTAAAAATACGGATGAAAACGTCAAATTACTGACAAAAACGACAACTTACTGACGAAAATGTAAATTTATTGACGAAAACGTAAATTTACTGAGGAAAACGTGAATTTATTGACTTAAAGTAAAAATACTGACGAAACGTAAATTTACTGTCGAAACGTAAAAACACTGATGAAAAAGTAAATTAAAAAAAATTAATGTTTAAAAAAAATCGTTTAAAAAATGCTTAATTAAAAATTGTTAAAAATATAATTTACAATTAAAAAAATATAATAAGAGAATTTATAAAGGAATATCATGATCATAAAAAAAAGTGATTAAAAAACTCAACCTTCTCCTAAACACTTATCTAAACCCAAAAAAAACCCAAAAACCCAACCTTTTTTTTCTAAAGACCCATTTATAACCAAACTCATCTAGACCCAAACCCAACTAAACCCAAACCCATCTAGACCCATTCTCCTAAAAACCCATATAAACCCAAACCCATATAAACCCAAACCCATCTAAGACCCATGACCCAACCCAACCCAACCAAACCATTTTGCCACATCTAGGAGGAACCATAACCATAACATTAGAGGCACTGATGTTATGACTTCACCACGGCGGAGTGATTGCTCGTGGCGTCCCTTCAGCTTTTGGCCATTTATTTATATTTATCATGTGGGGCGTATGGGTGCATCCTAGTTACACGTTTTTATTCAGGATTACATGGTGAATGTGGTGTGTGCCTTGCATCCTTCACAAGGAGCTGATCCCTCCTACCCATAAAACCAGTATATTAAATTAGAGGCAACCCCTCTAATTTGCATGATGAGGTCACCCCTCCAATTATTCATGCACGGTGGATTTTCATGACCTATATTGGCTAACGGTAAAATATGACAAACAATTTTTATAAGATAAACATAAGACTTTCAAACTATAAAACCAGTTTTATTAAGACTTAACCAGGTTACTCGGGACTTAGTTTTCTTCCGCTGTTATTATGTTATATGCTTATCCTATTCATGCTTTATTGTACATCCGTGCACTGAGCGTATTGCTCAGCCGTTTTCCTTTTCTATGTTCCCAAAACGGCAGGTACTCAGGGACGCTCGTAGACACTAAGAGTACGTGCATATGGACGGAAGCTGTCTAGCCTTCTTTACATTATGCATTTCCTTTCTTTATGATACTTATGCTTTGGACATTGTTTAGTCCTTTTCCTTTACTATACTATGTTTGTGTGTGATGAGCTTTACTTTTGGATTACCAATGTTTGATTCCGGTATTTTCCTTTATATGGTCAAGTAATGTTTAGACATTTTACCTTGTATGCTTTGATGACACGCCATAATTAGTGTGACATTTCCATTTCCATTTCCAAAATGGGGTGTTACAATTATGGTATCAGAGCCAAGGCTTCGACTTGTAGGCTCTCAAATATGACCTGTGATTAGTGGGTAGTCACTACGGTCTTCCTAGAACTGACAGTTGTTTTCATGCATTCATCATTTTTAAGCATACATATACATGTCATTGTTACAGGGTTTTTGACTAAGTAATGGTTGGTACAGGACTGGCCCTATTTAGTCGCATGTGTTTTATTGAAACTTTTAGATTTGGGACCGACCCATAGGCGTCCCCTCGCTATGTCTTTTGTTTTGGGTGAACTGACCAGAGGCGTTCACTCTCGAGCATACAAATTTTTCATAAAACTGCATCATGCATTCATACACAAAATTTTCTTACATAAAATTTTTCTCGTGAAATTTTGAGTATAAATTTTTTTTTTCATGTATATATTTATATTTTATGTTTTGATCTCTTTAATCATATGTTTTATGTTATACTGTCAGATGGTTCTCACACGCGAACAGGAGCAGCTCAATGTTGCAATTCAGGCTGCCATGCAAGCCTTGCTTCCTCAACTAAGGAATGACATCCGGGCTGAAGTTCAAGCTGCCAACAATCAGCAGCACAATCAGCCACCTCCTCCTCCTCCTCCAGTGACATTAGCAGTATGGCTGGAGAGATTCAACAAGCTCCGCCCTCGAGCTTTTAAGAAGACAAATAGCCCCAACGATGCTGAAAGCTGGTTGGCTCACATCGAGAAGATTTTCAACGCTATGGGTTGTGACCCCGCATACAAGGCGAGGTTGGCATGCTATCGGTTCGAAGGCGATGTACTCATCTGGTGGTTAGCTTTGATGCAATCTGAAGGTGGTGATGAGTGGGTTGCTGGTTTGACTTGGGCTCAGTTCAAGGACAGGGTGATGGAGCAGTTCTTTCCCAAGGCTGAGCAGGACAAGCTCAAGAGAGAGTACCATGGGATCCGTCAGAGAGCTAGGGAGAATAGCAACGAGTTTATGCAGCTCTTTCTTCGCTTGGCTGGTTTCCTTGGCGCATCAGCAGGTACTCCTGAAGAGCAGGCACATCACTTCAGATGGGCTCTTCGCACATCGGTCGCAAACAATCTGGTGTGTGCTACTTTCAATACTGTAGCACAAGTGGCCGAT
This sequence comes from Glebionis coronaria, assembly GCA_025667525.1. Classification (NCBI taxonomy): domain Eukaryota; kingdom Viridiplantae; phylum Streptophyta; class Magnoliopsida; order Asterales; family Asteraceae; genus Glebionis; species Glebionis coronaria. The sequence continues at coordinate 23,481,466 of CM046876.1, forward strand.
GCAGCACGTAGACTGGAGATGCTGCAGGAGAGGGATGAGTTCAGGGAAGCTGAAAGACCCGACAAGAGGTAACCTTCGTATTCAAACGGTGACCAATCCGTATACTTTCCATATGTCAATTATTCATCTCTTTAACTATATCTTCCAGGCAGAAAACTGGGGATCGGTCTCAGCCGGCTACTCAGCAGCAGCCTCATCAGCCCAAGGGAAACGGTCAGACTAACGACTGTTCTGCTAAGGATAGGCGTGGCGGTAATGACAATTACCGTAACAACGCCGGGCAATCCAGCAACAGCAGGTCCTAATACTTACAAAATTCCTTATGTTTATGTTATAACTCATATTCTGACACTTTAGCAAACTTCTACCAGGAACCATGGAAATGGTAGGGACCAGAACCAGAGAGGTTCGCAGCCTAGCCGTCCAGCTATCACTGGTATTCAATCTTACGATTAACCGCTTCGTTCGTTGTACCCAACTATTATATCTTATGTAAAATGTTTTATCAGGTCCTCAGCCAGCCAGAGCACCTGTTGGAGGATACACTCATCCTCTTTGCTCTACTTGCCACCGTAGGCACCCAGGACCATGTCGTCGTAATACTGATGCGTGCTTCAAGTGTGGTCTTCCTGGCCATATTATGAAGGACTGCCGTAAGGGCGAGATGGAGGGTACATCGGGACATGCTGATACCAAGCCGCTTCCTACTGCTGGGCGTGTCTACACGACATCTCGAGACCAGGCCAACAAGTCTACAGGTACCATCACTGGAATCTTGTATATGTATGGTCGCGCTGCATGTGTTCTTTTTGATACGGGTGCTACTCACTCGGTTATTTCTACTGCTTATGCTAAGAACATTAGGATGCCTCCCTTGCCACTAGAAAATAGGCTTACTATTTCCACGCCTTTGAGGGACTCTGCATTAATCACCCATGTATACAAGAGTCTTCCCCTAGAATTTGATGATAAGGTTCGACCTGTCGACGCACTTCCGCTGGACATGAATGACTTCGACATGATTTTGGGCATGGATTGGCTATCCAAGTATCATGCTACCATAGACCGCCATTCATATCGATTTATCTTCGGTGATGTCAATGCACCAGAGTACATTCATAATGGGTTCATACCCGGACGGTCTGTACATGTCATATCCACCCTGCAAACGCGTGCACTACTGTCACATGGCTGCGAGGGTTATCTAGCTACGGTTCACGACATGGATGTTGAATCTCCATCGATTCAGGATCAACCAACAGTGTCGGAATTCCAATACGTGTTTCCGGCAGAACTTCCGGGCATACCACCTGCACGAGAAGTGGAATTCAGTATCGAGCTGGTTCCAGGAGCTGAACCAATCTCCAAGGCTCCTTATCGCATGGCTCCAATAGAGCTGAAGGAGCTGAAGGATCAACTGCAAGAACTTCTTGAACGAGGTTTCATTCGACCGAGCGCATCTCCATGGGGCGCACCGGTCTTGTGTGTTAAGAAGAAGGACGGCAGTATGCGTCTTTGCATAGACTATCGCGAGCTCAACAAGATTACCATTCGGAATAGGTATCCACTGCCACGCATTGACGATCTGTTTGACCAACTCCAAGGTGCCAAACACTTCTCCAAGATTGATCTTAGGTCAGGCTATCATCAGCTACGGGTCAAGGAGAAGGACATCGCTAAGACTGCCTTTCGTACTCGTTATGGCCACTACGAATTTGTAGTTATGCCATTTGGCCTGACAAATGCTCCAGCAGTGTTTATGGATCTGATGAACAGAATCTTCCATGAATTTCTGGACAAATTCGTCATTGTTTTCATCGATGACATCCTGATTTTCTCAAAGTCCAAGGAGGAACACGAAGACCATCTTCGTACAGTACTACAGATTCTTCGCCAGAAGCAGCTGTATGCTAAATTCTCCAAGTGTGAGTTCTGGTTAGACAAGGTGGCCTTCTTAGGTCACATTGTATCAGCAGAAGGAATCACTATGGATCCAGCGAAGGTTGAGGCCATTACTAATTAGCCGAGGCCGACATCGGCGACGGAAGTCCGCAGTTTCTTAGGCTTAGCTGGCTATTACCGTAGGTTCGTGGAGAACTTTTCCCGCCTAGCACTACCATTGACCAAACTGATACGGAAAAGGGAGAAATTCGTCTGGACTGAAGATCGAGAGAAGAGCTTTGAATACCTGAAGCAAAAGCTAGTATCTGCACCTATTCTTACTCTACCATATGGTACGGGTAGATTTCAAATCTACAATGATGCATCGGGGAAGGGACTTGGCTGTGTTCTCATGCAACATGGGAAAGTGATCGCGTACGCTTCACGGCAGCTTAAGCCTTATGAAGAGAATTACCCCACGCACGATCTGGAACTTGCTGCAGTCGTGTTTGCATTGAAGATATGGAGACACTACTTATATGGAGAATCATGTGACCTTTTCACGGACCACAAGAGCTTGAAGTATATCTTCACTCAGCGTGAATTGAACATGAGGCAGAGGAGATGGTTAGAGCTGTTGAAGGATTATGACATTAATCTACAGTATCATCCCGGAAAGGCAAATGTAGTAGCAGATGCCCTTAGCAGGAAGTCCGGAATGATCAACGGCATTAGAATCGAAGAGGAAATCATAAGAGACTTGGAACGACTAGACATCGAGTACATGGTACGTGGACAGCACGGTTACTGGGCTAATCTTAGAGTAGAACCCGAGTTGCTATCTAAGATCAAGGAAGCTCAGAAGGACGACGGAGAAATCTGGGCGATAGTACAGAATTTGGAGAAGCAGACATAATTCAGAGTAGATGCAGATGGTATCGTATGGCAGGGCACTAGACTTTGTGTTCCTGATGACCAAGAACTCTGGGAAGCTTTGTTAGCTAAAGCTCACAGCTCCCCATTCTCGATACATCCTGGTTCAACTAAAATGTACCATGACATCAAGCAGTAATTTTGGTGGAGTGGTATGAAACAGGATGTGGCCACTTACGTCTCCAAATGTCTTACCTGCCAGCAGGTTAAGATCGAGCATCAGCGATCTGGCGGTCTCCTTCAACCGTTAGACATTCCAGAGTGGAAGTGGGATAAAATCACCATGGATTTTGTTACCGGTCTTCCACCTACCAAAAGGAAGCACGATGCAATTTGGGTTATCGTTGATCGACTTACCAAATTAGCTCATTTCTTACCGATCCGCAAGGAAGATCCGGTAAGTAAACTCACAGATACGTATAGACGAGAGATCATGAGACTCCACGGTGCACCATCCAGCATCGTCTCAGACAGAGATCCTCGATTCACTTCGCGCTTTTTGAAAAGTCTGCAGAAAGCTTGGGGTACACAACTTAAGCTTAGCACGGCTTTTCATCCTCAAACGGACGGACAGTCGGAGCGAACCATTCAGACATTAGAGGATATGTTGAGGTCACGTGCGTTGGAATGGACGGGTGATTGGGACGAATACATCTGTTTGGTGGAGTTTGCATACAACAACAGTTGGCACGCAAGCATCAAGTGTGCTCCATTTGAGATGTTGTATGGCAGAAAGTGTCGCGCCCCAATCTGCTGGGATCAGGTTGGCGAGCGAACACTCGAAGGACCAGAAATCATAGAGATGACAAATGAGAAGATCGCAGTAGCTAGGCAGAAAATTCAGGAGGCACGGTCACGTCAGAAGAGTTACGCCGATAAGCATCGTAGGGATTTACACTTTAACGTAGGAGATCACGTCTTCCTTAAGGTTTCGCCGGCACGTGGTGTTAGACGCTTCGGGATTAAAGGGAAGCTCAGTCCTCGTTTCATCGGACCGTTTGATATCATTGAACGAGTCGGTGAAGTATCTTACCGATTGGCGTTACCTCTGCAGCTTTCGCATGTGCACAATGTGTTTCATGTGTCCTTACTCAGAGGGTACCAATATCATCCCCTTCACATGGTTCAGTATCCACTAGAACAGATTCGTGAAGATCTCACTTTTATAGAAGAACCCGAACGAGTTCTTGACAGACAAGAACGAGTCATGAGAAAGAAGACGATTCCATTCGTCAAAATTCTATGGAGGGATCATACCGAGCGGGAAGCCACTTGGGAAGTCTATCCGGGCTTCTAACCCTCATTTCATATTTTGGATTCGGGTATGTTCTTATTTCCAGTTTACTTTATCTATAATTTGGGGACGAATTATTCTTTTTAGGGGGGAAGAGTTGTAAAACCCGCATGCTTTTACCATGCATAGTACCCTTAGGATCGTACGTACTAGTTAAAAACTTTCCTAATATAGCATGATTACGATTACGTGTTAGGAGTTTACGTATTACGTACGTGTTAGAACACGATAAGTATTTTATATGAACGATCACGTAATAATTATTTAGCAATAATTAATCACGAACATGCGATCACGAAATCACGAGCGTAATTAAAACACGAGCTATTATTAATTACGTATATATATTTAATACGAGCGTAACTAAACTTATTAGATTATGGTATTTACGTAACGAGAACATTTAAAACACGAACATAACTAAACACAAACGACTAACTAAATAACAAGACACGAAATGAGGTACGGGAACCCCACGGGGGGTCCCTACCCGCGGCCAAACAAGGGTAATGGGCCAAGCCCATTACCAATTTTTACTAGAAGGAGGGTTAATTAAATTTTACTACTCAAAATCACTTTACAGAAGACTTCAAGAAAAAACTAAACCCTCTCTTTCTCCTCTCTTTGTGCCGCCACCCTTGAATCATCATACAAGGTGATTCCTTGATCTCGGATCTTGAAAATTTGTTGTTTGTTCGTGTTTGTTCTTCATTCCCTTGATCCCCGAATACGGTAAAACCTTTTTAAACCTTTTCTATTAATTTAATCTTTTTATTAATTATGAACATGTGATGTTTTTATAAAAATACATTAATTAAACATAGATCTAACATGTTTTGATGATTAATTAAATCAAAGGGTCGATTAAGGGGTGTTTGGTTTTGGGCCGCAGGCTGCAACCGACCCCAAGGGGGTTTCGGTTTGCTTAGCCGACACCACCAATACCATATGGTCTTGGTTGGTGCGTGTGGGTCCCACGACAGCAAGGGGTACCCCGATTTGGTTCGGGGTACGGTGTCGATTCATGTCCGGTTCATGTTTTTAAGCTTAGATCCGGTTCATGGTTATGTTAGTTTTTTTTATGTTATGAACTTAGGATAAAATTAAATTAATAAAGATGTAATTAATTTAATAACATGACTTAGGTTAATTAATTATTACTAATCATGAAATTATTTTAACCTAAGTATTTATATTATTAAGACTTATAATTAATTAATTAATTTAAAAACCATGGATATAATTAATTAATAAACATGACTTAGGTTATATTATTAATATTTAATAATACATATTTTAACCTAAGTACTTAATATATTTAATTAAAAACATGTTATACTTTAATTAATTATTATAACATATAGTTTAATTAAATTACATGAAATAATTATTAAACTATACAATATATCATATGACTTAGAAAATAATCATGAAGACAATTAGGCTTATATACTTAGCTTATTTAACCAGCTTATTTCTAATTATGGAAACTTTCTATTTTTAGAAACTTAATTAAATAAGGCAGCTAATTTATTTATGGAAACCAGCTATTTTTAGAAACTTATTTATTTAAGGCAGCTAATCTATTTATGGAAACTTATTTAATTAAGGCAGCTAATCTATTTATGGAAACTTATCTATTTTAAGCAGTAAATCTATTTTTGGAAACTTTCTAGTTTTGGAAACATTCTATTTTTGGAAACTTTCTATTTTTGGAAACTTTCTATTTTTGGTAACTTTCTATTTTTGGAAACTTTCTATTATTGGAAACTTTCTATTTTTGGAAACTTTCTATTTTTGGAAACTTTCTATTTTAGGAAACCTGCTATTTTTGGCAAGTTACTTATTATTACACAGTAAGTATAATAACACATGAAATATCAGAAATACTTAATCAGAATGAACAGAATATAAGATTTAACACAGTTTAAGGCTTTAAACAGTAAAACATAGTAAGAACATATGAAATAAGCTAAGACATGACATAAAACCAGCTATGTATTTAGTAAGCAGATACTTATTTCATGTACGTATTTATGTAGCACTAGTGTTTCGGAAGTAGGATTCTCGCAGTTCATCGTTCTTGTTCACTGGACATAAGGTACGGATTCCTGTCCTTTCAGTATGGACATTCTTTCCTTATTAGGATTTCCCTGTATGCAGCCAACTGTTTTCCCGTAGTATAAGTATGAGTTTGATTGCTTATGTTTAAATATGATTACCTATAGCCATATACATGCATGACCAGTTTCACCTAGCTATGAAGGAACCATAACCATAACATTAGAGGCACTGATGTTATGACTTTACTACGGCGGAGTGATTGCTCGTGGCGTCCCTTCAGCTTTTGGCCATTTATTTATATTTATCATGTGGGGCGTATGGGTGCATCCTAGTTACACGTTTTTATTCAGGATTACATGGTGAATGTGGTGTGTGACTTGCATCCTTCACAAGGAGCTGATCCCTCCTACCCATAAAACCAGTATATTAAATTAGAGGTAGCCCCTCTAATTTGCATGATGAGGTCACCCCTCCAATTATTCATGCACGGTGGATTTTCATGACCTATATTGGCTAACGGTAAAATATGACAAACAGTTTTTATAAGATAAACATAAGACTTTCAAACTATAAAACCAGTTTTATTAAGACTTAACCAGGTTACTCGGGACTTAGTTTTCTTCCGCTGTTATTATGTTATATGCTTATCCTATTCATGCTTTATTGTACATCCGTGCACTGAGCGTATTGCTCAGCCGTTTTCCTTTTCTATGTTCCCAAAACGGCAGGTACTCAAGGACGCTCGTAGATACTAAGAGTACGTGCATATGGACGGAAGCTGTCTAGCCTTCTTTACATTATGCATTTCCTTTCTTTATGATACTTATGCTTTGGACATTGTTTAGTCCTTTTCCTTTACTATACTATGTTTGTGTGTGATGAGCTTTACTTTTGGACTACCGATGTTTGATTCCAGTATTTTCCTTTATATGGTCAAGTAATGTTTAGACATTTTACCTTGTATGCTTTGATGACACGCCATAATTATTGTGATATTTCCATTTCCAAAATGGGGTGTTACAAAGCGAGAGTGCGATTTGCAAGCTCAAGAGTCATCTTTGTTGGTGTAAGATCGGGTAATGATAATGTTTTCCAAACACTTAAAGGCATCAAATTTATACTTGCACCGAGATCAGCTAAGGCAGTAAATTCTTTGGTTTGGTTTAAAGTACATGGTAGCACAAAACGACCGGGATCTCCAAGTTTTTTTGGAAGTTCTTTAAGAAGGACTGCAGAACAGTTTTCATTCAATTAAGTATTAACAAACTCGGCCATCTTGTCCTTCTTATTAAGCAATTCCTTAAACATCTTAAAAAATTTAGGCATTTGGGCAAGAGCTTCAACAAGGCTAAAGGTGATGGTCAGTCCCGAAATATTCTTCAAATAGTTCGACACTTGAATGTCATCCTTGGTGAGCAATTTTCCCTTGTCTAAGCGAGAAGGATAAGGAATATTGGGTTTATAGGTGGAAGGTGGGGTTGGTGGAGGGTTCTTCTTGGGTGCTTCTTCATGCATAGGTGGAGACGGTAATGGAGAACTAATACTAAGCGTGGGAGTAGTAGGGATAAATGGTGGTGGAGGAGGTGTAGATGGAGTAACTGGGGGAGGGATAGATGGTCCTACTAAGGTTTCTCCACTACGTGTAGTAATAGCAATCACATTCGCTCTCGGGTTGGTGACGGTATTTGAAGGTAGAGAGCCCGAAGTAGAGGGTTGAGGAGTTGGTAAGAAACTAGCCAGCATATTCTTCAAATCATTTATTTGAGTGCTAAAAGAGGTTTGTATATCATGTCGAAGCTCGGATCTAATATCAGTACCTTGCTTAGTGATATCTCCTTTCAAGTTAATGATTTGGCTTTGAAGATTCTTAATTTGCTCTCCTTGGGTCCTCATGAAAGCTTCAACATCTTGATTAATAGGTGGGGCTTGTTGAGCGGGTGGGTGATAAGGATTAGAAGCTCGAGGTGGGTTTGGGTTGCTTCTATCGTAGTTGTTGGGGTTGTGGTTTTGAGAAGAAAAACCGGGTGAAAGAAAGTTGTTAGAACGGTAACTTAGCAAGTTACGATCACCTTGAGGTCAGGCTTGGTAGTTTTCCGTTGAATAGTTACCATAAACTGCATACACGTTTTTCGGATAATTAAAATAAATGTGGAAGACGTTAAAGTAAATGACGGGTAATTAAAACTAAAACTAATTAAAACGTAAATGGTGCAATATTAAAACTTTTAAAAGTAAATAAATTTAATGACAAAAACTAAAACTCGACGAAAAGTAAATTTGACAATGTAATAAAAATGTGAACTTGAAATTTAAATTAAAGAAAAACGATTAAAATAACACTAAAGTAAAATGGCGGAAAAATAAGTTTTAAAAAATAAACTAAAAATTACTAGAAAAACACTTGGTAAAAACAGAGATTTCGGGAAGCGTGAAAAATTTGAAAACTTAAAATAATGCAAATTTAAAATAAAATAACACTAAGACAAAATATTAAACAAAACAAACCTGTCAGAATACACCTAATCGGAATCCCGTCGGAATACGATCGGAATCCAAACTCACCACTACTATCGGAATATGTCACGGCCGGAATCCAGATCGGAATGTAGAAAGAGCACCTCTGTCGGAATGTTGATCGGAATCCCCTATCAGAATCAGGATCGGAATCCTGGTCACAAACTCCTAATCAGAATACCCAACAAAACCCCTTGTCGGAATGCAAATCAGAATCCCCATCGGAATGACAAACCCTATTCCGATGGCTGTGATCGGAATGTTGGTCGGAAAGGCAAAACCCCCTTCCGATTTGGTATGATCGGAATAAAGTAGGCAAAACGTAATAAGCTAGATCAAATAAGATAATAACCAAATAAGCCAACAACTAAAAACTTTATCAAAAACACATATAAGAAAAAGCTAATAAGCTAAAATTCAAAAACTTTTAAAAACACTAAATGATAAAATATTTAAAAACGGCTTTTTAATAAAAAGAACTTTTATAAAAACTTAAGTAAATTCAAGATAAACACAAATAAGCTATAAAAATCAATAATCCAAAACAATCAAAAGCATAAAAACATAACATTTAATCAAATAAGCAAAACAATAAGCACATAAACATAAAGATTAAGCAAAACAAGAAAGGTAGAATGAGAGATTAAAAATAAGAACTTGATTAAAAGTAAAGATTCAATAATAAAATTAAAAGACTTACTTGAAGTAAAAGGCAAGAAATTTAAGGTGCAAGAAATTAACGTGCAAGACAAAAAAATTAAATGACAATTAAGTAAATGACATGAAATGAAAGGGTGGAAGACTAAAATGGAAGACTATTTTGTCAAGATAGCCAACACCTCCTAATGTGTCATTAGGAGGATATTTATAGTGATTAGGGAAGGTTAAGCATGTGTTGATTCATTTTTCTTATTCACGTCTTTTCCTCTTCTAAATTCTTCGACTTTCTCGACTTTGTCTCGGGATTATTTGAACTCGTCTTATATTTTCTTTATTTATTAGACTTGAGTTCTTCGGCTTTATTAAACTTCCATCTTTAGACTTTTTCTTCGATAAATCTTCAGAATAGGCCTTGGACTTCCGTTCTTTTTGCAATCTTGATCTTTTGACTTCGTCTTTGGTCTTTTTCTTCGACAAAAGCCCGTGAAAGCCCATGTTTTCTTCCTTTTTCACATTTTGATCCTAAATCACAACAAAAACACAAACCACACATAATTCCGACATTTACGACATAAAATACACGTTTTGGCTTGGTTATTATTATAATTAAGTGGTAAAAGGATAAGTGTTTTCACACTTATATAATGCGTGCATTAATTATAGGCATGGTTCGCAGGTTTGACTGCAAAAGTGCACCACATGGGCCCACTTTCAAGATACTCAAACTGATCAAGAGGTGACCCGTGGGTCCCTTCTAACGGTTCAGTTGTGTCAATGATCGCATCCGTTAGATGGGCGTAGTGGATTACACGTGGCAATCATCCAGGGCACCTCGTAACTCGAGGCAACCCTATAAAAAGCTGGTCTGTGTAACTGTGCACACACACAGTTAACAACTCTTTCCATCAGGTTAGACCACCGCGCTTTTCTACTCATACTTATAAATCATGGTGAAAGATAACCCCACTATCACGTGCGTTCTTAACGTGATGCCCTCGGACAAATACATGGATTTTTTGTCCGAGTATTACATTCCTGAGAGCGTACACCCCACCTATCCAGGTTATGGTGAAGCTATCACGGACGCTCCTGCTGGGAAAATAGGCGTTTCCACGCGCCTATTTGACTCGGAAAACTACCACATCCCTCTATCTAAGTTCCTTGTAGATATTCTAACATACTATGATTTTCATATATCCCACCTACATTGTATAGGAGCGTGTAAAATTAACCAATTTGAGATCACATGCTGTTGGAAATACGTTTTTTACGTATTTAGAAAGGATCGGTCACTCCAACGATATATACGAAGTATGGGCTCGTGATCTAATATGTATACATATAACCCACAAAGCCCACATGTACGGTGGGCTATATATACCTCTCCTAGCATGTTAGGAGGGGTTGGTGGTTAGTTGTTCAATTTACATTTCACTCAATCAATCTTTCTCTCTAATCCTCTCCTTTCTCTCTCTACTTTCTATCTCTAAGTTCTTTATATCTCTCCTTCTCTTTAGATCATCACAACACTTGTACAATCCTGGACCTACAATTGGTATCAGAGCCAAGGTTAGATTGGTTTGTTCTTGTGTTTGTTTTGATTGATTTTAGTGGGTTTTGATTTAATCAAGCTCAAATCTTGAATTTTTTTTGCGTTTTTGTTGTTTAAATGTGTACACAAATCGATTACATAGATGTGGTAGTGATTTGGGTTAATTGATTTGGTCAAAATCGCAAATTTTTAATTATTTGGGTGATTTCGGGGTTTTTTCGATTGACAGTGGGTTTAGATCCGTAAAACAGTGTGTCGGCTTCTTGTTTATCCGAAAAAATGATTTTCGGAAAAGGGTTTTGGTTATCCGAAAAACTGAGTTTTCCCGAAAAAGTAAAATTATCCGAAAAAGGTTTTTCCCGAAAAAGGTTTTTCCCGAAAAAGGTGATTTATCCGAAAAAGAAGCTTTATCCGAAAATCAATCATTATTCCGAAAAATCCCAATTATCCGAAAACAATTATCTTTTTTTTCTGAAAATACTTGTTTATCCGAAAAATTATCTTTTCCGAAAATACTTGTTTATCCGAATAGCTCGTTTATTCCGAAAATACAGGTTTATCCGAAAATCATTTATTCCGAAAATTCCTGCTTTATCCGAAAACTGCACTTTTTCCGAAAAAGGTTATTTATCCGAAAAGGCCAATTTTTCCGAAAATACCTACTTTTTCCGAAAACACCATTTTTCCGAAAATACATTTTATCCGAAAACAGGGTGTTTTTTCCGAAAACTTAAGTTTATCCGAAAACATTGATTTTTCCGAAAACAAAGTTTTTTCCGAAAATACCTGCTTTATCCGAAAATAGCACTTTATCCGAAAACCCTGCCTTTTTCCGAAATTCTCCTTTTATCCGAAAATCTCCATTTTTCTGAAAACACCATTTATCCGAAGATCTCAAAATATTCCAAAAATATTTTCAAAAACGTGTTTAATTTTGCCTTGGAGAATTTTTGGTTTCTCGAGAAAAAATATTTAGAGGATTTAATCATTTTTCTTCACTACCAAGGGATTTATATCGACAACACAAACACCATTATTTTCTTTCATTGATCAATCCACAAGTAATCTTTACATTATTGTTCATCGAACTTCAATGGAATCGTTAAATTCGACATATCAAGCGGGAGAATTGCAACACGATACAAGAAGAGGTCACAAGGGAATAGAATCAGGAGGAAAACAGGAAACAAATAGCATGTCAGGTACATATAATCTTCTTCATATGTTGTCTGAAATGAATGCGCTAATTAACACTCCTTCTAATTGTTTTACGACTGCTTCTTTAACCAACTCTGCTTCTAGAATTGAAGAGCTTGAAACGATTTTAGCTCAGCAATAAAAAGAGCGTGAGGATGCCAAAATTGAATTTTCAAAGAAAACGGAGAAATTTGAAAAGTAATTTGAAAAACTTGAAAATTCAAAGGTTGTTCTTGAACGAAAATTGGATCAAAAAGTTCTGGATTCTAAAGCTGAAAAGGATAATCTTTTGAAACAAATTAAGTTGCTAGAATCTTAATTGGCATCCCTAGATAAATTCAAAGAGAATGAGACTTTAAAGGCTCAAGTTCAGGAAAAGGTTTTCGCTATAGCTGCGTTGAAAAACGAATTGAGGAAAACTAAAGGAACTAGTGTGGAAACTAAGCTTGAAAAACCATCAATCTTGGGGAAACCGCGTCAAATCCAGTCTGTTAGACAACCGACTGCATTTAGAACCGAGCGACCAAAATCCTCGAGACCGCAGTTTGCCTCCCAAGTTGATATGGTCCATCTCTCTAGGCCAGTCACTCCACCAACTAGGGCCAATGTGACTAAAACAGCTTTTGCAAGACCTAATCACATGATTGCATCTAGTCTCCCTATACATAGTCCAAAGAACACGTCTCGAACTAGTTCAAATGACGTTCACCATCAATTTGGTCTAAGGGAAGCTATTCAAAAGACACAAGTAAGAGATAAGAATTTCAAACCTAGTTAGATGCCTTCTAGATTAACCAACACTGCTAACCGTAGCATGTCATATCCTAGGAGCATCAATCAATCACCTAGAAATTCTAGATCTTACTCGGACATTAAATATGTTACTTGTAAAACATGTAGGAAATGTGTTTTTAAGGCAAATCATGACTTTTGTGTCAAGAAATACCTTCATGAGGTGAACTCCCATGCTAGAATTAAATCCCAGTGGCTAGCTAAAATCAAACCTATTGGTAAAGTTTGGCGCCCCAGTGGTAGAACATTCACTCTTGTAGGAAATGAGTGCCCTTTAACTAGGATAGACTCCGATTCTACTAAGACTAACAGGGAGGAAATTGAAAAGGATGATACATCACTTAAGCCTGAACTTAAGGTTTTCTATAAAAGGAAACGTTTGCCAACTAAGACAAGTGAATAATCTCATCAGGTCACCTCTGGCACAAGTAAGGCCAACTGTGAACCCCCACATGGTTCTAAGATAGGTATCGCTAACCCATAGAAAAGCATACAAACTTCAACTGAGAATGAAGGTACCAAAGTCAAGAATCAACAAAAACAGACCGGTCCGATGTTTGTACACCGTTCAACTAAGGACACTCTCAGAGTTTGGTTACTAAAGAAGCTGATATTAGAGAAACAAGTGTCTCAGGGGATTTGCAGCTAAGTTCGTGTACATGGCTCCTCGTTAAATAACAGACAATGACCCGATCTTAAAATAAAGTAAAGTTTATCACCGATGATAAACTTATCCTTATTAACGAGAAATTAAATTTTCTCGGACACGAGCTTACATTAAAACTATTCAAAAGTTTTAAGCTCGTGTAAATGGCTCATAGTCAAATCACAGTCTATGACCCTAACTTCAAAGAAAGGGAAGTTTATCTCGTCAAACGATAACTTACCCTCAAAGCGAGAAATTAAATTTTCTCGGACACGAGCTTACATTTAAACTATTCAAAGGTTTTAAGCTCGTGTATTTTGTTCATTGTTAATGTCAGACAATGACCCGGACTTGAAATAAAGGAAAGTTTATCTTGTCAACGATAACTTAGCCTCACAACGAGAAATTAATTTTTCTCGTGCATGAGCTTATATTAAAAACATTCGAAGTTTTTTAAGCTCATGCACAACGGCTTTCAGTCACATGACGGATTGTAACCCGCGCTTCACAGAAAGGAAAGTTTATCACCGATGATAAACTTATCCTCATTAACGAGAAATTAAATTTTCTCGGACACGAGCTTACATTAAAACTATTCAAAGGTTTTAAGGTCGTGTAAAATGGCGTATAATCACATTTCAGATTATGCCCAGCACTTCAAAGAAAAGGAAAGTTTATCGCTGATGATAAACTTATCCTTACAACGAGAAATTTATTTTTCTCGGGCATGAGCTTATGTTAAAAACATTCGAAGTTTTTAAGCTCATGCACAATGACTTACAGTTAAATATCAGACTGTAACTCAGACTTCAATTTCAGGAAAGCTTATTTTTAATGATAACTTATCCTCTTAACGGGAAATTCATTTTTCTCGGTCATGAGCTTGTATTAAAACATTCCAAGTTTTAAGCTCAGAAAGGAAAGTGTATTTTTTTAAATAAGAGAACTTTTCCTCATAACGAGAAATTCATCTTTCTCGGTCATGAGCTTTACATTAAAACATTCAAAAGTTTTTCAAGCTCCTGAAAACGACTTCTAAGTAAATGTCAACTTAAGACTCGTTCTTCAGTTAAAAGGAAAGTCTATCGGTGAAGATAAACTTATCCTCACAACAGGAAGTTTACAACTTCTCGGACTTGAGCTCGTTTTGTAAAATATTCAACATCTTAAGCTCAAGTAATTGGTTTTCAAAACATTGAACACAATTTTTCGAGAATTTCTTAAAAAGTTTTTTCTAAATCTTTCAAAATTGAGTGTTCAAAAATGTTTTGATAAAAACAGCATGTCTTATGGAATCAATAATATTTACGATACTAGAAATGTCATTCAATAATGACACGGGGTTGTAAATAAAGTTCAAGCAGAAGTTCAAATGTTTTAAAACGTGCTCAAAATGGCTTGCTATTATTTCAGATAGTAACCCGCTTTTCATATTAAAGTCAAGCATTTCACCAGAAAGCTTTGACTCAACAACGGGAATTAGTTTTCTCGGGCATGGTTTACTTTATAACCATGTAGGGGATTGTGTTTACGTAATAACACAATCTAACACGAATATATGTACGTGTCAGTGCATTTATTTGTTAAAACAAGAGAAATCTTGTTTTTATGAAGTTATCATCTCCACAATCCGCAACAACTTACAATTGATATCTACACACTCGACGATGCAACTACTCAAATGGAGACTACAGCTCTTTCAATAGAACACGGGTCAACAATTGAGGGGGAGCAATTGTCCAGCATTCATAATCTTTGATGCCGAAAGTGCCAAGGTCACTAATTGGTGTCAATACAATGATATCAATCGTACACATGGTGTCAAGAGATAACTTCAGACGTGACGAGGCGACCAACATTCGTGAACAAGAACCATGTGATTCTATCATATGGTGTTCTCCATCATTCAGGTCCAACCTCGTAAATTGCTACTCTTGTGAATACATTATCATATATGATCTTTACACATGATAAATACCTTACGCTTGTGTTTAAAAGGTATTTAATTTACGTGTCAAGTACACCCTCATTAATGTGAGGGGGAGCTTGTGTAAATCATGAAGATAATTGTGTTGATCCCAAACTTAGATCGATTTAGCTTTGTGTAAACGAGATTAAATCAAGTTAAACACTTAGAGAAACTTTGTTGTATAAACAATTCAAGTATTATTCGGAATTAATACTTGAATGAAGAACAAACAAAACAAATAAACCAAACTTTCACTTTGATTGCTGATCGAACTTGCGTACAATGAAAGTGTAAAAACGTATATTAAACTAAAACCTAAATGCCTCCTTTTATAGATTAAGGAGCCTTGCACAAGAGTCTACCTATCAGCTAATTTAGGTAAAGATAAATATAGAAAATACAATGACGAACATATCTTTACTAGAAATACAAAACATGTAGACTAAGTATTCTATCAGTGCTTGGACTTCTTCTCATCAGCGCTTGATTTCTTCTTGTCAATGCTTGATCTGTCAACGCTTGATTTCTTCTTATCAACGTCCAATTAACTCTTGTCAGCGTCTAAGTGTCTTGGCTCATTTTATTCCCAACAATCCTCCCCTAAACTTGATATCTACTCTAGTAATCAAGTTTTTGAATAAAAACTAAGTACAAGGAGGATTCTTACAAATACAAATCACTTGTTAATTAGAAAATAAATAAATCTAATTAAATCTTTGCCAACATCACTTGTATAATCCATTTCCAGCTGTGTTGACACCATTTTCTTCAAAACTTCTTTGGACATGGGATATTCAGCATCCACAAGAAGATATTCTGAAAACTTTGTAGTACTCAAATGGTAATCACCAACTGCTGAATGTAGATGCCGTTGAAGTCCACTGATATTATCCAGATCCAACCATATTGCATCTGCATCATTTGGCTCACACATCCTCTTGAATGTGGACCAAATCTTTATTCCATTGACTAAAGTAGGTGCTTCAGCCTCATACTTGGTCTTCATCAATCCCCAAATATCTACCATGTCTTCTCTATCCAGGCTTGCAAACAAAGAGATAAGAGTAGTAAAAGTATGTACCTTCTTTCCATATATGCCAATCATCCAAAACCCACTTGCATCTTCTTCATAGTGAACTATAGGGTTTCTGGAATCAAAAGGTAATACCTCTTCAATATGTGAAGCTTCCAAAGGCGAGAGCTTAATACTTCTTCTAATAATTGCTTCACTAGGATTCACTCTATCCAAATTCTTTGGGAACTCAATTGGAAGTCCCTTCTTTACAGGCCTTGGTGCAATTAAAGCCTTTTGGACCTGCATCTCTTCTGCAAGTTCTTCCTTTCTTTCATCAGAAAGGAGTCTAATAGTATTCTCCTCTTGAACACGTGCCCATATGGGATAGGCATGAAACTCCAATTCATCAAAGGACAAATCCTACAACTTCTTGAAAGTCCAACCCCCCTGATGACATCTGAGAAGCATATAGTAAAGCTCCCTTCTATCCTTCTTTGTCTGTGTAAGAACCTTGCTAGCCTTATACTTAAAGATTAACTTGTAATCTATTTGAACTCTTAAGAGAATCTTCAAACCCCAAATCTGATCTGAAATAGTCATGTCTGGATTCTCCATAACCTTATTCTCCTATGCAAAGTACATCTGCACCACTTCAGCATATCATAATCTACCTTCATTTTCAACTCCTCAAGCCTTTCCTTAGCCAACTCATCACCATATTTAAGACTCTCTGGATCTTCAATAATCATCACACTTGAATCAGTACTCTCATCATCACACTTGGATCAGTACTCTCATCATCACTTCCTCCCTCATTACTTTTAGGAGCAGCCACATTTGGTGACTCAATAGTAGTCTCCTTCGTCCTCTCCTTTTCCTCAAATTGTGCAGCCAAAATGGAATCAAAATGTACTTGATCTGCATCCTTGGGAACTTCTTCTTCTACCATAATCCCTTTACCTTTATCTAATACATCAGTAGTGGGTAAAGAAGTTGATGGTACCTGTGTAGACACATCCTTGATGATAGCTGATGACTGGGATACACCAACTACATCTGCAAGTCTCTTAGCGTCCAAACTATGAGTGTCAACGCCTAATTTACTCTTGTCAGCGCTTGACTTTGTGAACTGCTCCATCATTTCAACAAAATACAAATTTGTAGGGGTAACCAATGAAGTATCAAAACCTGGTTGGCTCTTCAAATCTGTAAGAGCCTCAGCTATACCCAAAGAATCACCAAGAGAAGTACCTTCTTGTGACCCTTTGTCACTCATATGGACCTGTTCATCCTCCCCTTTGGAAGAATCCTCCTCCCTACGCCTAGTGCTAGCTCCTTCCAAAATAACTATCCTCTCCCTCAATTGCTTGAGTTCAAGGCCTTGTGTGTTGACAATCGGTACAAGGTCTGCATTTTTCTTTTGTAAGCTAATGCATACTCTTGATACAAAAGTTGGGTGATCCTTGCTAGACCCGAATTAGGTTTAATTCGGGTTGGCTGGACACCGGCTCCTGCACCAAGTGAATTATCTGGTTGGGATCCTGCACACTAAACAACACGCGTTAGGCTTACCGTGGGAATGTTTCCCACGATTAGACTCCGGCGTGAGAGTAAGTAATCGGTTAGGGTTATAGGAATCGGATGAGAGATGAGAGTGTGTAGAATATAATACCTTTGTGGAACCCTTAGGGGTTCCTTATATAGGTAGTGAAACCCTAATGGGCTGTCACTGATGCTTCGGCCCCAAGGAAAGGACAATCACCAGATTTAGATTGATTGTTATCTTCTAATTATGGTGAGTGAATATCCTTCCCTTTGGGATAAATCTTAATCATAGTAGGAGTATGATTCTGTCTAACCCTGCACCGGGCATGCCGGGCCGTGGGCCGCACACGTGTGTGCGGTTACTATTCATCCATGCCCATAAGCTCAAATAACATTATTCCCACCCATTCGTGATGGGCCGGATACGGGTAGTACCCGTGGGCCGGGTTCATGACCCGACTGGGGAATATACGTCATCATGTCCCCCCAGTCTAGTTGTTACAGCCGTAGGCGTAACCTCTAGACTACCAAGATGCTCCCCGGACGTACCAAGAAAGATCCTCTAGGGAATGATAAATAATCAAAGCTTTGTTTCGGCCGCATATGGCAACCTTACATGGATTGAACTCCCCAGCCGCACGTGACGACCGAGACAAACTAAATGCAGCATTGAATATAGTCTTACGTTTGACCGCATAACCCGACACATGAATGAATGCATTAATGGTAGTCAATTAATCAGTCGCACACCTGCAAAATTACACCATTAATGCCCACCATTGAGCCATGTAAAACTGTTAAGAAGTGACCCATGGGTCCCTTCTGACGTTTTCAAAAGTGTCAGAAATCCCACCCGTTGGATGGGCGTAGTGGTTTACACGTGGCAAACATCTACGTTAACTCGGAAATAGAGGCAACCTTATATAAGAGTCGGTGTGTGCTACTGTTACACACACAGTTCATAGTCATTCCGTGACCATTGCAATGTCCTCATGCAATGCATTAGTTACAAAGCACGTTTACACTTTTCATCATAATCAATCCATAGTGGCCTTTATTAAAGAGATAGAAAATTAAAAACATTCAAAGTAAAGAAATCAAAAGCATACCTTGGGTTTTGGAAATGTCATGAATAATCATCATCCTCAAGTTTTCACTTTCTCCAAACCAAGCTTAAAAACGAGATCATTGTTATTATAAGTTAGCAAACTAACACGAACTCATGTGGGCCAATTACTCACTTAGACTCCCTTATTCCTAGGTGTATCTCTTATATTTTTTTATTGTCTTGAATGATCCAAAGGATGCATTGTTTGACTTATTTCGATAGTTATTTAGGCCGAAAATAAAGTGAACGATTTAATCAATAGTTAGCTAAAGGACAAAATCTTTTAAAACTGCTTCTCGGGACCTCATAAAGTTCATATCTTGGCATAACTCGCTTCGCGATTTGAGACCTTTCTCGGACCGATATTTGGCAGCGACTTCATACTTCAAACCTTGAGAGACGTTCATGAAATTATGGTCTTCTCTTCATAATGGAATTTCTTCACTTGAAGTTTTGAGAGATTCATACTTGGACCACGACTTCTTCATTTTTCTCCAATATTTATTTTGGACTTTGATATACAACGATCCGCCTCCTTTTTGGACTTGGATCTATTTATCCTCATACCTTGTTAGGGTCTTTTCGGATACACTTCTCCATGACTTTTGGGGAGTTTTTGCTTTTCGTCGTGTGTCTCGATCCTTCATATTGATTTTCGATAAATGATTCTTCACATCACTTTTGGATCTTTAGCAACAAAATAGAGCACTCAAGTCTTGTTAGGACCTTTTTGGACTCGCCAATCTTCGCATCCCGCTTCAATAAGTTATGCCTTGGCTATGAACTCTAATCCATACCGAGCAACTTTTAAACGATCTTGGGCTAGAAGCTAAGTAACTTTTCAAATCGTACAATCTTATTTATTGCAGATAAATTTATTAGCAGGCGATGGGAGAATAGGTTCATAATTAACTCACATAAATTCCCGAAAGAAAACCAAACTTATAATTGGCTCTATCATCTCTCGTTCTCCACAGTTTAAAATCTCAAGTAATGAGACTCGTGGATGCTTAGCCTATTAAATCAAAGTTTTGGGTTTTCGAGTCGCCTATAGGATCTTGCAAGCTCTTAGACTTTTTCAAGTTTAGAAATCGCATTTTAAAGTTCCCTTGATAAACGACTCTCTAGGATCAATTATAGGAACTTGCGAAAAGTTCTTGTTCTTAACCCGTGAGAGTTAAGACTTTCGCGTTTTATAGCACCCTATATAAAATCCTAGCAAAACTTGATTTAAACACGTTAAGGATACTAGCTAGAGTAACTTAGATAAGTAAACTCGGGTTGAGTCAAAAGATTCACAACGTTTGAAAATTAAAACCACTTTATTAAAGATTAATCTAGCAAAGAAAGAAAATAACTATACAAAAGGGAAAAAAACTAATAGGCCAAAATAGATCAAAAATTCTGAAAAATGTCGAAAAATTGATTTTCCGGTTAAAATGAGGACAAATACAAGGAAAAGGCCACTTAACTTCGATTGAAGTCCCCCCTACACATACCATAAACATTGTCCTCAATGTTTAAGCATGTGGGAGTAAACTCCCCTACACTTAGGACATTGTGCATGTTGTTTAAATCTCGCGAAGGAAAAGACAACTAAAGAGATTCCTATTTTAATATTGAGAAAATATAAAATAGTGAATCAAAAAGAGTTTAGGATAGAACCGGGAAAATGGAACACGGAATCACGGGTCGTCAAGAATCATCAAGAGTGGATCGTTGAAGCTCGAATCCCTGATTAAGATAGGAGAGGAAATAGCAAACACCAACGGGTCTCCCCTACACTTAGGATAAAGAAAGCGAAAAGATAGGTACATGGGCTGCCTCCCAAGAAGCGCTTGATTTTTGTTAACCGAGTCGTGAGCCTTACTTGACCTTGATTATCAACGGAAGCAGCATGAAATATATCCACCAGGATCAAAGACATAGTTTTCGTCCATCATATAGCACAAGCTTAAGGCGAACAAGGCAAGCCAAAGAATAATAGGCAAGGTTCCATTAAGCAAAGATGGAGCACGGTGGAAGCAAGTATGGTGAGGTGCAAGCATGTCTTCAGTAGTTCCAAAGATATTTCCTTTTATTTCATCAGGTGGATACTGAGATGGCTGCAGAATATCGATACCGGGGTCGAACACCGTTTCCTTTAAGGGATAATAGCGCTCAGGCTCAGCAGAATGGGAAGAAGATCCGCGAAGAAGCACAACCTCGTCCTCAGAAGGGGGACAAAGAGGTGTTAACTCATACGTGCTGCGGATATTGGTGTCGACTGGTTTCTTCTCCTTTGAAAGAATTATCTTCAAATCCAAAGTAGGATCAAGACGATAATCTTCAAAATCATAAGGAGGAGCATCACTCTCATGAGGGAAGTATGTGTTGAGAAATTCATAGAAGTCTTCCTCAAATGAGTAATCGTCCAAAGTAGGATCGAGTGATGGCGGAGGATCTTCATCATGTGAAGAATCGCTCGAAAGAGTATCGGCCTCATCAAAATCATCGTATGTGGGCAGATCGAGATACTCAGAAGTAAGATTATCATAATCATCCGAATCTGAGCTAGAATCATCATCATAAGCATCAAAGACCGGTGGAGAATCATAAATGGGGGAAGCGTCCAAATTGGATAGAGAATCATCCACATCATCATGAAAGAGTGGATTATCAATGCAAGAGTCGAATAGCGGATTGTTGTAGATGACAAAATCATCAAGCACATTAATCATATTCACTGATTCTCGTCCAAAGGATTTGCTTGTAAGCTTCCCCATTTTAAAAACTTGTGAATCATTCCCGACTCTTAAGATTAACTCACCTTTGGCAACATCAACTAAAGCTCGTCCGGTTCTCAAGAATGGCCGACCAAGTATTAAAGGAATACGAGGGTCCATTTCATAATCAACAACGACAAAATCGATCGGGAAAGTAAATGTGCCAACTTTGATGAACACATCTTCGGCTATACCAACGGGGTAAGCGAGAGTGCGATTTGCAAGTTCAAGAGTCATCTTCGTTGGAGTGAGGTCGGGCAATGATAGTGTTTTCCAAACACTCAAAGGCATAAGATTAATACTAGCCCCGAGATCAGCAAGGGCAGTAAATTCTTCAGTTTTGTTGAAAACGCAAGGCAACACAAAACGACCGGGATCTCCAAGCTTTTCCGGAAGTTCTTTAAGAATAACTGCAGAGCAGTTTTCATTTAAGCGTGTGTTGGCGAGCTCAATCACCTTTTCCTTCTTGTTAAGCAATTCCTTGAATGCTTTGACAAATTTCGGCATATGGACAAGTGCTTCAAGAAAGCTAATGTTGAAGTTCATTTGAGAGATCATCTTCACATAGCTCGACACTTCAGAGTCATCCTTGGTTAGCATTTTGGTCTTGCCTAAACGTGAAGGATAAGGGATATTGGGTTTGGGTGGTGAAGGTGCAGGCGTAGGTAAAGGTTGAGATGTTGAAGGGTCCTTCCTAGGTACATCGTCATGACGAGGCGGAGACGGTAATGGTGCACTAACACTAGGTGTAGGAGGAGTAGGGATAAATGGTGGTGGAGGAGGTGTAGATGATGGGGGCGGGATAGGTGGATCGACAATGGTAATTCCACTACGAGTAGTAATAGCACTCACATTTGCTCGCGGATTGGTGACGGTGTTTGAAGGTAGAGAACTCGAAGTAGAAGGTTGAGCGGCGGGCAAGAAACTAGCAAGCATATTCTTTAAATCATTCGTTTGATTGCTGAAGGAGGATTGAATATTATCTCGAAGCTCGGATCTTATTTCATTTCCTTGCTTGGTAATATCTCCTTTAAGATTAATAATTTGACTCTGTAGATTCTTGATTTTTCTCACCTTGGGTTCTCATGATGGCTTCAACATCCGGGTTAATGGGTGGGGTTTGTTGAGCGGGTGGGTGATAAGGATTAGAAGCTCTTGGTGGGATTTGGTTGCTTCTATTGTAGTTGTTGGCGGGGTTTTGGTTTTGAGGAGAAAAACCGGGTGAAAGGTAGTTTTTGGATCGGTAACTCAGCAAATTCCTATCCCCTTGTTTTCGAGCTTGGTAATTTTCCGGTGAATAATTACCATAAGCTGCATACATATTTTCCGGATTTCCTTGTGTAGAAGGACAATCGGTGTATGAGTGTTGACCGCCGCATGTTTCACAAGAAGGTGCAACCGCTTTAACTTGTTGTTGTTGTTGTTGGTTTGAAGCGAGAAGCGTGATACTTTTGCTCATTTCAGTCACCATGCGGGTGAGTTCGGTCATATCAGGGTTTGCTGAAGTGGAAGAAACATTGACTCTCGGGTTGTTCCTTGAAGAAGCAGAGGAATCCCAGTTTTTGTGGTGAGTAGTCATGTTCTCAATAAGCTCTCTACACTCCTCGGGTCTCCTTTTCATGAATGTGCCACCGGCGGCTGCATTAATCGTATCACGATCACGAAAAGTCAAACCGTTATAGAAAGTATATATTAAGGTCACAGGGAGCATGTTGTGGTTTGGACAACGATCAATCAAGACATTATATCTTTCCCAAGCATCAAAAAGAGATTCATCAGGATCTTGCATGAAACCGCTGATTTGATTGTGAAGGCTTGTGACCATGGATGGTGGAAAGTAGCGCGACAAAAAGCGTTGAGTCATGTCATCCCAAGTGTGAACAGAATTCTTCGGGAGACGATCAAACCATTTCTCGGCATGATGTGATAAAGTATGTGGGAAGATTTATAGGCGAAGAACATCCATTGTGGCACCAGGCAACTTCATGCTTTAGGTGATTGTAATGAACTTGTCGAGGTGTTTGTTGGCATCATCATCAGGCAATCCACGGAATGGGTTAGTTTGCACTTGTTGAATCATGTGGTGCTTCAACGAAAACTCTGGAGCGTTGATTTGCATCGGCGCAATCGGTCCTCCTCGTCCAAACATGGTAGGTTGACAAATATCTACCATTGTCCGAAGATCGGGCTGTGGAAGAACATTGTTATTATTGTTGAGGTGCGGTGGATTATTGTTGTTAACACCTGACATAGCTAAATCTTCTTGAGTCTCGGGCTCTTGATAATTAGAAGATCTAGTACGCATACACCTGAAAACGCAAAAGAAAACAAAACCAAGCGCAAAGACAATATATATACACAAGAAAGATAAAATCTTTTTGGATTTTTGAAATTTTTAATTTTTATGGTTTTTTATTAATTTTTTAATTTTTATGTTTTTTTGAATTTTTTAAGCAAGAAAATAACGCTCACAAGTGAACGGATCCCAAAAAGCAACGCGTCTCTCACAGAAAACCGTTAATCTTTACGAAAAGGGCCGACAGCGGCACCATTTAATAACTGGATTTTACTCAGGTTAAAAATTATCGTTCTCGTGGTCTAATCGAATTGATCTAGGTTCTATGTGCGACTCAGTCGTTCTTTGGTGAAACAAATAGTTATGTCGTTGTAGTATATTTAAATGTGCAAAACAATTAAAGTAAATGTAAATTTAAATCTAATTAAATGTAAATGGTGCGAGTATTTAAAAGCGAGACTAAAAGTAAATGGCACTTAATTACATCTAAACTAATTAAATGTAAATGGCACAATATTTAAACTTTGAAAAGTAAATTAATTAAATGACTAAAAATAAAAGCGTGACGAAAAGTAAATTTGACAACGTAATATAATTTGAAAACTTAAAAATAAATCAATTAAAAAGGCGGGAAAACAAAATTTGAAATAAAGCAAAAACAAAACAAGGAAATGAATCCGATCGCACTGCGATCGCAACCAATGAAGTGGTTGGATCGCAACTTGATCCCAGCTTGATCGCAGTCCACGATCGCACTCAATGCGATGGAAACAAATAGGGATCGCACTCCCAGATCGCAACCTTCTATCGTAACGAGTGATCGTAACAACAGATCGCACCCAGCGATCGTACTTGGTGATCGAACTCCACTACGATCACAACGAGTGGATCGCAGTAGAAATCATGACCACAATCGTACCAACAGATCGCACTCTATGATCGTACCCACGATCGCAATGAGTGATCGTGGTGGGGATTATGGAGTGTGATCGTAATACGATCTTAGTCCTTGATCGCAACACTGGATCGCAAGTAGAAACCCTAAGGGTTTATGCGATCGCACTTGTTGGATCGTAACAACAGAAACCTTAAAGATCGGAACAATGGAAACAAGTGAGCAAATAAGCTAAACTGAATAAACTGATTTCGACAATAATCAAATTTCAAAACTTTACCAAAACAATAATAGGACGAATTCAATAAACAAAAATTCAAAGACTTTTGTGAAAACGAATTAAGTAAACAAATAAGTGAGCTTTTAGAAAGATGAAACTTTAAGAACTTTTAAAAACAAATAAGCCAAATACCAAATAAGCACATAACATTGTCAAACTTATGGCTTATCTCGTATGAAAACCTTAAAAGGAAAAGAAAAGACATAACCTTTAATCAAATAAGCAAAAGGATTAAGCAAAAGCTTGCTTAATCCAATTTTAAGCCGAACCAAAAAGAAGAAAAGTAGAAGGAGAATGATGAAAAGAAACTTGATCAAATGTAAATAATGATTAAAGCAACAAAATTAAAAACACTTACTTGGAATTAAAGGGTAATTAAGGTGCAAGACATGTATTTGAATTGGACATGAAAAGTAAATGACAAGTAATTAAAAGGTGGAAGACTAATTGTCACCTTAGCCAACAAAAACTAATGAAATGAAAATGAAGGCTATATATAGGAGATTAGGAAGGTGTTTAGAGGAAGCTTCCTCCCCTCCTTCCTTTCTTCTTAATTGCATGATCAAGTCTTTAAGCTTCTTTAATCTTCTTAAATCTTCTTAATACTGGGACTTTGTTTTGGGATTTCTTCGAACTCGTCTTTTAATTCTTCAATAAATAAGACTCGAGTTCTTCGGCTTTAAGTAAACTTCCTTTTTTTGACTTTTTCTTCGATAAATCTTCAGAATTGGTCTTGGACTTCCGTTCTTTTCGCACTCTTGACTTCTCGACTTCATCTTTCATCTTTTTCTTCAATAAAAGCTCGCAAATGCCGTGTTTTCTCCATTTTTCACAATTTCATCCTAAATCACAACAAAAACACAAACCACGCATAATTCCGACATAAATGACATAAAGTACACGTTTTGGCTCGGTTATTATTGTAATTATGTGGTAAAAAGGATGGGTGTTTACACACCTATCATTCCGCCATTGTTATTCTCAACCTTCTTCCTTCCATCTTTTGCCTTTTATTCCACGGATTTCCATCACCACAGGTTAGATCATCACGCCTTTCTAACCCTTTTTATAAAACATGGTAAAGGACAATCCCCTTATTACGGATGTCCTGAATGTGATGCCTGCGGAGAAATACATAGACTTTTTGTCTAAGTATTACATCCCCGAAAGCGTACACCCAACCTATCCAGGTGAAGGTGAAGCAATTACGGATGCTCCGAGGGGAAAGATATGCGTGTATACGCACCTATTCGATTCGGCTAACTACCGCATCCCCTTATCCAAGTTCTTGGTAGATCTGCTTCTATACTATGACTTCCACATAACCCAGCTACACTGCATAGGGGCGTGTAAAATCAATCAATTTGAGATTACAGGCCATACATGCGGAGTAACCCCGACCGTAAATCTATTTAGGGTCTTTTACTCCCCCCAACTAGTGAATGGGTGGCTGTCGTTCAAAAAACGATCCGGGAACGCCCCCATGACGTATAGGAAACCCTTAGACTCCCTTAAGAGCTGGTACGATCATTACTTTTTCGTCGATGAGAAAGTATTCCCTACCCCGTTCGTCCTCAAAACCAGAGTACCCAAAGATTTTCCGCCCAAATCCAAACACTCTAGCAGCAAGGACTTGAAAATTCTAGATACCCACCGCACAAAATTCCATAGGGGTTTGCCGGAGCATTTTCTGTGCTTAGTAGGATTAAGCCGCCACTACTATGGGAGGGAGGATATGTATCCGTGCTTTATGACTGAACGTAGGCAGGGTAGGTCCACTTATATTTGTAGATGTGATAAATGTCATTTGCACGTTGGGAACTTACTAATCAGTATAATTGCATATGTCCGCAGAGATGAACCTACATGGAATATTGCGCCAGGGCGACCCAATGAAAGTACCTGATGGATTCCGCCCGCTGAAAGAGAATGAACTCCTTCTTCTTGATGCCACCGCAGACCGAACCATACCGCTTGAAGAAACCTCCGAGCAAAGATCAGATGAGGGAGAGCCTGTGATCGAGAAGTCCCCACTTGACTTCCACAACAAAGATGGTGGAGAGTTGCTGCTGGAGGGCGCCGTGCCGCACCAGGAGGAAGCATAAGAAGAGGATTTCACCAACCGTACTAGTGAGGATGAAGAGACTACCCAAGCCTCTGGGTCCCCCAAGACCGTATCTAGAAAGAGAAAGACCACCAGGAGAGTGGCAAAGACATTAGGGGATGGGGCAGGGGTATCTAACGCTCCTCCAAAGAAACTAAGGAAAGACCATCCTCAGTACCAGGAAGGAAGCGGCACTGCTACGGCCCAGGTCAACCCTTCACCGCACGTAATGAACAAGTCTGGATGGCCACCCTCGTGAATGCTGTAGCTCCTATCGTCACGGAACCTACGGCTGGTACCACGTAAGTACCTTCTATTTCTTCCTCTTGTTTTTGTTTTTTAAGGATATAATTCATAAACAAAATGAATGTGTTAATAACAGGGCGGATCCGTCGACCGTAGCCCAAGAGGAGGAGGTGGAAATGGAACCGTCACCCATGACCTCAATGAGACCTCCATCCCCTCCTGTGACACATGTCGAGGAGCCACATCCTGAAGGACCGGACACCAGCCTGCGCCTAGCATGAAATTTATCCAGCTTAACAAGTTTGGAAGCGGAGTCTGAGTGCACGAAATTCATCGAACACGTCACTCCTCCGGCTCTGGCGCAAGACTTGGACGCATTAGACCATGAGACATTGCTGGAGAATTTCGATGTGTCATCCGCACACCAAGTGACAGTTGGTGCGGCCCTAAGACGCCGTCTGATCAAGGCCTTGGCTAATGTGAAGCGTGCTGATAAAAAGATAGCTCGCCGTGAAGCACTAGTTGAGAAGCACGAGAAAACTATCACATCCTTGCAGTCAACGTTGGTTATAGCAGAGTCCACCGTTAAGGAGCAGGCCCATCATGCCAACACTCGGGAAAAACGTATTTCCGAGCTGGAGGCCCTTTTAGCCACATCCAACGAGAAGCTATGCTCTCAATATGAATGTTTATTTGTACACAAGAAAAAACACATTATCCCTGTAATAACTCTAAGTGTCATATGTAGGTGTCCGCAGCCGAAGCCTCCACCAAAGCCGTAACCGTACAAGCATTCAACATTGCGCAAGAGCGCGACGCGTTGAAGGATGAGCTAACCCAAGCGCGGATTACTTTGGATGAGCAAGCTGCGGTAGCTGAGGGGGAGCTAAGCAAGATGGCCACGGATTATGCTGAAACGATGTGTCCTCCTTTGCTCACAGCCATAGCTGGGCGGAGGTGGATGGTTGGCCAGGAAATGCGGCTTGCCGTGAGCAAGGTTATGGAAGATCCTTACCTGCTGCATGCATTTGCGGGTGTCGTATCAGATGGTATTGACCGTGGTAGGCACGAGGGACTGGTCCAAGCTGCGGAACTGATAGGTAAGAAGGAAGATATTACCCAGCACGCCGACCACAGCCCTTTAGCCGCGGACAAGATAAATGCGTCAATGGATGCTCTTGCTGAAATCCAACATCCTCTCTTATATGAGCTAGAAGTGCTAAAGGATGCTCCTAATGAGGTAATAATGTCCAAGCTTACTGCCGATCCCATTCAACTGACCTTGCCCACCTACGATTCTGTGTCGAAGGCGATGAAAGGTGAAAAGCTGCTTGCCGAGGCGTTGGATGCGAATATGATCAAGGCACAAGATGGGAAGAATGCTTGCGGGGAGGCCCTCCGCACCTTGATCGAAGAAGGGAAGAAGGAGATAGGGGAATTCCTACCTCCGTTGTAATTTACCTTGTAAACATTTGTATCTTTTATTCGTCCGTGTATGTATACGGCCAAGACTGATGTGTGAAATAACTTGTCATATGTATTCAAGTAAGTCCGTGATGACCACGGCCATTTTGTTGTTATGAATTTGAAACTTGTGTATTTTTTGTTGGATATCATATACCTGAACTGCATGACATGTCACGTCTTACTCAAAAAATACAATCAAGTCTATATTTTACTAGACGTGCGGCGTGCGTCTTTACTATGCAAAGCATTGCGTGAGTGCAACATATGGAAACTTATCACAACGTCTTGTGAGTAAGGTGTCTAGTAAGGATACATGATCCGCGTCACTGGGGTTGCATCCCTCTTATGCGACAAGTTGAATTATTAGGTTCACTTAATCCTCTTACCCCTCCTGGAGGCGCATTGTACATGTACGATATTGAATGAATGCATATGAATAAGATATAACACATTATAATAACAACTAAATCCATGCGACGATAATAGAATCTAAAGAATATAAACAATTTTCACAAAAACGAGTCGTGGAGCTAGCTAGGGCACCACGACATTTTATTAGAACGTTTATGTTTTTTGTTTTAACAAGAATGGGAAATCCTAAAAACAAAAAGAACCTAGAAAAGCATAAGAAACAAAACAAAGAGAACACATGGATCTTCATTAAAGCTATATATAGCAAAGTGTCCATGCGGAAGCCGTAGCTTTCAAAGATAACACCTTTTGAGATTGGAGATATTCCATGTGCGTTCCAGATCGCGGCCATCCATGTCACGTAACTTGTACGCGCCCCATCCTAAGGCTTCCGTGACCTCACGGTCCTTCCCACTTAGGGCCCATCTTTCCTGTATTCTCTGCTTGACTTGCTTCGTTAGCATGATAGACATAATCTCCCGGTCGAAAAAAACACCTTTAACCTTGGCGTCATAATAAGCCTACATCCGAGCCTTGGACTTGGCCTCATTGATAGCCGCTATCTCCCTTTTTTCCTCCAACAAATCCAGATTTATCCGGAGTTGCTCGTCGTTTGTGAAGACATTAACCTCCGCCGTGCGGATGGTAGGCATTCCTATTTCTGCTGGTATAACAGCTTCAGTGCCGTAGGCCAATGCGAATGGGGTGTCCCCGTTGGCTGTTTTGATCATAGTCCTATGTGCCCATAGAACATGTGGCAGTTCGTCCACCCATTTGGCACTTCGTTCCTCCAGGCGTTCCTTGATGCCTTCACCCAAGCTTCTATTTGCTCGCTCCACAAGACCATTTGTCTGCGGGTGTTTAACAGATGCGAAGCGCCGTTTGATATTCAATGCCGCACACCAGTCCTTGAATGGATTGTCCGCGAACTGCTTGCCGTTGTCCGAGATGATTTCTCCTGGTAAGCCAAAACGGCACACAATGTTCTCCCAAACAAACTTTTGACTTGTTTGCCTGTGATGGATTTGACTGCCTTGGCCTCTATCCAGCGTGTGAAGTAGTCCATCGCGACAATCAAGAACTTAACTCCCCCGCAGCTACGTGAAAAGGTCCTGCAATATCGATCACCCACTTATAGAATGGCCATGGGGATGTAATGGGTGTAAGTTCCTGCTGCGGATGTCGTGGTACTGCTCTGTGCACTTGGCAATCACTGCACTTGCGAATCATGTCACTTGCATCCCTATGCATAGTAGGCCAATAATATCTTGTGCGTAGGGCTCGGGCCACTACGGATCAGGGACCCGCGTGCATGCCGCATAACCCTTCATGTATCTCATTGATCACATAAGTAGCCTGGCGTGGCCCAACACACTGCAACCACGGCTGCAAGAAAGAGCGCTTGTAAAGAATACCTTCTCGAAGCTCGAAGTGCTGCGACTTCCTTCTGATGTGTCGTGCCGCTTTTTCCTCCTCTGGAAGGGTTTCATTAGTCAAATATTTGATGATCGGGGTCATCCATGTAGGTCCATCTTCCTCAACTATAGCTGCGACTTCCCCTTCTGTTATAGAATTTTCCTTGAGTATTTCCACCAAGACTTGCTTGGATAAGTGGGTGAAACTTGTAGACGCGATCTTGCTAAGAGCATCTGCCTTCTTATTTTCACCTCTAGGTACCTACTTGATAGAAAACTTACTGAAAGCCACAATGAGTGACTTGACTTTCTCCAAATATCGAACCATATTATCCTCCTTGGCTATGTACCCCCCTAGAATGTGGTTCGCGACAAGCCGTGAGTCCACGTAGGCCTCAAGCTTGCGGACTCCCATTCTAGCGATGATTTTTAAACCCGCAATCAACGCTTCATATTCTGCCTCATTATTGGTGACTGTGAACTCAAAGCGTAGGGCGTACGTAAACTCCATTCCTTCCGGATTCGTAAGGATGAGACCAGCTCCTGATCCATCCATGCACGAAGATCCGTCCGTAAATAATACCCATGGTTCTGACGGAGTTTCCTCCCGTTGTACGATTGATCCCTCCTCATTCGGCTTCTCTATCAAGAAATCTGCCAAGATTTGGCCTTTAACAGCCGTCCTTGGTATATACGATGTGTTATGCTCTCCCAATAGAATGCTCCACTTCTGTAGCCTACCGGCCACATCCGGTCTAGAGATTACTTGTTTTATTGGTTGATCCGTAATAACTATAATTGGGTGCGCCTGAAAGTATCAGCGCAACCGTTTCGTAGCAAACAGTAATGCCAAAACCAATTTCTCCATGGAAGAATAATTCAACTCCGGCCCTTGTAGTGTTCTACTTATGAAGTAGACCGGAGTTTGGAATGTGTCCCTATCCGTCATCAGTACCGCGCTTATTGCTCCATGTGTGGCTGATAGGTACATGATGAGATCATCCTTGGGCCGGAGAGCCACTAGCATGAGGAGAGATACAAGGTGTTGTTTGAGTTGACCAAAGGCTTCCTCAACTTCCTTTGTCCACCGGAAGTCTCCCTTCTTAATGCACTTCTTGAGTGTTTTGAATAGGGGGAGTGACTTCTCCGCGGACTTTGATAAGAACCTGTTTAGCCCGGCCAACTTCCCATTTAAGGATTGCACCTCTTTCCGTGTCTGGGGGATGGTAATTGTATTACTGCGTCTGTCTTTTCCGGGCAAGGTTTGATTCCATTAGGATCAATCATATATCCAAGGAACATTCCTTCCGTTGCCCCAAACGTGCATTTCTTTGGATTTAGCTTCATATTAATCCTCCTCAATGTGTCAAACGTCTCTTGGACGTCTCAGAGAAGTGCATCCTCCGTATGACTTTTGATGACTAAATCATCAACATAGACCTCCAGGTTGCTGCCTATCTGTGAGTCGAAGGCTTTGTCAACAAGCCGCTGATATGTTGCCCCGACGTTCTTTAGTCCGAATGGCATTTTTGTATAACAGTATACGCCTTGACTAGTATGGAACGCCGTTTTCTCTGCGTCCTCTTCCGCCATCTGTATCTGGTGGTATCCTTTATATGCATCTAACAAGCACTTAAAGGGATATCCACATAGGGATTCCACCTTCCAGTCAATCTCGGGTAACGGGTAGCAGTCCTGTGGACAGGCTTTGTTCAGATCCGTGAAATCCACCCACATGCGCCAGCTTCTATCATGCTTTTTGACCATGACTGGGTTGGATAACCACTCGTGGTAGTATACCTCGCGCATGATACCTGCATCCACCAATTTTCGTACTTCATCCAATATTACTTGGCTGCGTTCGGGTGCTTGACCGCACTTCTTTTGCTTAACGGGAGGATATTCCTGGCGGATCTGGAGCTTATGTTCTGCTATCGCACGCGGTACGCTCGTCATATGCTTGGGCTCCCATGCGAATACATCTAAGTTTGCTTTCAGGAGAGAGCACATGGACCTCTTGCCACTATCCGAGAGTGTTCCCCCTATGGATACCTCTTGTTCCGGGTAATCAGGATGGATTTCCACCTTCCAATTGAGAGGTGGTGATCCGTCCTTGGGTGGAATAGGTGGAACCAGTGTTGTCACGGCATGACACTCGAATGGTGGTATGATTGTGTTATAGATGGTGACAATTCCTCCTTCCACAGGGAATTTTATCATCCCGTGTGCCGTGGAGGGTACCGCTCGTATGGCCAAGGCACCTGGTCTGCCTATGATCCCATTGTATGGAGAGTGCGAGCGTATCACCATAAAGTTCATCCACGCCGTGGTGGAGTGCTCTTCATTCCCAATGGTTACAAGCAGACGCAGCTTTCCTATTGGCCAGATGGTGTCTCCACTAAAACCGATGAGCGGCGCCGTGGCCGGTACTAATTGGCTTCTTATTTCTGGTTGTAACTGTACGAAACAGTGTTCGTATAGTACTTTTGCTGATGACCCTCCATCCACATACATACGGCGGACATTGTGCGTTCCAATGCTTATCTCAGTAATGAGAGGCGCATCAATCACAACGCTTGCCGTGATGGGAGGGAATGAGATTTCTTTGCCGCGTGAAAATTTTTGACTAATTTTCTGCCTCGTGCGGCGCTGTCTGGATTGGATCATGTATATAGTTGAAGGTTTGTCCTTTTGGGGATCCTTCTTGTCATACTTCTTGATGTAGGTTTTTCGTACACGTTTTAGGAAAAACGCGTATGAGCGGCAAGTATTAAGTCTTACGCTTTAGGAAAAACGTAAAACCGAATAAGTGCGGGTTCGTTCTCGAAGGAGGTGTGTGGATTAAGTCTGCCAATATATAAAATCAAAGTTTGGATTAGTGACGTTTTTGGTTTAGAAGAGAAAAAGTAAACACGAGCTACGACTACGATTAAACTACGACGTATTGACGTAAAACGATGACGTAATTACGTAAAACGCGACGAAATTCAAAATTAAACCTAAAAATTAATTAAAATTAAAACTAAGTCTAAAATAATATAAATAAGAATAAAAATTCAATAAATAAATTTTAAAACCTTTTATTAATTAAATATTCAATTTTAAATGCTAATTAAATATAATTAACAAAACGCCCAAAATATTATTTTATTGAACTAATAAATCACTTATATTATTTAAAGACTAAAAAGTATTTTCCTAAATTTTAAATACTATTTTTCTATTTTTAAAACACTTAAAACTATTTTTAAACTAAAATAGTCATAAAAAATAATAAAATAATGCCAAAAATAATTTGACAATTTTAAAAATCCTAAATTACACTAATGAACAGTAGAAAATTGAAAAAGTTTGAAAAATGTAAAATTTTGCACTAAAAGACAAAACTAATTAATAATTAAACCCTAATTAAACTAATTTAATTATAAAAAATAATTAAAAAGTGAACAGTAAAATAATTTTTGACTAAAAATCTTAAAATATTTTTCTAATTATAATAAAAATTTTAAATCTGAAAAATATAAACTTTCTGCACTAAATGCCAAAAACAGGGATTTAAAAAGTTAATTAAAAATGCAATTTAATCTAAAAATTACTAAATGAACAGTAGAATAAGAAATAATTAAACAGAAAAATCCTAAATAAAATAAGAAAAATATTGAAACAAGTTTTAAGACCTAAAACCTATTTTAGGACACTAAAGACAAAAAATTCAAAAGACTGAAAGTGACACTTGCTTTGTTTCTGTCTTTTAGTGTAGCAGTACAAACAAATACACTAGCAGGGGTAATTAAGTTCCCACTGCTAGTGTAAAAAATAGGTCTGAGCACTTTTTGGATTGTATCTTTCTTGTTTCTTGGTTTTAATCAAATCCAAAGGCACCCCCACAACCAGTTGGGTTGTGGGGAGTCAAATAAATGATAAAAACAACAAGTTGCAGTCTAAAATCAAACACAAAAAGGGACAAATGGGTTACTGTTATAGCTAGGATGGCTGTGGAGTATTTTGCTGGTGCAATTGACACACAAGTGAATTTCAACTTCTCAAAACTAGCACACAATCCAACCAATTAGCATACACCCTACACTAAACCCTAAATGACACCAAACCCTAACAGATTTCTCAAGTTGGTGGACTAAACTTATCAAAACAAAAGGTTAAATGGACTTACTGTTTTCTACCAAGTTTTAACATACAAAATGCTTCAAAGCCTATCAAAACTGAAATTACTTAACTGAAAACACCTAAAAATTACCAACAAAGTGTGTTTAAGCAGGATTGAACACAAAATTTTGTCACCAATTCAGTAAAATTCCTAGTCCCAAACACCCCTTTAAATTCAGAAACTTGAAAATTTTAAGCTAAATGCTTATCAAATGGGCTTAAACTGATTCAAATCTACTCTAACATGCATATAAATCAATAAAAAGCAGAATCAAGCAAGAAATTTAACAAATCAATGAATCCAACACCAAATCACATAAATTCACAAAAAAAAATCTCAAAAAACTCAATTCATGGGGTTCAAGCCGTACCTTGGGTTGATGCCTTCCATATGAGGTTGTTGAGCTTATATGTGAGCTTATGGTCAAGTTGTTGATGTAGAGAAAAGAGGTGGGGACCACAACAGTCCCAAACACCCAAATATCTTCTAACTTGAGAGTCTTGAACACTTTGGAACTTTGATGTGCTGCCAAAAAGAAAACAAGAGAAGGTTACCTGTTCACAAGAGCTATTAAGCTATCAAGCTAGCTTATTAATTAAGCTAGCTTATAGATTATAGCTTAAAGATAAAAAAAAATATGACTTTCCTTAAAAACTGATTTCTTACTCAAACCAATGGACCCAACTGAAATTTTATAAAACCTTTTCACAAAACTGAATTTTATATGACCAATCCACTTTCACTTCATAATCATATAATCATCATGTTTTTGAACAATTTTTCAACACAAACACTTAAACTAAAAAGAAAACGAATTTCTGAAATTTGAAACTTCTTGAACCTTTTACACTAATTTTGCAAGTTTAAAATAAAGATTACACTAATAAAAACAGATAAAAGAGGAACTCAGTATTGCATATCAAATTCATTTCATTTTCATTAATTTGAAAGCAAAATAAAAAAACTGGAACAAAAGGGACATACACAATTTGTAGTCTCCTTTTATAAGGGAAAGTAGAGGATTCTAAAACATGAAATAAACTGAAAACCCTAGAAATGAAAATTCCCTAAAAGCCCTTTGAAAAGTCTTTAAGTCTTGGTCAAATTCGGATCATGTGATCTTGGTGGTGTCATGTGAAGATGCCAGGCTGTGTTGGATGATCAGGGACGTTCATCTCAACTTTGGGACCAAGTAATGCATATTAGACGTTGATGTTGTCTCTTTTTTTGAAATTGGGGGAAAGGGAAGTTGCAGGGGAATCTCGTGGGAGGGGACCAAGTGAGAGTGAAATGTATCTTGAGTGTGGGTTTTGTTTAGGCTTAGGTGAATTATGGTTCTGGAAATTATGAGGGTAAAACCCTTTGGTTTAGATAGGTAATTCGGTTAGGGTTCTATGTGTTAAGAAGGTGATGAGCAGTTGGGATAAATCCTGTTTTGGGGGTTAAACTTGTTTAAAAAATGTTTCCCACTAAATTTTTATTAAACAGATTTAAAGTTTAGTTAGTGGGGGGGTTTTGACTGGTAAGGTGCAGTCAAAGGTGAGTTGTCGTGTGAGGATTGGTGGAGTGGGGTAAGGGTGGTGACGTGGAGGATTGTGGTTGGAGGATATGGGTTTGCTTGTCTGGTCAAAAGTGGCCCTTGTACTCCCATGGTTTCTTCACTTTGTATTAAAACAGCAAAACACTCAAATCCCTTTGTAATAACTTAGGATAGTTGGCAAATTCAGTCCTTTTGTTTGGTTAAAATATGAACAAGGACTAAACATGTATTTTCTTCAATATTCAAGGGCCTTTAATGTAATAACTTGACATTTTAGGGACCCACAAGCAATTTTTAGGATTTACAGGGGTATAAAATGACAAGTCTTCAATTCTTGAGGGACCAATCTTGCCAATCTTCAATTCTTCAGGGACAATTTTGGAAATTCCATTTTTGAGCCCGATTCTTTGTGCGGCTTCGTTTCCCGTGTTCGTTTTTGCTTGATTCCTTTGATCTTTTGGTGAATTCACGATATCCGTACCTAAAATACACAATGAACAAACACAGGCATATTTTGGGGTATTTTGACGATATTTTAAGCGTTTTAAGCCCGATTTGGACGATGAGACTATGTATAAATACAGTCTCATCACTTCCCCATAGTAAACCATTGCCGTGTCCCCACGCAATGCTAGAATTAAGTATCATAGCACTTCCAAAATTCATTTTATGATGACTTTTATTGAAGACATAAATTTAAATAAACTACTACATGCGTTTTAGACATAATGTATTATTTTCATCACGAGAATGTGACTTTTGGGATCATAGAACAAGAACACGTGAATGCTTCGTTAGAAATAATTTCGTCATCCTGGATTTTCACCCAATTCCATGCTAAGCGTGTAACAAGATCATTGTTATTATAAGTTAGCAACACGATCACATCTCATGAGTGTTAATTACACACCTAAACTCCCTTATTGCTACTTGGTATCTCTTATATTTTATTTTGTCTTAATGATCACGAGGATACATCATCGACTTATGCGTGAATAGAGATTAAGTCTAAAAATAGAGTTTTAACGGTGTAACCAAAATTATTAAATTAATAATTCATCCTAATAGACAACGATGTCAAAAAATTAAGTCAACAAGAAGGATCGATAAACACGGTTTTATAACGGTTTTGAACATGAGACTTATTACCAAGACTTTTATACGCCCCCTAACGGAAGGGCCTTATTATCTTTGGTTTACCTCCATCTTTTATTCAACTTCGCCATGAAGCTTTTATTATGACTTCGGTCTTGCCTTGCCTTTTATTATCCGCCTCATCGGTGGTTTTATTAGCCAAAGACGTATATCCTCACGCTAAAGCGAATTTTGGATCTTTAAAGCTTCAAAGATTAAGGCTTGATTCACTTTCAATTTGGGCATAGATTTTTCGGCCTTGTGAGCTTCAAATTTTTGCTTAATTTAGGTGAGCACTTGAAATCTTATTATTAGGTGAAGCTTTCGATTATTCGGGTGCCAATACTTCAAAACCGTGACGCTGGCAAATCCTCAATGTTTTCCCAATTTAATTACATGGAAGCTACTAAAACAAATTAGAAACCAACAATAGTGACTAAACTGCTAAATCAATATTTATTAACAATTTATTATGCAAAAGCGTGGGGAGAATAAGCTAATAATTACTACACATGAGATCGTGACGATTACGAGACTTATAAATAACTCTATCATTTCTCGTTCTCATTTAAGAGACTTAGCCTAAAAAGTTAAGGAATCGAAGCTAAGTGCTCGACATGCACGGTCGATGTTGGGTCAAAAAGTTGATGTGGCAGAAACTCAAAATCGAAGAAAATATCAAGTAATATGTTCAAGCGTTGACAAGAGCAATCTGGGCGTTGACAAGAGCAATTCAGGCGTTGACAGAAAGTCAACAAAAGTCAAACGCAGTCAAAAAGTCAAACGCTGATGGATATTGAAGATTTGATGGAAAATTCTATTTAGGGAATATATTGAGTATATTATTTATGATATACACAATATATAGTTTATCTAAATAGAATATTTAGATGTTTATTTGATTTGATCTCTTGTAGATTCTGTTCCTTCCACTATAAAAGGAACAAGAGTCTTAGGTTTTATTCATATTATTCATTCACAATGTAAACCTAAAGTGTGTGTCGCACTAGACGTGGGATTAAATGTATACACGTCTAGTGGTTGTTTATTATTAATATAATGAACAATCGTTTAGTAATTTATGTGTCTTGTGCCTAAACACCTTGTTATGATCATTGTTCTTTTCCGCTATGTTATCATATGAACGATGATCAACCTAGATATAATGGTTCATAACCATTGAGTCTAACGATCAAGGACTCCACAATTGGTATCAGAGCCTAAGGCTCTTGATATCTAGGTCCGACGAGGTGTTCGTGTATCGTGAAGAAGAAAAATTCGTATAGAGTTTTTCTGGACGTTTTTGTGTGTGCAGCAGTATTCAGAAGGTCATAACTTTTGATTGAACTGTTGGATCGTCACGAAATTTTATATGTGTGTTCTACATACATAGATCTAAACATCCACCAGAGGGATTGTCTAGTTTTATCCCCAGGCAAAAGTTATTAAGCGTCGAAGTTGGCAGCAGAGGTGATTTTCAGATTTTTATATTCACATGAAATCATGATTTAGGGTTTCTGAAAACCCTAGATCATTGCTATTAACAGAAGATCTGATGTTTTATGACGAATTGGAGGTGATAAAGTATTAGGGTTTCATCCAAAACCCTAGATCTAAGATTCGATTTTAGGGTTTTATATAAACCCTAGAATAATCATT
Source organism: Glebionis coronaria (assembly GCA_025667525.1). Taxonomy (NCBI): domain Eukaryota; kingdom Viridiplantae; phylum Streptophyta; class Magnoliopsida; order Asterales; family Asteraceae; genus Glebionis; species Glebionis coronaria. The sequence continues at coordinate 23,521,013 of CM046876.1, forward strand.
GCTGATGTAACCAAAGAGACGAACCAATACATGCAGGTTTGAAGAAGTTTTTGATTGGCCAAAACATCATGTGTTCACACGAAGTAAGAGTTTTGATTGGTTAAGAAATTTGTGTTCACATGGTTCCTCAAATATTATTGGTCAAGATCATGTGTGTTCACACGAGCATGGTGATTGTATATTCGGTTTCTTAATTCGTGGGTTTTCAAGAGAAAGAAAAGAAGAGATTCTGAATTCAAGAAGATGTGGAGCCAAAGTCAAAGCAAGAATATGGTATTTGTGATTATTTATGGACGTAATTTGTATGTCCTAAAATTATGGACATCTGATGCTGATTTATGGGCCAACGAAAGCAAAGAAGTGATCAGTGCAGCTACTGTTTAAAGTTTTGATGTATAATTATGACAGATTCTGATACAATCTGTTATATGGAATTCGTCAAGATTATATAGAGAAGTTATATGTTTCCTAATTTTGTGGAAACAGGGATGGCTGAGTATGATGCAGTTCCTGGTTATTAGGAAATTTAAATATGCATGGGATATGACGTGGGGTAGCACTGAATGGTTATACGAGTTAGATTTTCTTTCTTTGTTTCATATGGTCCTACAATTATTCAAGAGAATACATCACGTGGATGTATAAGGTCAACAGGTGAGTCCAAGAAAAGGGTAACAAAAGATTAGTTGCTGTTATGAGATGATGACGTCAGCCGCTGATAAAAGATTTTAAGGCGCTGACAAGCTTTATTTTGACGTTGCCAAGGAATAAGTCAACGCTGATAGCGTTGACAGTGTTGTCTGATATATATGAATTTCAACGCTGATACGTATTGTCCGATATCAGACAATACAACTGCCAAAGATATTGGTTAAAGGAAGATATCGGATAATACAAGGTTTGCTGCTGTTTGAGAAAATTGGACGTTTTAAGCACACAAAAAGGAGGAAAATACACACAAAGGTACATGGAATCTCCGTTTTAATATAGAATATCATGATGATATTTATGGCTCGGATATTTTTGAAAGGGATTAATGATTTTTAAGTAAGTTAGCAACAATTCATGAAGAATTTTATTGAATTATGTAATCGGGATAGCCTTGTGAAAGAGTTATCCGTTGACATCTTTTACATATGAAGATATTGACTTGTCATGAGGAGGTGTTAGCTTAAGGGGAAGAATTCTTATGGTAAGTTTGATGATTGAAGAAGATTTTCGCGAGTTTGTGTTCTATCATATCTTAAAGTCGTGCACTTCCAGTCATGGACTTTTAAGGTAACTTGTTCGTGCTTACATGGTTGGTGATGAAGACTTGTCAAAATCTAGCAGTAGTAGATGCTATCACTTGAAGGAGTTACATTATCGTGCTCAGTGTCTCACATAGGATGAGGATTTTTGACAAACGGATCGAGGTCTACTTATACTTTGTACCATGAGTATAAGTTCTTCATCACATAGATAGTACAAGACATGGAACATAGGTTTGGGTTATTCTACTTCTACATCAAAAATTATTGTACTTATTTTTCTTCAAGATCATTACACAGAGCCTACTTTTGGAGAATCTTCGAAGATTGCGTACATTGTTTACTTTCCTTGTTGATGTGACAAAAAGGGGAAGATATACATGCTACACTTGAGGGGAAGCAACTTGAAGATCATGTACAACTTACAAGAGATACACATAGAGTTTTGCCACTATCAACTAGGGGAAGATTGTTGGGTCAAAAAGTTGATGTGGCAGAAACTCAAAATCGAAGAAAATATCAAGTAATATGTTCAAGCGTTGACAAGAGCAATCTGGGCGTTGACAAGAGCAATTCAGGCGTTGACAGAAAGTCAACAAAAGTCAAACGCAGTCAAAAAGTCAAACGCTGATGGATATTGAAGATTTGATGGAAAATTCTATTTAGGGAATATATTGAGTATATTATTTATGATATAAACAATATATAGTTTATCTAAATAGAATATTTAGATGTTTATTTGATTTGATCTCTTGTAGATTCTGTTCCTTCCACTATAAAAGGAACAAGAGTCTTAGGTTTTATTCATATTATTCATTCACAATGTAAACCTAAAGTGTGTGTCGCACTAGACGTGGGATTAAATGTATACACGTCTAGTGGTTGTTTATTATTAATATAATGAACAATCGTTTAGTAATTTATGTGTCTTGTGCCTAAACACCTTGTTATGATCATTGTTCTTTTCCGCTATGTTATCATATGGAAGCAACTTGAAGATCATGTACAACTTACAAGAGATACACATAGAGTTTTGCCACTATCAACTAGGGGAAAATTGTTGGGTCAAAAAGTTGATGTGGCAGAAACTCAAAATCGAAGAAAATATCAAGTAATATGTTCAAGCGTTGACAAGAGCAATCTGGGCGTTGACAAGAGCAATTCAGGCGTTGACAGAAAGTCAACAAAAGTCAAACGCAGTCAAAAAGTCAAACGCTGATGGATATTGAAGATTTGATGGAAAATTCTATTTAGGGAATATACTGAGTATATTATTTATGATATACACAATATATAGTTTATCTAAATACAATATTTAGATGTTTATTTGATTTGATCTCTTGTAGATTCTGTTCCTTCCACTATAAAAGGAACAAGAGTCTTAGGTTTTATTCATATTATTCATTCACAATGTAAACCTAAAGTGTGTGTCGCACTAGACGTGGGATTAAATGTATACACGTCTAGTGGTTGTTTATTATTAATATAATGAACAATCGTTTAGTAATTTATGTGTCTTGTGCCTAAACACCTTGTTATGATCATTGTTCTTTTCCGCTATGTTATCATATGAACGATGATCAACCTAGATATAATGGTTCATAACCATTGAGTCTAACGATCAAGGACTCCACAGTCGAGTCAAAAATTACTCTCATTCTCACCATCGGAAAACCTACATTCGTGTCTTAAACACTTATGAAAAACTAGAAAAAGTTTAAAATTTGGCCATTTTTAGCCTTATTTTGCAACAAAATGATAACAAAACGATGAATTTTGGATTGCGTGGTGACGTAAGTAAGGTGAAGTATCTACTCACCCCCCATACTAAAACTAAACATTGTCCTCAATGTTTCGAGTCTAGGGGTGTAAACACCCCCATACTAGAGACGAAGTCGAATGCTTAATCTCGAGCATGGAAAGGGTAAAACGAATAACCTAAAAGCCGCTTATGAATTGTGCTAATAAGATAAACGTTAGAACATAAAAGGATATCATTGGATATCGGAATCTCCAAGGGCAACGATCGAAGCTCGAGTGATCCATAAAACGAACACGAGAGGCTTCAATGATGACGATGAACCTAATAAATCACAATCACAAACAACCACGGAACAAAGGTTGGAAGAGCACAAGTCCCCTCGTTACGTTAACTAAGTAAGCGATAATATTTACAAGGATAAGAATGAGAATCCCCCACGAGGCACCTTGTTTTTGATAACCGAGTCAAAAGCTCGACTCGAATCCCCATAAATGTGATCATTTAGGGATAATCATGGTATGGTCATTTTTGGTGGGGCTTACATGATAAACAAGGCCCAAAAGTACATGGAGTACTTTAAAAATCCGATATACGAATATCGGGGTCAAAGATGGCGTCCTCGTTTTCGGATGAAAGACGAAACAACGCTACTTCAACACAAACCCCAATGGGGTAGAAGAAAATAGATGAGAAGTAGAAAGGTGGGGCAATGGGTAAGTCACTAAAATGAGCTACTCGAGGTAAACTCACATCAAGCAAACGAAAAGATTTTCCATTTATTGCATCGGTGAAAGACCGAGATTTCCCTTTACAAGCAATTCCGGGATCGTAAATCTCGTCCTCGGTGGAGAAATGTGAGGGAACATTTGGGGCTTCCCCCACACTAAAACCACACCAACCGTCGTCAAAAGGAGTAGACGAGGTGGTAGCACTCATAAAACGATGTGATGACGGAGTTAAACATGTAGAAAATTCTTTTAAAACATTTTTAAAATCCTTTCCTTTTTCATCGTTCAAAAACTCTTTATGAAAACCCGATTTAATAATGTCGAAAATATTTGGCGTGTCAAATTCAAAATTAGTCGCGCTAAAAATCCTCACATTTAAGTCCTTGGTGGGAGGGGGTGGCGGATTATATAAGTTCTCAAAACGTTTTTCAATAAAGAACACCGCCCCCTCGGGGTCAACATACTCGTCATCCTCATGAACGTCGATCTCATCGATTTCTTCATCAAAGATAGGCTTGTCAAACCAAGGTTTGTCATTCCCCTCCTTGAGTATCTTAGAAACTCTCTCGAAAAGATCACGATCAAGCACGAAACCATCATTCTTTTGTGGGGATTGTTGATATGTTAAATCCTCACGAATGTGGTAAACGTAATTCTCATTTGAGGAGTGTTGATTAGGTAACTCCTCGAGAATTGGATTTTTAGTGGTCACATGAGTTGGCTCGTCATTGAAAATAAGACGTTCCAACTCATTTAGTTCATCCTCGATTTTGGAAAGATCGACCTCACTCGTAGGTGGAAGTGAAGGCATAAGAGCTAGCTCTCGTTCAATGATTTCCTCAATCTCGGGATCAAACTCATAATCATCGTACTTCACATGTTTCTTTTCATGAGAATCAAAAATTGCATGTGGATTTCGAAGTACGTGATCAATCTCGGCAAAATCGCCATCGTCATCGTCAAAGAAAGAGTCGATGTGAGCACTCACAACCATGGACTTGCAAGTCGAATGACTATGCTTAGGTGACTTTTCTAAGACGAGAGGATCGATGTCGATAAACCCTTTAGCCTCAATGGGTGTTGGGCTAGGCAAAGGAGGCACTTCGATAGAGTTAGAAGTTGAAGCCTCAAAGACGTGGTCCTTCGAAGGTGGTGAAGACGAGCCCATTTTGGTCTTTGTCGTGATGGCACTAACGTTGCCCTTCGGAATTGGTGTTTCACTTGTTTCGCTAAAAACATCCCAAAGTGAGTTTTCATCCATAAATTTACTCATGCCCTTTTAAATTAGGTACACATATTCTTTATCATTAAAATCATCATCTTTAAAACCGTTTTTCTTAATTCTTTCAAAACATGCATTAAGCTTCATTCTTTCCGCTAAAGTGAACATTTTGAAATCATTAGTATTTGAATCATTAGGTTTTGAAACCTCGGTTTTTTCATTCTCATTAAACCCTTGGGATTTTCTAGCGAAAAAGTCTATTTTCTCATCCCCATATCTCATAGTAAGTCTCCCCTCGTGAACGTCGATTACGGTTCGAGCCGTCGATAAGAATGGTCGGCCTAAAATAATGGGACATTTAGGGTCACACTCGTAATCGGATATAACGAAATCCACGGGAAAAACAAACTTTCCAACTTTGACATAGACATCCTCGGCTATTCCAATTGGTATTAATGGAGTACAATTTGCAAGCTCGATTGTCATGTTCGTGGGGGTAAGTGAAGGCAATCTCATCAATTTCCAAAGAGAATGAGGAATGAGATTGATGCTAGCACCTAAATCGGCAAGGGCTAAACATCCCTCAATCTCGGAAAAATCACAAGGTAGTAGAAACTGGCCCGGATCCTTTTCCTTTCTCGGCATACGCCTTTTAGGTTTTTTAAGAAGGATTGAAGCACAAGTTTCTTCAAGGGTTACTTTGGTAAGGTCGAAAAAACTCTTTTTTTGAACCGTGGATTGAAATTGAGGTACACGAGGGTGTGCACTCCTTTCCTTGGTCGCCACGTTCACCCCATCGACTTTAGAATAATAGGACGTCTTAGAAGTCGAGGGTTGAGAATAAGGAACAACTCGAAATCCTTCAAGGTTAGGGGTAATCACACGACCTTTCTCACGAGACGAGGCGGCTTTACATTGTTCCTTCGGATTTGCAACGGTGTCACTAGGTAACGAACTCGATGACACACCCGAGGACTTGTTCATTATGGCCGAAAACATCTTTTTAATATCAATTTGCCCTTGCTCAATCTTCGTGTTTTGCAATTTCAATGTATTAGAAAAGTCGTTTTCCAAAGTACCAATTTCTCCCTCTAATCGTCTCATATTAGCCTCATTCGTTTTCATGTAATTTTGAAAATCGTTTACGAACTATTTTGATTTGAATTAAAGTTCCCTTGGTTTTGATTACTTCTTTGAAAATTTCCTTGATTATCACTTGAAAAATTGTTGCCTTGATTGTTGTTGTTTGAAAAATTCGAGTTTTGGTTATTGTCTCGATTTTGCCAAGTTATATTACGACCTTGATTATAACCTCCTTGCTTTTGATTCGAAAAATTTCCTTGTTGATTATTTCCTTGAAAATTGTTTCGGTTTTGAAAATTGTTGCCTTGGTTATAATTTCCTTGTTGTGATGGACCCGCGTTATTTTGATTAGAAAAATTGTTGTTTCCATTTAACGCACTCACATTCGACGTTTGGCCATCCGTAGCCGCACACTCGTAATAATTATGAGGTCCACCACAAAACGTACACGAAACCTCAACCGCTTTCACCGTAGCGGGAGCGTCTTTCTTTTGCATCTCAACGAGAAAAGACGTAAACACATTCGTCAACTTGTCGACTTTTGCATCAACTCTCTCAATGTCGCGATTAGAATTACTAACATTGGCGACATTGGCAACACTCGGTGCGTTGCGGAATTGGTAAACCTTGGATCGGTTTTCGATAATTATCAATGCATATTTCGGAGTCTTACACAAAAAGTTGCCACCGGCGGCGGAATTCAACGAATCTTGTTCTTGAAAATTAAGACCGTTGTAAAACGTATCGATTTGGTGCAACTCGGAAAAACCATGCTGAGGACATTGCCTAAGCAATTCCTTAAAGCGATCCCACGCGTCTCTAAAAGATTCATTCAGTTTTTGCTCAAATTTGGTAATTTCATTCTTGAAAAACGTCGTCTTAGACGGTGGGAAAAAATAATTAACGAACTTGGAAACGAGATCCTTCCACGTAGTTATCGAATTAGGTGGCTCTTTCTCGTACCAATCCTTGGCGGCACCATCGAGCGAGTACGGAAAAAGCATAAGCTTGACGACATCGGTGTCGACGTTCTTAAACTTGCTCGTGGCCAAAAGACGATCAAAATTCCGAATATGGTCGTGAGGATTATCGGCTTCACGACCTTGAAACTTCGTAGCTTGGATTAACGAAAGCATTCCGCTCTTAATCTCAAAATTCTCCGCTTCGATAGCGGGAATTACGATCGCGTCTCCATAACCCTCGGTGGGCTCTTGGAGCAATTCCATCATCGAACGATTGTCGGCCATCTCCTCTACGGTTTCTTCAACAACGATATTAGGAACGTCGGTTTCTAATTCTCGTCTACGTCGTCGATTCCTTCCATTACGATTGCGTCGATTCGAAGCTTCGCTAGAATTGGAATAATCCTTCGATCGAGTGCGCATGCACTAAGCGTAGAATGGGTGGTAGCAAAGAAGATTCTTTTTGCGGTTTTTCGATTTTTCAATTTTTTTGGTTTTTTATTGTTTTTAAAATTTTTTTGGATTTTTGAATGTATTACGTAGACAAAAATCTACAAATCTCCCCTCGAATCGACTTTCTCGATTAAAAGAGCCTCAAATAATGAAAACGATCACGTGGAGTGAACGCCTTGGATGACTTTAGAACGTTGGTGGAACACCAAAACGTTCATGAGGGTTTAATCTTGAAAACACAAGCAAATATATGATACGTAGATAATATTTGGGCGGCAAACCCTCGATTAGCTCTCTTTCTCAAAAAACGCACAAGCAAGCGGGGGAAACGAGGCGGCGCTAAGCACTTAAAAGCCTTTTTCCCTTAGGTCGTGAAATACAACCGCCTTATACCCACCTTATAGTTTGTGTAAATTGAAATTAAGCCTCACGAAAGTATTTATCTATTTTGCCTTTAAACTTTTGATTTGGATTCGAATACAATGATCGAGTGATGAAATCCCGAATCAAGGTTGCGTTTTCACGCTTTTGGAGTACTTGTATATAGGATTCGAATACAATGATCGAGTGATGAAATCCCGAATCAAGGTTGCGTTTTCACGCTTTTGGAGTACTTGTATATTTATTGTTCTTACGTAGATACAATATAGTAATAATATATTCACAATAAAAACGAAAACCAATATATCTACAATATAGTAAAGATTGATTTGTGTTTAATTTAGGAAAATTAAACACGATTTATTTGGATATTATAATATATTAAGGAAAAATAACAAAAATGAGTATGTACGTTTATGTACGCTTTCCAAAAATGAAAAGCAAAAACGCACTACTCACACAAACACGATACTAATAATGGCAACACTAAACACCTCCCCGGCAGCGGCGCCAAAAATTTGATGTAGGTTTTTCGTACAGTTTTAGGAAAAACGCGTATGAGCGGCAAGTATTAAGTCTTACGCTTTAGGAAAAACGTAAAACCGAATAAGTGCGGGTTCGTTCTCGAAGGAGGTGTGTGGATTAAGTGTGCCAATATATAAAATCAAAGTTTGGATTAGTGACATTTTTGGTTTAGAAGAGAAAAAGTAAAGACGAGCTACGACTACGATTAAACTACGACGTATTGACGTAAAACGATGACGTAATTACGTAAAACGCAACGAAATTCAAAATTAAACCTAAAAATTAATTAAAAATTAAAACTAAGTCTAAAATAATATAAATAAGAATAAAAATTCAATAAATAAATTTTAAAACCTTTTATTAATTAAATATTCAATTTTAAATGCTAATTAAAGCCCTAAAATTAAATATAATTAACAAAACTCCCAAAATATTATTTTATTGAACTAATAAATCACTTATATTATTTAAAGACTAAAAAGTATTTTCCTAAATTTTAAAAACTATTTTTCTATTTTTAAAACACTTAAAACTATTTTTAAACTAAAATAGTCATAAAAAATAATAAAATAATGCCAAAAATAATTTGACAATTTTAAAAATCCTAAATTACACTAATGAACAGTAGAAAATTGAAAAAGTTTGAAAAATGTAAAATTTTGCACTAAAAGACAAAACTGATTAATAATTAAACCCTAATTAAACTAATTTAATTATAAAAAATAATTAAAAAGTGAACAGTAAAATAATTTTTGACTAAAAATCTTAAAATATTTTTCTAATTATAATAAAAATTTTAAATCTGAAAAATATAAACTTTCTGCACTAAATGCCAAAAACAAGGATTTAAAAAGTTAATTAAAAATGAAATTTAATCTAAAAATTACTAAATGAACAGTAGAATAAAAAATAATTAAATAGAAAAATCCTAAATAAAATAAGAAAAATATTGAAACAAGTTTTAAGACCTAAAACCTATTTTAGGTCACTAAAGACAAAAAATTCAAAAGACTGAAAGTGACACTTGCTTTGTTTCTGTCTTTTAGTGTAGTAGTACAAACAAATACACTAGCAGGGGTAATTAAGTTCCCACTGCTAGTGTAAAAAATAGGTTTGGGCACTTTTTGGATTGTATCTTTCTTGTTTCTTGGTTTTAATCAAATCCAAAGGCACCCCCACAACCAGTTGGGTTGTGGGAAGTCAAATAAATGATAAAAACAACAAGTTGCAGTCTAAAATCAAACACAAAAAGGCACAAATGGGTTACTGTTATAGCTAGGATGGTTGTGGAGTATTTTGATGGTGCAATTGACACACAAGTGAATTTCAACTTCTCAATACTAGCACACAATCCAACCAATTAGCATACACCCTACACTAAACCCTAAATGACACCAAACCCTAACAGATTTCTCAAGTTGGTGGACTAAACTTATCAAAACAAAAGGTTAAATGGACTTACTGTTTTCTACCAAGTTTTAACATACAAAATGCTTCAAAGCCTATCAAAACTGAAATTACTTAACTGAAAACACCTAAAAAATACCAACAAAGTGTGTTTAAGCAGGATTGAACACAAAATTTTGTCACCAATTCAGTAAAATTCCTAGTCCCAAACACCCCTTTAAATTCAGAAACTTGAAAATTACAAGCTAAATGCTTATCAAATGGGCTTAAACTGATTCAAATCTACTCTAACATGCATATAAATCAATAAAAAGCAGAATCAAGCAAGAAATTTAACAAATCAATGAATCCAACACCAAATCACATAAATTCACAAAAAAAAATCACAAAAAACTCAATTTATGGGGTTCAAGCCGTACCTTGGGCTGATGCCTTCCATATGAGGTTGTTGAGCATATATGTGAGCTTATGGTCAAGTTGTTGATGTAGAGAAAAGAGGTGGGGACCACAGCAGTCCCAAACACCCAAATATCTTCTAACTTGAGAGTCTTGAACACTTTGGAACTTTGATGTGCTGCCAAAAAGAAAACAAGAGAAGGTTACCTGTTCACAAGAGCTATTAAGCTATCAAGCTAGCTTATAGATTATAGCTTAAAGATAAAAAAAAATATGACTTTCCTTAAAAACAGATTTCTTACTCAAACCAATGGACCCAACTGAAATTTTATAAAACTTTTTCACAAAACTGAATTTTATATGACCAATCCACTTTCACTTCATAATCATATAATCATCATGTTTTTGAACAATTTTTCAACACAAACACTTAAACTAAAAAGAAAATGAATTTCTGAAATTTGAAACTTCTTGAACCTTTTACACTAATTTTGCAAGTTTAAAATAAAGATTACACTAATAAAAACAGATAAAAGAGGAACTCAGTATTGCATATTAAATTCATTTCATTTTCATTAATTTGAAAGCAAAATACAAAAACTGGAACAAAAGGGACATACACAATTTGTAGTCTCCTTTTATAAGGGAAAGTAGAGGATTCTAGAACATGAAATAAACTGATAACCCTAGCAATGAAAATTCCCTAAAAGCCCTTTGAAAAGTCTTCAAGTCTTGGTCAAATTCGGATCATGTGATCTTGGTGGTGTCATGTGAAGATGTCAGGCTGTGTTGGATGATCAGGGACGTTCATCTCAACTTTGGGACCAAGTAATGCATATTAGACGTTGATGTTGTCTCTTTTATTGAAATTGGGGGAAAGGGACGTTGCAGGGGAATCTCGTGGGAGGGGACCAAGTGAGAGTGAAAGGTATCTTGAGTGTGGGTTTTGTTTAGGCTTAGGTGAATTATGGTTCTGGAAATTATGAGGGTAAAACCCTTTGGTTTAGATAGGTAATTAGGTTAGGGTTCTATGTGTTAAGAAGGTGATGAGCAGTTGAGATAAATCATGTTTTGGGGGTTAAACTTATTTAAAAAATGTTTCCCACTAAATTTTTATTAAACAGATTTAAAGTTTAGTTAGTGGGGGGGTTTGACTAGTGAGGTGGAGTCAAAGGTGAGTTGTCGTGTGAGGAATGGTGGAGTGGGGTAAGGGTGGTGACGTGGAGGATTGTGGTTGGAGGATGTGGGTTTGCTTGTCTGGTCAAAAGTGGCCCTTGTACTCCCATGGTTTCTTCACTTTGTATTAAAACAACAAAACACTCAAATCCCTTTGTAATAACTTAGGACAGTTGGCAAATTCAGTCCTTGTGTTTGGTTAAAATATGAACAAGGACTAAACATGTATTTTATTCAATATTCAAGGGCCTTTAATGTAATAACTTGACATTTTAGGGACCCACAAGAAATTTTTAGGATTTACAGGGGTATAAAATGACAAGTCTTCAATTCTTGAGGGACCAATCTTGTCAATCTTCAATTCTTCAGGGACAATTTTGGAAATTTCATTTTTGAGCCCGGTTCTTTGTGTGGCTTCGTTTCCCGTGTTCGTTTTTTCTTGATTCCTTTGATCTTTTGGTGAATTCACGATATCCGTACCTAAAATACACAATGAACAAACACATGCATATTTTGGGGTATTTTGACGATATTTTAAGCGTTTTAAGCCCGATTTGGACGATGAGACTATGTATAAATACAGTCTCATTATTTCTTGTTGTCTTTTCCATCCTTTCAATCCTTGACCAAATGCTTGAGTTTGCCTGACTTGATCAGTGACTCAATGTGCTTCTTGAGCTGGATACGTTCCTCTGTGCCATGGCCCTTGTCGTTATGGAATTCGCAAAAACGATTTCCTTGGCGACGGTCCAGCGGGGTCGTCATTGGAGGAGGTCTTGGGAAATTGGCCCCTTCCGTCAGCAAGATCTCCCGGTAGGACATCTTTAGAGGGGTAAATTTGTCCTCCGGTCGTCCTCCGTTGTTTTAGCTCTTGTAATCTGAGCCCCTCCCACTGTTCTGGTTGTTTTTACCGCCCGACTGTCTCCTGGACTGGTCGTTCGATCGGTAGCTGTTTTTTGAAGGTTAGGCCGCGGCTACCGCGGTTTGTCCCTCTATGAAGTTTCTGACCCTTTACATAAGGTCTTCATACCTCTCCGGACGTTTGTCATTAAGACGTCTGATTAATTCCCTTTCTGTTATGGCGTGCATATAGTCAGAAATTTTCAGGAGTTCCGGCATTGTCTTTGTGCGTGTCCACTCGTCATTGAAGCGTTCAGTGAAGGCCTCCGTAGACTCCCCCGGCCGTTGCTTGACTTTTGCTAATGAGACCGGGTCCCTATTATACTTCTTCCGCTGAGTATAATTATTCTTGAACGCAGTACGTAGTTCATTGAAGCTATCAATGCTTCGCGGAGGAAGTCCTTCAAACCAATCACGAGCATTGCCGATCAAGGTTGAATTGAACATTTGGCACCATATAGGCATGGGTCATCGTTCAATTTTTGCCTGCGTATCAAATATCTTTAGGTGATCATGCGCATCACCAGTCCCATCATAAGTCTTGACACACGCCGGCATGCGACGCTTTGTATCCTCAGAGTAATTCCGTATGCGGAGAGTAAAAGGATCTTCCCTGGGATCTGCCCATGGACGGGTGAGACTAGGGTCACACCACGGGCGGGAAAGATCTTCTGATTCCATATCTCGATAATAGGGGCCGCCATAGTACTCCTCATTGTCTGGTGGCGGTGGAGGAGTACGCCTAGGTCGGCGACGCTTGGGCGGATGGTCATCCGAGTCCTCTCCTGATGGACCGGGAGAAAGAGGTGGTGCCCCATCCTTTGGGTGAGGACCGCTCTTGTGAGAAGAGCCAGGAGCCTTTTCCCGGTATTCATCCTATCCCACATGCTTGTGCGGCGATTAGTTCTGGTTAGTTCCAGATATGGTCGTTCGGGTGAACCGTCGGACTTCTCTCCCTCTTCTCTGGACTGTATTAGTTCTTGCATGAGACAATCCCTTATGTGTTCGAACACATTCCTGGGTTGGGTAGTTTCCTCAAAGAGGTTCCGCTCCTGAGGTCGTGTCCTTCGTTTCCTCTGAGTTTGAGAAGAGGTGACTGGTCCGGCGTTGCCAAAGTTGAGCCTAGATTGGAGGTCTCTCCCTAGGTTCAACCTTGATGCAATACCTGGGATGATTCTCTCAAAGTTCTGCGTGAGAACTCGAGTGAGATCTTCCTCGCTGAGTGGTTCGACCTCTACTTCTTCCTCCGTCGATGGTCTGCGTGGCTCCTTGTTAGGGGGATTGGGCGCACTCCCTGGATCAGGATTATCCAAGGTCGAAGTAGGTGGTGGGGTCATGGAGAACGTGCTTGTCACACCCATGGAATGAAGACCACTCCGGTTGTTTGGTCCGCCAGCTTGATGACTAGGGGATTGATTGGGAATGAGTATCCCTTCCCCTTGGGACTTCTGATTTCCAGGATTTGTGTTCCTGGGGTTTCCCTGCGGATGCCCCTTCGTCATTGAGAATTCGAGATGAGATTTTGCTCTAGCTTAGTGTAAGGGTCCCACGGATGGCGCCAACTCGTTGATACAAAAGTTGCGTGATCCTTGCTAGACCCGAATTTGGTTTAATTCGGGTTGGCTGGACTCCGGCTCCTGCACCATGTGAATTATCTGGTTGGGATCCTACACACTAAACAACACGCATTAGGCTTACTGTGGGAATGTTTCCCACGATTAGACTCCAGCGTGAGAGTAAGTAATCGGTTAGGATTATAGGAATCGGATGAGAGTTGAGAGTGTGTAGAATATAATACCTTTGTGGAACCCTTGGGGGTTCCTTATATATGGGTTGAAACCCTAATGGGCTGTCACTGATGCTTCGGCCCCAAGGAAAGGATAATCACCAAATTTAAATTGATTGTTATCTTCTAATTATGGTGAGTGAATATCCTTCCCTTTGGGATAAATCCTAATCATAGTAGGAGTATGATTCTGTCTAACCCTACACCGGGCGTGCCGGGCCGTGGGCCGCACACGTGTGTGCTTTTACTATTATCCAAGCCCATAAGCTCAAATAACATTATTCCCACCCATTCGTGATGGGCCGGATACGGGTAATACCCGTGGGCCGGGTTCATGACCCAGCTGGGGACTATACGTCATCACAGACAATCGTCAATTCCAAAATTGTGCAAGGTTCCAATCTGCCCTCCTCTAGAATGGGAATTTGACCTCCCAAAGTAGATTCATGGGGCATGTATGGGGTCTTAATGATGTTAGGATTGTCTTGACCTGCTTCTAAGCTAGAACCAATAGTCCCAGCCCTACCCATGTCACCAACCACACTTGTGGTGGTGGTTCTCTCTGCAACATGGCTAGGATCACTAGAGGAGAACACTCCGGTAGTGCTTTGGCGTTTTATCAACCTATATTCTGGTGGTGTAGAAGATGGAGTGGATTGAGAGTCTATTTGAAGGTTAAGGGGTGTTTGGGTTTGTGGTAAAAGGGTGTCAGCGTTTGGATTTGGAGTGTCAATGCCAATAGTTGAAGTGTCAGTGTTGAATGGTTCTTGGTCAACTTCCATTTGTTGGGGTGATGGTGGTTGTGCAGGCAATGGGTCTGGTTGTGGGTGAGGGTGTGGGTTTGCTGCTTCAATAACAACAAGCATGGCTTAGTAGAGGGGTAGGTCTCTATTAGGTTCAGAGTTCATCTTCCCAAAAATTGCTTTATTTTGAACAAGGATCGTATAAAAATAATTGTGATCCCTATTGCAATATGCTTGTAAATCAAAGACCATTTGCAAAAACCTCGGGTAAGCAAGAGTCATCTTGTTACCCTTGTTATGACACATGCCATCAAAAATCATTTTCGAAAAGTTATACTTTTGCCCAGTTGCAATACACACAATGGCACTCCCAATAGATTGGTTAATTTCATTATGTGCAGTGCATTTGGGGCTCAAACATTGAAGAATGACAAGTATTAAGTACTTCCAAGCCAGGGGAAATTATTGTTTAGAATATTTGTTCAAATGGCCTTGTTCAAGCAAAGGATAACCCAAGTCTTGGAGTCCTTGCTCTAACTCTGCAATGGGGAGGGTGGTTATACCATTTGCATCATTAAGATGCAAAGCTCGGTGAACCAAAGCTTCAGTAACCACCCATGAAACCCCATGGACAATAGCAGTCAATGTAATCACTTCATTAACTGTTGAGGAACGTACAGTGTTCCAAAATTGTTTAATGTGTGTAAC
Organism: Glebionis coronaria; assembly: GCA_025667525.1. Classification (NCBI taxonomy): domain Eukaryota; kingdom Viridiplantae; phylum Streptophyta; class Magnoliopsida; order Asterales; family Asteraceae; genus Glebionis; species Glebionis coronaria. The sequence continues at coordinate 23,536,495 of CM046876.1, forward strand.
AGGGATAAGAGGAGCATTAGAAAGTGCATACCTTAATGGGGATGCATTCAAATACTCAACCATCAAAGTATATTAGGGAAACAGAGTATTATCAGCATGTAAATAAGCTACCATGTTGTGTTGACTCCTGAACCCCAATTCCAAATTTGTAGGTTTAAACTTAGGTGCCATTGATGTAGAAAACTATGATAAAAGTTATGGAAGACGAAGGTTTTGAGAAAATATAGTTAGACAAGAATAAGCAGTTACCCTGTTTAAAAGAAATGAGCCAAATATATAGGAGAGGTGAAAATATGTGATTGGTCAAGGTGTAAGGCAGTTATATTCAAAAAGTAATTATGAAAATCTTGAAAATATATAACTTATCTCAAACATTAATAAAAATTTGCCAACTCCTAAAATTACGGCCCATATTTTCGTCAAAAATAACAACTGGGTAGGACCCAATGTTTATCATCGGTAAAAAATAACTTATCAACGCCCAACTGCTATATTCTTGTCAACGTTGGAAATTGCCATGTCAACGTCAAAATTGGTCTTAACAGCGTTTGGAAAGAAAAATGTCAGCGTCCAAAAATAAATATAAGTAAAAAGAAAAAGGACCTTAACAAAGTAATATATCCTAGTAAAGATAACTTATAGACTGAAAATCACTATAGGGCGGCAAGCACTGTCCAATCATGCACACTTGCTTAAGCAAGATAGACATAATTGCCATCAAGTGTCCCTTGATAACCAAAGTTCTTAACAATGAAGTTATCTCATATAAATCCCTTGTAACTTCCCAGGTAAGCCCAATAAAAACGTACCCAAGTCTCCCAACCGACCATAACCAATTCTAGGTCAAAAATTCTTGGCAGCGTGCAAAGTATATCAACTTTGCATGCTACAGTGCCTCACGATTTAGTAACTAACTCGTACTCACTAGTGGACACAATCTAGAATTATGATAAGAGTATTATAAGAATACCCAAAAATCCTAAAGGTTTTCTAAACCTCCCCTTAAAATATGATACACAAGTTGCCAAAAATAAAATATGCAATAAAAATTTATGTCAAGATAGGAATGTAAACATTCCAACCATCATCCATAAACTTGAACACACTCCTAGTAAGCTCCAAAGATCCATAAGCAACTCTGTATCCATTTGTACAATGCTTATAATGCCCATAATCCAAAATTTGGTTCTGAATCCATAAGACTTGTCCACAACAAGCAGCTGCAGCAACATATTATGCTTCAGTTATAGTGTTGGCCACCACTTTTTGTTTCTTGCATTGCCAAGATATCAATCTACTGCCAAGAAATTGGCATCCACCACTTATGGATTTTCTATCAAACTTGTCACCTCCATAATCACTATCTGAATAACCAATAAGCTCCAATGGAGAATCCTTTGGATACCATAATCCCAAGTTGGGATAGCACCAAAGATATCTAAAGATCCTCTTGACAACATGAAGATGACACTCTTTGTGAGTTACTTGATGGCGTGCACATGCACACACATCAAACATGATGTCAGGTCTAGAAGCTGTAAGATACATCAATGATCCAATCATTGACCTATTATGCCTGACATCTACCTCTTTTCCATCTCCAATCTTTCCCCAAGGGTGTTCCCTATCCGTGGGTGTGCTAGCCCGTTTTTCATGTGGAGAAAAGCCAAACTTCTTCAAGATTTATGCTACATACTTGTCTTGAGAGATAAAGATACCATTTTCTTTCTGTTGAAATTGCAAACCTAGAAAGATGTTCATCTCTCCCATTGCACTCTTCTTGAATTTGTCTGTCATGAGTTTGGAGAAGTCTTCACTAATCTTTGGACTTGAAGAGCCAAAGATGATATCATCCACATAGACCTGAACAAGTAGAAAGTCCTTACCAATCTTCTTGGTAAATAAAGTCTGATCTATGGTGCCCCTCTTGAATCCATTTTCCACCAGATAGGTGGACAATGTGCCATACCATGCTCTTGGGGCTTGATGAAGTCCATACATTGCTTTCTTCACCCTATACACTTTGTCTGGATGTTCTGAATCTTCAAAACCAGGAGGCTGCATTACATAAACCTCCTCTACAATTGTGCCATAAAGAGAAGCACTCTTCACATCCATTTGATAAACTATGAAGCCCATGCAAGAAGCACAGGCTAGGAAAATCCTTATTGCTTTAATCCTTGCAACAGGTGCAAAGACCTCTTCATAGTCTATCCCTTCCTCTTGTGTATAGCCTTGAGCAACCAAACTTGCCTTGTTTCTGATCACAATCCCTCTTTCATCCTTCTTATTTCTAAGAACCTATCTTGTCCCTATAGGTCTTACATATCTGGGACAGTCCACTAACTCCCAGACATCTTGAATGGCAAATTGATGAAGCTCATCCTACATTGCTTCTACCCAACTTGGTTCTTTGAGAGCATCAAATATCTTCTTGGGTTCCTGTTGTGACAGAAAACAAGCAAACAAACATGCCTGTACAAGAGGGGTATCAACCTTCTTGTGGATATTGGCAAAAAAACCTATTTTATTCTGATGAGACCTTCTTGTTTGAACAGGAGACAACACATCACCAATGATTAGAGAAGGAGGATGATTTTTGATAGTAGATGTAAGTGTTCCTCCTTCAATAAGTGTGTTATCTTCAATCTCAGTCTCCATGTTGCCAATATCATCTTCATACTCTCCTCCATCATCACCAGAATGAACCTCTTCATGAACTGTGGAAGGTTCACCTTGTTCAAAAACATTGGAAGAGAATAAATGGTTAAAAGGGCTGTCAATGCCTGAACTTGGCCTGTCAATGTTTGTGCTATCAACGCCTGAATTTGGTCTGTCAGCGTTAGAATTGGCTTTATCAACGCTTGAAGATTCATGCATGTTTTCATCAAGTGGCTTTTCTTGTGGACCATCTTTTTCCTTTCCAGCAGCAACATCAGTAGCAAATCCATCTGTCCATATAGGGATGGTAACATACTCAAGAATGGGAGCTGATGTGACTGCATGTGATCCTACTTCCTTGTCAACTTGTTTACCTGAAATTTCAACAATAGGTTCTTCCACAACATTTGAATCATCTTTCACAATGTCTGGATTAGTAACATGCATATAATTCAAGGTTCTAGTTAAAGGTTTTGAATCAAAGAACCAATTTGGTCCACTCTCATGATCACTAGGTTTACTTTCTAAAAATTTAACATGTACGTTTTCAAGTATACGCTTTTCTTTCATAATGTAAACCCTATATCCTTTACTCTGCACTGAATAGCCCATAAAATAGCCTTCATCACCTTTAGCACTAAACTTTCCTAAGGCATCACTAGTATCTAAGATCATTACATGACATCCAAAGGGTTTAAGAAAACCAATATTAGGTTTCCTATTCCAAACAAGCTCATAAGGTGTCTTATTGTGGATTTTGTTGATCAATGCCCTATTATGAACATAACAGGCTATATTCACAGCCTCAGCCCAAAAAGCAATGGGAAAGTGAGCATCAACCAACATTCTGTTGTGGGGTTCTAGCTACACTAAACTGCCTAGTAATACCTTTATTGACACAGAAGTCATCTAACAATTTTTTTCTAAACTCACTACCATTATCATTTCTAAGTATTTTAACCTCATTCCCTGTTTTCTTTTCAATTTGGGTAATAAAGTTAATCAAAACTGTGGCAGTTTCACGTTTTAAGGCCAAAAAGTAAGTCCAAGTAAATCTAGAAAAATCATCAGTTATGACAAAACAAAAGGATTTACCATTTAAACCATATTCGTTGGACCAAACAAGTACATATGTAGCAAGTGAAGTGGTTTAGAACTAGAGTGCACAAGTTTAGACTTAAAGGAGACTTTGTGTTGTTTGCCTTTAAGGCATGCAACACAAGAATGATCATTGTGGAAAGCCTTTTCAGGCAAACCATCAACTAAACCATGTCTCACAAGTCTGTTTATGTTCTTAAAGTTTATGCGCCCTAACCTTCTGTGCCATAGATCACTTTCATCAACTGAAGCCTTAGCATATAGACATGACAAATTATTATTCATCCTAATTCCAGTAAGATTCACATTATAAATGTCCTTATGCCTAGGTGTTCTATAATCAATAAACTTCTCTTCAGGTATCTTAAAGTCTTTGTTTAACACCAAGCATTCATTATCAGTAAAAAGAATCTTATTTTTGTTATCACAAACTTGTGATACACTAAACAGATTATAATCAAGTTCTTTTACCAGAAATACGTTTTCAAAACGCAAATTATTGGTGATAAGAGTGCCTTTGCGAGAAATTGTACAATATCCTCCTCCAAAGTACACTTTGTCACCATATTTAATGGGGGTAAAGTTGGTCAAATAATCTTCCTTCCCCGTCATGTTCCTAGAGCATCCACTATCCCAATATCCATAACCATTTACCGGCTTTTGAATGCCCTACACATAAAGAAAACAAATTAGTTTTCTTTGGGAACCCAAGTCTAAGCAGACTTGGATTCATTTGGTTGTTCAACAAGAACAGATTTAGTCCTTATAAAAACCCCTTGTTCATCCCTTTGAGGATTGAACACCCAGTTAACCCCAATTAGTTTAGTTATGACCTTTGAAATATAATGAAATCTGTTACAGGTCATAGAAATCCCATATGAATTAGGGTTTTGGTCTTGTTTGGGTCTCCATATCAAACTAGATGAAGCTTTAGACCCCTTTCCTTTTGGCTGCAAGTACTTGTTATTACCTGGTCTATCAGCGTTGGAAACATTCCTGTCAGCATTAAAGTTGTTCTTGACAACGCTGAAAATGCATTTGTCAGCGCCAAAATTAGGGTTTGCTACATGAACCCATTGTCTGTTAGACCATGTATTGGTCTTTTGAAAAGGCCTTTGTCCATGAGTATTAGACCCTTTAGTAAATAATGGAGCTGGTCTAGTAACTTGTGGACTTTATTGGACAAAAGGTCTGAGTTTGACCATGGTTGACTTTTTGCCAGGTTGACTTTTGAAACACTGACACACTTATACGCCAAATGTGAAAAACTCCCACAAATATAACAAGCTTTTCTAGACATAACCCTAGGTCTAGATGAAAAGAACCATGTCCCATTATCACTAACTTGGCTTTGTGGTGACCTAGGTTTTCTATACATTTCTGCATACTTAACATTAGGTTTTCTATTACTAGATGAGCCAAGGTCAACAGGTTTTCTAGTAGAAGGGTTGGTAACAATTATGGGTGTAGACTCATTTGGGCTTTCACTAAGCATGCCACCATTAACAAACAAAGTAGGATTGGCTTTCTTCCATTGTTCCAAGTCAGTCAATTTCTTCTTATATTCCTCTACTGGATTAAGAACTCTTGGTGGAGGAATGAATTTATTTTCTTGGAGTTCTGGTATACCAGTCCAAGATAAGTCCTTTCTTAGGGCAACATAAAAGTTCCCAGCAGGTGGTGGAACATCGCATACTCTTTCATCCCAATCCCAGTCATATCCCTAGAGTCTCTTTGCTCACTTACTCATTTTTCTAGGGTTTGAGAAGCTTTATCAAATCTTTGAATTTTAAGCCCTACATTCTCTTTGTTTTTAATGACCTCATCTAACTTAGTTTGTATGACTCCTTTAGATCTCTCCAGTATATCCCTAAGGTCAACACTAACTTTGAGGTCATGAGACAAAACGTTAATTTGATCTTTTAGGTCAAGCTCCATTTTCTTATATTCAGCCACAGTCTTTTCAGTTTGAACAAGTGCCAGTTGATAATTAGATAGCTTGCATTTTTCATCAAAAACATCTGATTTTAACTTTAAAATTTCTTTGTTAAGTTTTTTAGTGTTCAAACGACAACCTTTACTACATAAAGCATCATCATATACCTCATTATCTGATGAAGACGAAGAATGTGCCATGAGAGAAAAGTGAGCATGCTCTTCTTCTTCCTTCTCTGCAATCAAGGCCTTGTTCTCTTCCACCTCCTTGGCCATAAAGCTCTAGTCCCATCCAACACCATCAATTTCTTGCATGGCAACCATAGCTTTTGTATCTTCAACCTTGATGATTTGACTTGAAGGCGTTCCAGCATCAGATCTTCTTGGAGATCTGCATTCCCTCATAAAGTGACCCATTCTATGGAAATTGTAACACTCAACCTTGAATTTATCAAACCAAGTAGTATCTTTAGCATTAAAGGTCATCTTCTTCCTGAATCTCCTATTCCATCTATTGGACCTTATGCTTGCAAGTACCATATTCCACTTAATGTCCATCTCCTCCAAATTCTCATCACTGATTTGCTCAAGGTCCTCATATGTAATCACTGAACCAGCAGGTTTAATTCTTGGTGAGTCAATATTGTATGTGTCAACGTCTGAATGTGAGGCACTGACAAAGGTTGATCCACCGTTGACACAAGGTGATCTAGTAACAGGATGCACGTATGACTATCTTTGATCAACTTCACCTTCACTATGTGAGAAGAAAGCCATGTTCCTAGGGGTAGATTTACTTCCTTGATCTAAGAGGATTTCATTCTCTACAATCTTCAGTTTATTGTAGATGTCATCAAAAGTAGAACTCTTATGAGCATCGGTAGCAATAATAGACCTTGCTTCAATCTTCCATGCATCACCAAGACTTTTAAGGAAAGTGGTAATGATATCAGCATCACCATACACTATTCCATAAAGGACAATTTGCTTGTGATGTCTAGAAGCCTACTTCTCACCCCATTTAGCTTCTCATTGCGAAGAGATTTTAAAATAACATACTCATGCAAGAGTTGCTTCTTCTTCTCTGAGGCAGTATCATCATTACCACCATAGTTGACTTGAAGAGCTGCCCAAAGTTCTTTGGCAGACTCAAAACCACTATACTTGTGCTGATTGGTTGGTCCCAAAGAAAGTTTGAGAATGCTTAGAGTTTTCATGTCATTCCTTCTCTTTGCAATGTCCTCAGCTGAGACAACTCTCCCATTTGAAGGTCTTTCTTTTCGATCCACTTCAGTTGAGCCATCAATTGATCTTGCAGCCATAGCAATAGCAATCTTAGTTTATTGAATGTGTTTCCATATTCAATAATTTCCCATAGAGTGTGATCATGAATTTGAAGGTACTACTCAAAATTGAACTTCCATAGCTCAAAATTGTCAGGGTCTAGCATGGGGATTTTTAGGTTGTGGCTTGAGGAGGAGGTCATATCTGGAGTAGACATCTTGTCTGGTTTTTAGGGTTTCTTGAAAAATTAGGGTTTTTGGCGATTTAGGGTTTTTAGGGTTTTGTGTTCTTAAGATCAAAGTTCCTCAACAAGCTCTGATACCACTTGTTGATCCCAAACTTAGATCGATTTAGCTTTGTGTAAACGAGATTAAATCAAGTTAAACACTTAGAGAAACTTTGTTGTATAAATAATTCAAGTATTATGCGGAATTAATACTTGAATGAAGAAGAAACAAAACAAATAAACCAAACTTTCACTTTAATAGATGATCGAACTTGTGTACAATGAAAGTGTAAAAACGTATATGAAACTAAAACCTAAAGGCCTCCTTTTGTAGATTAAGGAGCCTTGCACAAGAGTCTACCTATCAGCTAATTTAGGTAAATATAAATATAGCAAATACAATGTCGAACATATCTTTACTAGAAATACAAAACGTTTAGACTAAGTATTCTATCAGTGCTTGTACTTCTTCTCATCAGCGCTTGATTTCTTCTTGTCAACGCTTGATCTGTCAACGCTTGATTTCTTCTTATCAACGTCCAATTAACTCTTGTCAGCGTCTAAACAAATTGGATTTACATTTTTCTTCCTAAATTTTTTAAAAAAATGCTATTAAATCAATTGATATAAAAACATCGATTGGGTTAATACTTTTAATATGGGGTAGAAAATGTGATTTAATATTGAGATCAATAATGGTTTGACTTAATGTGTTGGCTCATCTCGACATGTGCGAAATGTTTTCGAAAATCGTTGCATATGTTAAGGGGGAGCAAAATGCATTTAGATATCAAAATGGATTTCATGGTGACATACACTTACCCAAAACATCTCTATTTACGACAGTGAAGATTGTGGTGACATAAGGATGGTAGGATAGGATAAAGTCCAATGATTCTTCTAGAACCAGAGGAATCTTTCCAAGGACATTCCATAGCTAGAAATAGTAGTCTTTAGGAAAGATGGAGAAAGATTGTGAACGTAGCTGAATGCCGACCAAGTACTTAAGTTAGCACTGGAACAATCACAACAAGGTGCTAGTTATGACGTATTGGTAAGCATTGAAAGGGTTGAAGAATGAAAAAGAATTGTAAAGATAAAGGGTGAAAAGAAAGAAGCCCTCCTTACAACTTAGGCAAAAACTGAGTCAACAAATATGCTATTGAGATCAATTTTAATGATGCTAGATATTGAAGATAGACATCATGGACCCAGTGATGCAATGCACAACCCATCCCAGCTAACTTTGATATCTCTTACGAGATATTTGTTTTATTCACACAGAGACAACGCATTATCTATCGATTTATTCACTCCGAGTAAATTGGTATTGAAATGGTGGCACTCCTCTTAATAAGTGTGAAAACACTTATCCTTTTACCACTTATTTCCAATAATAACAAGACCAAAACGTGTATTTTATGTCGTAAAAGTCGGAATTATGTGTGGTTTGTGTTTTTATTGTGTTTTAGGACCAAATGATGAAAAAGGAAGAAAATACGGGCTTTCACAGGCTTTTATCGAAGAAAACGAGAAAAGACGAAGTCAAAAGATCAAATGTGCTTAAAGAACGGAAGTCTAAGGCCTATTCTGAAGATTTATCGAAGAAAAAGTCTAAAGACGGAAGTTTAATGAAGTCGAAGAACTCAAGTCTAATAGAAGAAGAAAATTACAAGACAAGTTCAATATATATCGACAAATCCCGAGACGACGTCGAGGAAGACAAAAGATTTAAATCGAGTCGAGAAGAAAGAAAGAAGAGGCAACACATACACACCTTCCCATTTTCCCTATAAATACCCTCCTAATACACATTAGGAGGGTTGGTTAGTTTTTAGTAGTTAGTTTCATTTTTCATTTTTCTTTCTAGTTTTAGAGAGAGAAAGTTCTCAACTTTCTCTCACTAAGTTTTCATCTTCTCTTTCTTTTAATCTTTCAAGATTAACCTTTGTGTATTTTTGATTTCATTAATCAAGTTTCAGTTTAAGCTTTTAATCTTTAATCTCTTTCTACCTTTCTTTATTTTAGTTACTTTTGTGTTGATCTTGATGTTTTCGTGCTTAAAAGTTAATCTTTTTAATCATACTTAAGTTTTCATACGAATAAGCTTTATGATTTTTGTGCTTATTGGCTTATTTATATGTTTAGCTTATTTACTTTTTAAAAGTTTTCTTAAAAAGTTTCGCTTTTTATGGTTTGATTTAAAAAGATTGCTTATTTTAAGATTGGATAAGTTGTTATCCGTGCTTATTTAGTCTTTTTCATTATAGATTCGTTCAAGTTTTGGGTGTTAGCTTATCAAAAGAGCTTATCACTTTGCTTATTTTCGAATCCCATATTAATCGGAAAAGGGTAAACCCTTTTCCGATTTGGCTTTCCGATTTGCAGCATTATTCCGATCACCCGGATCGGATTAGGGTTATAACTTTCCGATTGTGGAGGTTTTTGGTGACATTCCGATTAGCCTTGTGTTTAAGACATTCCGATTGGTGCTATTCTCCCATTATTCCGACGGCCTCCTTTTTCTTTATTCCGATTGGGCTTTCCGATTGCAGTATTCCGACAAGAGTGTTGTTGACATTCCGATTTGGCCTTATTCCGACAGAGGATTCCGATTAGTGATATTTTCACACATTCCGATCACTCCCTTTTGGCACATTCCGATTGGATGAGTTTCATGTTTTTACAAAGTTTTCAAGTTTTAGATTTATTAAGTGTTCAAGTATTTTTTTCTAATCTTGTCTTTAAGTTTTCAAGCATTTACTTTTAACTAGTTATTTAAGTTTAATCTTTAAAGCTTTTACTTTACTCAACGAAATTTACATTTATTTGATATTAGTTTAAAATAGATAATCAACCAAACCATTTATTATTCCACCAAGAACAATTGAGTCGCACTTTCTACCAATACTCAATTCGAAAAGATTCGGACGATAAGATTTTATACTTGGTTGCAAAAGCTTGTATTAAATGGCGCCGCTGCCGGCTCTTTTCGTTAAGATTAAAGGTTTTAAGTGAGAGACGCGTTGGATTTTGGGATCCGTTCATCTTTGAACGTTATTTTCCTTGCTTTAAAATTTTCAAAAATCCTAAAAAATATATAATTTTCATAAATACAAAAAAAAAATTAAAAAAACCATAATAACCAAAAATATTTCTTTTCTATTTTTCTAATCCTTTTGTAGGTGTGGATGCGTACTCGTGCTCGTAAGAAGAGAGTAGCTCAAGCCAAAGTCATTACTCAACCAATTGTCACCATGGACAATCAACCAATGATCGAGCTTTTGCAATCGCACGTAGAAGGCAACACCGATGCAATTGTCATCCCTGAGATTGGAGCCAACAACTTTGAACTCAAATCTGGCTTTATACAAATGGTCTCTGATCAACCCTTCTTGAGGCGCTCACTTGATGATCCTCATGACCACATTAAAAGGTTTCTTCAGCTTACCAATACGGTTAAGTACAATGGGGTATCACAAGAAGTGATTCGCTTGCAACTTTTTCCTTTCTCTTGAGAGGGACAAGCCCAGAATTGGCTTGATAAGGAACCGCCACAAAGTATTCTTACGTGGACGGATTTATAGACCAAGTTTATCAACTACTTTTTCCCACCCTCACGTACTACTGCTTTGCGGAATGAAATTGTTACCTTTGAACAAAAGTACGGTGAGTCTTTTAGTGAATCTTAGGACCGTTTTAAGGAACTTTTAAGAAAGTGTCCACAAAATGGTTTAACAAAAGTACATCAAATCAATACTTTTTACAATGGTTTAAGCATGAATGACCAAGATTCCCTAAACAGTGCCTCGGGGGGGGGGGGGGGGGGGTAATATTTTGGTTAAGTCTTCTAATGCTGCTTGGGATATTATTGAGAACAAATCTAGAGTACAAACCAAGAGTGTTAGAACTAATGTAGCAAGTGCTAGTACTAGTGATGCCGACAAAAGAATTGATAAGCTTACTTCGCTTGTGGAATCGCTTGCTTTACAAACTGCCAAAAATGCCAAACAATTCAATGCCCAAGCTAATGTTTTGAGCCAATCATGTGATATATGTGGGGGATCTCACTCATACACCGATTGTCCTTCGACTCACGACAATCCAGAAAATGTGTATGCCGCCAACGGTACCTATGCTACGGGAGGCTATCAAGCACGTCCTCAAGGTGACCGCAACTTGCTCAGCTATCGCTCAAACAACTTTCTTTAACCACCCGGTTTTCCCCCACAAAACCCAAACAACCTCAATCGCAACAATCAAAACCAACCTCGTGCTCCAAATCAATATCCAAACCAAAGAAACCCATATCCACCTCAAAGAAACAACCAAGTTTACCAACAACCTGCTTATCAACCACCCGCCTACCATGCTCTTCCTCTCAACCAACCCACAGCCTTACACCAAGATGTTGAAACCTACATGAGGACTAACGATGTGATCGTGCAAAACCTTCAGCAGGAAATGGCCAACATGAAAGCAGATATGGTGAAGCAAGGGAATGATCTTCGAGCTGTTATGCGAAACACTTTGGCAAGTCAAACGAATGACTTGAGGAACATGATGGCTAGTTTTTTCCCTAGTAATCAAGCCTCTGGATCGGGTTCTCTTCCGAGTAACACCGTTGCTAATCCAAGAGGGGAGATGAAAGCAATCACCACTCGCAGTGCAAAAGGTTTAAAGGAACCCAAGCTTCCTACACCTACACTGGTGATTGTGACAAAGGAAAACGAGTCTCATTCTCCAAATCCTCCATCTTCTATTCCTCCAACTTCTACTTCTCCAATTCTACCACCTTCTACTTCTACCCCTCCTCCACCCAAGGATGTGAGTGCGAATTCTATCCCAAAGCCTTCATCTCAGCCCAATATACCTTATCCTTCGAGGTTGAGGAAAGAGAAATTGAACAAAAAGGATGATATTCAGGTTTCGAACTTTCTTAAAATGTTTAAACAACTGAATTTCAATATCTCCTTTGCTGAAGCTCTCGCTCACATGCCCAAATATGCTAAAATGTTTAAAGATCTTCTCAGTGATAAGGAGAAACTTCTCGATATTGCTCAGACCCAACTTAATGAGAACCGCTCCGCAGTGCTCTTAAGGAAATTGCCCACCAAACTTGGTGATCCGGGTCGGTTCTTAATTCCTTGCAACTTCCCGGGAGTAGAGAATTGCATGGCCCTAGCCGATCTAGGTGCCAGTATTAACTTAATGCCATTAAGTGTTTGGAAGCAATTATCTCTCCCCGAGCTAGTCCCCACACGAATGACTTTGGAATTAGCTAACCGTACGGTTGCTTATCCAGTGGGGATAGCCGAAGACGTCTTCGTCGGTGTTGACAAATTCACCTTCCCGGTGGATTTTGTTGTCTTTGACTACGAGATGGACCCCCGTGTTCCATTAATCGTTGGACGTCCATTCCTGAGGACCGGTCGCACTCTCATTGATGTAGCCGCAGGCGAATTAATCATGAGAGTTGGTGACGATAAAATCGCCTTCAACATGGGTAAACTTTCTAAGCAGCCTTCGGAAAACGAGAGTGTTAATTTCGTTGATGTTCTTGATGAGGCTTGTGAAGAACATTTCAAAGACGCTTGTAAAAGTGGTTCTTCTTCTCTACCCAATGTTGAGACCATTGCCTCAATTGCTCCGTCATTGACTCCTTTTGGAGAAAGTGACTTGGATGATTTTGAAGCTAGTCTGGGTCCTCTCGATCTTAAGTATGATGATTCTCCCACCGATTGGGATGAAGACATTCGTACCATTGAGAAACTTCTCAATGAGGACCATATTTCTTCGTAGTCTCCTAAGGCTATCTCTACTGATGATCCGAAGTTGACTACGCCATCCATCGAAAATCCTCCGGATTTAGAGCTTAAGGATCTTCCGTCTCATCTCGAGTACGTTTTCCTTGAAGACAACAAGAAGTTACTGGTTATCATCGCAAAGGACCTGAAAGAAGAAGAAAAATCCCCACTTATCGCCGTGTTGCAGAATCATAAGAAAGCTATTGCGTGGAAGATCTCCGATATTCGTGGAATTGATCCTTACTTTTGCACACATAAAATTCTCATGGAGGACGACTTTAAACCCACTATTCAAAGCCAAAGAAGGGTGAATCCTAAGATCCATGACGTAATCAAAAAAGAGGTTATCAAACTTCTTGATGCGGCAATGATCTATCCTATCTCAGATTCACCATGGGTTAGTCCCGTCCATTGTGTGCCTAAGAAGGGCGGAATCACCGTTGTTCCCAATGAAAACAACGAGTTGATTCCTACTCGTCTCGTTACAGGGTGGAGAGTTTGTATAGACTATTACAAACTCAATGATGCTACGAGAAAGGATCATTTTCCCCTTCCTTTCATGGACCAAATGCTTGAACGTCTAGCCGGTAATGACTATTACTGCTTCTTAGACGGTTTCTCCGGGTATTTTCAAATTCCCATCGATCCCAAAGACCAAGAGAAAACCACATTCACTTGTCCTTATGGAACATTTGCTTATAAAAGAATGCCTTTCGGCTTATGAAATTCTCCCGGGACATTCCAAAGGTATATGATGGCTATCTTCCATGACATGGTTGAAGAAACTATGGAAGTCTTCATGGATGATTTCTTGGTTTATGGTGATTCTTTCTCTTCTTGCCTTGCCAATTTGGAACGCATGCTTCAGCGGTGTGAAGACACTCGCCTTGTTCTAAATTGGGAAAAATGCCATTTCATGGTAAAAGAGGGAATCGTGCTAGGACACAAAATCTCGAAAGCCGGTCTTGAAGTGGACTGTGCTAAAGTCGATGTTATTGCTAAATTGCCTCCACCTTCAACCGTGAAGGGTGTGAGAAGTTTCCTCGGTCATGCGGGCTTCTATCGTCGATTCATCCAAGATTTTTCTAAAATCGCTCGCCCGATGACCCACCTATTGGAAAAAGATACTCCTTTCATCTTTTCCAAAGAGTGTCTTGAATCCTTCAATCTTCTTAAGGATAAGCTAACTAAGTCACCGGTCTTGGTTACCCCTAATTGGGAGCTACCTTTTGAATTGATGTGTGATGCTAGCGACTTTGCTATTGGAGCGGTTTTGGGCCAAAGAGTGAATAAACACTTCCAACCAATCCATTATGCTAGCAATACAATGACGGGGGCTCAATTGCATTACACCACTACCGAAAAAGAGCTTTTAGCTGTAGTGTATGCTTTTGAGAAGTTCCGCCCCTATCTTGTCCTTTCTACCACCATCGTGTATACCGATCATTCCGCGTTGAAGTACTTGATGACTAAGCAAGATTCTAAGCCAAGACTTCTTTGTTGGGTTTTGCTCCTTCAAGAATTCAACATTGAAATTCGTGACAAAAAGGGAGCTGAAAACCTAGCCGCGATCATCTCAGTAGACTTGAGGATCCTTATCAAGGGGATCATCCGAACAAAGAGATCAATGACTCTTTTCCCCCTGAGTCCTTAATGTCTATCAACTCCAATCTCGATGAAACCCCGTGGTTTGCGGACATTGCAAACTACTTAGCGGGTGGGATTCTCAAGGAAGGGCTCACGTCCCAACAAAAGAAAAAGTTCTTTAAAGATATTGAACATTATTTATGGGACGACCCTTACCTTTTCAAACAATGTGTTGATCTGATTATTCGTCGATGTGTTGATGGGCCGGCAGCGGTACAAATCCTTGATGCTTGCCATAAAGGACCCATCGGTGGTCACTTTGGTCCCAATTACACCGCGAAGAAAGTATTCGACTCTGGATTCTATTGGCCCACCATTTATAGTGACGCTCACGATATGGTTAAAATTGTGACGCTTGCCAAAGACAAGGCAAGATCACACATAAAGATGAGATGCCTCAAAATTTCATACAAGAATATGAAATATTTGATGTATGGGGCATCGACTTTATGGGGCCATTTCCATCATCTAAAGGGAACAAGTACATCCTCGTAGCCGTTGACTACGTTTCCAAATGGGTTGAAGCCAAGGCTCTCCCTACGAACGATGCGAGGGTGGTTGTGAACTTTTTGAAGCAGCTTTTCGCTCGATTCGGCGTTCTTCGTGCTATAATCAGTGACCGCGGGACTCATTTTTGCAATGATCAATTTGCAAGAGTCATGGCTAAGTACGGTGTTAATCATCGTCTTTCCACCGCTTATCATCCTCAAACCAACGGTCATGCCGAGATATCCAACTGTGGATTGAAGCGAATTTTGGAGCGTACTGTAAGAGAGCATCGCGCCGCGTGGGCCGATAAGTTAGATGATTCTTTGTGGGCTTTCCGTACTGCTTATAAGACCCCGATCGGTTGTACACCTTATAATCTTGTGTACGGGAAAGCATGCCACCTCCCTATCGAGCTGGAACACAAGGCGTACTGGGCCTTGAAGTGGGCTAACTTCGACATTAATAAAGCCGGTGATCTTCGCAAGATTCAACTCAACGAGCTAAATGAACTGAGGAATGAAGCTTACGAGAACTCACTGATCTACAAAGAGAAGACCAAGATCATCCATGATGCAAGAATTAAGAACCGAGAGTTCCACGTTGGTGATCAAGTCTTACTTTTTAACTCTCGGTTGAAGATCTTCTCTGGCAAGTTAAAGAGCCGCTGGTCTGGTCCATTCAACGTCGCCAAAGTCTTTCCATATGGCACCATTGAGCTTTCTCAGCCAAATGGGCCAAATTTCAAGGTGAATGGCCAGCGTTTGAAGCTGTACTTTGGTGAGGACATCTCTCATGAGATGATTCCATCCCTCACCACGTTTCCCATGAACTAGTTTTGGGTCGAGTCAGGCTCATGACTCGGTGAACAAAAACAAGCGCTTCTCAAGAGGCAACCTGTGATCTATCCTTTACTGCTTTCATAATAAGTGTAGGGGGAGCCCCGTATGTGTTTGTTGTCTTGTTTCTTATCTTGTAGGGGGATTCAAGCTTCAAAGAGCACCTTGATGACTTTTGACGAACCGTGATCCCGTGTTCCCATCTTCCTAGTTCTATCCTAAATTGTCGTGATTCAATATTTCATATTTTATATGTTCACATTGAAATCACTTTAGTTGTCCTTTCCTTAGCAAGATTTAAACAAAGTGCACAATGTCCTAAGTGTTGGGGAGTTTACTCCCACATGCTTAAACATTGAGGACAATGTTTATATCAAGTGTAGGGGGGACTTCTTTCGAAGTAAGTGGTCTTTTCTGTGAATTTGCCCTCATTTTAACCGGAAAATTTGATTTTTCGACATTTTTCAAAATTTTTAATCTATTTTGGCCTAGTTGTATAGTTGTATTTTCCTTTGTTATGATTATTTTCTTTCCTTGCTAAAATAAAGTGGTTTTTAAATTTTTCAAAGTCGTGAATATTTTGACTCAACCCGAGTTTACTTATCTAAGTTTACTCTAGCTAGTATCCTTAACGTGTTTAAGTCAAGTTTTGCTAGGCTTTTATATAGGGAGCTATAAAACGCGAAAGTCTTAACTCTCACGGATTAAGAACAAGAACTTTTCGCAAGTTCCTATAATTGATCCTAGAGAGTCATTTATCAAGGGAACTTTAAAATGCGATTTCTAAACTTGAAAAAGTCCAAGAATTTGCAAGATCCTATAGATGACTCGAAAACCCAAAACTTTGATTTAATAGGCTAAGCATCCACGAGTCTCATTCCTTGAGATTTTAAACTATGGAGGACGAGAGATGATAGAGTCAATTATAAGTTTGGTATTCTTTCGTGAATTTATGTGAGTTAATTATGAGCCTATTCTCCCATCGCTTGTTAATAAATTTATCTGCAATAAATAAGGTTGTACGATTTGAAAAGTTACTTAGCTTCTAGCCCAAGATCGTTTAAAAGTTGGTCGGTATTAATTATAGTTCATAGCCAAGGCATAACTTATTGAAGCGGGATGCGAAGATTGGCGAGTCCGAAAAGGCCCTAACAAGGCATGAGGGCTACATTTTGTTGCTAAAGATCCAAAAGTGATGTGAAGAATCATTTATCGAAAATCAATATGAAGGATCGAGACACACGATGAAAAGCAAATACTCCCCTAAAGATCATGGAGAAGTCTATCCAAAAAGGCCCTAACAAGGTATGAGGATAAATAGATTCAAGTCCTAAAAGGAGGCGGATCGTTGTATATCAAAGTCCAAAATAAAGATTGGAGAAAAATGAAGAAGTCGTGTTCCAAATATGAAGAATCTCTCAAAAAGTTCAAGTGAAGAAATTCCTATTATGAAGAGAAGACCATTATTTCAAGAACGTCTCTCAAAGATTCGAAGTATGAAGTCGCTTCCAAATATCGGTCCGAGAAAGGTCTCAAATCGTGAAGCGAGTTATGCCAAGATATGAACTTTATGAGGTCCCGAGAAGCAGTTTTAAAAGATTTTATGCTTTAGCTAACTATTGATTAAATCGTCGACTTTATTTTCGGCCTAAATAACTATCGAAATAAGTCAAACAATGCATCCTCGTGATCATTCAAGACAAAAATAAAATATAAGAGATACACCTAGGAAAGGGAGTCTAAGTGAATAATTGGCCCACATGAATTCGTGTTAGTTTGCTAACTTATAATAACAATGATCTCGTTTTTAAGCTTGGTATAGGGAACGTGAAACTTGAGGATGATAAACGTTCATGGCAGCCAAAACCCAATGTAAGTCTTTAATTTCTTTACTTGTTTCTATCTTTTTATGTTTAGTATTTAATAAAGGCCAAGGTGGGTTATTTATGATGGAAAATGTAAACCGTGCTTTAAAATTAATGCATTGCATGAGGGCATTGCAATGGTCAAGTGTAGGGGATTTAATAAGTGTGAAAACACTTATCCTTTTACCACTTATTTCCAATAATAACAAGACCAAAACGTGTATTTTATGTCGTAAAAGTCGGAATTATGCGTGGTTTGTGTTTTTATTGTGTTTTAGGACCAAATGATGAAAAAGGAAGAAAACACGGGCTTTCATAGGCTTTTATCGAAGAAAACGAGAAAAGACGAAGTCAAAAGATCAAAAGTGCTTAAAGAATGGAAGTCCAAGGCCTATTCTGAAGATTTATCGAAGAAAAAGTCTAAAGACGGAAGTTTAATGAAGTCGAAGAACTCAAGTCTAATAGAAGAAGAAAATTACAAGACAAGTTCAATATATATCGACAAATCCCGAGACGACGTCGAGGAAGACAAAAGATTTAAATCGAGTCGAGAAGAAAGAAAGAAGAGGCAACACATGCACACCTTCCCATTTTCCCTATAAATACCCTCCTAATACACATTAGGAGGGTTGGTTAGTTTTTAGTAGTTAGTTTCATTTTTCATTTTTCTTTCAAGATTAACCTTTGTGTATTTTTGATTTCATTAATCAAGTTTAAGTTTAAGCTTTTAATCTTTAATCTCTTTCTACCTTTCTTTATTTTAGTTACTTTTGGTGCGAAATATATTTAATCCCTGTTGATCTTGATGTTTTCGTGCTTAAAAGTTAATCTTTTTATTCATACTTAAGTTTTCATACGAATAAGCTTTAAGATTTTTGTGCTTATTGGCTTATTTATATGTTTAGCTTATTTACTTTTTAAAAGTTTTCTTAAAAAGTTTCATTTTTTATGGTTTGATTTAAAAAGATTGCTTATTTTAAGATTGGATAAGTTGTTATTCGTGCTTATTTAGTCTTTTTCATTATAGATTCGTTCAAGTTTTGGGTGTTAGCTTATCAAAATAGCTTATCACTTTGCTTATTTTCGAATCCCATATTAATCGGAAAAGGGTAAACCCTTTTCCGATTTGCAGCCATTATTCCGATCACCCTGATCGGATTAGGGTTATAACTTTCCGATTGTGGAGGTTTTTGGTGACATTCCGATTAGCCTTGTGTTTAAGACATTCCGATTGGTGCTGTTCTCCCATTATTCTGACTGCCTCCTTTTTCTTTATTCCGATTGGGCTTTTCGATTGTAGTATTCCGACAAGAGTGTTGTTGACATTCCGATTTGGCCTTATTCCGACAGAGGATTCCGATTAGTGATATTTTCACACATTCCGATCACTCCCTTTTGGCACATTCCGATTGGATGAGTTTCATGTTTTTACAAAGTTTTCAAGTTTTAGATTTATTAAGTGTTCAAGTATTTTTTTCTAATCTTGTCTTTAATTTTCAAGCATTTACTTTTAACTAGTTATTTAAGTTTAATCTTTAAAGCTTTTACTTTACTCAACGACATTTACATTTATTTGCTATTAGTTTAAAATAGATAATCAACCAAACCATTTTTTATTCCACCAAGAACAATTGAGTCGCACTTTCTACCAATAGTCAATTCGAAAAGATTCGGACGATAAGATTTTATACTTGGTTGCAAAAGCTTGTATTACCTCTCTAGCCTCCGATCACTAAAATCCAAAATGCACGATCGAGTCTAGAGCCAGTTGAGATCATTAAATATCTCATTAGGACACACTTTCATAGTTCCTTGCTTCTTCACACACTGTGAAAAGTAAGAAAGATCTTAAGAGTCCTACACAAAATCTTCATGATCTTGCCTGAACATCCGAGTAATACGAAAGTATTTACAATGAAGATGGAAATCCTTCTTGAGCGAATATCAAAAAGCTCATGGTAGGTGACTTATGCGATTCTTTATGAATCAAGCTTGTGATAAATGTAAAGCAACAGTGGTTTAATTCTTAACTGAAATTAAACACGTTCTAGGCCTCCACGCAATATCTTAGTGATCTTGCCAGAACACTCAGAGTGATACCTTAGTGTTCACAGTGATGAGTGGAAATCCTTCTAGCGTTAACATCAAACTGCACTTGGTAGGTAACTTGCAAGATTCTATATGAATCAAGCTCGTGACAACTGGAAAGCAACGATGGTACAATTCTTTAATGAATCAAACTTGTTCCAGGAATCTGATTTGACGGCTTCAAATCATGCGGATAATATTATCTAAATGATTCACTCTTTATGTTCGCAGTCAGCTTTGGACGGTCGAATAAAGAGAACGGGTTTACCCGCGAAATCTTGTCTAGGAGGTTCTTTATTGAAACTACCTGCCACAAGTACGATATTTTATATCGTCCAACGGTCTTCACCGACCAGAGGTAAAATGCTATCGAATTAGAATGAAATGTTCAAAGCTATTTTATCCGTGTATATTTTTTGTTGCTAAATGTCTTATGCAGCGTAACAAGAAGGTGGCATTGCGGTGTACTATCCGAAAAAAAGTTGTCCTCGCATGCTTATACTTTATGATCTTAACTTCAACAAAATTCAAGAAAGCCTAAAAGTCAAGTCTTACGCTGTATCAAACTCTGAACCTTTCAAGAATTATAAAGGTATAAGTATGTGAAACATGAAGTCACGAGGAGGCAAATTTTACAAGTGACGAATGCAGAAGGTCAAGGCAAGGAAACATGCTCAAGACTAAAGTCAAAGATCACTTCAGCATATTCACATGAACAAGATCGAAGACTCAAGCATAGTATGCTAGGTTTAAGATTTTGTAAAATGGTGTGACCTCCCTTAGGGGGAGATCGTTGGAAATACGTTTTTTCCAAAGAAAGTCTCGGTCACATCATTGTTAGCATAGATCACGAGCTATAGACTAGTTAGGACATTGTAACTTGGAGTGACCTCCCTTAGGGGGAGATTGTTGGAAATACATTTTTATGTATTTAGAAAGGATCGGTCACTCCAACGATATATAAGAAGTATGGGCTCGTGATCTAATATGTAAACATATAACCCACAAAGCCCACATGTAGGGTGGGCTATATATACCCCCTCCTAGCATGTTAGGAGGGATTGGTGGTTAGTTGTTCAATTCACATTTCACTCAATCAATCTTTCTCTCTAATCCTCTCCTTTCTCTCTCTAAGTTTTTCATATCTCTCCCTCTCTTTAGATCATAAAAACACTTGTAGAATCCTAAGAAACTAAGGACCTATACATGCCATACTTGTGAGGTAGCCCCCACCGTGAGTTTATTTAAGGTCTTTTACGTCCCCAAATGGTGAATGGGTGGTTGTCGTTTAAAAAACGATCCGCCACCACCCTCATGTGCTATAGGAAACCCCTAGATTCCCTTAAAAAGTGGTACGGCCACTACTTTTTTGTAGATGCAAAGTATTTCCCACGACCTTTGTTCTCAAAACCAAAGTGCGTCACGACTATCCCCAACCAGAGAGTATAGGAGTCAGGATGTAAAAACGTTAGACACCCATCGTACTAACTTCCACAAGGACCTACCGGAGCATTTCTTATGCTTAGTAGGGATCAGTCGTAACTATTGTGGGAGGGAGGATAGACATCTGTGCTTTCTGACTGAGCGTAGGCAGGGTAGGTATTTTCTTATATATGTATGTTCATATAAACGTGACAATAATACATGCAATCATACTAACATATATGTATGCGTATGTCCGCAGAGATGAAGCTATCTGGGCTACTACGCCAGGGAGATCCGAGCAAGGTCAAGGAGGGATCCTGGCCACTTCGTGAGGGCGAGCCCCCTCTACTTGTCGCGACCGCTGGCATGACCATTCCTCTAGGAGAAACAACCGAGCCGCAGTCTGATGAACAGGAACCCTTGCTAGAGAAGTCGCCACTAAACTTCACTAATGAAGATGGTGGTGAGCTGCTATTAGAGAACGCCACCACCATCCAAGGTGAAAAGCAGCCAACTGATCCGACAATCAACCGAATGTTTGGTGATGACGATGAAGAGGAAGAGGAAGTGGCGCAGGAGACCGCGACCTTCAGGCAGACAAAACCCACTTCCAGGAAGCAGAAATCCATCAGGAGGGTGGTGAAATAGGTAGAGGTGGAAGCGGGGGAATTTAGTGCTCCCCCAAGAGGCTTAGGGAAGATTACCCCCAATTTCAAGAAGGAAGCAACACCACAATTCCGCAAGACAATCCCCTTCCTTAACCTGCCGTAACTGAGGACCAGGTAGACACACATGTGTGGAAGGCAACACCAGTGAGCGCCGTAGATCCCACTATCACTGAGCCGATGATGATAGATACGACGTAAGTACCTCTTTATATTCCATCATATTTGTTGTGTATGAAACTGCAAAAACTCATAAGTGTTGGCTGAATAACAGGGTGGATCCTACGACCGTGACGTAGGAGGAGGAAGCTGAAAGGGAACCCTCCCCTATGATATTCGTGATTCCACCATCCCCTCCCCCACTCACGCCAAAGAGCCCCAGCCCAAAGGCCCAAACTCCAGCCATCACCCAGCCTTGAACTAGAACCAGCTGAAAAGGCTGGAAGTAGAGTCGGAATGCAAGGAGTTTGTGGACCACTTGACTCCTCCTGCCTTGGTGCAAGAACTAGATGAACTCAGCCACTTCGTCCTTCTCGAGCAATTTAACGTAGCAACGGCACACCAGGTAACACTAGGTGCGGCCTTACGGCGCCGGCTTGAGGGGTCCTTGGCATACGTGCGTTGTGCTGATAGGAGAATGGCTCGCAGGGAGGAGCTTGTAGAGAAGCATGAGAAGATGATTGACTCCCAGCAGGTGGATATGGTCGTGGCTGAGGCCATAATAAAAGAACAAACAAGCCACGCCAATGCCCATGATGAATGCATTGCTGAGTTGGAAGCTCTTCTCGAGGCGGCAAACAACAAGGTACGCATCCTTACATGGTTATGTGAATTTTATGTGTAACACCCTTGTCTTTCTCATCCATAGTAACTGTGACAACCGTGGTTTTGAGGTTCGTCACTTGGTCCTATTTTTAGGTTAATTTATGTGTGACTATATGATTAGCGTGTTTACATGTTTATTTTGCGTGAATGAGGTTGGTGTGGATATTGTATGTGGGTATAAAGTACTCATAAGTAAATCTAGGAACGTTTATTTCATGTTCATGAGCTCACAATTAGTGACTATGAAATGAAATGGTGTTATTTTGGTGTTTACGTATACGTATAAGTATTATAGTAAATTGTATTTTTTTTAGGATTTGGGGTTTAGCATTTAGAGGTCTCGGGTAAGGTGTTTAGTCATGTGAGTATTTTTCGGGATGTTTTTAAGTCATTTAGGACTTAGTTATAAATTTTATTTCAAAATTTAAGATTTTTTTTAAAACTGTATAATTTACGTTTTTTCGGTATACGCGTAAAATTGACTAGTTTTACGGTTTTAAAGTTTCGGAGGCTTTAGGAGCTGAAATAAATTAAGGTAACTTAAGGTATTAACAATAATATATTAATAAGTCTTAAAAAGAAAAAAAAAAGAAAAAAAAATAATATATGAATTGGGTTTTAAACCGACTAGAAAAGAAAAAAAAAGGATAATGGGCCAAAAGACCCAACTTGAGCCCAATTTGGAAAAGCCTTTTTAATAAAACATATAAATACCATGTTTATATAACACAAAACAGTTTTTCATTAATTTTCTCCCCTTTTGGCCGAATTTTTACAAGCCCTAATTTAGGGATTCATCAAAAATAATTTTCTTGAAGATTTGAGGTAAAAATCTTGATTTAATTCTTATAGTTTTCTTGTTTTATAGCATTAAGGCTTCAAGTATTATGTAATCAATTTATATGATGGATTAGAGTTCTTAATAGATCTGTAATTAGGGGTTTTATAACAGTTAACATGATTAGGATAATGATTGGTGATTATTAGTGATGTTAATTAGGGTTTAATCATGTTTAAATTCGTTTTTTAAAATCTGGGCAGATTTTTGAGTCACTTGTTTTGATCATATCTAGAGTTCTACAAACTCTTATTTTGCGATCCAAGCATCCCTGAATAGGTAATTGAAGTGGATTTGAAATTCAAGAAACGAGAACTAAATTGGAGGTCGGGAGGTGGGTCGAAAACAGGTTACAGCAGTCGGAGGTCAAAACAGTTTTGAAATCAGTCGGGTTTAACTTAACGTTTTAAGGTGATTGGGGTATTTAGGAGTACACTTGAGCCCTCTAATGAGCATAGGTGTTGGTTTATATATTAAATGAGAGACCTGAAGGGTGGCTAAGCAAATGGATTAGGTTAACACCCCCTAATCATAACAAACATTTTGTATGTTCAAAATCGGTAAAATGCGGATAGGCAGAAGTATATATATATATATATATATATATATATATATATATATATATATATATATATATATATATATATATATATATATATATATATATATATATATATATATATATATATATATATATATATATATATATATATATATATATATATATATATATATATATATATCGGGGCCTTAACTGTAGATTTAAGTTTGGGGAAAAAGGGAGGAGTTAGTAACATATGTAAGGGAATAGGGTTTCCTTTATAGAGATCATGGGTATGGTTAGGTGGGCGTTTGGCTTATAGTTTGGAGACCTAAAATTTGGGACTGTTTTGTGTAAAATATGAACGGGATAGGTATCAAACTTAACCAAGTTAAGGGCTTTATGGAGGGGTGTAATGAGATGCTTAGAGCATATAAATGAGGTATATATATGGGAGAAGGTTAGATGTCCATCATGGGTTGATGAGCCATCTTAGTGTTTGGTTCATGTTTTGATTGTGTGCTTTTGTTTGTTAGCTTTTTGCTAGTGCGCGGATATTTGGAGAAGCTCAATCAGGTGAGTTTCATAATCCCATATCTTTTAATGATTTTCACTTCCAGATGGGATGGAAGAGACACTGTATGGTTTTGTAACTAATGCTGTGAATATTTTTATGGTTTGTGATGGACTTGTATGTGCACTTATGTGATTAACTGCTATGTGATTCTTGATTGTGTTTATGATTTGGATCGGGGGACACGTACCATCTCAGTTATTATGGTTTGACTTGGTACCAAGGGGATGTTGACAAGGCGGGGCCTTGGGGAGGTACATAGATGTGTGAGCATCTATGGGACCAATGGATAATGACAAGGCGGGGCCTTGGGATTGGTACATAGGTGTATGGGCGCCTATGGTACCATGGTGTTTGGTAAGGATGGGAGCCTTGGATTTGGTTTGGAATGATTGATCTTGAATGTTTGTTGTTAATGCATACTTGTAGCACATTTTCCATATGTTTAGTGGTTAATGGTTGTTCATAGCTTATTATAATCTATTTTCGGTTGGAGTCTAAACCTATGACTCTCACCAACATTACGTTGACGTGTTTTAGTGTCTCTTTCAGGTGATAAAGTGGTTAAGCGTGAGAACATATGTGGCTAGGATTGGAGTCACGTAGGAATGCATTTAGAAGGAGATCCCCATTCCTTCTTAGTTTATTTTTCTGTTTGTTTCAATAAGTGATACTATGAACCTATAAGTTGATTTGTTTGTGTTATTTGTTTGTCTTGGGTAAGAGGTAGGACTGTTACCTAATTACCTAGACTCCTACATTGATGAGATATTGTCATGACATTTGTGTCACCTTTTATGACATTTCCAATTCATATAGTTCTCTCTATGGACACGCTATTGTTGTGATGATATCCATGCGTCGCGTCCCATATTCCGCCATGGTGGGGTGTGACAGAATGGTATCAGAGCCAATGGTTATAGAGAATTAGGTTGCCTAGTCTAGTAGCATAGTCTATAGCTTAAGGGTCCCTGCAGATAGGCGTCATAGGAGTATGTGTGCATTTTATATTAATTAAAGCTTTCTGGATGTTATTGGTTTTTACTTGCGATGTTTGTTAAGTTTTGACTAGTATGGGTTGAACCATAATAGTTCATACTTAGCCACATGTTATTTTTTTCGGGGTGTGACAAGTGCTGGTTGAACCATAATCATCCACGCTAGTCATTGTCGTATTTTGCTTTAATTGTACATTATAGTACATAATTTGGTACATGGTAGTTTCTATCTTTTGTTGGGTTATTTTATGTACCTGAGGTATAGTATTTTTCTTTTGATGTTTAAGTCATGTTCCCTAAGAATCATGTGGTGGTTCGAGTTATTAAGAGTAGGTGGATATGAAGGATTTTAAGTTGTTTCCACTCTTATGGGCGACATGACTTATAACTGATTATGTTTTCATTTTGGATTTAGTCTATGATGTTTTAGCTAGACTATGGATTTATGTATTTCAAGAGTTTGACTATGTTATTTTAATGGATGGAGTTTTGGAGTTTATTGTTTATGTGGTTATGAGCTTATGTGAGTAGATGAATATATGTGTTATGTGTTGTATAAATTCTTATAAGTGTCATCATAGGAAGGAGTGCATTGGGGAAGGGTAATTGTATAAGTATGGTGGCCAACATAGTTATACAAGTACCACAACTTCAATGGATTCCTAAGTATGATTGCATGAAAGAGGGTTAGTACATGCTTGTATAGTAGATGTTAGACGGATTTAAGTATATGTATCCTGATATGCCTATATACGTATGATCCCTTACAATTATCGATTGTATCCTTAGGAGGGTGGCTAGCTTCGCTTTTTTTGATATTAAACCTCCGTTGTAGCGTATTCTTTGAGTTTCGTATTTCACGTGTACATTTTAAAATGGTGTTCTTGGTTTTAAGTCTATTGAAATAACTTGGGATTTCTTTTGAGATAATGAAATCTTTTGTGTTGGGTCTTACATTTCTTTTGGTCGGTATATACTGAAAAAAGGGACTTGGAAATCTACTATAGAGTTAGATAGTTGGTTGTATTCGGTAAAATAAGGGTAAGGTGTTGGAGTCATGTTTGAAACAAGATGTAACATAAGATTTTTTTTAATCAACACTTATTTATTTCAAATTCTAAAAGACTTTCTTTAAAATAAAGCGAAATAAAACTTCTTTCTACTTAAATAGTTTATATAGGTGAGCTTAATCAATATACGTCATTTATAATTATTTATGCAAGACTAAACAAAGTTCATGAAATTTTCATACATTTATTTCTTTTCATTTAAAAAGGATTACGTTAATTACTAAGAGGATTCTTTAGTTTTTTTTTTAAAAAACAACTAGTATATAACTGTTTTCGTCATAACTTGTTCATTTTTAAAGCTTTTTGGGTGATTCAAAAGCCTAAAATTATGTACTTGGAATGTACTTTTCAAATATTTGGTATGTATAGTCATGTGGTGTCAGTAGCTTGATCGAAATTTTGGTACAAGTGACGGGTTCAAGGTTGAGTTTTAAATAGTAGTTTTTTTTGATTTGGGATGCACAGGATACCTAGTCTTTAAGTTGAGTTTTGATATCGTCTAGAAGGTTGTTTGTAGATTTTTTGAGTCACATAGATGTGGTGAGGAAAGAAAAAAAATATTCTTTTGGAAAAGTCGATCTTGTGCACGGTTTAAATAATATGTCGCGGGGCATAAGATGTTTTGCTTTCCATTAAGTGTTTCTTGGATCATTTTTCGTTGTCATGAGTCATTTGAATTGGTACATGTTTGAGTTTTCCTTTTGAGTTTTCGTGGTTTTGGTCTGTTTTAACTCGTGCACGTGAAATGTCGTTAGTTATCCGTGGGTTTGATTCAATGATCGTATCTAGTGGATTCAGGATGTAGTTTTGGGTTCTTATTGATTGGGAGCGTTGAGGTAGACATATGAAACACTTAGTCGCGCCTACACGATTAAGTAGGTGGCCCTAAGAGAATGGTCGGAATGCCCTTAGTGGGGATGAAAGAGTTAAAAGTTCGTAGACGAACTAATGTGGTCATGCGGTCTCTTAGGAGTGCCAAGGGAGATGAATAGAGATTTGTATAATGTATGGATATTGGCACAAGTAACGCCCCATAAAGAGTGTTGGAAGGGGATATAATACCTCAAAGGTATTTATGATTGTTTCGTAAGGCATGTAAGTTTTCCGAAAATTTCCTAAGATTTAGTAGGTTTGCCTATTACTGTGAGGTAGAACCCTAAATAGAGCAAGTAGGAGAAGTGAGAGGAGTTTTAGTTAGTGCCTTTCCAAGGAAATTGTTGATGTAATGATTTTAAGAGCAAGAGTTGTTAGAAATTGCAACGGATGCAAGGTAAAATTTGAGTTGCTTAGTAGTAGATTGGCTGTGAAAAGCGGTTGAGTGGTCTGATAAGAGGAAGTATTGGTCTTTTAGAATACGTGTAGATTTTCACGAGTAGAACGAGGTAGAAATTTATTCGTATTGCTTCTAAGAGAGGGTGCAAGGAGGACGTAGTTGAAACTGCTAAGGATGTTGTATGAACGCTTTGGGTTTACGGTTATGATTTTGGCTTCGCCGAGGCGCTAGCAGTTTCCATGGAGTCAATGAACCGGGGGTGCATGACAATATATAAACGAGTTGTCATCGGGAGCATCGACGACATCTTGATCTACTCAAATCTAAGAAAGAGAGTGAGGTGAATTATGAGTTGGTTTTGGAGTTGTTAGGAAAGGGAATTATACGTGAGATTTTCAAGTGTGAGTTTTAGGATTAAGTTGGCCAGGACGAGTAGTCAGAGATGATGGCATATCGTGGAACCAGCAAGGGGCAAAGTGAAGAAGGGTGAGGAAGCGTTTTGGAGGCTGAAGAGGTGGATTGGATAATGAGCAGATCTTGGAATTATCGGAAGGACTGGATGAATTCGTGAAGCATGACGATACGTGGAGCAAGGATTTGGATGTATACGAGAACGACAAAGAAAGGTGGTTGTTTATACGTTGTGGGAACTAAAGATTTGGAAGAACTAGATAGACTTAGTTAGTGGAGCTGGATTTTTATATCTACCTAGAATGCTAGAGGCATTTGGGGTACGAGACGTAGAGAATGATCTATACAGATCATGAACGTCTCCAACACATATTTAATCATCTTGATTGAACATTTGGAAAAGGTAATGGGTGGAGTTAAGTGATGAAAGAAAATTGCAAGGCCAAGTACCATCTGGGAAAGGCAAGCATGGTTGATGAGACATGGAATAAAAAGAATGAAGTGAAGATGAGACGAACTTGAACTATATGGATGACGTATTAGGGTGGTTTGGATGAAGGATGTAGGTTGTACGAGTTGAGTTGTCTAAAGCAGAGAACACGTCAACATGTATGTTGCGTGGCTTGGACAATCATATGGAGAAAAGGGACGTAGACTATACTTCCTACATAGATAGGAGTAGCTTAGAAAGGGCGATGTAAGGACGAAGTTGGTGAAAGGGTTACATAATGGGGTAGAGGAATAAGTACGAAGAGAGTTGGGTGATAGTCGATAGACTGGCTAATTTATCTCATATTGAGGAATGAGAAGTCACGTAGTTGAGAAGTTGGAAGGATTGCGTACGGATGTGATGGAATAGAGGGTTTTGCGTAAAAGTTAGCCTAATATGTATGGAATGCCTTATGAAGGATTATGGCAAGGGAAGAAACGATGGGAAGCAAGCGTAGTATACCGTTGATAGACTAATGTTTGGTATGAGCATACTATAGGGGTAATTGAGAAAGACGCCTAGAGCATTGGCGTGAGATTTGGAGATAGTTGGAGAACACATTATATTAGGAATAATTCTCCTACAAAGAGAGAGTCACCGGTGAGAGGGGCATATTCCCCATTGATGAGGATGTAAGGAATAAAGGAGGAAACACCTAAATTATAGGCTGAAGACGGGATATAAGATGGTATGGAAATTAAGATTGTGGTGAGACAAGCGAAAAGTAGTATGGAGGAAGAATGATTCGAGGGAGCAAGAGGTTGTGAAGATAGTGGGGTGATATTGAAGAGAAACCGTTAGAGCAAGAGTTTAGTAGTCACGAACAATGGAACGTCCACCTAGAGAAAAGGTGTAACACATGTTAGTATGAAGGATGGTTAGTTACTTGGTGCCGAGCATGGGAAAGCAAGGATGAGGTGGTGGTTATGACATGTTTCTTATGAATGTTATGGGAAGCTTTTGGTTATGCAATCCTGCATATACCATTGGATGTGTTTAAGGTTGGGAGAACTTCCGAATGATGGAAAATCCGTAGAGGATAGAAGTCGTTAGGTATGGTGATAGAAATTGTAGTAGAAACTGTTGGAGTTAATTCATAGGAGACGAGGTGGATCATCGTTACAGTGGGATGAAGTTAGAAGCGGCCAACGTATTGGACCGGAGGTGGATCGGAAAACTATGGAGGTGGTGGCAGTGACTAAGTAGAGGTTGAAAATAGCAAAGAACCGACAAGAGAACTATGCGGACAAGAGGCGTAAGCCTTTGAGATTTAAGATAAAGTTATGCTAAAGGTTTCACCATGGAAAGGGGTGATGCGGTTTAGGAAGAAAAGGGATGTTAGCTCCTAGATTTGTGGGTCCATTTGAAATCCTTGAAAGGATTGGGCTAGTGGCGTATAGGTTGAGATTACCGGAGGAATTGAGTAGTGTGCATGACGTATTTCATGTATCAAACTTGAGGAAATGCTTAGCAAGAACTGACTTGCAAGTACCGTTAGATGATATTAGTATGGATACGAGTCTTCGTTTTATCGAAGAGCCGATAGAGATTTTGGGTCGTGAAGCTAGGACGTTGGATAAAAAGGGTAATATACCGTAGTTATGGGTAGATGGAATTTGGAACGTGGACTAGAGTTCACGTGAGAATGGGAAGGATTTATGAGGAGCAAGTATCCTCAGCTAATTGATAATGACGATCCTACGGAGTAAATCTCGGGACGAGATTTCTATTAGGAGGGAGTGATGTGACAACCGTGGTTTTGAGGTTCGTCACTTGGTCCTATTTTTAGGTTAATTTATGTGTGACTATATGATTAGCGTGTTTACATGTTTATTTTGCGTGAACGAGGTTGGTGTGGATATCGTATATGGGTATAAAGTACTCATAAGTAAATCGAGGAACGGTTATTTCATGTTCATGAGCTCACAATTAGTGACTATGAAATGAAATGGTGTTATTTTGGTGTTTACGTATACGTATAAGTATTATAGTAAATTGGATTTTTTTTTAGGATTTGGGGTTTAGCATTTAAAGGTCTCGGGTAAGGTGTTTAGTCATGTGAGTATTTTTCGGGATGGTTTTAAGTCATTTAGGACTTAGTTATAAATTTTATTTCAAAATTTAAGATTTTTTTAAAACTGTATAATTTATGGTTTTTTCGGTATACGCGTAAAATTGACTAGTTTTACGGTTTTAAGGTTTCAGAGGCTTTAGGAGCTGAAATAAATTAAGGTAACTTAAGGTATTATTAATAATATATTAATAAGTCTTAAAAATAAAAAATAAAATAAAAAATATATATATGAATCGGGTTTCAAACCGACTAGAAAAGAAAAAGAAAGGTTAATGGGCCAAAAGATCCAACTTGAGCCCAATTTGGAAAAACCTTTCTAATAAAACATATAAATACCATGTTTATATCACAAAAATCAGTTTTTCATTATTTTTCTCCCCTTTTGGTCGAATTTTTACAAGCCCTAATTTAGGGATTCATCAAAAATAATTTTCTTGAAGATTTGAGGTAAAAATCTTGATTTAATTCTTATAGTTTTCTTGTTTTATAGCATTAAGGCTTCTAGTTTTATGTAATAAATTTATATGATGGATTAGAGTTCTTAATAGATCTGTAATTAGGGGTTTTATAACAATTAACATGATTAGGATAATGATTGGTGATTATTAGTGATGTTAATTAGGGTTCAATCATGTTTAAATTCGTTTTTAAAAAACTGGGCAGATTTTTGAGTCACTTGTTTTGATCATATCTAGAGTTCTACAAACTCTTATTTTGCGATCCAAGCATCCCTGAATAGGTTTGAAGTGGATTTCAAATGCAAGAAACGAGAACTAAATTGGAGGTGGGGAGGTGGGTCAGAAACAGGTTACAGCAGTCGGAGGTCAAAACAGTTTTGAAATCAGTCGTGTTTAATTTAACGTTTTAAGGTGATTGGGATACTTAGGAGTACACTTGAGCCCTCTAATGAGCATGGGTGTTGGTTTATATATTAAATAAGGTACCTGAAGGGTGGCTAAGCAAATGGGTTAGGTTAAGACCCCTTAATCATAACAAACTTTTTGTATGTTCAAAATCGGTAAAATGCGGATAGGCAGAAGTATATATATATATATATATATATATATATATATATATATATATATATATATATATATATATATATATATATATATATATATATATATATATATATATATATATATATATATATATATATATATATATATATATATATATATATAGGGGAGAGTTAAAATAAAAAGACTTTTTATGGTAAGAAGGATAAGAAGGATTTTCAGCCACTAATTTAAAATCAGTGGATAAGATCAATCCATACTTCTAACTAACTAACTAACTAACTATCTAAACATGATTTTAAAAAGTTTACAAAAAATTCTGAAAAAATTCCACAATGTCGGATATGTTGGTGCATAAAAAAATTGTGAAGAAAGTTTTTTTAATTTTGAGTTTTTTACGTTTTTTTAATGCACAAAAAATGAAATTCGATGCACAAAAAGGTGAAATTTGGTGTACAATTTTTTTTTCATGCACAAAATTTTTAATTTGTTATAGTTTGATGCGGAATCAAATTTTAAAGCAAAAAGTCAAAAGAAGTTAGGCATAAAAATGAGTTCTTGATGCAAAAAAAACGTAAGAAACGTAAAAAACAATGTTTTTGTGCATCAGAATTTCGTTTTTGTGCATTAAAAAAACGTAAAAAACTTCAAATTAAAAAAACTTTTTTTTACAAAAGTTTTTTGCACCAACATACCCGATCTACTGGAATTTTTTCATAATTTTTGAAAAACTTTTTAAAACTCATGTTTAGATGGTTAGTTAGTTAGTTAGTTAGTTAGTTAGGATTATGGTTTAATCTCATCCATTGATTTTAAATCAATGGCTGAAAATCCTTCTTATCCTTCTCACCAAAAAAAGTCTTTTTATTTGATCTCTCCCCTATATATATATATATATATATATATATATATATATATATATATATATATATATATATATATATATATATATATATATATATATATATATATATATATATATATATATATATATATATATATATATATATATATATATATATATATATATATATATATATATATATATATATATATATATATATATATATCGGGGTCCTAACTGTAGCTTTAAGGTTGGAGAAAAAGGGAGGAGTTATCTAACATATGTAAGGGAATAGGGTTTCCTTTACAGAGATCATGGGTATGGTTAGGTGGGCGTTTGGCTTATAGTTTAGAGACCTAAAAGTTGGGACTGTTTTGTGTAAAATATGAACGGGATAGGTATCAAACTTAACCAAGTTAAGGGCTTTATGGAGGGGTGTAATGAGATGCTTAGAGCATATAAATGAGGTATATATATGGGAGAAAGTTAGATGTCCATAATGGGTTGATGAGCCATCTTAGTGTTTGGTTCATGTTTTGATTGTATGCTTTTGTTTGTTAGCTTTTTGCTAGTGCGTGGATTTTTGGAGAAGCTCAATCAGGTGAGTTTCATAGTCCCATATCTTTTAATGATTTTCACTTCCAGATGGGATGGAAGAGACACTGTATGGTTTTGTAACTAATGCTGTGAATGTTTTTATGGTTTGTGATGGACTTGTGTGTGCACTTATGTGATTAACTACTATGTGATTCTTGATTGTGTTTATGATTTGGATCGGGGGACACGTACCGTCTCAGTTATTGTGGTTTGACTTGGTACCAAGGGGATGTTGACAAGACAGGGCCTTGGGGAGGTACATATATGTGTGTGCATCTATGGGACCAATGGATAATGACAAGGCGGGGCCTTGGGATTGGTACATAGGTGTATGGGTGCCTATGGTACCATGGTGTTTGCTAAGGCTGTGAGCCTTGGATTTGGTTTGGAATGATTGATCTTGAATATTTGTTGTTAATGCATACTTTTAGCACATTGTCCATATGTTTAGTGGTTTATGGTTGTTCACAGCTTATTATAATCAGTTTTCGGTTAGAGTGGTTTAGTGTCTCTTTCAGGTGATAAAGTGGTTAAGTGTGAGAACATATGTGGCTAGGATTGGACTCACGTAGGAATGCATTTAGAAGGATATCCCCGTTCCTTCTTAGTTTATTTTTCTGTTTGTTTCAATAAGTGATACTATGAACCTATATGTTGATTTGTTTGTGTTATTTGTTTGTCTTGGGTAAGAGGTAGGACTGTTACCTACTTACCTACACTCCTGCATTGATGAGATATTGTCATGACATTTGTGTCACCTTTTATGACATTTCTAATTCATATAGTTCTCTCTATGGACACGCTATTATTGTGATGATATCCATCCGTCGCGTCCCATATTCCGCCATGGTGGGGTGTGACAGTAACCTTAATCTTTTTCAAAGGTAGCCGCAGCCGAAGCTGCGACCAAGACCGCTGCTGACCAAGCATCCGCCCTCGTAGAGGAGCGAGAGGCGTTGAAGGAAGAGTTCAGCAAGGAGCGGGCTGATATGGAGGGGCGAACGACCGAGGCCTTGGGAAAGGTGGAGCACGAGCTGAGCGTGCTGGCCACAGACTGTACTGAAGTGTTGTGCCCCCTACTTCTTACGGCCATTGTTGGTCGTAGGTGGATGGTGGGCCAAGGGACACGTTTAGCCGTGATGAGAGTGATGGAGGAACCACAGTTCGTGCAGGCTTTTGCTGATGTCGTGTTAGATGGCATTGATCGTGGCAGGCATGAAGGGTTTACCAAGGCTGCTAAATTAATAAGAAAAGGTGAAGACATCACTAAGCATGCCTACCATAACCCTGGGGCGGAGGCAAAGATGACAACATCCATGGCCGCCCTGGGGGATATGGAGTACTCCTTCTTGTCCGACCTCGAAGCTATGAACGATGCCTCCAATGAAGATATCATGGCGAAGCTTACACCGGACCCAATCCAACTCACTCTTCCAATATATGATGCAAGTTTAAAGGTCGTGAAGGGCGAGAAGTCATTAGATGAGGCGTTGGAGGCCAACCTAGCTAGGGCGTGTAGCGGAAAGGAGGCTCGTGGTGAAGCTCTTTGCGCCTTGATAGCTTAAGGCAAGAGAGAAGTAGGGGAGTCTTGCCTTCCATTTAGTTTATCTGTTGTAAACATTTGTTATATTCATCCGTGGTTGTCCACGACTTTAATTTGTAATTCCATGTTTGACACTTAGAATTTTTATGAGATATATGTCCGTGGTGATCATGGCAAATTTTGTTTGTATGTTTGGAACTTGTAATTATTCTTATATATCATGTATCTGTTTGCATGACGTGTCACGGCTGGGTAAGAATAAAAATAAGTCTATAACTTACTAGACGTGCACTGTGTGTCTTTATCATGTCTGGCACTATGTAAGTACGACATGTGGGAACTTATTACAATGTCTTGTAAATAAGGTGTCTAGTAAGGATACATGATCCACGTCACTGGGGTTTCATCCCTCTTATGCGACAAGTTGAATTATTAGGTTCACTTAATACTCTTACTCCGCCAGGGAGCGAATAGTACATGTACGGCTGAATGAATGCATATGAACATGTAATAACACATAAGAGAATAACGAATAATTCTAAGGAAGCAAGACAATAATTTGCACAAGAACATACCGTGGAGCTAGCTAGGCACCACAACATTTTATTAGAACGATTACGATTTTGTTTGACAGAATTAAAAGCCTAAGACAAATAGAACCTAGAAAACATGAAAACAAAAAATACATGGATCTTTATTGAAGCTTACTATAGCGTAGTGTCCATGCGGAGGCCATAGCCTTTCAGAGATAGCATCTTTTAAGGTTGCAAATATTCCATGTACGATCCAAGTCACGGCCATCCATATCACGCAACTTGTGCGTACCTAGCCCCAAAGCTTCCGTAACCTCATACGACCCTTCCCACTATTGGGTCCACTAGATATGGATCTTGCAGCCAGTTAAGGATTGTGAATGACTTCTGTAATCACAAGACTATTCACAGAGAGACTCTAGACTAAACACACAGTATAAGTGCGGAATACAAATACTATGAACAAGAAGAAATAGAATAACTAAATAACTTGATCCTAACTAAGGATTTCTACTATTAATATGAAATGAATAATGTTTTTTGAGGGTGTGTCTAACCCTTCTACCAATGGTTCCTTTTATACTACAAGGAAACCCTAATACTACATTAAACCAAAACATGTAACTTCCCAGAATAATAATGTTTGACTTTCTACTTAGACCGGGAGCACGTGTTGCTCCTACTACTACTAGGACCAGGAGGAACTACATACCTCCTATTACAAATGTATATTATAGAGGTCCTAACAATCCTCCCCTAAACTTGAATTTGACTTGTTGAGTTCAAGTTTCTTGGTATATCTTGCAAAACAGCTTGAGGATTGAAACAGCAGCACAAACAGCAGCAAAATAACCATCAACATTGAACACACAAATACAGCTGCAACGAGTAACACCTAGAAGCTTCTTAAAAGATTGAAACAGATCTGCACCTTGTTGAATCTTTACAGCAACATAAGCAGATTTGATGAGCCTTTACCAAGTAGCTGCTCGCTCTTGGGCTAGCTAGTCTTTGTGGTGGAATAAGCATCACCCTGGGAGACCAAAACCCAGCCCAACACTTAGAACGTAAATCAATGGTGACTGGGGGTACCCTAATGATTTTGGGAAAATCATCACAGCCGTCAACGGATTTGATATGAGTCTTTACCAGAAGCTGTACCCTTCCAGACTAGCCAACTGTTAGCAATTAAGCACCGGTGAGCTAAAAACCCTATAGCTTTGAGCAAGCTATTATAGCTATCAACGGATTTGATATAGATCTTTACCAAGAGTCGTACCCCCTTGGCACTAGCCACTTTTCAGTCTAGGACAAAGGCAAGTGAAAACCATCCAGTTTTAGGTAACCTGGCAACCATCAACGGATTTGATAATCACACCAGAGCCGTACCCTCATGGTGAATCAACTCTTTCTTGTATGCAAGACATGGTGAATTGAGCACCATTTGTTATGTGGACTAGGTCCAACACTAGAAGTACTTCTCAAAATAGCCCAAGTGTGAAAATGCCAAGTTGAAACCAATTTCATGATGGAAAAGTATAAGCATATATTATATTATGTACAACTGTTGAAATTCCATCACATGTTTAAAGTATAACATATATTATATAAAAGTATTATTTTTGTTTATTTTTTTTTATTTTTTTAACTAAATAACTAAAGTAAAATGTGAGTCACCAATCATTGTACATATTCATGAAAAGAATGTAAGTATAACACACGGATAGAAGAAACAAACCAATCACATACCAGAAGCTGTAACCTTGTCTGCATGCAGCCGGGCTTGAATACCTTCAACTAAGGCAGTGGCCATTGCAGACTTATTACCAGAAGGAGCATTAGACACCAGCAAATGACACTCCAGCATAGCTTCCACGGTAGCAATGGTCAATGGATACTCCAAATCAGTAAGCATAAACAAAACAGCACCAGACTCAAGCTCTAACACATGAACACCATAACCAGCATACAACTTCCATCTCCTTATCACCCATCAAGGTTGATCCTTCCATACACCAGCATAAGGAGAATCAGGAGGGGAATCTAGTATCAGCTTCAAATCACCCCAAATAGTCAACCAAGGCCAGTTAGGAAGCTCACTCGGAGACTTAGGAATCTCAGCATCCACCAAACCATACAACAACTGTTGGGACTAAATTAAGGCCAGATCACTTGAGCGCTGACAAGAGTAAAACAAGCGTTGACAAGAGCAAAACAAGCGCTGACAGCTCAGGCGTTGACAAGACAAAGTCAAGCGTTGATACATTGAAGACAAGCATTGATGGGAAGATATACTCTACGCGTTTATTGTATTCTAGATTACTTCTAGTAAAGATAGGAACAACATTGTATTTTCTATATTTATCTTTACCTAGAATAGCTGATACGTAGATTATTGTACAAGGCTTCTTATGTATATAAAAGAAGACCTTTAGGTTTATGTTTCATATAAGTTTTCATTTGTAAACTACTTTCATTGTAAGCAAGTTTGATATCATTAATCAAAGTGAAAGTTTGTTTATATCATTGTATGTTCTTGTTTAAGTGTTAATTCCGCATAACACTTAGATTATCATAAGCATATACAAAGGTTTCTCTAAGTGTATTACTTGATATAATCTCGTATACATAAAGCTAAATCGATCTAAGTTTGGGATCAACAAGTGGTATTAGAGCTTGCTGAGGAACTTTTGATCTTAAAGAACACAAGAACCCTAAAAATCACCAAAACCCTAATTTTCTCAAAAACCCTAACAACATCATGTCTGAAGCAATAACCTCCTCCTCCTCATCTTTACCAAACATCAAGATTCCCATGCTAGATTCAACCAACTTTGATTTGTGGAAATTCAACTTTGAGCAATATCTGGGGATCTATGACTACACACTCTGGGAGATCATTGAATATGGAAACACATTCGATAAAGCCCAAAAGATTGTTGATGCTATTACTCAAAGATCAGCTGTTGTTGGATGTTCTAAAGAAGATAAGAAAGAAAAACCTAGAGATGGTAGAGCTGTGTCTGCTGATGACATAGCAAAGAAAAGGGTCGACATGAAAGCCCTAAATATTCTGAAAGTCTCTTTGGGACAAGAGAACCAGCATAACTATAGAGGCTATGAATCTACTAAAAACCTTTGGGAAGCTCTTGAAGTTGCATATAGTGGCAATGCAGACACTAAGGAAGAGAAGAAAAAGCAACTCATGCATGATTATGCTGTCTTCAAGGCTCAACCCAATGAGAAACTGAGTAGTGTGAGAAGCAGATTGCTTGACATTACAAGCAAGTTGTCCTTCATGGGGACACAACTTGGTGATGTTGACATTAATGCTACCTTTCTTAAAAGTCTTGGTGAGGCATGGAAGATTGAGGCAAGATCAATTCTTGCCAATAATACCTACAAAAGTTCCACGTTTGATGACATCTACAACAAACTAAGGCTGTTGGAAGATGAAACTCTTTTAGAACATGGAAGCAAGTCTACCACCAGTAACATGGCCTTCTTCTCTCATAGTGAAGGTCAATTCAATCAGAAGGACTCTTACATGCATCCAGTTACTGGATCATCATATGTCAGCGCTGGAACAAGTCCTGTCAACGTCTCCTATTCAGACGCTGACACGTTCAAGAGTGACTCCCCAAGAGTTAAACCTGCTGGTTTAGATTTGGATACTGTATGTGCTTATATTGCTTCTTTTCCCAATGGTTCAGTGATTACATATGAGGACCTTAAGCAGATAAGTGATGAGCACTTGGAAGAGATGGACATTAAGTGGAACATGGCTCTTGCTAGTATAAGAGCAAATAGGTGGAACAGAAGGTTTAAGAAGAAAATGACCTTCAATGCAAAAGACACAGGTGGATTTGATAAATCCAAAGTTGAATGCTACAACTGTCATCGTATGGGGCACTTCATGAGGGAATGCAGATCTCCTAGAAGATCTGATGTTGGTAAACCCTCAAGTCAGGTTGTTAAAGCTCAGGATTCCAAAGCCATGGTTGCAGTTCAAGGAATTGATGGTATGGGATGGGATTGGAGCTTTCTGGCTACGAATGTTGAAGAGGATAAAGCTTTGGTTGCCGAGGTTGAAGAAGAAGAGCATGTTGAATATGCTCTCATGGCACATTCCTCCTCTTCATCTGATAATGAGGTATACAATGATGCTTTTTGTAGTAAAGGTTGTAGGTTAAACACTGAGAAGCTTAACAAAGAGGTGTTAAGACTTTTAAGTGATGTGAGTACTGAAAAGTGCAAACTGTCTAATTACCAAGTAGCTCTCACTCAAACTGAGAAAACCGTTTCTGAATACAAGAAAATGGAATTTGACTTAAAAGATAAAATAAATATCTTAAAACATGAGCTAAATGCTAGTATGGATATTAGAAACATCATGGAAAGGGTTAATGGTGAGTTACAGGCTAAGTTAGATGAGGCCATTAAGAATAAAGATAATGTTAGCCTTAAAATTCAAAGATTTGATAGAGCCACTCAAACCCTAGGAGACTATGTGGGTAAACAAAGGGATCCTAAGGACATGATTGGGATTGGGATGAATGATTACTCTTTGGTTTCACCACCAGCTGGTGACTTCTATGGTGTCCAGCAAAAGGACCTATCTTGGACTGGTTTGCCAGAATTCCAATAGGAGGAATTCATTCCTCCACCAAGAGTTGTCACTCCAGTTGAAGAGTACCAACAAAAGTTGACTGACCTGAATGAATGGAAGAAAGCTAACCCTACTTTGTTTGTTAAGGGTGGCTTGTTATGTGAAAGTCCCAATGAGTCAACTCCCATTAAGGTTACAAACCCAATCACTGGTAAAGCTTTTGACCTAGGCTCAAACACTGATAGAAAACCTAGCATTAAATATGCAGAGATGTATAGGAATACTAGGTCACCCAAGAGCCAAGTTAGCAATAATAGAACATGCTTCTTCTCTTCTAGACCTAAGGTTGTGTCTAGAAAAGCTTGTTACACTTGTGGTAGCTTTTCACACTTGGCCTACAAGTGTGAACGCTCCCAAAGCCAGCGCTGACAGGAACAATTTCAGCGCTGACAGGAATAAAGTCAACGTTTTTAGGAAGTCAAACGTTGTCAGACCCAAACCTTGTGTACAGCAAAGTCCACAAATGATTAGACCTGCCCCATTCTTTACTAGAGGGTCTAACACTCATGGACAAAGACCATTTCAATAGACAAACACCTGGTCAAATAGGCAATTGGTTTCTGTAGCAAACCCTAGATTCAATGCTGACAAAGGTAATTTCAGCGTTGATAAGACCAATTCCAACGCTGACAAAAACGTGACCAGACCTAAATATTTGCAACCACAAGGTAAGGGGTCTAAAGCTTCTTCAAGCTTAACATGGAGACCTAAGAAAGATCAAAACCCTAATGATAATGGGATTTCAATGACCTGCAACAGATTTAATTACATTTCAAAGGTCATTACAAAACCTATTGGGGTTAACTGGGTATTTCATCCTAAAAAGGATGAAAATGGGGTTGTTGTGAGAACTAAGTCTGTTCTTATTGAACAACCAGATGAATCCAAGTCTTTTAAGACTTGGGTTCCCAAAGAAAACTAATTTTTTTTCTTTATGTACAGGGCATTCAAAGACAGGTCAATGATTATGGATATTGGGATAGTGGATGCTCAAGGCACATGACTGGGAAGGAAGACTATTTGACGAACTTCACTCCCATTAAAGATGGTGATAAGGTTTACTTTGGAGGCAGATATGGTACTATCACAGGCAAAGGAACCCTTCTCACCAAGAATTTGCGTTTTGAGAACGTCTTTCTGGTAAAAGAACTTGATTACAACCTTTTTAGTGTATCACAAGTTTGTGATAACAAAAATAAAGTTCTGTTTACTGATACTGAGTGTTTGGTGTTAAGCAAGGATTTTAAGATCCCTGATGAGAAATATATTGAATATAGAACACCTAGGCATAAAGACATATACAATGTGAACTTGAATGGAATTAAAATGAACAATAATATGTCTTGTTTTTATGCTAAAGCCTCAGTAGATGAAAGTAATTTGTGGCACAGGAGACTAGGGCACATAAATTTTAAAAATATAAATAGGCTTGTGAGACTTGGCTTGGTTGATGGTTTGCCTGAGAAGGCCTTCCATAATGACCACTCTTGTGTTGCATGTCTTAAAGGCAAGCAGCACAAGGTCTCATTCAAGTCCAAACAGGTGCATACTAGTTCTAGACCTCTTCATATGCTACACATGGACCTCTTTGGTCCAACCAATATAAAAAGTTTGAATGGTAAGTCATATTGCTTTGTCATCACAGATGAATTTTCTAGGTTTACTTGGACATTCTTTCTAGCTATGAAGAGTGACACAGCTGATATTCTAATTGATTTTATCACTCAGATTGAGAAGAGGTCTGGCAATGAAGTTAAAATGCTTAGGAGTGATAATGGTGGTGAATTTAGGAATAAGAAGCTAGATGATTTCTGTGCCAGGAAAGGAATTACTAGGCAATTTAGTATTGCTAGAACCCCACAGCAAAATGGGGTTGCTGAGAGGAAAAATAGAACCTTAATTGAAGCAGCCAGAACAATGTTGGCTGATGCTCATTTTCCTATAGCCTTTTGGGCTGAGGCTGTCAATACAGCTTGTTATGTTCAAAATAGAGCATTGGTTAACAAAATTCAGAACAAAACACCTTATGAGTTACTTTGGGGAAGAAAACCTAATATTGGTTTTCTCAGACCTTTTGGTTGTCATGTAGTAGTTTTAGATACTAGTGATGCCTTAGGGAAATTTAGTACAAAAGGTAATGAGGGCTACTTCATGGGGTATTCAGTGCAAAGCAATGGATATAGGGTTTATCTTAAAGGGGAAAAACGTATACTTGAAATAGTACATGTTAGGTTTTTAGAAAATAAACCTAGTGATTCTGAAAGTGGTCCTAATTGGTTGTTTGACTTGGAACCTTTATCTAGAACTTTAAATTATATGCATGTCACTAATCCAGACATTGTGAAGGTAACTTCAAATGTTATGGAGGAACAAGTTGTTGATGTTTCAGGTACTCAGGTTCATGAAAAGGTTGGATCACAAGCAGAAAAGACATCTCCTATCCAAGAATATGTTACCATTCCCATTTGGACAGATGTTTTTGCTGCTGCTGCTGCTGCTGGTAAAGATAATGGTGGTCTCCAAGTACCACCAGTTACAAACATGCATGGTCCTTCAGGCACTGACAAAGGCAAATCTAGCGTTGACAAGATCAATTCAGACGTTGACAACAACAGTTCAAGCGTTGTTAGCCCAAGCGCTGACAAACAAGGTTCGGGCGTTGACAACACTTCTGCACATCTTTTCTCTTCCATTTTTGAACAAGGTGAACCTTCTAATATATATGAAGAGGTTCATCCTCATGTTGATGAAAGAGAGTCTGATGAAGAAGATATTGGCAACCTGGAGAATGAGGTTGAGGACACCAGACTTTTTGAAGGAGGAGTTCTCACTTCCACTATGAAGAATCACCCCACTTCTCAAATCATTGGTGATATTCTGACTCCAGTTCAGACTAGAAGATCTCATCAAGGTCTTGGTGGGTTTATTGTCAATATACACAAGAAGGTTGATACCCCTCTTGTGCAAGCATGTTTGTTTGCCTGTTTTCTGTCACAAAAGGAACCCAAGAAAATATTTGATGCTCTCAAAGAACCAAGTTGGGTGGAAGCAATGCAGGATGAGCTTCACCAATTTGCAATTCAGGATGTTTGGGAGCTGGTTGATTGTCCCAGATATGTCAGACCTATTGGGACAAGATGGGTTCTAAGGAACAAGAGAGATGAAAGAGGGATTGTGGTCAGAAACAAGGCAAGGTTAGTGGCTCAGGGATATACACAAGAGGAGGGGATAGACTATGAGGAGGTCTTTGCACCAGTTGTAAGGATTGAAGCTATAAGGATTTTTCTAGCCTATGAATCCTGCATGGGCTTCACTGTCTATCAAATGGATGTCAAGAGTGCCT
Organism: Glebionis coronaria; assembly: GCA_025667525.1. NCBI lineage: Eukaryota > Viridiplantae > Streptophyta > Magnoliopsida > Asterales > Asteraceae > Glebionis > Glebionis coronaria. The sequence goes on from CM046876.1 coordinate 23,580,163, forward strand.
TCCTCTATGAAACTATTGTTGAGGAAGTATATGTGATGCAGCCTCCTGGTTTTGAGGATCCAGAGAATCCAGATAAAGTGTATATAGTCAAAAAGGCTATGTATGGCCTTCATCAAGCCCCTAGAGCATGGTATGGTACTTTGTCTACCTATTTGGTGGACAATGGATTCAAAAGGGGCACCATAGATCAGACACTGTTTACAAAGAAGAAAGGCAAGGATGTGTTACTTGTCCAGGTCTATGTTGATGATATCATTTTTGGGTCTACTGATTCAAAGATGAGTGAGGATTTCTCCAAGCTTATGACAGACAAATTCAAGATGAGTGCTATGGGGGAGATGAATTTCATTCTTGGTTTACAAGTTCAGCAGAAAGAAGATGGTATCTTCATCTCCCAGGATAAATATGTGGCTGAAATCTTGAAGAAGTTTGGCTTTTATCCACATGAAAAGAGGGCTACTACTCCTATGGATAGAGAACACCCTTGGGGAAAGATTGGAGATGGGAAAGATGTTGATGTCAGGCACTATAGATCCATGATTGGATCCTTGATGTATCTTACAGCCTCCAGACCTGACATCATGTTTGTGTTGATCCCAAACTTAGATCGATTAAGCTTTGTGTATACGAGATTAGATCAAGTACTACACGTAGAGAAACCTTTGCTTATGAGTAAAGTAACAAAGTGTTATGCGGAATTAACACTTGATCTAAAACACAAAGATTTTAAACAAACTTTCACTTGTATTAGAATAATCTTGTTGATTACAATGAAAGGTTTAACTTGCGAATACTTATGAAAACTGATATCTTACTTTAACCTAAAAGACCTTCTTTTATAGAACAAGAAGTCTTGTACAATAAGCTACGAATCAACTATTCTAGGTAAAGATAATAATAGAAAATACAATGTTGTGCTTATCTTTACCATACATAAATAAAGAAACAAATAAACAAAAGATACGTATGAAGATATTCCATCAGTGTCAATCTTCAAGGCTGTCAGCGTTGACTTCTTCAATGTCAACGCTTGGCTGTCAGCGTCCAATGTCTTCTTATCAGCGTTGACATTCTTCTTATCAGCGTCTAGTGAACTGACCCATATTTTATTCCCAACAATCCTCCCCTAAACTTGATATCCATTCCAATGATCAAGTTTCTGAATAAATACTTAAGACTTAGGAGGAATCTTGCAAAAACTTCTTATGTTGGTGATAAACATATCTGATCAAGTCCTTGGCCACGTCACTAGTATAATCTATCTCCAAGGGTGTCTCTAGCATCTTCTCCAACACTTCTTTGGACAAGAAATAGTCAGCATCCACAAGTAAATACTCTGAAAACTTTGTAGAGCTCATATGAAATACACCACAAGTAGAATATAGCCTCCAATGAAGATTACTGAGATCATCTTCAAGATCCTTCCAAATGGCAGGATCTGCTTCTTTTGGACCACACAAAGTCATAAATGTGTTCCAAAGCCTTATTCCATTTGCTGAAGTAGGTGCTTCAGCAGTATACTTGGCCTCTATTAATCTCCATAGATGCACCAAGTCTTCCCTGTCTATGCTTGCAAATATAGAAATAACTGAAGTGAAAGTATGTACCTCCTTTCCAAATCGTCCAATCTTCCAAAATCCACACTCATCTTCATCAAAACTGATGATTGGATTTCTGTCATCTAGAGGTACTACATTTACCAAATCTGAAGCTTCCAATGGAGAAAGCTTGAGATGCTTCCTTATTACACCTTCAGTTGGAAAATACACATCCATGTTTTTAGGAAATTGAAAAGGATCTCCTTTCTTCACTGGTCTTTGAGCAATCCTTATTTCCTTTTGAATTTGCATCTCCTCTGCAAGCTCTTGTTTTCTTTCTTCTGAAAGAAACTGGTAGACATTCTGTTCTTGTACCTTCCTCCAAATAGGATGTGCCCTATACTCTAGCTCCTCAAAAGATAAGGCCAGCAACTTCTTTGATGTCCAATTAGGCTGGTGACATCTAAGCAACTTATAATACAACTTCCTTCTATCCCTTTTGAGCCAGGTCTTAACCTCTTGTGCATTAAACCTCATAATCACCTTTATGTCAGCTTGTACCCTAAGCAGAACTTCTAACCCCCAAATTTGATCTGATAAACTCATACCTGGGTTGTCCATAACCTTGTCTTCCCAAGCATGGTACATTCTGGTGATTTCTGGTAGGTCCCAATCAATCTGATTCTTCAACTCACTCAACCTTTCCTTTGCTAGCTCATCCCCATATTCAAGCCTTTCTGGATCTTCAATAATCTGAATACTTGAATCTGAGCTATCATCATCTTTTCCATCACCACTTTCTTCCTCACTCTCAGAAACAACAAATGGTGATCTTCTACTCCTCTTCAAATCTCTTTCCACAAGTTGTGCAGCCAACTGTTCATCAAAAGCAATTTGTGCTGCATCCTTCTTTGGAACATCTTCTTCAATCAGGATCCCTTTACCTTTGTCTTTTGGATCAATAATTGGTAAAGTAGAAGAAGAAACCTGTGTGGACACATCGTTGATGATTGTTGATGGCTGGAATACATCAACACCACCTGCAACTTTGTCAGCATTCAAGTTGCTCCTATCAGTGCCACGACTTCCTTTATCAGCGTCCAAACCTGTATCAGCGCCCAATGTTTCTTTGAAAGATCCTTCCAAGTTCTTTGGTGTCACCTTGGATGTATCAACAACTGGGTGCTTCTTCAAGTTGGTGAGAGCTTCAGCAACCTGCAAAGATTCACTAAATTGTGAACTCTTCTCTGAACTCTTTTCACTAGCTGTGTGAATCAGCTCATCCTCCTCATCCTCTTTATCCTCCCCTTTGGAAGATTCCTCCATTAGACTCCTGCTACTTGGATTCTCCAAAACAGTCACACGCTCCCTCAAAACTTGGAGTTCACGTCCCTGTTTGTTGACAGTTTGTACAAGACTGACATTTTGCTTTTGCAAGCTAATGACAGCCGCCGTCAATTCAGTCATAGTCATAGGTTCCAATCTGCCCTCAGCTAGAATGGGGATTTGACCTCCCAAAATAGAATCATGGGGCATGGATGAGGTCTTAATGATGTTGGGACTGTCTTGACCAGCATCTAAGCCTGTGTCAATAGCCCCAGCCTCACCCATGTCACCAGCCACACTTGTGGAGGTGGTTCTCTCTGCTACAAGGCTAGGATCACTAGAGGAGAACACTCCAGTAACCCTTTGGCGTTTAGTCAACCTAGATTGTAATGGGGTGGAAGACGAAGTAGATTGTGTGGGTGTGGGTTGGTTAAGGGGTGTTTGGGTTTGTTCAGGAATGGTATCAGTGTTGGGATTGGCTGTGTCAGCGCTCACATTTTGAGTGTCAGCGCTGGGTTGGTCAAGGTCCATGTTTTCTGGTGAAGGTGATGGTTCATGAATAGGCTCAAGTTGGGGTTCAGGGTCTGGTTGTGGTTGTGGTTGTGCAGCCTGAATTACTTCAAGCATGGGTTGGGTAAGAGGTATGGAGTCATTTGTGGAGCTCATTTTAGCAAAAATGGTTTTCGGTTGTTTAGGGATCTCATAAAAAGTATCATGATCCCTAGAACAATACTCTTGTAAATCAAAGACCATTTGCAAAAATCTAGGGTAAGCCAAAGTCATTTTACTTCCCTTGTTTTTACACATCCCTTCAAAAATCATTTTTGAAAAATTATACTTAAGCCCACGTGTTATACAAACCAAAGCACTTGCTATTGACCTGTTTATTTCATTAAAAGAAGTACATTTTGGACTTAAGCATTGTAAAAGGACATGTATCAAATATTTCCAGTCAGAGGGAAATTCCTGCTTATGATATTTATTTAAAGTGACATCAGCAGGAATAGGATAACCCAATTCCCTAAGACCCTGTTCTATTGTTGCAATGGCAAGAGTAGTCACACCATCAGCGTCATCAAGACGCAAAGCTTGGCGAACCAAGGCTTCAGTGACCACCCATGTTCTTCCATGAACAGTAGATGTTAATGTGGTCACTCCATTAGTTGTTGTGGAACTGACATTGTTCCAAAACTGACTAATGTGTGCGACAGGGACTAATGGTGTATGAGAAAGTGCATACCTCAATGAAGATGCATTTAAAAATGCCACCATCTGTGAATACTGAGGAAACAAATCATCATCAGCAGTCAAGTAAGCTACCATATTGTGTTGGCTCTTGAACTCCAATGTTAAATTCTTTGAGTTGAATTTGGGTGCCATGATTGAAAGCTGTTTAGGGTATGTGATATGGGAAAAATTCTAGGAGAAAAAGTGTTAGTCAAGAAAATATGAATACCCAGAATAAAAAGATTAGCCAAATTTATAGGAGAGATGCATGATTTTGATTGGTCAAAAATGAGGCGGTTATATTCAAAAAGCAATCATGAAAATCTTGAATCAAATATAACTTATCTCATGCATTAATTAAAAGTAACTTCTCCCCAAAATTACGGCCAAAGATTAGTCAAAAATAACAACTGGGTAGGGCCCACTAGGTGTCAACGGTCAAAAATAGCCCATCAGCGCCCAACGGCTATATTTTCTTGTCAGCGTTTGCCTAAAGCCTTGTCAGCGTCACGATTGGACGTAACAGCGTTTGGAGAAAAACTTGTCAGCGTCTAAAAAGTAAAAATAAAAATATTTAAAAAGAAAAAGACCTTAACAAAGTAATTTATCCTAAGGGAAATATCTTACAAGTTGATAATAATTACTGGGCGGCAAGCACTGTCCATTTATGCACACTTGCTTAAACAAGATAGACACAAATGACCTCTAGTGTCCCTTGCTAACCAAAATAGTTACCAACAAAGTTATTTCATAAAATTCTTTGTAACACCCAGGTAAACCCATAACCAAAGTATTCCCAAGTCTCCCATCAGACCACAACCAATTCTAGGCCAAAAATGTCTTGGCAGCATGCATAGTTTATCAACTTTGCATGCTACAGTGCCTCATGGTTTAGGAAAACTAACCCATACTCACCTGTGGACACAATCTAGAATTGTGATGAGAGTATTCTAAGAATACCCAAGAGTCCTAAAGGTTCCTTAAACCTCCCCTTAAACTATGATACATGAGTTCTCAAAATATATATGAACATAAAAAAAATTCATGTCAAGATAGGAATATAAATATTCCAACCATCATCCATAAACAAAACATGTCCAAATAGCGCTTCAAAGATCCATAAGCAACTCTGTATCCAATGGTATAAAGCTACCACCTACCTGTACATTTAGATGAAAACCACAAAACTAACATTTGTTGCTGACAGCGTCCCGACAACACTTATCAGCGTTGAAGGAACTCTTGTCAGCGTTAGACAATAATATCTCCAACAATGGCAAAATAACACTTGACAGCGTTACATTTACCTTTGTCAGTGTTAGAAAAATAATGTGGAAATCTAAATCATCACAAAGACCAATAACAATGCATTATCCTGTACATACTTTTACAAAAAGGTTCCAAAACACATATTAAGTGAGATTAACCATTCCAATATTTGTTACCAAATATTGAAATCTTCCAGCATCAAAAGGTTTAGTTAATAAATCAGCCACATTATCTTCTGTATCTACCCTATCTGGTTGTATTAAACCTTTCTCAAAGCAATCTCTTATAAAATGATGTCTAATTTCTATGTGTTTGGTTTTAGAATGATGTACAGGATTTTTAATAATGCATAAAGTACTGTTATTGTCTACAAAAATCTTGGTATGCATAAAATTATACCCATAATCCAACAGCTGGTTCTGAATCCATAAGACTTGTCCACAACAAGCAGCTGCAGCCACATATTCTGCTTCAGTTGTAGAGTTTGCCACCACTGTTTGTTTCTTGCATTGCCAAGATATTAATCTGCTCCCAAGAAATTGGCATCCACCAGTTGTGGATTTTCTATCAAACTTGTCACCACCATAATCACTGTCTGAATATGCAATAAGATCCAATGGAGAATCTTTTGGGTACCATAATCCAAGATCTGGATAACACCTTAGGTACCTAAAAATTCTTTTCACAGCAAACAGGTGACATTCTTTGGGAGTCACTTGATGGCGTGCACATGCACATACAGCAAACATGATGTCAGGTCTTGAGGCTGTAAGATACATCAATGATCCAATCATTGATCTATAGTGCCTAACATCCACATCCTTTCCAGCTCCAATTTTTCCCCAAGGGTGTTGCCTATCCATAGGAGTGGAAGCCTCCTCTTCATGTGGAGAAAAACCATATTTCTTCAAGATTTCAGCTACTTACTTATCTTGTGAGATGAAGATACCATCTTCTTTCTGCTGAACTTGTAACCCTAGAAAGAAGTTCATCTCACCCATTGCACTCATCTTGAATTTATCTGTCATGAGCTTGGAAAAGTCCTCACTCATTTTTGGATCAGTAGACCCAAAAATGATGTCATCAACATAGACCTGCACAAGCAACACATGTTTTCCTTTCTTCTTTGTAAATAGTGTCTGATCTATGGTGCCCCTCTTGAAACCATTTTCCACCAAGTAGGTGGACAATGTACCATACCATGCTCTTGGGGCTTGATGAAGTCCATACATTGCTTTCTTCACTCTATAAACCTTGTCTGGATTCTCAGGATCTTCAAAACCAGGAGGTTGCATGACATATACTTCCTCAACAATTGTCCCATAGAGGAAAGCACTCTTCACATCCATTTGGTAAACAGTAAAATTCATACAAGAGGCATAAGCTAGAAAAATTCTTATGGCTTCTATTCTTGCAACTGGTGCAAAAACTTCTTCATAATCAATATCTTCCTCTTGTGTATATCCCTGAGCTACCAAACGTGCCTTGTTTCTGACCACAATGCCTCTTTCATCTTTCTTGTTCCTTAGAACCCATCTTGTCCCAATTGGTCTCACATATCTAGGACAATCAACCAGCTCCCAAACATCCTGTATAGCAAATTGGTGAAGCTCATCCTGCATTGCTTCCACCCAACTTGGTTCCTTGAGAGCATCAAAAATTTTCTTGGGTTCTTCCTGTGACAGAAAACAGGCAAACAAACATGCTTGTACAAGAGGGGTATCAACCTTCTTGTGTATATTGGCAATAAATCCACCAAGACCTTGATGGGATCTTCTTGTCTGAACTGGAGCCATAACATCACCAATGATTTGAGATGTGGGGTGATCCTTAGCTGTGGAAGTGAGAACTCCTCCTTCAAAAAGTCTGGTGTCCTCAATTACACGCTCCATGTTGCCAATATCTTCTTCAGATTCTTCTTGATCAACAGAAATCTCTTCATGGACATTAGAAGGTCCACCCTGTTCAAAATGGGAAGAGAAAAGATGTGCAAAGGTGTCATCAAACTCTGAACCTTGCTTGTCAGCGTTTGGGCTAACAGTGCTTGAACTATTGTTGTCAGCGTCTGATCCATCAGCGTCTGAATTGCTCTTGTCAGCGCTTGATTTCCCTTTGTCAGCGCCTGAAGAAGTATGCATGTTTGTATTTGGTGGTATCTGAAAACCACCATTATCTTTTCTAGCAGCAGCAGCAGCAGCATAATACTCATCTGTCCATATAGGAAGTGTAACATATTCTTGTGTGGGAGATGATTCAACTGCTGGTGGTCCATCCTCCTTAGCAACCTGTATACCTGAAACATTACCAATTCTCTTTTCCAAAACACTTGAAGTTACCTTCACAATGTCTGGATCAGTAACAGGCATATAATTTAAAGCTCTAGATAAAGGTTCTAAGTCAAACAACCAATTTGGACCATTTTCAGGATCACTAGGTTTACTTTCTAAAAACCTAACATGTACTTTTTCAAGTATTCGTTTTTCCTTTTTAATGTAAACCCTATATCCTTTGCTCTGCACTGAATAACCCATGAAGTAGCCTTCATCACCTTTTGAATCAAATTTACCTAGGGCCTCACTAGTCTCTAAAACAACTACATGACATCCAAAAGGCTTGAGGAAGCCAATATTGGGCTTCCTTCCCCAAAGTAATTCATAAGGTGTCTTATTATGTATCTTGTTGACCAATGCCCTATTTTGAACATAACAAGCTGTGTTAACAGCTTCAGCCCAAAAGGCTATAGGAAAGTGGGCATCAGCCAACATGGTTCTGGCTGCTTCAATAAGGGTCCTATTCTTTCTTTCAGCAACCCCATTTTGTTGTGGGGTTCTAGCTATGCTAAACTGCCTAGTAATCCCTTTCTTGGCACAAAAATCATCTAACAACTGATTTCTAAACTCACCCCCATTGTCACTTCTAATAATTTTGACCTCATTACCATTCTTCTTTTCTATCTGGGTAATGAAATTAATCAGACTTTGGGCAGTTTCACTTTTCTTGGCTAAAAAGAAAGTCCATGTAAACCTGGAATAATCATCAGTGATAACAAAACAGTATGATTTTCCCTTCAAACTTTCTATATTAGTTGGACCAAAGAGGTCCATATGCAATAAGTGAAGTGGTTTAGAACTAGAGTGCACCTGTTTAGACCTGAATGAGACCTTGTGCTGCTTGCCCTTAAGACATGCAACACAAGAGTGGTCATTGTGGAAAGCCTTTTCAGGCAAACCATCAACTAAACCAAGCCTCACAAGTCTATTGATATTCTTAAAGTTTATGTGCCCTAGTCTCCTGTGCCAAAGATTACTTTCATCTACTGAGGCTTTAGCATACAGACATGACATTTTATTATTTATCTTAATTCCATTAAGATTCACATTATATATGTCTTTATGCCTTGGTGTTCTAAAATCTATGTATTTTTCTTCAGGGAGCTTATAATCTTTGCTTAACACCAAGCACTCAGTATCTGTGAAAAGAACCTTATTTTTGTTATCACACACCTGTGATACACTAAACAAATTATAATCCAGTTCTTTTACCAAGAAGACATTCTCAAACCGTAGATTGTTGGTGACAAGGGTTCCTTTTCCAGTGATGGTGTCGTAGCCCCCTCCAAAATATACCTTATCACCATCTTGAATAGGAGAGAAATTGGTCAGATAGTCTTCTTTTCCTGTCATGTGCCTTGAGCATCCACTATCCCAGTATCCATAATCATTGATCTTCTTCTGAATGCCCTGCACATAAAGAAAACACATTAGTTTTCTTTGGGAACCCAAGCCGTGGAAGACTTGGATTCATTTGGTTGTTCAACAAGAACAGACTTGGTTCTCATAACAACCCCATTTTCATCCCTGTTTGAATGAAATTCCCAGTTAACCCCAATTGGTGTTGACAATGCCTTTGAAATATAATGAAACCTGTTGCATGTCATAGAAATACCAGTAGAATTAGGGTTTTGGTCTTGTTTTGGTCTCCATGTTAAGCTAGTAGAAGCTTTAGACCTATTTCCCTGTGGTTGCAAATACCTAGGTTTAGCAGTGTGTCTGTCAGCGCTGAAATTTCTCTTGTCAGTGCCCCGATTGCTCTTATCAGCGTTGAACCTAGGGTTTGCTACAGGAACCCATTGCCTATTTGACCAAGTGTTTGACTTTTGAAAAGGTCTTAGGCCTTGTGTGTTAGACCCTCTAGAAAAGAATGGGGCTGGTCTAACAACTTGTGAACTTTTGTTCACAAAGGTATTGGGTCTGACAGTGTTTGACCTATGTTGACTTTTGTCAGCGCTGAGATGGTTCCTATCAGCGTTGACATTGGAAGCATTGACACATTTGTAGGCCAAATGTGAGAAGCTACCACATGTGTAACAAGCTTTTCTAGACATAGTCTTAGGTCTAGAAGCAAAGAAGCCTGTTCCATGATCACTAACTTGGCTTTTTGGTGACCTAGTATTCCTATACATCTCTGCATACTTAACACTAGGTTTTCTAACATTTTGTGGGCCAAGGTCAACAGCTTTGCCAGTGGTAGGGTGTGTGATCTTAATAGGTTTACGATCAATGGACTCATCAATTGGTATCATGTTTGGTGTGGGCTCATTTGGACTTTCACACAACAACCCTCCCTTAACAAACAAGGTGTGGTTAGCTTTCTTCCACTCATCTAGGTCAGTCAGTTTTTGCTTGTATTCCTCAACTGGGTAAATCACTCTAGGTGGAGGAGTGAATTCCTCCTCTTGGCATTCTGGCAAGCCAGTCCAAGATAAGTCCTTTGATTGGACACCATAGAAATCCCCAGCTGGTGGTGGAACAACAGTATAATTATTCATCCCAATCCTACTCATATCCTTAGAGTCTCTTTGTTTACTAACACACTCTCCTAGGGATTGTGTGGCCTTATCAAATCTCTGGATTTTAAGACTCACATTATCTTTATTTTTGTTAGCCTCCTCTAACTGAGCTATCAAATCAAGATTAACCCTATTTACTATATCTTGAACATCTTTACTCTGATATAACTCATGTTTTAAGATGTTTATTTGATCCTTTAAATCAAACTCCATTTTCTTATACTCAGCTACTGTCTTTTCTGTTTGGGTAAGAGCAATTTGATAATTAGATACTTTGCATCTTTCAGTACTTGCCTCATCTAATAATTTAACTATTTCTTGTTTTAATTTTTCAGTATTTAAACGACAACCCTTAGAACAGAAAGCATCATCATATACCTCATTATCTGATGAAGAGGAGGAGTGTGCCATGAGAGCATATTCAGCATGCTCTTCTTTAACTTCAGCAACCAAAGCTCTGTCCTCTTCCTCATTCTTAGCCATCCAGCTCCAGTCCCATTCTCCAACACCATCAATTTGTTGAACAGCAACCATGGCCTTGTGATCTGGACTCTTAATCATTTGGCTTGAAGGCTTCCCAGCATCAGATCTTCTTGGAGATCTACATTCCCTCATAAAGTGCCCCATCCTATGACAGTTGTAGCACTCAACCTTGGACTTGTCAAATCCAGCAACATCCTTAGCATTAAAGGTCATCTTCTTCTTGAACCTTTTATTGAACCTGTTTGCTCTTAAACTTACAAGAGCCATAGTCCACTTGATGTCCATCTCTTCCAATTGTTCATCACTTATCTGCTCAAGATCTTCATATGTAATTCTTGAATCACTGGGCAAAGAAGCAATGAATGCACACACAATATCTAGATCAAAACCAGCAGGTTTTATTCTATCAGCGCCATGATTGTGTGTGTCAGCGCTTGAGTACAAAGCGTTGACAGGATATGATCCAGCGCTGACAGGCTGAGATCCAGCGTTGACACAATGAGATCCAGGGGCTGAATGTCCATAGAAGTTCATGGAATCAAATTGGCCTTCACTTTGTGAGAAGAAGGCCATGTTGCTACTGGAAGATTTATTATCACTTTCCAATTGCCATTCATTCTCCAACAGTCTTAGTTTGTTGAAGATGTCATCAAACCTGGAAGTCTTGTGGGTGTTATTAACAAGAATGGATCTTGTCTCAATCTTCCATACATCACCAAGGCTTTTGAGAAAAGTAGCATTCAATTCAGGGTCATCAATCTGTTTTCCCATGAAGGAAAGTTGACTTGTGATGTCAAGAAGTCTACTTCTCACACTGCTGAGATTCTCATTAGGTTGAGCTTTAAAGACAGCATACTCATGCAACAGTTGCTTCTTCTTTTCTTCTTTTGTGTCAGCATTGCCACCATGTGCTACTTCAAGAGCTTCCCAAAGCTCTTTTGCAGACTCAAAGCGTTTGTACTTGTGCTGATTCTCATGACCTAGGGCATGTTTCAAGATGTTCAAGATTTTCATGTCCACCCTCTTCTTGGCTATGTCTTCAACAGCTACAGCTCTCCCATCTTCAGGCTTTTCCACCTTATCAGATTCAGGACAATTAGGAACAGCTGTCCTTGTGGCAATTGCAGCAGTAATCTTTGCTGCTTTATCGAATGTGTTCCCATATTCGATAATCTCCCAAAGAGTGTAGTCATGAATAGCTATATATTGCTCAAAATTGGACTTCCAAAGCTCAAAGTTCCTGGCATCAAACATGGGAATTTTGATACTAGGGTTTGAGAAGTTGTTTTGTAGCAAAGAAGGAGGTTGATTTGTGCCAGACATGATGTTTTTAGGGTTTTGAGAATTTTAGGGTTTTTAGGGTTTTTGGTGTTTTAGGGTTCTTGCGTTACTTAAAGATCAAAAGTTTCTCAACAAGCTCTGATACCACTTGTTGATCCCAAACTTAGATCGATTAAGCTTTGTGTATACGAGATTAGATCAAGTACTACACGTAGAGAAACCTTTGCTTATGAGTAAAGTAACAAAGTGTTATGCGGAATTAACACTTGATCTAAAACACAAAGATGTTAAACAAACTTTCACTTGTATTAGAATAATCTTGTTGATTACAATGAAAGGTTTAACTTGCGAATACTTATGAAAACTGATATCTTACTTTAACCTAAAAGACCTTCTTTTATAGAACAAGAAGTCTTGTACAATAAGCTACGAATCAACTATTCTAGGTAAAGATAATAACAGAAAATACAATGTTGTGCTTATCTTTACCATACATAAATAAAGAAACAAATAAACAAAAGATACGTATGAAGATATTCCATCAGTGTCAATCTTCAAGGCTGTCAGCGTTGACTTCTTCAATGTCGACGCTTAGCTGTCAGCGTCCAATGTCTTCTTATCAGCGTTGACATTCTTCTTATCAGCGTCTAGTGAACTGACCCATATTTTATTCCCAACCATTGAGTCGAACGATCAATGGTTCATTATATTCAGATCCTAGTACAAATTCATCATAACCCTGATTAGGGTTTCAGATTATTCAATTACTGTGCTAGGGTTTCAAGAACCCTTGCTATAATCTAATACTACAGATCTTCCTTCACGTTTTCTTTACTGGCTTTATGAGTATGGTTTATTTTTGGACGAGATTCATATTGAAAGAAGCGTTCTATTGTCAGAAAGAAGGTTATATGGACGTGAGGAGAAGTATATCTGCATGAAGTGATTCGATATTTGTGTTACTGATTTTGAATCCTCTAAGTGCTAGTCCATGGTATTCCCATGAGTCACTCGTTCTTATTGGTGGATAATTGGAGTGTTCACACGGTTCTAATCCTATAATTGGTGGAAAGTTTGTACATTCACACGATTGTGCTACAATAGGGATATGCACATGTTCCTTCACAGAATGAAGCAAGATCGTATCTGATGTTGTGGTCCCATATGCTGGTAATTATTTATTCATGATATATCTTTGCTCGACAATCTTATGCTAGAATCAATTGCTTTTTATATCATGATTACGTGGGATTGTGGGGCTGAATCTAAACAAGATATGGATGTGACATATATTTAGTATATGAAGTGGTTTTAATCAACAAGTAGAAGGCTTCATGATAGTGACTACTCACGAATATACAAAATCTGTTGTCTAATATGTGATCATGTGGACGGTTGGATGATTCAACGTTTTGCATTTTCCAAAAGTTGATATTAAATGTGAAGTGAAGTTGAGCAAAATGCATCATGTAATGATGAGGTACACATGATAATATAAGCATCGTAGTCACACAAAGGTGTCAGTGGTTGAAGGCAACGCTGACAAGTTTAGACGCTGACATTTGTTATTCTGACGCTGACAAGAAATAAGTCAACGCTGACAGGTTGACAGTATTGTCCGAGATATGTTTTTCAAACGCTGTTAAGTATTGTCCGATATGTGACAATACACATTCCAGATTTATTGGATAGAGAAGAATCTCGGACAACACACTGATTGCTGCTGTTTGAGAAAATTGGACGTTTTAAGCACACAAAAAGGAGGAAAATACACACAAAGGTACATGGAATCTCCGTTTTAATTTAAAATATCATGATGATATTTATGGCTAGGATATTTTTGAAAGGGATTAATGATTTTTAAGTAAGTTAGCAACAATTCATGAAGAATTTTATTGGATTATGTAATCGGGATAGCCTTGTGAAAGAGTTATCCGTTGACAGCTTTTACATATGAAGATATTGACTTGTCATGAAGAGGTGTTAGCTTAAGGGGAAGAGTTCTTATGGTAAGTTTGATGATTGAAGAAGATTTTCGCGAGTTTGTGTTCTATCATATCTTAAAGTCGTGCACTTCCAGTCATAGACTTTAAAGGTAACTTGTTCGTGCTTACATGGATAGTGATGAAGACTTGTCATAAACACTTGAAGGAGTTACATTATCGTGCTCAGTGTCTCACAAAGGATGAGAATATTGACAAGGGATCAAGGTCTACTTATATTTCTCACTCTGGTATAAGTTCTTCATCACATGGATAAACAAGACATGGAACATAAGTTTGGGTTATTTTACTTCAACATCAAGAATACTTTATTTATTTTTCTTCAAGATCATTACATAGAGCTACTGTTGGAGAATCTACAAGATTGCATACTTTCACATATTCCCTATTGATGTGTCAAAAAGGGGAAGAATATGTGCTATACTTAAGGGGAAGCTTCTTGGAGATCATGTACTACATACAAAGGATTCATGCTTAAGAAGAGTGTTTTGACATCATCAACTAGGGGAAGATTGTTGGGTCGAATTATTGAGTTGATAAGTCAAAACACAACAAAATAAGAAGACAAGGGCTAAAAAGTACAAGTTGCAAAAGAACAAGCCGTTGGAGTCTTTTTATTACTTTAGCTTTCTTTGTAAGCTATGTTTTCTAGTATATACAGAAAACATAGGACGTAGGTTTTATATCATATCATTCATTCACAATGTAAACCTAAAGTGTGTGTCGCACTAGACGTGGGATTCAATGTATACACGTCTAGTGGATGTTTGTTATTAATATAATGAACATCCCTATTGTTTTAATTCATGTGTTCTTTGTGCCTAAACACCTTGTTCATGATCATTGTTCTTTTCCGCTATGTTATCATATGAACGATGATCAACCTAGATATAATGGTTCATAACCATTGAGTCGAACGATCAATAGGACTCATCAGTTTGCTGTGTGTGCTTGTGCACGCCATCAAGTGACTCCTTAAGAATGTCACCTTTATGCTGTAAAGAGGATCTTTAGGTACCTAAGATGCTATCCTGGTCTTGGTTTGTGGTACCCAAAGGATTCACCATTGGAGCTGATTGCATATTCAGATAGTGATTATGGAGGTGATAAATTTGATAGGAAATCCACAACTGGTGGATATCAGTTTCTTGGGAGCAGGTTGATATCTTGGCAGTGCAAGAAACAAACAGTGGTGGCTAATTCTACAACTGAAGCTGAGTATGTTGCTGCAGCTTCTTGTTGCAGACAAGTTTTGTGGATTCAGAACCAGCTATTGGACTATGGGTATAATTTCATGCATACCAAGATACTTGTTGATAATAACAGCACTTTATGCATCATTAAGAATCCTGTACATCATTCTAAAACTAAACACATAGAAATTAGACACCATTTTATAAGAGATTGCTTTGAAAAAGGTTTAATACAACCAGATAGGGTTGACACTGAGGAAAATGTGTCAGATTTACTAACTAAACCTTTTGATGCTGGGAGGTTTCAATACTTGGTAACAAGTATTGGAATGGTCAATCTTACATAATATGTGTTTTGGAGTCTTTTTGTAAAAGTATGTACAGGATGATGCATTGTTATTGGTCTTATGATGATTTGGATTTTCCACTATATTTTTCTAACACTGACAAAGGTTGCTTGAACGCTGATAAGTATTTTTGTAACGTTGTCAGCAATATAATTGTCTAACGCTGACAAAGCTTCCTTCAACGCTGTCATGTGTTATCGGGGGGTTGTCAGCAACAATGTTAGTTTTGTGGTTTTCAATCTAAATGTGCAGATGGTGTTAGCAGTATACCATTGGATACAGAGTTGCTTATGGATCAATGGAGAATCATTTGGACAAGTTTTTATTTATGGATGATGGTTGGAATTTTAAATTCCTATCAAGACATAAATTTTTATGTTCATGCATATTTTTGGCAACTCATGTATCATAGTTTAAGGGGAGGTTTTAGGAACCTTTAGGATGTTTGGGTATCCATATGATACTCTTATCACAATTCTAGATTGTGTCCACAGGTGAGTATGAGTTAGTTTTACTAAATCATGAGGCACTGTAGCATGCAAAGTTGATATACTATGCATGCTGCCAAGACATTTTTGGCCAAGAATTGGTTGTGGTCTGTTGGGAGACTTGGGAATAATTTTGTTATGGGATTTACCTGGGAGTAACAAGGAATTTTATAAGGTAACTTGGTTGTTAAGAGTTTTGGTTAGCAAGGGACACTAGAGGACTGTTATGTCTATCTTGCTTAAGCAAGTGTGCATAACTGGACAGTGCTTGCCGCCCTATAATAATTATCTGCTTTTTGGTTATCTTCTCTAGGATAAGTTACTTTGTTAAGGTCATTTTTCATTTATAAACATTTTTATTTTTGGACGCTGACAAGTATTTTTCCAAGCATTGTTGTGACCAATTTAGACGCTGACATGACTTTAGGCAAACGTTGACAAGATTATAGCCGTTGGGCATTGATAGGTTATTTTTGACCGTTGACACTCAATGGGTCCTACCCAGTTGTTACTTTTTGACATTTTTTTAGGCCGTAATTTTGGGAGTTGTTACTTTTCATTTAATGCATGAGATAAACTTATAATTTTTCAATATTTTCATGATTACTTTTTGAAAATACTTGCCTATTTTTGGGCCAATCACATGCATTTTCTTCTCCTATTATTTTGGCTCCTATTTTTAAACAGGGTATCTATACTTCTTGTCTAACATAATTTCCTCTTATCAACTTCATCTTCATCAATCAGTTTTAACAGCTTTCAACAATGGCACCAAAGTTTAAACCATCAGAATTAGAATTGGGGTTCAGAACTCAACACAACATGATCGCATATCTTGAAGCTGATGATACTCTGTTTCCCCAAATACACACAAATGGTGGCGTATTTGAACGCATCCCCCTTAAGGTATTCTCTTTCTCATGCACCACTTATTCCAGTCACACATATTAAACAGTTTTGGAACACTGTTAGTTCACCAACAGTTAATAGAGTGACTACATTGACTTCTATTGTTCATGGGAGACCTTGGGTGGTTACTGAGGCTTTGGTATGCCAAGCCTTGCATCTTGATGATGCTGATGGTATAGCCACCCTTCCCATTAATGAAAGAGAACAAGGGCTAAGGGCTTTGGGATATCCTTTTCCTGATGAAGGTACTCTAAACAAGTATCATAAACAGGAGTTTCCCCCAGCTTGGAAGTACCTCATACATGTCCTCCTTCAATGTTTGAGTCCCAAATGCACTGCACACAATGAGATCAATAGATCTATTGCTAGTGCTATTGTGTGCATTGCAACAGGGCACAAATTTAATTATTTTAAAATGATTTTTGAGGGCATGTGTAAAAACAAGGGGAATAAAATGACTTTAGCTTATCCCCGATTTTTGCAAATGGTTTTTGATGTTCAAGGATACTGCACAAGGGATCATAATGAGTTTTATGAGATCCCTGTGCAAAAGAAAGCTATTTTTATGAAGATGAACTCACCAGCCCATCGTGACCTACCCTTAACCCAAGCTATGCTTGCTGTTATTGCAGCAGCTCAACCCCAACCAGACCCCCAACCACAAATTGACCCAATACCTGAACCATTACCTTCACCTGAACATATGCAAATTGACCAAGATCCCTTCAACGTTGACACATTAAATGTTTGCGTTGATGTGCCTATTTCTAACATTGACACACAACCTTCACAAACCCAAACACCCCTTAACCAACCCACATCCACCCATTCTTCCACACCATCTTCTACACCTCCTGAATATAGGTTGATGAAACACCAAAGGACTACTGGAGTGTTCTCCTCTGGTGGTCCTAGCCATGTAGCAGAGAGAACCACCACCACAAGTGTGGTTGGTGATATAGATGAGGCTGGGACTATTGGTTCTGGCTTAGATGTTGGCCAAGGCAGTCCCACCATCATTAAGTCCTCATCCATGCCCAATGAATCTGACTTGGGAGGTCAAATCCCCATTTTAGAAGAGGGCAGACTGGAACCAATGACTCTTATGGAATTGACGGTAGTCTGCATAAGCTTGCAAAAGCAAAATGCAGACTTAGTACAAGTTGTCAGCTCACAAGGCCTTGAACTCAAGCAATTGAGGGAGAGGATTGTTGTTTTGGAGACTACAAGTGCAAGGAGAGGTATGGAGGAATCTTCCAAAGGGAGGAAGATCCAATAAACCTGAGTGATAAGGGCAGCCATGATGGTCAATCTTTGGATGTTGCTGAGTCCCTTACAACATTGAAGAAACAAACAGGTTTTGATACGTCCTTAGTTTCTCCTACCAACTTAAATTTATCATTTACAGCCATGATGGAGGAGATTGCAAAAGGCGCTGAGACAGGAAAATTGGGCGTTGACAAGGAGAATTTGGACACTGACAGAAGCATTTTGGGTTGACATAGCTAAATTGGGCGTTGACAGACCTGCACATGAGGGTGATGTATCCCAGTCATCATCCATCATCATGGAGGTTTCTACACAGGTATTACCATCCACCTTACCAACAATTGCTTCATCAGATAAGGGTAAGGGTATTATGGTAGAAGAGAGTGTTCCAAAGGATGCAGCTCAAGTTGAGTTTGATAGAAGATTGGCTGCACAGATCATGGAACAAGATAGAAAGGAGGTGAAAGAGTCACCATTTGTTGTTACTTCAGAGGAAGGAAGTGATGGAGCTAGCTCAGACTCAAGTATTATGATTATAGAACCAGAAAGACTTGAGTATGGAGAAGAGTTGGCCAAGGAGAAATTGAGAGAATTGAAATTGTAGGTTGACTTTGACATGCCAGAGGTGGTTCAAATGTACAATGCTTGGGAAGAAAGATGTATGGAGAATCCACACTTGACCACTTCAGATCAAATATGGGGTTTGGAGATTCTCCTCAAAGTTCAAAAAGATTGCCAGGTTATTTTGAAGCACAAGGCAAGCAATATTCTCTCAGAGTTGAAAAGAGATAGAAGGGAGCTATACTGCATGTTGCTTAGATGTCATGGAGTAGGATGGACTTATCAGAAGTTGAGAGCATTGACATTTGATGAGTTGGAATGCAAGGCTTATCCCATTTGGGTGAGAGTGCAGGAAGCAAACACTCTCATACTTCTTTCTGATGAAAGAAAGCAAGAACTTGCAGAAGAAATGGAGCTCAAGAAAGCTATGTTTGTTCCTAGACCAGTGAAAAGGGGAGTTTCTCTTGAGTTTCCCAAAGATATGGATCCATTGTATCCAAGTGAAGATGTCATAAGAAAGAGCCTCAAGCTCTCACCATTAGAAGCTTCAGACATGGTCCAAGTGTTACCATTAGATTCCAGGAATCCAATTGTGAGCTATGAAGAAGATGAATGTGGATTCTGGAAGATTGGCATATATGGAAAAGAGGTACACACTTTCACCACTCTCATATCTTTGTTTGCAAGTTGTGATAGAGAAGACTTGGTAGACCTATGGAGGTTGCTAGAGACCAAGTATGAGGCTGAAGCACCAACTTCAGCTAATGGAATAAAATTGTGGTCCACATTCAAGAGAATGTGTGGACCAAAAGATGAGGATCCTGCTATTTGGAAGGATCTTGAAGATGACCTCAGTGGTCTTCAATGGAGATTATATTCAGCTGCTGGTGTTTACCATTTGAGTTCTACAAAGTTTGTTGAGTATCTACTTGTGGATGGTCAGTATTTCATATCCAAGGCTATTTTGGAGAAGATGAAGGACACTCAGCTGGAGATTGATTATTCAAGTGACGTGGCAAAAGACTTGATCAGATTTATTCATTACCAATATGAGAAGGTTTGTAAGATTCCTCCTAGTCCTTAATGCTTATTCAGAAACTTGATCATAGGAGTGGATATCAAGTTTAGTGGAGGATTGTTAGGAATAAATTAAGGCCAGATCACTTGAGCGCTGACAAGAGTAAAACAAGCGTTGACAAGAGCAAAACAAGCGTTGACAGCTCAGGCGTTGACAAGACAAAGTCAAGCGTTGATACGTTAAAGACAAGCACTGATGGGAAGATATACTCTACGCGTTTATTGTATTCTAGATTACTTCTAGTAAAGATAGGAACAACATTGTATTTTCTATATTTATCTTTACATAGAATAGTTGATACGTAGATTATTGTACAAGGCTTCTTATGTCTATAAAAGAAGACCTTTAGGTTTATGTTTCATATAAGTTTTCATTTGTAAACTACTTTCATTGTAAGCAAGTTTGATATCATTAATCAAAGTGAAAGTTTGTTTATATCATTGTGTGTTCTTGTTTAAGTGTTAATTCCGCATAACACTTAGATTATCATAAGCATATACAAAGGTTTCTCTAAGTGTATTACTTGATCTAATCTCGTATACATAAAGCTAAATCGATCTAAGTTTGGGATCAACAACAACATAAGATCACGACGCTCCACCGAGGTCAAAATGTTTTGCAATCCAGAGACATATCGAGTGTAGCCATCACTAGTCGTAATCTTATGAGTAAAGGTACCACGAGAAATGGGGGATGGCCAAACTTCCCAAGCTACAATCACACCCTTGCCAAGGTGCAACCCAGTCTCACTATCAGAAGCAACACAATGAGATTGTCAGGATCTCTCTTCTCAAATGGGACAGACTTACCACGATGAGCCATCTTCTTCCTAATAGAACGGCGAGGTGTGGGGACACCAGAAGAAGATTCATCCTTGACCTTGACAGCAGCAGTAGCAGTAGTAGTAGGAATAAAGTCCTCAGCAACCATAGGATCAGAATTAGCTGCACCAGCTGATGAGGTAGGAAGTGGTTCAGTCACCGGTGTTGATGTCGGCTTCACAGCAGGAGTAATAGGAGTGGGATTAGTAGCAAGAGTGGTAGTAGCTTCATTGGTGGTAGTAGTTTCATCATGAGAGATAGGGGGATCAACATTTGAAGTGGCGGTGGTAGAAACAGCAGTAGAAGGAGCACGAGAAGATGGAACCCCAGAAGCATCCTTGTGAACACCCGATGAAGAGGTAGGAGCAGCAGCAGGCTTAGAAGTGAGGACAACACGACGAGGTGGGAGATATATGGCATATTCAGGGACAGGTGTATTTTGACGCTTGATCATCTTTGTGTAAAGATCTTTAATCTCATCAAAGGACAGCCTCCTCACCCTTTCCCATGTCCATCTATTCTGATAGTAAGCAGTCGATTGATTCTTAACATATTGTTGCATCAACCTTCTCTCCTCAGTACGCGACAAAGGTCTGTTACGGCGTTGTTCACGAAGTTAGGCAGCAAGAGATAACTGTTGTTTACGTATCAAAGCCATTGCCCCTTGAACAAATTTTCCTTGATTCACATCTGCACCTAACAAATCAGTGAACTGAGAGTAGTCTGAAGTAAGGATGGTAAGCACCTTCATCCAGTCATTGTCATCCCAATGCATGGCCTTGTGCCTCAACTACTCACGTCTTTGCTGTTGTAGAGCTTCATCCTCAGCCCTGGCTTGTTGGTCAAGCTCCTCTTGCAATCTCTGAGCAGCCTCTTCCCCCAATCTTTCTTCCTCTAATTGTCTGCGAGTTCTCTTCCTGGGAGGAGAGGGTGCATCATTCATGGGGGCTTTACCCTTGGGATCATGAGAAGAACCAGCAGAAGGACCAGAAGAAGCATCCATTGGCTTGGGATCAACAGAAGCATTAGGAATGCATGAAGCACTAGGAGGAGCAGGCAAGTCATCACTCGGCTTATCAACAAAAGCAGCCTTGGCAAAAATAGTCAGCCCATCCTCCTCAACATCTTCTTCAGAATCGGAAAGCACTGGTTTCTTCCTTTGGCGCCTTAGCTGTGTCTCTAATGCTTTAACCCTGTTCGTCAGTGGGAGCAAGAAATCCCGTGTGAGCTTGCGGTGCTGGTTGAGCTCATCTTCTAATGAAACAATCTTCACATAATACCTGTGCATAAGAGCTAGCAAAGAAGTTAGTGTAACAGGTTCCTCAGCTTCCCCACCAAGAGGACTTGGCTTGGGGGATGCGTCATTAGGACCAGAAGCAATAGATGGGTCATCCATATGAGCATGAGAGCTAGAAGGCTTCTCGGCGGAGTGCGGAGCTGGGCTAGGAGGGGGAGTATCATCAAATGGGGACTCATGTGGTCCAGAAGAGGGGACAACCTTTAAGGTAGATGGCATTTCTAGCACCACCTCTCTAGCTAGATCCTCAACCTATACATGAGGCACACCAGTAGCAGGGTGCTCCTCCTCCATAGGATCATTTTCCAATGGAAGTTCCTCCTCGGCTTCATCTGTCGGAGGAATCACATTGGGATCCCCTTGGGCAAGGCCCAGCATAGCATCAGTAAGAGGTCTCAAAGGACCCTTATATCCAAGTGCCATATTCGCATACACCTTTGAAGTAAGCTTTGGGGGCACATATTCCTCCCTATTCCTAGGTAGGCACATAAGAACCTACTGCAAAAACCTAGGGTACATCAAGAACTTCTTCCTACAGCTAGTATCACTAAGGTTACAAATCATGCCATCAAACAAGTAACGAGAAAAGTTAAAAGTACGACCTTGAGCAAGATAAATCAAACCAGTAGCAAGGGAGATGGGAAATGCATCCCAACTCCCAGACTTTAGACTCAAACAATGAATCAGAAAGTGAACTAGTAGCTTCCATTGAGGGGCAAATCTATTCTTCTGGAAGTTAAATTTTCCCTCATGATTATAGCCTATAGCAGCCATACCATCCAATACCTCTAAATTGAGAATAGAGACAATGTCATCTTCATCATGGAGATGAAGGGTAGACCTAATGGATGCCCCAGTCACCACATAGGAGCGACCATCTATAGTAGCATGGAGCTCTAATGGGCGACCTAAAACAGCAACGAGGTTGGCAGTTGCTCAAAACTGACGTATAACAGTATCATACATAGTGGGGCACACAGTATTCCAGGATGTCTGTGAACTCTTCTCTTTTAGTACCTTCGACAAGATAGGTCACCTTGTTATGATCGGGTTTGTACTGGAGTGTTGCCGTTATTGATGATAGATGTAGTGGAAGATGATTGATAGAAGAGGTTGAAGGGTAGGAGCGTATGTGTGTATGTTTGATTGTGATAATTGAGTCAAATGAGTAATTTGACCATAAATAATGGTCACAAAACTGTTCATTGACCCCTGATTATGTGGGTTGCCCTTTCAAAATTAAGTCATTAATGCTTGAGTAACCACTTTCCCCTTAAACCATTATTTGCAAATCCCAGTTACCAAAGATAAACCAAAAAGATGTACACCAGAAGTAACTCGCGTTGACTGAAAGTCAAAACGCGTAAAGGTCAACACTAGGAGCACCAAGTGGTCAACGAAAATCAACGAAGTGAAGAGTGACCCAAAATTGATACTAGAAGCCAACCACAAGTGAAGTAGAAGGGTTTGTACCCACTAGGAGCAGAAGACTGCCACTAGGAGTAACCAAAATCTACCACTAGAAGTTTCACACACCGAAAATACCCATGAAAACTATTTTTAGAAGCTAACATATGTAAGACTGTACAAGGAAATATGTACAATAAGCCTCCCCTTAGGCTTAGCCTCCCCTCAATCCTAGGCCTCAAGGATTGACCATACCAATGTGAACCACCAAGTGGTTGAATCTTGGACAATCAAAGGCTTTAGTCAATAAATCAGCAACATTATCATCCGTATGAACTTTAAGAACCTGTATCAGCTTCTTCTCATTGGCATCCCTTATAAAATGGTGCCTAATCTCAATATGCTTGGTTCGTGGATGAAAGATAGGATTCTTCACAATGCAGATAGTGCTTTGATTGTCGATGAAAATTTTGGTGTTCATGAAGTTGAACCCATAATCCAGTATATGATTTTGTATCCACAAGACTTGTCCACAACAACTAGCAGTAGCTATGTATTCAGCTTCTGTTGAAGAGGTAGCTACTATTGTCTATTTCTTACATTGCCATAAGATAAGTCTTCGACCCAAAAACTGACAACCACCAGTAGTAGACTTCCGATCATTATTAGCACCTGCATAATCACTATCACTATAGGCTTCAAGAACAAAAAGTGATTCCCTTGGATACCACAAGCCTAGCTTAGGGTGTGCCTTAATATACTTGAAGATTTTCTTGAATGCATTCAAGTTATATACGGTTGGAGCCACCTGATGTCTAGAACAAGCACTTACTGCAAACATAATGTCCGGACGTGATGCTGTCAAATACATGAGTAAGCCAATCATTGACCTGTACATGTGAACATTTACAGGAGGATCTGGCTCATTCTTGAGTTTGACTTTAGTGACTTTATAAGGTGTTGTTGCTGGTCTTAGAGGTTCCACGTCAAACTTCTGAATGATCTCATGAACATACTTGTCTTGACTAATGAAGATACCATCCGACTGCTGCTTGACTTGAAGACCAAGGAAAAATGTGAGTTCTCCCATGGCACTCATCTGAAATTCGCCTTGCATCAGCTGTTCAAACTCATCACACCATTCCTTCCTAGTAGAACCGAAGATAATGTCATCCACATATACTTGAACCAGGATGATGTCTTTGGCATTCCTTTTAAGGAACAGTGTTTTGTCAATAGTGCCTCTTCTATAGCCATGTTTCAACAAGAAAGTGGACAGACGCTCATACCAAGCTCTAGGAGCCTGATGAAGTCCATATAGAGCTTTGACCACCTTGTAGACTTTCTTGGGACGAAGTGGATCCACAAAGCCCATAGGTTGAGTGACATAAACTTCCTCATCAATCTTGCCATAGAGAAATTCACTCTTGACATCCATCTGAAAAACCGTAAAGCCAACATAAGAAGCAAAAGCCAAAAACAGACGAATGTATACCACTCATTTCCCCCCAGGTAATTCTATGCTCATAAGATACTGGACCGATCTTTCCAAATATCATAAATGGACCTACAAAACTCTACATCAACTCTTCCATTTTACCAAAACATACCACCCGTTACTATGGGTGAAACTTCCTACATAACTTTGTCACTAAACTCTAGTGGTTTCCTCCTTTTCAACATAGCATCCCTTGTTGCTCTCATCCTTTCCACAAACACCATTACCACATTAGTAGCCTCTTTTACCAATTCTAGTCCACAATGGGGACAACTCATCCTATCCTTTCATATAGTGCCTCAAATGGCATTTATCGACTTCTAGTATGATAACTATCATTATATGAAAACTCAGCCATCACTAAAGAGTTTCCTAACTCCCTCTGAATCAATCACTCATGCCCTTAGTGTAACTCCTAAGGTTGTATAAATATCTCACTTGCCCATCCTTTTCCAGTTAGCTGGATATACTCATATCCAATCATGTTCATCAACTCCCTTTAGTCCGTACCCCAAACTACTTAAAAATTCCAATTTCCTTACAAAGTGACCTATGACGGTCTTTCACATATCCATTAGTTCTTCCAATCCAAATCAACTTATGATCTATACACATCATCAAAAGGACGGTTATCTTAGTTAGTCTATCAACTGCCATCCAAACCTATGCTACAACTACTTCCATTAAATTTGGATAGCTCACTAGTAGCACCTATACACCTCTTTCTCACTTTTCTTCATGATTTTTTTTATACCCAACACTTCCTTTATACCTACACAATGTCCTACCTTCAAGGTCATATTGCTCCTCATCTTGTCTCAGTTAGACCAAGCCCTTCGTCCCTATGGCACATCACACCTATAACTCCTCATCCATTCGATTATCGATACTAAGCCTCCCAAACAATCAGTATAGGTCAGTGCCATTTCCTTTTCCACACTACGACAGTATTAGACTGTGTCGTGCTTTATTCTACTCATTAAGCTCTACCAAAGTTTTACCTTCGGTTCCTATCTCGACCTATTTCATTCATGCTTCGCTTCTATACACACTTCCTTCTTCTTCCTCAACTCCTACCATACATCACGATGTGATGCTTCCCATCGTTTCTGCCCTTGCCATAATCCTTCATAAGGCATTCCATACATATTAGGCTAACTTTTACGCAAAACCCTCTATTCCATCACATCCGTACGCAATCCTTCCAACTTCTCAACTACGTTACTTCTCATTCCTCTTGAAATATGAGATGAATTAGTTAGTCTATCGACTATCACCCAACTCTCGTCGTACTTATTCCTCCACCCCATTATGTATCCCTTTCACCAATTTCGTCCTTACATCGCCCTTTATAAGCTACTCCTATCTATGTAGGAAGTATAGTCTACGTCCCTTTTCTCCATATGATTGTCCAAGCCACGCAACATACACGTTGACGCGTTCTCTGCTTAGACAACTCAACTCGTGAAACCTACATCCTTCATCCAAACCACCCTAATACGTCATCCATATAGGTCAAGTTCGTCTCACCTTCACTTCATTCTTCTTATTCCATGTCTCATCAACCATGCTTGCCTTTCCCAGATGGTACTTGGCCTTGTAATTTTTCTTTCATCACTTAACTCCACCCATCACCTTTTCCAAATGTTCAATCAAGATGATTAAATATGAGTTGGAGACGTTCATGATCTGTATAGATCATTCTCTACGTCTCGTACCCCACATGCCTCTAGCATTCTAGGCAGATATAACAATCCAGCTCCACTAACTAAGTCTATCTAGTCATCTATACGCCAAAATTTTCCATGTAGCTTCAATTGTTCTTTTTTTCACATCCAGTTCTCCTACTCCCTCCTAATAGGGACAGACTAGAGTTTCATGTGATTCCATGCGGATCACACTCTCATCTTATACCCACATTAGTTTACATTTGTCTACTAAGCCATATTTTGAATTCTTATCCAAATCTCATACTTCTACTTTGATCTTGCACCCAACATGAGGTATTTTCAATCATCATCTTCTAGGAATACTTGGTTCTCTCCTTCCATGGTTCTACACTATCCCGTCCAACAAAAATTCCATACTTCATTCATCAAACCTATGGAAATCACTAGTGCATTGGATAATGCATAGCTGTCTCTTCCAAAGATCTTTCATAACACCTTCACAAAACCGACTCTCTAATCACTTCTCCACAAAACTTATTCAGCTCAGCTTCACTTCTCATCCCTCGATCCCCTTGTTACTTCCACGAGTTCTTAATCTCCCATGTCATGTATTCATTTCATCACGATCCACCGGTTCAGCTCTTTGTAGCTCCACTCTGATACTCGATCTGCCCTTCTTCGTCACGAACCATACGTAAATTTCCCATCATAGTGCTTGTCACCTTTCCAGTCCTCGCAACTTTTATGACTCCTTCGAAATCTCTTGCATCCTTCTTGCAGCCGACACGTAGTCCTTTCAGCTCCTTGCTTCGCGATGTAGCTCTTTAGCACTCCTTCTCGTCTCCATGATGTTACCTAGGAACTTCACACTACCAGTACCTTCTAACTTCAACTCATCTACCACAATATTTCTAAAAGTACTTCAACCCTAAACTATACCAATCCCTTGCGTGTTATTTACCCAACCTTTCCATTAGTATAAACTTTCTACTCTACCCTCACATCCGCTAGTACTTTCATCAATCTCCTAATGGTACTTCAACCAACTTCTCATAGAATGACTTCTCGTTCCCACTACCAGTCAACTAACTTTACTTACCCTCTTATTCCCGTAACCAATCTAAGTTTCCAAACTTCACAAATCTTAATCATTCCTTCAACACAACCTTTAAACCAAAACACCTTTCTCCATTCTAATATCTAACCATAAGTAATACTACCCAACTTTATCCTCTCATCCTAACGTTTCCACAACCGCATAACTAAATCAGCCATGACGTGTAATAAAAGAATTCCAATCAATCTTGTCCCAATAAAATATAGGGTAAAACGAACCCTAGCCAAAACAACTGAAAACAAAACAATGTAATCCGAAAGATCAATGGAGTGTGCCAACAACGAAAAATTTAGACTCTTCACGATTAGTATTACCAAATCTCGATACCTTAGAAAATTTTTAAACTTTCGTCCCAATTAGTTACTTCTCATAAGAACCAAACTCCAATACTACTAAAATCAATCATACTCATTTTTAACCAATAACTCATCCTTTATCTTCATCATTCTATCAAGATATCAACTAGTTAGTATACTACAATCTTATTCTAACCATTATCTTGTTTACCCATATTAAACTTATTTCACTTGTTATTATGAAACCAATACATGTTTATAAAATACACTGTTTTTTTCCATTTAGGTTGGTTATAACTAAACTACTACACGTTTACAAGGTGTGGTGTTATTATTATCATTACTATAATAAAATCTCCCTTTATTTTTTTACTCTTTCCGTCTTAGTTAAATTATTCAAAAATTTTAACTCCACTTAAGAAAATTATTGTAAAATTTCTTTACCCCTTTAAAATATATTATCACATGTTACATAGAAGACTAATCCAATTATTTTCAAGACAACGTTTTTTATAACTTACTACTACAACTAAAAAAATGTAACTTACGATATCATACCATACACTTACAAATTATTTTCAAAACCGTTTCCTATAAATAGCCAGACTTATTTGCAAGAAAATTTAGTAGTTCGCATTAATAAAAATATATACCTGAATGTAGACACACATCCAAAAGACTCAAAACGTCGTTGGAACTCCATCAAACTCCCGCACCATAAAACACGAACAAACACAAGGTACGTTCAAGTTATAATAACTAGTGAACGACCATATACCATAACTTAACACATAGTAGTATATATACATCCGCATATAAATACCTATTAAATCACCCAAAACATACTCGTTACCATACATGTCAGATCAACCAATCGCGTCATACACTCGTTTTTTTTTCTCTACGAGTAACCACCATCTTACCACAAGGCATAAAACCCATCACTAAAACCAGTCCATATCGTGTGACCCCATAATCACACAACATGACTATAACCCAAAATAATAACACACTCAAAAATATCCATATCGTAGGCAACCGTTACATAAACCCATATACTATACATATACCAATAATCCACATCTCATCATATACAAGCATGTACTAACCCTCTTTCATGCAATCATACTTAGGAACCCATTGAAGTTGTGGTACTTGTATAACTATGTTGACCACCATATTTATACAATTACTCTTTCTCCAATGCACTCCCTCCTATGATGACACTTATAAGAATCAATACAACACATAACACATAAATCCATCAACTCACCTAAGCACATAACCACATAAACAATAAGGTCAAAAACTACAACTAATAAAATTACATAGTCAAACTATTGGAATACAGAAATCCATAGTCTAGCTAAAACAGCATAGACAAAATCCAAAACAAAAACATAATCAATTATAAGTCATGTCGCCCATCAGAATGGAAACACCTTAAAATCCTTCCTACCCATGTAGTCTTAGTAACTCGAACCACCACACGATTCTTAGGGAACAAGACTTAAACATCAAAAGAAAAATAACATACCTCAGGTACATAAAATAACTCAACAAAAGATAGAAACTACCTTGTACCAAATTATGTACTATAATGTAAAATTTAAGCAAAATACAACAATGACTAGCGTGGACGATTATGGTTCAACCCGCACTAGTCACAACCCGAAAAGAAAATAACATGTGGCTAAGTATGAACTACTATGGTTCAACCCATACTAGTCAAAACTTAACAAACATCGCAATTAAAAACCAATAACATCCAGAAAACTTTAATTAATATAAAATGCACACATACTCCTATGACGCCTATATGCAGGGACCCTTAAGTTATAGACTAGGTTACTAGACTAGGAAACCTAATTCTCTATAACTATTGGCTCTGATACCATTCTGTCACACCCCACCATGGCGGAATATGGGGCGCGACGTATGGATATCATCACAACATGGCGTGTTAATAGAGATAACTAAATGAAATAAGAAATGTCATATAATGGTGACACAAATGTCATGACAATATCTCAACAAAGCAGGAGTCTAGGCAAGTAGGTAACAGTCCTACCTCTTACCCAAGACAAACAATAAATAAACAAAGCAAACATATAGGTGTCAACAGTATCACTTATTAAACAAATAAAAGAAACTAAGAAGGAACGGGGATCTCCTTCTATATGCAATCCTAATGCCTCCAAAACTAGCCACTTCTATTCTCAAGCTTAACCACATTCTCACCTGAAAGAGACACTAAAACACGTCAACATAAAGTTGGTGAGAGTCATAGGTTTAGACTCCAACGCCAAAATCAAACCATAAGATGTGAACAACAACCACAAACAAAAGAACAAATGGACAATGTGATACAAACATGCATTAACAACTAATATTCAAGATTTAACAAACCAAACCAAATCCAAGGCTCTCAGCCTTACCAAACACCATGGTCCCATAGGCGCCCATACACCTACGTACCAATCCCAAGGCCTCGCCATGTCATTATACATTGGTCCCATAGATGCTCACACATCTATGTACCTCCCCAAGGCCCCGCCTTGTCAACATCCCCTTGGTACCAAGTCAAATCACAAAACAATCATGAATCAATTAGCAGTTAATCACATAAGTATGCACAAGTCCATCACCAAACACAAAACATTCACAACATAATTTATAAAAACAAGACACTGTCTCTTCCATCCCATCTGGAAGTCAAATCATAAAAAGACATGGGACTATGAAACTCACCTGATTGAGCTTCTCCAATAATCAGCGCACTAGCAAAAAGCTAACAAACAAAAGCACACAATCAAAACATGAACCAAACACTAAAATGGCTTATCAACCCATGATGGACATCTAACCTTCTCCCATATATATACCTCATTTATATTCTCTAAGCATCTCATTACACCCCTCTATAAAGCCCTTAACTTAGTTTACTTCATAACCCGTCTCGTTAACATTTTACTCAAAACATTTCCGGTTTTTAGGTCTCCAAACTATAATCCAAACACCCACCTAACCATACCCATGATCTCTGTAAAGGAAATCCTATGCCCTTACATATGTTAGATAACTCCTCCTTTTGGCCCCAACCTTAAAGCTACTGTTAAGGCCCTGATATATGTATATATACTTTTGACTATCCGGATTTTACTGATTTTGAACATACAAAAAGTTTGTTATGATTAGGGGGTCTTACCCTAACCCACAATCTTAGCCCCAACTCAGATACTTCCTATAATATATAAAACAACTCCCATGTTCGTTTGAGAGTCCCAATATAACCCTAAGTACCCCAAACAACCCAAAACATAAAAGAAAACAGGCTGATTTCAAAACTGTTTTGACCTTCGACTGTTGTAACCTGTTTTTGACCCACTTCCCGACCTCCAATTTAGTTCTCGTTTCTTGCATTTGAAACCAACTCAAATACCTTTCCAGGGATACTTGGATCGCAAAATAAGAGTTATAGAACTCTAGATATCATCAAAACAATTGACCTAAAATTCTGCCCATTTTTTAAAAAACGAATTTAATTAAATTAACCTAATTAATTATACATAAAACCTAATTAAAACCAAAAACCGATTTCCAATGATAAAAAATCATTAATTACATCATTAATTAAAGACTATTAACAAAACCTAATCAAAATTTATGAATCTCAAACCCTAACCCATCATATTAGGTTACATACGTAAATTAAACTTTAATTAAGCATAGTTTTAGTGCATACCTTAAACCATAATTGAATAATTGGGTTTTCTTCATCCACCATTGTTAATCACGACTCATATTAGGTTTGGGAGAAATAAAAATAGTTTTGGGGGCTAAAGGAAGTATTATGGGTAATTAAAACTAACTAGGAAGCCTAATAGTACTCAAACTGGGCTCCCCTTCCCTTCCTTAAGCAAAATTAGGCCCTAAGTCCAACACCCTATGGACGAATTTTTTAATTATATTACTATGAATTAACTATTGATTATTATTACATTAAATTCCCTTAATTTATTTCAGCTCCTAAGAACTCCCGAACCTCAAAACCGTAAAACTAGTCAATTTTACGCGTATACCATAAAAATATACAGTTTTAAAAAAAATCATAAATTTTGAAATAAACTTTATAACTAAGTCATAAAGGACTTAAAACCATCCCGTAAATTATTCCCGTGACTAAATACCTCATCCGAGACCTCAAAATGCTAAACCGTAAATCGTAAAAATATGATTTTCTATAATACATATACGTATACGTAAACCACTAAATAACACCATCTCATTTCATAGTCACTACCATGTGAGCTCATGAACATGAAATCATCACACATCGTTTCACTCACAAGGTACCCCGTACCAGAAACGATATCCAAACCACAATCTATACACACCAATTAGCACATAAACACGTAAAGACACGTAACTAGCACAAAAAAAACTAAGTGACGAACCTCAAAACTGCGGTTGTCACAATACTAGTATAGAGTTATAAGATCCTAAGATTAATAATGTCTTTAACTCTAGTACTGTGTCTCAAGAAAATACTGATGTGACGAAGAATATTGTTTATCCACCTCTAATGAATAACTTTGTTTCTGAGGAACCTAAGACTAGTTCTGCTCCCAAGCAGGTAAAAACTCCTAGCAAGATATTGGAAAACAATAAACAACATGCTAAAAACAAAAGGGCTGGGATAGGTTTTGAAAAAGTAAAGTCAAAACAACCTTTTGGGTCTTCTTTAAGAATAAAAGGATGTTATGTTTGTGGTAGTCTAAGTCATTTTATCAAAGATTGTACATTACATGAAGATAAAATTGTGAAATAGAAGGCTACACAAAGGGTCATGAAAAACAGTAATGGGAAAAATGCACAGGGTAATAGGAATCAGAAACTTAAAGATGACAAACCTAAGTTTGATCATGCAAGGGTAGTTAAACAGGTTAAAAATAATCATACCAAAAGTTTTGTTCCTAGGGCAGTACTTATGAAGCAAGGACTTGTATCCTTGAAGTCTGGTAAACCAAGTACCGGCAAGCCTAAATCTACAAGTACTGCTAGACCAAACTCAACTACTGTTCGTTTAAAGTCTGTAAAACCAATGTTCTCCAAGACTTCTAAGAAGGTTTTTGAAAAAGTTAAAACACCTAGAAGTAAGGACAAGAACAAACCAGTACAAATGTGGGTTCCTAAAAGAGATATACCATGTGTTAAAGCAAGTACCGCTAAGGCAGTACTTAAGTCAAAGAAGTCAAAGCACATAGAGTCACCCTATGAATTTGACTACATAAATCAAACCATGAAGTATAAGAGTAAAAGTAGCATTACTGGGAATGCTTCAGTAACTCTGAAATGTGTAGGTCCCACAAGATCCGAGCCAAATGTGGCTTGGGTCCTGTTAAAAACTAACAAGTTTTATTTGTGTGTAGGGGCATCTCATTGACGAATTAAAAGATAAAGGAATTGTAGATAGTGGATGCTCAAGACACATGACAGGGAACAAAGATTTTCTTGCTAAATTTGAAGAATTCAGAGGAGGTCCATTAGCCTTTGGAGGTAGCAAAGGTAGAATCACTAGCAAAGGGAAAATCAACACAAGAAAGTTGGAATTTGAAGATGTCTTCTTTGTGAAAGAATTGAATGAGTTCAATCTCTTTTCAGTATCACAAATGTGTGATAAGAAGAACAAGGTGCTATTCACAGACAAAGAATGCTTGGTGTTGTCCAAAGACTTTTAGATGCCCAAGGAATCTCAAATACTGCTTAAAGTACCCAGGCAAGAAAATATGTACACCTTTAATCTTCATACTATTACTCAAACATGTGGTATTACATGTTTGCTAGCTAAGGATTCTTTAGATGAGTCAAATTTATGGCATAGAAGGTTAGGTCATGTGAACCTTAAGAATCTTAACAGATTGGTAAAAAGGAATTTGGTTAGAGGTATACCTAACAAATCTTTTCAAAATGATTTCACATGTGCTGCTTGTCAAAAAGGAAAACAATATAGAGCCTCTTGTAAGACCAAGACTGTAAATACTGTGACAAAACCTTTGCATCTCTTGCATATGGATTTATTTGATCCAGTTTCTATAAGAAGCATTATCCATAAGACCTTTTGTCTAGTGATAACTGATGATTATAGTATATTCCGTTGGGTTTTCTTTTTAGCCCTTAAAAGTGAAACAAGTGAATTACTAAAGGATTTTATCACTTTAGTTGAAAAGCAGTTCACTAAACAGGTTTTAATCATTAGGACTGATAATGGAACAGAATTTAAGAATGCTGATTTTGATGAATTCTATAGGTCTAAAGGAATTAAGAGGCAATTTAGTAATCCTAGAACTCCTTAACAGAATGGAGTAGCTAAAAGGAAGATTAGGACATTAATTGAGGCTGATAGAACTATGCTGGCTGATTTACTTTTGCCAAATACCTTTTGGGCTGAAGCAATCCATACTGCATGTTATGTGTTAAATAGAGTCCTAGTAACTAAGCCTCAAAACAAAACACCTTATGAACTTTTGCCTAATGTAAAGCCTAACATAAGTCATTTAAAACCTTTTGGGTGTCATGTGTCCATACTAAATACTCTTGATTACTTGGGAAAGTTTGATGGAAAGTCTGATCCAGGATATCTTGTAGGATATTCATTGCAAAGTAAAGCATATAGGGTTTACAATTTGGCAACTAAGAAAGTTGAAGAAAATGCTCATGTCAATTTCTTAGAAAATAAACCCAATGTTCCAGGAATAGGTTATGCTTGGATGTTTGATTTAGATTATCTAACTAACTCCATGGATTACTACTTTTTGCAAAAAGATTGTCAAACTAACAATGCAGGTGAGGAGTCAAGTACAACTAATGCATGTACTCAAGAAGATGTTTCTTCATCAGATGAAGATGTTCACATCTATGTGCCAAGTATGCCTACTGTTACTCCCATGTCTGCAACTCCCAAGAAGCAAACCATGCCATCAAATGATGATCAAGCCTCCCAGGAGCTTCAGAGGCTTCAAGATCAAGAAAAGAATGCTACATCTGCTAATAAGCATTCAGGAGAAGAATATTTTGAGTCACAACACTCAGCAGTACATACTATACGTAGCGGTACTTCATTTGCAAGTACTGCTAAGTCAAAATCTGCTAGATCTGTTGACTCACTAGAAGAGATTTTGCAAGTATTGGACGATGAAGACTTATATGCCAGTCCAGCTGAAGAAATCTTCTCCAAAGCTTCCTATGATGAGCAGGGTGTAGTAACTGATTTCAACAATTTGGAAACTGAAATTCCAGTCAGTTCTATTCCCACTCATAAAGTCAACAACAACCATCCTGCTACTCAGATTATTGGTGATCCCAAATCTGCTATACAAACCAGAAGACAACTGCAAACCAATATTGTAAAACCCGCATGCTTTTACCATGAATAGTACCCTTAAGATCATACGTACTAGATTAAAACTTTCCTTTTATAGTATGATTACATTCACGTGTTAGAATTTTACGTATTACGTACGTGTTAGAACACGATAAGTATTTATTACGTACGAACGCACAATAATTATTTAAACAATAATTAATCACGAACATGCAATCATGAAATAATGAACGTAATTTAATCACGAGCTAATATTAATTACGTATATATATTTATTACGAACACGAATAAATATATTAAGTCACGATCGATAATTAATTAAAACACGTAAAACACGAACACGAGAACACACTTATTAATTAGACACGGAAAATGATCGGGTTACCCCATGTGGGCCCCATATGCCACGAAATTAGGAAGGAATAATGGGCCAAGCCCATTTTAAATTTTACTAAAACATGGAATTAGGAAAGATTTTGGTCATTTTCACATTAAAGGAAATATAACAAAAACCCTAAAACTTTTCTTCCTTCTTCCTTTTTTTCTTTTTTTGGCTGCCACACATAAACACACCAAGGAGGGTGTTTATTTGATTTTGATCTTGGTTTTGGTGCAAGTGTTCGTATTTGTTCATCCTCGTTTAGATCCACGCATTCAGTATATTCTTTTTACCCTTTTTCTTTTTGATTTGATCTAATAATTAATTAAGAACAAGATGTTTTAAAAACCTAATTAAAAACATAGATCTAACATGAAAATGGTTATTGGGTAAATAAAAAAGGGATGTTTTTAGGGGTGTTTGTTTGGTCGGCGCCTAAACCGAACCCCAAGGGGGTCTCGGTTTGGCTACTCGACCACCACCGAGACCATATGGTCCCGGCTGGGTGGTGTGGGTCCTACGGCAGCAAGAAGACAAGGGGAACCCCGAAGTGGTTTGGGGTATGGTGTCGATTTCCTGTCCGGTTCATGGTTTCTAGTCAAGATCCGGTTCACGGTTTATGTTAAGATTATTTTTTTTATATAATCATATGTTAAAATTTAAATTAATAAGTATGACAAGATTAATTTAATAACATGACTTAGGTTATAATTTAATTATTAGATCATGAAATTATTAACATAAGTATTTTATATTTTTAGACTTATAATTAATTAATCATTTAAAAATCATGGTTATAATTAATTAATTAACATGACTTAGGTTATATTATTAATAAATAATAATACATGTTTTAACCTAATTATTTAACTTTATTTAATTAAAAACATGATATATTTTAATTAAAACTTTTAACCTATAGTTTATTTAAATTACATGAAATAATTAATAAACTATACATTATATCATATGACTTAGAAAATAATCATGAAAACACTTAGGCTTATATACTTAGCTTATTTAACCAGCTTATATCTAATTATGGAAATGTTCTATTTTTAGAAACTTATTTAAATAAGGCAGCTAATCTATTTATGGAAACTTTCTATTTTTAGAAACTTATTTATTTCAGGCAGCTAATCTATTTATGGAAACTTATTTTAATAAGGCAGCTAATCTATTTATGGAAACTTTCTATTTTTAGAAACTTATCTATTTTAAGCAGTAATTCTATTTTTGGAAACTTTCTATTTTTAGAAACTTTCTATTTTTGGAAACTTTCTATTTTTGGTAACTTTCTATTTTTGGAAACTTTCTATTTTTGCAAACTTTCTATTTTAGGAAACCTGCTTTTTTGGAAAGTTACGTATTATTACACAGTAAGTATAATAATACATGAAATACCAGAAATACTTAATCAGAGTAAACAGAATATAAGATAAACCCAATTTAAGGCTTAAAAACAGTAAAACATGATAAGAACATATAAAATATGTTAAGACATGACATAAATCAGTTACGTATTAGTAAGCAGATACTCATTCATGTATGTATTTATGTAGCATTAGTGATACGGAAGTAGGATTCCTCTCAGTTCGTCTTCTTCGTTCACTGGACATAAGGTACGGATTCCCGTCCTTTCAGTATGGACATTCTTTCCTTATTAGGATTTACCGTATGCAGCCAAATGTTTTCCCGTAGTATAAGTTATGTGTTTGATTTGCTTATGTTTAATTTAGAATACCTCATATACATGCATGACCAGTTTCACCTAATTATGGAGGTACCATAACCATAACATTAGAGGCACTGATGTTATGACTTCACCACGGCGGAGTGATTGCTCGTGGCGTCCCTTCAGCTTTTGGCCATTTATATTATATTTATCATGCGGGGCGTATGGGTGCATCCTAGATACATGTTTCAGTCAGGATTTCATGGTGAATGTGGTGTGTGTCTTGCATCATTCACAAGGAGCTGATCCCTCCTACCCAAAACCAGTATATTAAATTAGAGGTAGCCCCTCTAATTTGCATGATGAGGTCACCCCTCCAAGTATTCATGCACGGTGGATTTTCATGACCTATATTGGCTAATGGTAAATTATGTTAAACAGTTTTCATAAGATAAACATAGGGCTTTTCAAACTATAAAACCAGTTTTATGAACATGTTCCAGGTTTTCCAGGACTTATACGTTTCCGCTGCTATTAAGTCTTTATCATGCTTAGTCATTCATACTATGTCTATATCCGTGCACTGAGCGTTTTGCTTAGCCGTTACTTTCCTTTCCATGTCCCAAAACGGCAGGTACCCTAGGGAAGACTCGAGCATTTGGAGGACCTGCATAGGATGGAAGCTGCTAGAGACTTCTTTTCCTTTTTGCCTTCATATACTTATGCTTGTTTAGTCTTTCATTCATTTCTTTTTCTTTATTATGTTTTGGGCTTATGTTTGGGAACCGATGTTTGATTCCGGTTATCGCTATGGTCATGTAATGTTTTAGACATTTATCATTGTATGCTTTGATGACACGCCATAATTACGCGTGACATTCCATTATCAAAATAGGGTGTTACAATTATGGTATCAGAGCCAAGGCTTCGACCTGTAGGCTCTAAAACTCGACCTGTGACTAGTGGGTAGTCACCAGGAGCTTCCTAAGCCAACGTTTGTTATTCTACGTATTGATGTTTTCAGCGCATTGTTGTTTTAACCATGATGTTTTCAACACCTTGAGGTTTTAACCTTGATGTTTTCATCGATATTGTTTTACTAATATGGATGGACAACCGTCATTCATATGTAGTTATGTGTCGTTGTTTCATGTATAATGTTCCTCGTGAACTGTGGCTATGTGGACCGAACCCCAATAGTTCATAATTAGTCACATAAAATTTTTCTGATAAGTTTTGACTGATGAGTTTCATTTATTTATGTTACTTGTATCATTGTTGCAGGGATTATGACTAAGTAATGGTTGGCACAGGAATGGCCCTATTTAGTCGCATGTGCTTTTATCGAAACTTTTAACTTTAGGACCGACCCATAGGCGTCCCCTCGCCATGTCTTTTGTTTTGGGACCGACCCATAGGCGTCCCCTCGCACATACAAAGGTTTTTATAAACTACATTACGCATTCATGCACTGTTTTTCATGCATAAATTTTTTCTCAGGATTTATTGGCATAAAATTTTTTTCATGTCCCATCATAAGATAATATGTTTTTATGTCAAGTATGTTTTCATACTGTCATGGTTAACTTCAGTTCATGCTGATTATGTTATACACACTCCTTCATGTTGAATTGTTCATGTTTCTTCATGATAATTCCGTCTTTATGTTGATTACGTCTTAAGCCTCTTTTGTCATTTATGTTTTCATGCAAGGCATTGTTGGATTTCATTGAATCCTGCTTTCATGATAGTCATGGTTGGTTTTCATTGATCATGCTGTCAGGTAAATCATCGTTGAATTTTGTGTAACCACACTTTAACGTTTCTCGATATAACCAGAATGATGTCTATGCTAATACTGCTAGGTTATCATGATGGTTTTCCTAACCGTTTAACCGATATACTTTCCTTAAATCATGACAAATGATCGACCCCATACCGATCATTTCATGTACATTCCATGTGTACTCCATGTACCTTATCCCATGTGCGTACTTCCACTTGTTGATACTCTACAAATTGTTGATGCCGCTCATAGCTTGGAGATGTTACTAAAGGTTAATGCTGCTGACGTTCGGAGACGCTACGAGATGCGGATGCTGTTCACAATCTGGAGATCCTACAAGACGAAGACAAAGGCGTCAGAGAAAAGAAATTGGACGAGAATATGCTTCACCATTAGACGATTTTCATCAATCAGTGTCCCAAATTCTTAGTTACATGTCACACGTCATTCAACTGTCATTTCAGCCATATGAGTGCAAACCGGTACCAGCCGGCCACTCAGCTGAATAGTTACATGAATCACGGTCATGAGAATGACCATCATGGAACTGACAGACAGGACGATAGTAACCACTACTATAACAGCAACTATCTTAGAAATCGCAACCGAGGCTCCGGTCGCGGACGTAATCAGACATACAAATGATCAGTAGTCCAACCGATCCGCCAATTCTGGTATAATAACCTAATATGTGTAGTTCTATTGGTTTCACATCTCGAGACACATGTCAAGACATCAGTCAAGACACATGTCTCACGTATACTTTCTGAAGACACATGTCAAGACACCAGTCAAGACATATTTCACGCTTACATTTCTCAAGACACGAGTCAAGACACATGACTCACATCTAATTATGGAACATTTCTAAGAAATTCAGGGTACCCTCCAAGGGTATATCCATTTTGTTGTGTCATGTATTAATCAGGCCAGAAGTATTTCAATACCATTACCGGCACATCAGTGAGAACTATTACGTTGCCGATGTCACTTTCATTTCTTTCACCATATTTCATATATTCATGACCATGAAGGAAGCCTTTCGTATTCCCACGTATAAGAAGGTTTTCCTTCAGCTTAATGATGAGATCCAAGCTGCTAACGCATTTCCTCGGAAAACACGAGATGAATTTTATCCTAATTGTGGACTATGAATAGCACACCATGCTACGATTCATAATTATGTACAGTAATATTCAGGCTCCTGAATACATTCAGCTTGATTTTCCATTAGGAAAATCTGTACAAATTATCTATGCTTTCCAAGTACGTGCTTTGTTAGCCATGATTGCTAAAATTTTCTAGCTGTCAGTAAGACACGACTACTGAAGTCCTTTTATGCATAACCAACGGATTATTCCAAAATTGTCCCTTACACTCCAGAAGAACCTACAAGGAGAAGGACGGTACCATGAGATTATGTGTCGACTACCGTCGACTTAAACAAATCACCATTCATGACCGTTATTCTCCTCCACGTATTGACAACATGTCCAATCGACCTTATAGTGTTAATCACTTTTCCGAGATCGAACTCATGATCATGCTGGCAACAGTGACGAGTGAAAGAGCAGGACATGTCCATGACTGCTATTCGTACACGACTCGGTCATGCTAGATTTATGATTTTGAATTAGTCTCATCAATGCTCCAACGGCATTATAAGAATGAGTTTCCATGAACTTATAGCAAATTCATTAGTGTTTTCATTGAGGATAACCTGATTTCCTTTAAGCCTAGAAGAAGAACAGGAAGACCATATCTGCACTATGTTGCAAATTCTATGACAAGAGAAATTCGACCCTGAAAATTTCCTATATCAGTTCTGGTTGATCACAGTGACATGCTGGATCACATGGATTTTCATGGTTAATCTTACCATGACTCAGCTTATGCGTAAAGGAGATAACCCTACATTACATTAGGTGTTATAGAAGATACTACGCTAAGAGAAGTTTAGATTCATGGACTCAGAGTTTCGCAAACTCCTATGTATCAAGTTTGATGAAGCAAGATACAGTTACGTTCATATCTTCATACCTGTCATACAAACAGGTTAAGATAGGACACCAGCAGACTGGGATGTTTTCATCATCTGAAATTGTGAATCGAAAAGGGACAAGATCTCCATGGGGTTTGGTTACCAGACTAACGCAAACTCAGAAGAAGCATGATGCTATCTGGGTTATTGCAAACAGTTTGATCAAGTCTGCAGAATCCTTACATCCGCAAGGATTGCAGAACCAACAGATTGATCAGAAATGTTCCAGCCAAGGCTCATCCGACCACTTGGTAATCCCTCAGCCATCGGGTCAGACAAAGATTCATAATTGTACTCCTAAATTACTTCACGTCTTCATTCTGATTCCACGACTTGCTTTCGCGCTCGCGTTCATGACACTATTCACGTTCATGATCGTATCTGGGCTTGCGATTTTACGTTCATTTCATTCTGGGAAGTTTTGCAAGAACTTGAGAGACCAGACCCAAGTTTAGTATAACTCTCCATCATCAGATAGACGTTTCACGTCATATTCCACGTCTCACCTTGTAGCGTTTGGCGTTACCGCCATTATATTCTATGTTCACGATATGTTTCACATGTCATGTTCATTCCACGTTCCTCATATCATGATCAAGATATGTTACACGTATCATGGATCACGATATGTTTACTCATACTACACTCGCCATATCTCCACGTAACACGTTCAAAATTTTTCACGTATCACGTTCAAAAATTATCACGTACTACGTTTCTTTATGTCTCGCGCATCGTTTCTAATTATCAGTTAAGTAAGACTGTCTTGTATCGTAACGTTTCAGTTACCCTAGCACGTTAACTCTTATTTTCCTCGATCGAATTTAGGGGATCTACCTTCCGTTGATAACCAAGAATTTCTTCGTATTCCAAGTCAAGGTCAGGAGGACCAAGATTTATCATTAGTGTCAAGATCTTCTGAAGGAACCGTTCCAAGAGGGAGGCCACTTGGAAACGGACAAGTTCATCCGGACTTTTATCCGTTTTCTCTCATCAATTAGATATGTCCTTTCAGTCACGTCACGTTCCATGTCCTTTCAAGACATGTCACGTTCCACGTTCCTTCTACCATGTCACCTGTACGTTCATTTATCTTACATACCCTCTCAGTTTGATTCGGGTATGTTTCTCTTTCAGTTACGTTATCTATAATTCGGGGACGAATTATTCTTTTTAGGGGGGAAGAGTTGTAAAACCCGCATGCTTTTACCATGAATAGTACCCTTAAGATCGTACGTACTAGATTAAAACTTTCCTTTTATAGTATGATTACGTTCACGTGTTAGAATTTTGCGTATTACGTACGTGTTGGAACACGATAAGTATTTATTACGTACGAAGCACAATAATTATTTAAACAACAATTAATCACGAACATGCGATCATGAAATCATGAACGTAATTTAATCACGAGCTAATATTAATTACGTATATATATTTATTACGAACACGAATAAATATATTAAGTCACGATCGATAATTAATTAAAACACGTAAAACACGAACACAAGAACACACTTATTAATTAGACACGGAAAATGATGTGGTTACCCCATGTGGGCCCCATATGCCACTAAATTAGGAAGGAAGAATGGGCCAAGCCCATTTTAAATTTTACTAAAACATGGAATTAGGAAAGATTTTGGTCATTTTCACATTAAAGGAAAAATAACAAAAACCTAAAAGTTTTCTTCCTTCTTCCTTTTGTTCTTTTTTTGGCCGCCACACACAAACACACCAAGGAGGGTGTTTATTTGATTTTGATCTTGGTTTTGGTGCAAGTGTTCGTGTTTGTTCATCCTCGTTTAGATCCACGCATTCGGTATATTCTTTTTACCCTTTTTCTTTTTGATTTGATCTAATAATTAATTAAGAACAAGATGTTTTAAAAACCTAATTAAAAACATTGATCTAACATGAAAATGGTTATTGGGTAAATCAAAAAGGGATGTTTTTAGGGGTGTTTGTTTGGCCGGCGCCTAAACCGAACCCCAAGGGGGTCTCGTTTGGCTACTCGACCACCACCAAGACCATATGGTCCCGGTTGGGTGGTGTAGGTCCCACGGCAGCAACAAGACAAGGGGAACCCCGAAGTGGTTCGGGGTATGGTGTCGATTTCATGTCCGGTTCATGGTTTCTAGTCAAGATCCGGTTCTATGTTAAGATTATTTTTTTATATAATCATATGTTAAAATTTAAATTAATAAGTATGACATGATTAATGTAATAACATGACTTAGGTTATAATTTAATTATTAGATCATGAAATTATTAACCTAAGTATTTTATATTTTTAGACTTATAATTAATTAATTATTTAAAAACCATGGTTATAATTAATTAATTAACATGACTTAGGTTATATTATTAATAAATAATAATACATGTTTTAACCTATGTATTTAACTTTATTTAATTAAAAACAATATATATTTTAATTATTTTAACCTATAGTTTATTTAAATTACATGAA
This sequence comes from Glebionis coronaria, assembly GCA_025667525.1. Taxonomy (NCBI): domain Eukaryota; kingdom Viridiplantae; phylum Streptophyta; class Magnoliopsida; order Asterales; family Asteraceae; genus Glebionis; species Glebionis coronaria. The sequence continues at coordinate 23,623,828 of CM046876.1, forward strand.
ATAATTAATAAACTATACATTATATCATATCACTTAGAAAATAATCATGAAAACAATTAGGCTTATGTACTTAGATTATTTAACCAGCTTATATCTAATTATGGAAACGTTCTATTTTTAGAAACTTATTTAAATAAGGCAGCTAATCTATTTATTAAAACTTTCTATTTTTAGAAACTTATTTATTTTAGGCAGCTAATCTATTTATGGAAACTTATTTAAATAAGGTAGCTAATCTATTTATGGAAACTTTCTATTTTTAGAAACTTATCTATTTTAAGCAGTAATTATATTTTTGGAAACTTTCTATTTTTGGAAACTTTCTATTTTTGGAAACTTTCTATTTTTGGTAACTTTCTATTTTTGGAAACTTTCTATTTTTGCAAACTTTCTATTTTAGGAAACCTGCTATTTTTGGAAAGTTACGTATTATTACACAGTAAGTATAATAATACATGAAATACCAGAAATACTTAATCAGAGTAAACAGAATATAAGATAAACATAGTTTAAGGCTTAAAAATAGTAAAACATGATAAGAACATATAAAATAAGCTAAGACATGACATAAAATCAGTTACGTATTAGTAAGCAGATACTCATTCATGTATGTATTTATGTAGCATTAGTGATACGTAAGTAGGATTCCTCTCAGTTCGTATTCTTCGTTCACTGGACATAAGGTACGGATTCCCGTCCTTTCAGTATGGACATTCTTTCCTTATTAGGATTTCTCGTATGTAGCCAAATGTTTTCCCGTAGTATAAGTTATGTGTTTGATTTGCTTATGATTAATTTAGAATACCTATAGCCATATACATGCATGACCAGTTTCACCTAGTTATGGAGGTACCATAACCATAACATTAGAGGCACTGATGTTATGAATTCCCCACGACGGAGTGATTGCTCGTGGCGTCCCTTCAGCTTTTGGCCATTTATATTATATTTATCATGTGGGGCGTATGGGTGCATCCTAGATACATGTTTCTGTCAGGATTTCATGGTGAATATGGTGTGTGCCTTGCATCCTTCACAAGGAGCTGATCCCTCCTACCAAAAACCAGTATATTAAATTAGAGGCAGCCCCTCTAATTTGCATGATGAGGTCACCCCTCCAAGTATTCATGCACGGTGGATTTTCATGACCTATATTGGCTAATGGTAAAATATGTTAAACAGTTTTCATAAGATAAACATAAGGCTTTTCAAACTATAAAACCAGTTTTATGAACATGTTCTAGGTTTTCCAGGACTTATACATTTCCGCTGCTATTAAGTCTTTATTATGCTTAGTCATTCATACTATGTCTATATCTGTGCACTGAGCGTTTTGCTCAACCGTTACTTTCCTTTCCATTTCCTAAAACGGCAGGTACCCTAGGGAAGACTCGAGCATTTGGAGAACGTGCATAGGATGGAAGCTGCTAGAGACTTCTTTTCCTTTTTGCCTTCATATACTTATGCTTGTTTAGTCTTTCATTCATTTATTTTGCTTTATTATGTTTTGGGCTTATGTTTGGGAACTGATGTTTGATTCCGGTTATCCCTATGGTCATGTAATGTTTTAGACATTTATCCTTGTATGCTTTGATGACACGCCATAATAACGCATGACATTCCATTATCAAAATGGGGTGTTACAAATATTGAAACTCATGCACTAGTGAGTTATGTCAAACAACAGCAGAGAACAAATCATAAAGATACTCAACATTGTTTGTTTTCCTGTTTCATATCTCAAGTAGAGCCCAAAAGTATCTCTCAGGCTCTTGATGAAGAAAGTTGAGTGGATGCCATGCAAGAAGATTTAACACAATTTGAGCTACAAAAGGTTTTGATTCTTGTGGATCTTCCCTCAGGAAAAAGAGTAATTGGTACAAGATGGGTGTTCAGGAACAAGAAGGATGAAAGAGGGGTTGTTGTGAGGAACAAGGCAAGACTTGTTGCTCAAGGCTACAGACAGGAAGAAGGGATAGACTATGATGAGGTTTTTGCACCAGTGGCAAGGATAGAAGCCATTAGGTTATTTTTGGCCTTTGCATCATATATGGGATTTATAATCTATCAAATGGATGTGAAAAGTATATTTCTATATGGTACTATTTCAGAGGAGGTATATGTCTCACAACCTCCAGGTTTTGTACATCCTAAATTCCCCAATAGAGTCTACAAAGTTATCAAAGCACTTTATGGTCTGCATCAAGCTCCAAGAGCATGGTATGCAACTTTATCCAACTTTCTGCTAGAACATGGATATAGGAGAGGAACCATTGACAAAACTCTGTTCATTAAGAAAAATGCCAAAGACATTATTCTAGTTCAAGTCTATGTTGATGACATCATTTTTGGTTCTACCAAGAAGACATGGTGTGAAGAGTTTGAAGCTTTGATGAAAGGAAGATTTCAAATGAGTTCTATTGGAGAACTAACTTTCATTTTGGGACTACAAGTCAAACAAAGGAAAGATGGAATATTTATCAGCAAAGATAAATATGTTGCTAAAATCTTAAAGAAATTTTCATGTATGGATACAAGGAGTACAAGCACACCTTTTGAAGCCAAGAAATCTTTATCAAAAGATGAACATGGAGAGGATGTTGACATTCATCTCTATAGGTCAATGATTGGTTCATTGATGTATCTTACTGCTTCAAGACCAGATATAATGTTTGTTATGTGTGCATCTTCGAGATTCCAAGTTCATCCAAAGGTGTCACATCTATATGTTGTGAAGAAGATTTTTAAGTATCTTAAAAGTCAACCTAATTTAGGATTATGGTATCCTAGAGACTCCACTTTTGAATTGGAAGCTTACTCATATAGTGACTATGTTGGAGCAAATCATGATAGGAAATCCACAACAGGAGGTTGTCAATTCCTAGGCAGAAGACTCGTATCATGGTAGTGTAAGAAGCAAACCATTGTTGCTACTTCTACAACTGAAGCTGAATATGTAGTTGATGTTCATTGTTGTGGACAAGTACTTTGGATTCAAAATCAATTGTTGGACTATGGGTTCACATTCATGAACACCAAGATTTACATTGATAATGAAAGTACTATATGCAGTGTCAAGAATCCAGTATTTCACTCCAAGACTAAGCATATTGAAATAAGACATCACTTTATAAGAGATGCGTATGACAAAAAGCTTATTCAAGTCTTGAAGATTCATATAGACAACAATGTAGCTGATTTGTTGACCAAGGCATTTGATGCACAGAGATTCGAATTCCTGGTGACACACATTGGTATGCTCAACCAATAACATGCTGCATATGTTCAGGGGAGGTAATAGCTGTACAAGTTTTACAAATTTTATTGTATAGTCTATGCTTTGTGTTTTTGATGTTATTGCAGGTTTATAAAAAAAGATAAAAGAGGTTACATGTCTAGTGGAAAGCATGAACTGGTCAAAATTGTGAGGTACCGTTGTCACTCCAAGTACCGCTAGCACAAAACCAAGTACCGCTTATGTTCCATGTACCGCTACATGTCCGTTGTACCGTTAAGGGTCTCTTTTGTAAATTTGGCGGTTTTTTCGCGTTTGGGTTTGTTATTTACTTAAATACTTACCCCAGTTGCACAATTGATTCACCTATTCTTTTATTTTTCTCTCTTGATTCTATAACCCTCTCTCTAATCTTTCGATCATCAAAAATACTAATGGCTACCTTACAAGTAATCTCTAAGCATAATTTAGTTGCGAATCTTGCTACGAATGATGACTCACTTGGTTTCTATGAGATGCTTGGTTTCCTTTCTCGAAGTCATATTCGCTTCGCACTCACTGTAAGTCCAGTTGTCTCTATACCCATTGTTGAACAATTTTGGGATACTGCTGTTTTAGGTACTCGTTTTGATCAACCTTGCATTAAGGCTAAGGTAAATCATAGGAATATATATGTCACTGAGGTACTGCTAAGAGCAAGTTTGAGACTTAATGATGAAAATGGACTTAGTATGCTTAATAATACAGAGATTCATGATGGCCTTGCAGCCATGGGCTATGGGGGTGGTAGGGAAAGTCTTACTTTCTTTAAAGCATTATTTTCACCTCAATGGAAATTGCTTTTTCATGCTATTATTCACTATTTAAGTTCAAAAAGTACATCTTTTGATCAAATACTTGCTGCATTGGCATCTGGTGGTATTTGTCTAGCAAATAACAGGGTTTTTAATTTTTCAAAATTAATTTTTGAAGGCATGACTAGGAATTTGGAAGGAACTAAGTGTTGGAAATACGTTTTTACGTATTAAGGAAGATTCGGTCACTCCGACAATATATTAAGTAGTAGCTCGTAGTCTAGATATCTTTATTAAACAAACAAAGCCAAGCCTAGCCTAGAACATGTGTAGACCGGCCCAACATTGTAAGCCCAAGCCCATTACAAGGCTTGGGTATATAAACCCTCTCTTTTGATGGAGAGGGTGGTGATTTCATTATATTTTACACATAGTTCTTAAACTTTCTCTCTCTAGAAGTGTGAAATCATCTATCTTTCTCTCTCTTAAACGTAAGCAAGATTTACATATCCAAAAAATGGTATCAAGAGCCATGGGATGATTGTATTGTTTATGTGTTTGTGTTCTTGATTTTTATAGCTTTTTGGTCTATTCAAACCCACGTCCAAATTTTTTTTTGTGTTTTCTATGGTTTTTTCTTGATACAAATCTTCTACATAGTTGTGGTAGAGATTTGGTATATTTACTTTGGCTAAAAACATAAAATGTTTGGGTGTTTGGATCATTTTTTGGCTTAAAATCTCAAATTTGGTGTGTTTTGTCCGAGAAAAGTGGAAAATTCATATACTGCTTGTACTATTGCGACAACTCCCATCGCAATATCTAGGGTTTTACATTGGTATCCATATTAAGATTGGGATTGCGATTGGAGTTCTTCTGTACGATCCAGATTACGATTGGAGTTCTTTGTTATTGCGATCCATATTGCGATTCATATTGCGACAGGATTGTTTTTGTGATATTGCGACAGGGTATTGCGACAGGGGTATTGCGATTGGATATTGCGATAGGACTTATTGCGATTGGAACATTGCGATAGGATTTATTGCGATTGGATATTGCGATAGGACTTATTGCGATTGGAACATTGCGATAGGATTTATTGCGATTGGATTATTGCGATAGGATTTATTGCGATTGAACATTGCGACAGCATTCCTTTAGGCATTGCGATAGGGCAACAAGTATTCCAAGATTTTTCAAAAAACGTTTATAGGGTATTTTAACATTATTTCTCGGCTTCTACACACAACAACAAACACATTTACTTTCTCTCATTGATCGATAAACTTTATAAATCTTAACTTATAGCAATGGAGTACACATCTCTTACGAATAAGTCCATCCTCTCGGGTACGGATAATCGTCCACCAATGTTAGAGAAGTCTATGTACGAGGATTGGACTTCCCGAATGGAACTTTACATGTTGAAAAAAGAGAATGGACATCTCATTTGGGCATCGGTACTCAATGGACCATTGGATTATGGTACAGTGATGGATGGTACGACTACTCGTCCTCGCACAACGGGTGAATTGACTGGAGATATGAAGATTCAAGACAAATGTGATAAGTATGATACAAACATCATTCTCCAAGACCTTCCTCCAGATGTCTACAAACTCGTCAGCAAACATAAAGTTGCCAAAGAGTTATGGGATAGAATTCGTGTTCTAATGCAAGGCACCTCGTTAACTAAACAAGAACGAGAGTGTAAGCTTTATGATACTTTTGATAAGTTTGCCTATGTGCCAGGGGAGACTCTCAATGACTACTATCTGAGATTTACCCTATTGTTGAATGAGCTAAATATCTATGGCATGGCAATTCCTACGTTTCAATTGAACACCAAGTATTTGAACACTCTCCATTCATAATGGAAAAAGTACGTGACGGATGTTAAATTGGCTAAGGACTTGCATAACACCAATGTGGATCAACTTCATGCTTTTCTTCAACAACACGAATGCCATGTGATCGAGGCTCGGTTGTCTAAACCTCAAGTTCATGATCCACTTTCCATGTATGCTTCTCAACAAAACATGGCTTATACTTATCAACAACCATCATACTTGCAGCAGCCACCACCACACACCTATCAGCAACCATAGCAACCAGCTTATCCACCACCAATGATGCCACAGCAAGCATTTCAACAAAGTGTTCATCAACAATCTTTTCCACAGCAACCACCATATCAGACATCACCATCACAAGCCAACACTTCTCCAATGGGCTATACTCCTCAGCAAGGATATTTTCCAATAGAAGCACAACCAACACAAGCCTTCTACTCTAATGAACTTCCACCAATCCAAGCACCGGTCTTTACTCCAAATGATACGCCAGCTGATGTTCTAAACCATCTCACTGCCTACTTGTCCAAACTTGTTGCAACTAGAGGATTTCCACCAACAAACAATCAGCTCCGCACCTCTTCAAATCCTCGACAAGAAGCTATTGTTCAAGATGGTCAAGTAACAGTGCAACCTATTCAGGGAAAGCAAAATTCATATGGACCTCCTACAAGGACCGTGAATGCTCAAGTTGTGAATTCTCAAGCTAATGGAAATGGAAGCCTTATTGGTCCTCAAAAGGTTGTGACTTGCTACAATTGCCAAGGACAAGGTCATATGGCTAGGCAATGCACTCAGCCGAAAAGAAGAAAGGATGAAGCGTGGTTTCGTGAGAAAATGTATTTGGTTGATGCTCAGTATAAGGGAAAGATTTTTTATTCAGAGGAGTTAGCATTTCCTGCAGACCCAGGGGCAGCAGATACTGAAGGCATTGCAGTCGTTTCCACTTCTAATGCAGCTTATCAAGCTGATGATCTTGACGCATATGATTCAGATTGTGATGACATTCACTCTGCCCAAGATGCTCTCGTTGCTAATCTCTCTCACTACGGTTCTGATGTCGTTAGCGAGGTACCCACCACAACCAATATTGGTAATGATGATAACCAACATCAAGTTGGCCATGAAAATGACAACCTCGAACAGCATTCGGGAACTAGTAACTCAAATGATGTGGTACCCAATCCTACACATTTGAGTGAACCTCAACCAAATGCTACGACGGGTATGGAATCTTATGCTCAACATGACTTGGTCATGGTACCAAAACATATTATTGATCAAATGCATATGGCCCTCAGACAATCCGTAGATACTAATTCCACCCTAACTGCTGAGCTTGCGTTGCATAAAGAAAAGGTCAAAACTTTTGAAATGGTCCCTCAAGCAGAGAAAATAACATGTTCTGAATTTGACCAATTTTGTTTTGAAAAGATTGAACACTTGAAAGAAATAGAATCATTAAAAGATAATCTTTCCAATGAATTAAAAGCAAAAGAGTCGGTTGTCAATGATTTTCAGAAACTTAAAATGGATTTCGAAACTCTCGAGTCTAAAAAGGTTGAATCAGAAATTAATGCTACCAAACTTCTTAAATTCAAGGAACAACAACTTTTAAAACAATACGCTTCCACAGAAAAGGTTCATCTTTTAACTAAATCATTTAAAGAACTCGAACTTAAGCGTCTTCAAAATTTACCACCTAATCCCGGATGCAAAATAAGCTCATGAATATATTCCCGGTCTTTATGATATGACCATAATTGGCAAATCGAAAGAAGCACCTTATGTTCGTAGTTCTGAGGAGACACAGTCACTTACGGAAGAAACTCATTCTAAAATGTTTTCAAAATTCCATACGATTGATTATGATAAGCATAATAAAGATCAACTTTCTAAAAAGACACGTATTCGCTTACAAAAGGAATTAGTTGAACTAACAGTTCTTGTGCCCCCAAGTTTGTCAAATGAAAACCCTCCTAGTACGTCTCCTACACTTGTCAAAACGGATTTAACGAAGTTACTTACACCGGTAAGTAAGGCGTCCGTTAACTTAAACGCGGTACACCAACACTTAGCCGATTTGACAAGGTCATTTTGGAACGTACGACGGCTACGGCCATAACGGAAGGTGAATGGAACTTTGAGCACACTAGAGCTGAGTTCCGAGATGAAATTGTTCCGTTTGTAAAGATGTTAAAGCTTGTCTTAGTAATCTTGATCAAGATTTGCGTTTGGAAATAGATGAAGTTAAACGTGTTTTCAATGAAATGGATGATGCTTATGAAAACAGTTTACTTGAAATAGAACGTTTCACGCCAAAATGATCAGCTTCTGAAACAAGTGATGTCTCATGATATAGTTTCCGTCTGTGTGAACAAAAGTGTTGATAATGATTCTATTGTGCATAATGTTGAATCAGTGGATACTGTGGTAGATAGTACTTGTCACGAATTTGACGCTGAATTTTTAAAGCTTCAAGATTCATATTCTTTGCTTTCAAAAGGTTTTGATGAGATTCAAACACAGTGTATTTCGCTTGAATGCAAGCAACAATTTATTCAAGAAATCTTTGAAACGTCATTCGAAGGTGTTAATATCGATGATGCAAACTTTGAAAAGAATTTTCGATTGAATTTACAATCAAAACAGCGTCAGCCAAGTGACAAAGTTGCTAAATATTTGCCGAGAGACATAGAGAAATCTAAGGAGCTTAACTGTGTGAACGTACTTGAGGCCGCTGAGAATTTTAAACTTGATCTAGATAATCGAGTTTCCAAGATTTTGTCCAAAGTTGATAACTTAAAACAGAAAGATACACGACTCTTTGATTCAGTAAAGCCCGCATGTGTTGATAACACTACACACAATCAATCATTGATTGAACAATTGAATCGAAAGTCGGTGGAAATATCTGATTTGAGGGAACAAATTTCTGATAAAAATCTGGTCTTGGCTGAGTTAAAGGAAACACTTCATACTCTAAAAGGTAAGAATGTTGTGGATAACGCAGCCACTGTCTCAGCATCGTCCTCTAGTGCAATCAAAAGGAACCTTATAGCCGTCACACCATTTAATAAGGGCCCTAGGACTAAACCATCTCAAACTTTGGTCACTAAAGATAAGGCGGAATCAAAACCATCTTCTAATATTCCCGTGTTGCCTTCTACAGGAGTAAGAACCACTACTAAGGCTCAAAGATCTAAGCTTAAAAGAAACAAGAAGAATGATAGGATCTTGCCCCCATCTAGTAGTCAAGTGAAGAAGAAAGTAGAAGCCCATACTAGGAATGTTATTTTTGTTTTGAAAAAAAAGAATCATGTAGCTAAACCTAAAGGCTCTGCGGTTGTGCAGCGTTCTAAGCCTACTGTGAATTCTAATTTGAAATGTTGGAATTGCAATGAATGTATGTTTTCTAGTCGTCATGATTCTTGCCTTATTCACCATGTGAATGAGATGAATGCCCGGAAAAATGGATTAGAATGGAAACCGACTGGGAAAGTGTTAACCCAATTTGGTTGGTTGTGGCACCCCACTGGTAGAACTTTCACAATAGTAGGAAATGTGTGCCCTTCAACTAGGATCACTCCCATTGAAGCGAAGAAAGCGTGCCCTTTAACTAGGAGTATCAAGGCTACCAAAACACAAGTGTGTCCTTTAATTAGGAACACTGACACTACTGTAGGAACCAAGTGCCCTTTAAATAGGTCTACTCCCACTGTAGTGCCCGCGAATAATCCAAAACCTAAGAAAGTTGGAACATTAAAACCTGTTAGTGCTAAAACTCGCATTAGAAAACACAAGAAATCTAAGGGTCTCACAAATGTTAGCAATTCTGATAATCTTACATCTGTATCTGCTAACACTCCGGAACCAATAGTTTCCAATGCATTGTCTACTGTTGTTATTGAAAACAGGTGGTCCAAATTGTTCTCTGGTATTTGGACTCTGGTTGCTCCAAGTATATGACCGGAGATCGCTCTCAGCTGAGAAATTTCGTCAGCAAGTTTCTTGGTACGGTTCGATTTGGAAATGGTCATATTGCAAAGATAATGGGTTTATGGTGAATATCATATTGGGAATGTTATAATTTCAAGAGTGTATTATGTGGAAGGTCTCGGTCACAACTTATTTTCTATGGGATAATTTTGTGATGCAATCCTAGAAGTTTCTTTTCGAGAGCATACCTGCTTCATACGTAATTTGGAAGGGGTTGATTTATTGAAAGGTACTCGAGGGAATAATTTGTATACTTTGTCTCTACAAGACATGATGGCCGCTTATCCCGTATGTCTTCTCTCTAAAGCATCGAAGACTAAGTCATGGTTATGGCATCGACGGTTATCTCATCTTAACTTTGTCGCTATCAATCACCTGGCAAAAACCGAACTTGTTCGTGGTCTTCCTAAACTATCATTTCACAAGGATCATTTGTGTTCCGCGTGTACAATGGGGAAAAGCACTAAGAAATCATACAAACCCAAGACGGAAGACACCAACCACGAGAAACTTTATTTGTTGCATATGGATCTTTGTGGGCCAATTGGTGTTGAAAGTCTTAGTGGCAAAAATTACATCCTCGTAATTGTCGATGATTACTCTCGGTTTAGATGGTTGAAATTTCTTACAAAAAAATGAGGCACCTAAATTCATCATCGGATTTCTCAAGATGATTCAATTGCGTCTCAACACTACTGTCTGACTCATTCGTACAGATAATGGAACCGAATTTGTGAATCAAATCTTGCGTGATTATTATGAAGAAGTTGGCATATCTCATGAAACATCCGTTGCACGCACTCTACAAAAAATGGTGTCGTTGAAAGGCGAAATCACACACTTATGGAAGCAGCTCGAACGATGTTAATTTACGCAAAGGCTCCATCGTTTTTATGGACAGAAGCAGTATCTACAACAGTGTACACCCAAAACCGGTCACTAATTCGTAAACGCCATGGTAAAACACCTTATGAGATTCTCCATGGAAAAGTACCAGATTTATCAAATCTTCATGTATTTGGTTCTCTCTGCTATCCAAATAATGATGGTGACAATTTGGGAAAACTTCAACCAAAGGCTGACATTGGTATTTTCATTGGTTACGCACCCGCAAAGAAGGCATATCGAATCTACTATCGTAAGTCTCACAAGATCCTCGAAACTATGAATGTTGATTTTGATGAGCTGACAGCAATGGCTTTTGAGCAAAGCAGCTCTGAACCCGCACTTCATGAAATGGGACCCAGTAACATTAGTTCTGGTCTTGTCCCAAATAACCCTACTTCATCATCATTTACACCACCTTCTAGGAATGAATGAGATACGTTGTTTCAACCGTTCTTTGATGAATTCTTTACTCCTTCAAGTATTGTTGCTCCAAACCCTGAGGTAATAGCTGCGGTAACCGAAGTTGTCGCTCTAGCAACCGAAGCACAATCAGACACATCTGCACCTACAATTGGTCAAGATATACCATCAACAAGTAATTATCAAAGAACACCTGTTTCAACTACCCATGTCATGCCTATTGATGATGAAGAGGATGATGATGATCACGATTTGGAATTCGCTCAAATGCGTGAACTTCCATTCTTTGGTGTACCAATTCCCGACCATTATCAAGCCGGGTCGTCCACCTCAGAGGAAGCTCCTTCTACGGTCTACTACAATCCACGGATTCGTGAACATGACAGCAAGTGGAAAAAGGATCATCCTATAGATTCTATTATTGGTGACCCTAATCGTCCGGTATCCACACGAAGTCAGCTACAAGAAAATGCAATGTTTTTTCATTTTGATTCTTTCCTCACTGAAGTTGAACCTAAGACATGGCAAGAAGCTTTTACTCAATCCTGTTGGATAGAAGCTATGTAAGAAGAACTTAATGAATTTATACGTCTTGAAGTATGAGAACTTGTCCCATGCCCGGATCAAGTGCAATTACTCACTTTGAAATGGGTTTACAAGGTGAAACTCAATGAGTTAGGTGGAATATTGAAGAACAAAGCTCGACTAGTAGCTCGTGGATACAAGCAATTATTAGGCATCGACTTTATGGAATCCTTTGCACCTGTTGCCGGTTTGGAAGCTATTAGACTATTCCTTGCTTATGCAGCCCACATGAATATGATCGTCTATCAAATGGATGGGAAGACGGCATTTCTTAATGGTGAAATCAAGGAAGAATTCTATGTTCAACAGCCGGATGGTTTTGTGAATCCTAAATATCCTAATCATGTGTACAAGCTTAAAAAGGCTCTCTATGGGTTAAAGCAAGCTCCACGCGCATGGTATGATCTTTTTTCACAATTCCTCATTACGCAAGGCTTCGCTAATGGCAAGGTGGATCCCACGCTGTTCATTCAGAAACAAGGTAAAGATATGATTATCGTCAAATATATGTTGATGATATTATATTTGCAGCCTCGACCCAAACCTTATCCGATGAGTTTGGGAAACTCATGTCTTCCAAGTTTAAGATGTCAATGATGGGCAAGGTATCATTCTTCTTAGGTCATCAGATATCTCAGAGTCCCATAGGCATCTTTATCAATCAATCCAAGTATGCCCTTGAATCACTTAAGAAATATAAGATGGAATCTTGCGACCCCGTGGATACTCCAATGGTGGAACGAATTAAGCTTGATGCAGATCCACATGGAGTTGCCGTTGATCCAACACTTTATCGTGGAATGATTGGTACTCTTCTGTATATCACAGCTAGTCGACCTGATCTTCAGTTTGCTATATGTATGTGTGCTCGGTATCAAACTCGACCTACTGAGTTACACTTGGCTACTGTTAAATGGATCTTTCGGTATCTTAAAGGAACCATTAATCGGGGACTTTGGTATTCGAAGGACTCTTCGATTGCACTTATGGCATATGCAGATGTGGATCACGCGGGTTGTCAAGATACAAGGCGTAGCACGAGTGGAACTTTGCAACTACTAGGAGATCGACTAATCAGTTGGGCATCTAAAAGGCAGAAAAGCGCTGCAATTTCAAGCACTGAAGCAGAATACATAGCTATGTCCGGTTGCTGTGCTCAAATTCTTTGGATGAGATCGCAATTAACCGACTATGGTCTAGGTTTCAACAAAATTCCGATGTACTGCGACAACAAGAGTGCAATTGCCTTATGCTGCAACAATGTTCAATTCTCCCGGTCGAAGCATATTGACATTCGCTACCATTTCATCAAGGAGCAAGTGGAAAATGGAGCGATCGAGCTTTACTTTGTCCGATCTGAGTATCAATTGGAGGATATTTTCACGAAGGCTTTAGATCGCGCTCGAATTGAATTTTTGGCCGACAAGCTAGGAATGAGAACCTTCTCGCCTGAGACTCTTAAGGAACTGGCAGATGAAGCGAAAGAATAGTGATGGTAAACTATTCTCTGTATCCTTGGTGATCATTTGTATATATTGTTTATATTTTTATCCACAAAAGCAAAATACAAAAATATAAAACCATATAAAAACCATAAAAATCGAAAAATCTAGAAAAATCCAAAAATATTTTTAATTTATTTTTCAAAGGCATGTCTTTTGGTACGATAATATTTACGGCCTTAGAAATGTTGATTAATATCGACACGGCGCCATAAATAGAGTTCGTACAAAAGTTGTAAATATTTCATAAAACATGCCCTAATGGCTTGTAGTTATTTCTGACTGCAACTTGGTTTTCACATTAAAGTCAAGTATTTTTTTCTGAAAGCTTTGGCTCTCAACGGGAATTAATTTTCTCGGGCAAGGTTTACTTTAAAACCTTGTAAGGGATAAAGTTTACTTTATAACTTGGTCTAACACAAGTTTATGTACGCTTCAGTACATTTATTTGTTAAAACAAGAGAAGTCTTGTTTTCATGAAGTTATCATCTCTACAACTATAGCAATCTACAATTGGTATTTACATACTCGACGATGCGACTACTCAACCGACGAATACAGCTCATTCAATAGAACACGGGTCAACAATTGAGGGGGGCAATTGTCAAGCATTCAGAATCTTCGATGCCGAACGTGCCAAGCTCACTAACTGGTGTCAAAACAACAATACCAATCGTACACGTGGTGTCAAGAGATGAATTCAGACGTGACGAGGCGACCAACATATGCTGACAAGAACCATTTGATCCTATCATATGATGTTCTCATCAATCAGGTCCAACCTTGTCAATTCTTTTTAATATGGTGAATATGTGATCATGCTACAAATCAATATCATATCTCATACATTTGGTATCATGAAGATAAAACAGACTCGCATTTTTCTTCCCAAAACCTTTGTTAAAACTTCATTAAATCAATTGATATTAAAAACATCGATTGGGTTAATATTTTTAATATGGGGGAGAAAATGTGATTTAATATGGGAATTATCACAGATGGTTTGACTTAATGTGTTGTCTCATCCCGACATATGTGAAATGTTTTCGAATATCGTGGCATATGTTAAGGGGGAGCAAAACGGATTTGCATATCAAAATTGATTTTCATGGTGACATATACTTATCCTAAACCCATTTATTTCACGACGATGAAGATTGTGGTGACATAAGGATGGTAAGATAGGTTAAGTCCAATTATTCTTCTTAAACCGGAGGAATCTTCCCAAGGAAATTCCATAGCTAGAAATAGTAGTCCTTAGGAAAGATGGAGAAAGATTGTGAATGTAGCTGAATGCCGACCAAGTACTTAAGTTAGCACTGGAACAATCACAACAAGGTGCTAGTTATGACGTACTGGTAAGCATTGAAGGGGTTGAAGAATGAAAAAGAATTGTAAAGATAAAGGGTGTAACACCCCCAAATTTATACAACTCAGTACAGCGGAAGACTCGTTGGTGTTACGGGATAGCACATTACTCACATCATAGACAACGCATAAAAATCGCGTCGTTAAATAATAAAAGCATTTCCATTCATAAATATCAAAGTTACATCGGTCCCAAGTCATTATATTTCGTACAAAGTTTTACAAAGTATTTTAATGGAGAAATATTATTTAGGTGCGGGCCATGAATTCTTGTTGTCTTCCCGAGAATTACCTTCAAGTACCTGAGATAAAACATGTTAAAAGAAAAGGTCAGCGATAACGCCGAGTGAATTCATAGAGTTTAATAAAATTCATCAATATAGTATCAGTATAAAATTATTACTGAAAATCATTTTGTACAAATCATTTTGAATAGGCCATAAAATAGCCAAAGTCATTTTATACAAATCCTTATCGAAAATCATAATATAGGCATTTGCCTTAAAAATCATTATACGAGCCAATGTCGTAAAAACATCGTACAATACGTCTTATGACGTTGTATGAAAATAAAAACCGTTATATGAATATGGTTATGAAAACCAAAACACGAACATAATATCAATAGTATGACCCTGTATTGCTAGTCAGGCAATACGTCGTAATTCTGAGCGTCTAGTAGTATTTCGTTAGTCTGGATTATTATAAGCCGCATGACATTGTTACCTTACTAAACCAACAACGGGTAGCTAACCCGATACCAATTTTGCCCATCTAAAGTAGCGTGTCGTCACAAAGGTCACGCTATGGAAATCTTCTCATACATAAATTCTCTTACCAATCAATGTGGCACGACGGGGATCAACCGTCAAGGCGCGAACTGGGGTGATCGTCCCCAAATAGTACTATTAAATGCATAAGCGTCTACCAAATCCCAGTAGTTCACAATTCATGCTAATGGGACTTTTAGTGACATAACCTAACTTTAATAATCCATTTAATTTCATCTATCGGGTCCTTTAATCATTTATCGGGTCATACAATCGGGTCATTCAATCATTCGGGTCCAAAATCAATAAACAAACAATCGGGACATATGGCGTCCTATTTTATAAAAACTAACATGTTATCTCCCTCGCGGGTTTATAAAACATTTATAAAAACATTTAAAAGAGTGCGAGGCTATGAACTCACGTTGATGTGGGAAGGCGGGTTATCGGCAATTCGGACGTACGGTACGTGCTTCAATCACGGAAACCTAGACAAATAATACTCGTCTTAGACTTATGTCCAATGACTTTATAAAAATAACAATTATGTATACATATGATGATTATTTATATATGATGATCAAGTGGGTTTACATATTCTCGTTTACTCATTTTAGTGTTATATGTCGATAACGTTTATACCAGTTTACTAGTTTTACCTATTTACCTGTTTTAAGTTCAATAAACTTATTATAAGTTCTTTAACTTGTTTTAATCCATTTTATACTTATATTATCAGTATCTATACTTTCCATGTTGGGCCCAAACGGGTTAAGCCCAATAAATACTTTTTATAGATGTTTATCTTATCTATAACTTCTATTAAAAAGAAGTTTTAAGTGACATCATTTTTTGGCACTTTTATATACGTGTCAGTTAATGAGAGTGCCTGTTTTGAAATTGCTTATGTCATATTTCTATCTCATAAAATTATCTAATAAAGAAAAGGAAAGAAATATATAGCACTGTATCTGTTTACCTTTATACTTATTTTTAAAAGACAACATCAATTCTTCCCTCGAGGCAACAATCTCTTTATTCAAGAATTCAAATTAAAGCATTCACTTTTTTAGTATTTCGTCCTCTATTATGATATTCGTTGGAAAAATACCTGCTAAAGATGCACGAAGAAAGAAATCTTCTTTATCTTATGGTGTGACAATGTAAGATTTTTTCTACTATAAAGCCTAATTTGATTTTGTTTATCTTTGTTTTAATCTCAATCAATCAAGTGTATAATTCGGTTAATCTCTGACTATTGTTATGTTTCATGTATTTCTTTGTTGTGCAAGCCAAGTGTTTGTGGAAACACCTGAGTAAAAACTCAAAATTATTAATATAATTTAGTTGTTTAAGTTTTTTATGCTTATTTGTCTAAATCATTCATTCAAGTATACATAAGAAGTTTTTGTTTGCTTGTTTATTTTAGGAACATGGAAGGCTGTTTGGACTTGGCCTTGGCCTTGGAACAGGTACTCTATTGCTTAAAACTCATTTGATTCAACACACCTATACATGTCATGTGTATTGTCATGATTAGGTTATTAGTTAGCTTTGTTACGTCCTTATGTCTCACGTATTTGAAGTTCATGTTCATTCACTTTACTTTGAAATTGTTGATTCTTTCACCTATTTTAGAACATAAGATTAGCTCCTTAACACACAAGTTGCAGATAATGCTTATTGACTTTTATAAGATAAAACCAACTGATATTACAAAGTTATGATTTTATTAGCATCACTTAAGCGCCTAATTGCAATACTATGTGGTGATAAAAATTCTATAACAATGTTATCTTTTACAGGGACATCACATTTTGGAGAAGTTGTTCTTTAACCACTTGGACTGAGCTACTTCATGTGCAATTGTGTAAGTCCAAATTTCTTTGTCTTCATATATCATTGAATATAGTAATTTTTTGGGCTCGATTTATTTTCATTTTACTTACTACAGTATGACATATGGCTTATTGTTATGCTGCATTGACATGTTTTTAGGCTATTCATGATTTGACATGAAGAATTTATGTACATGGGTCCAGTGAGAGAGGCTTTGAAACAAGGCATGAAAATCACTAATTTAAATAAGGATATGAGATCAGTTACTCTACAGGTAAGCTACATACTTAACATTGTAATTATAGATCACCAAATCTATTAAAATTGACCTTAGGGTGTGTTTGGTAGAAGGAATTAAAGAAAGAGAAATGAAAATGTCCATTTCCTTTGTTTGGTAAATCAAAGAAAAAAAGCGGAAATTTGAAAGTCTCTCGAGAGATTTCGTATTTGCAACTTGATTTCTCTAAATTCTCTATGTTTTGGTGATGTCATTTTTGTTCTTGATGAAGAACTTCTTATTTACATCATCTCATTTTTTGTATATCTTTTTTAACAGATTAGGCGAGGAACCTTCTGACATTGGAATGTTTAGTCTTCATTTTAGTACTAAGAACGTTGGAAGGTATCACTAACACTCACTTAGGTTTTCTTAAACTTCTGTTGTTTTCAAAATGTCAGCTAATTGTTAAATTAAATATATATACACATATTGCCATTTTATAGTTGCTTTTCCACATAAATTGTGTGATTATATATGTTTCTTTTTTAGTTTCTTTTATTGAAGCATGAAGTTGTAGATTGGATTGTGTTGATTCTTTCCAATAAGGAGTCATCCTGAAGATTGTTAATGCAACTGAGCAATGTCACTTGAATATCCCCGGGACCGAGAAGGGGAGAAACAAGAAACATTACCACCAGCTTATGAACCGTTCTCTCATTGTTGCTTCAGGTAATGCCTATTCGTATTTCACTAAAGGTGGAATCATGGGCGGTTTAAGCGAATTGTGTAATGGGTCAAAACAGGGTTTGGTTGAAACGGATGGTTCAGGTTGCTTCGCCTACAAAAACTTTCTTTTGTTGTAAAACTTTAAATACATAATGAATGTGTTAATTTTGATTTGTAACAAGCTAATTCTTTTTTTACTAAAAACGACTAATAAGGTCGTATGCATTAACTATAAATTTTGGTTTACTTTCATTCCGTTCAACCTATATACCCATTCCCCTTTTAGATCATCTTACTACTCGCTTCTTATTGAGTTAAAGCCATGTGGGTATTTCCTCCACATTCGATCTTTTCTCACAAGTGTAATCCATTATAATACGCGAGTTTCATCAAACATAACTACGGGAATAAGATCAGGCTTAATGTTGACTTACTTTCTCTATCCATGATGTTCACGGGTTTTTGATGAATGCAACTTTTCGCCGATCTAAGCTTTACTAAGAAGAATTCAGATTTTCACTTGATAGATATTTTATCAAGTTCGATTTACGAAACATAATTTACGCAGTTCTTGAAGTCCTAGGGTAGATCCAGCTTATATGCCTTTCAATCCCAACTTTTACATCATCTCAATGGTCCCATACAACGGGGACTTATATCCCATGATTTGTCAGATCATGAATCCATTTTTTTTCCAAGGTTAAAAATTGTGGCATAACTTCGCTACCCATTTGGCACTTCAAGATCTACATTTCATATTCACATAACCTCCTGCCCACTTTCGGCAGTCAATAATCAAATCCTAATTTCAACAATCATTTCAGATCTCACGGGTCGGGTATTTTTCAAGGATAGGTTCGCCATCATAGGAAACCTTAAACCTAAGAGACATGTCCAACCCACAATGGGTGTATGTCGGATGTCTCCGTCTCAACTCTTGCTTACAAATGCTCTAAGATTTAGATCCTAGCAAGATTAGATCTCGATCCTAATACGATAATTATCAATGATAATCTCTCCAAAGGAAAACGATTATACGGTCTATTACCAAAGGTCAATCATTCAAATATAAAACAGCACTTATATTACTTTGTATCGTTACTTTACCTCGTCCCTTCGATTTGGGGTGGTACATAGTACTCTCATCAAGGTTCGTTCTCAATGATTTCTGAGCAAATCTCTAGAAATTCGATGCGAACGAGGATCTTGATATAGATGTTCGATACAGGCACACTATGTTTACATAACTCTTTTGCATTTATCATTAACGGGAATGATATTAACAGATTTGGTCAGTCTGTCGACGATGACCCAAATCGAATCAAATTCAGATGATGACCTTTGCAATAGCTAGACGTTTACTAATGTATGAGGCGATGTCTGCCTTCATAATTGCCATCAGTACAACTTCTTCAGACAGATACTTTTAGTCAGAAATGACATAAATAGAATACTTATACTTACAATTTCCAACACAACTATATCTCACAATCTCCATATTTAAACAATCACATGTGGTCTTTTAATCATTTAACGCTATCGGCCTCTTAATTCTAATGGTTCACATTAGCCGCGAATCCCCTTTTATTATCTATGTTATTCTTCTAGTAAGCATTGTTTATTTTTATATCGTTCGGCAATTTATTTTGCACCTTCCTTATTAAGGAACATGTCCTAACTGGTTCTTTATCTTTTCTACATAATGCGTCGGTATCTATATTCACTTCTCATGATGATATAATTATCATGTCCACAATTCACTCAGATATTCTTTCTATATTATGCGTCAGTAATTACGTTCATCTTTCTCCTGATGAAATAAATATCATAACTGTATTTATTCAAAATTCTTTCTTCATATCTTCTATGTTTCAGTTTCGTCTTTACTATCATTTTTATCTGTTTTACTCAATCCGTCGTCTAAAGCGTCGCTAATAATTATTATAATTAATTAAATAATTATTAGTTAATTTTTATGAAGCGTAAACGTAAAAGTTTTAAATTTCTTAGTTCGACCAATTATATAAAATGTTCAAAAATAAATTTGAGTTTAATTAACACGATTTTTGTTGATTTATCGAAAATAATTAATAGGATTTATTAAATATTCGAAAAACCTTTGTTTATACTTTGGTCAAAGTTTTCTTAGTTTGAAAAGTAAAAAATATCGTTTCAAATTTCAAGTTATGGTTTAAATGTGTTTCCTCAATCCTTCTTAGGTTGTCTTAAGGTATGCAAAAACATTTACCCCTAAACAGAAGTTTAGTTAAATGTTTTGGTTATAAGGGAATAATCCCTCAAAGTTTTTTGTTAAAACATTTGTCAAAACATATTTGCACTTTCTTTTTGGTAAAAAGTCTTAAAAGGGCTCTTAATATTTGAAGAGTCAATATATTCCATTATCTTTTAATCACACGGTCAATTAATGTAAATGATTAAGTCTTAAATCACATGTTAAATATTCAAGGTACATGTTTTTATTGTTCGGCCAGTTCAGGGCAATCATTAATTAATTATTAACTCATTCTTATTCTTATAAACAAACAAATAGTTCTTAATGATCACGAGCATGAATTTATCAAATTACAGCCTACACACGTGATTCACCAAATTATGAATGCTACATGTGCATCGATCAATCCAAACGACATCACGTGAAACTCATAATGTTCATTACAAGCACCGGATGTAGTGATTAGAATAGATAATCTCTTTCGCAGATGCGAAGTTGATGATAACCATGCTATGGATCAAATTTTCTAGAACCTTGTAAATGATCGAACAATTCTTCCATTTCGAGTTATGGATATCGTTTTCGATTTTCAATTTACTCAATTCACAGTAATCTATAAATATAAGGAATGATAACACCATAGCTCTTCAGGATGACAGGCTTGGTATAATAAAATCTTTCTCCGACAACTCTCTCAGTTGTACGGTAATTCCTTTAATTTAGATGGTGCTGACTTACAGTGCACACACCATAGGTGCAGCACCGGGAATATAATCAATACCAATTTCAACTTGCCTTAATGGCGAAAGTCTAGGTAATTCACCAACAAATACTTACTAAAGTTTCAGATAACATAAACATCTTTTAATAAATTCATATTAAGTTCTTTTTGGATTATAATATCTATAACTAGTTCACAATCCTTTTACGATAAAATTTCAAGTCTAAATGCAGGATAAATTCATCCGTCAAGAATTATTTAGATCACTTTTGATAATCAACATCTTATCATTTAGGGGAATTCTATTCGAGTTCCCACCGATTAAGACAATATCGTCATGTCATAATCAATCAATCCATTCTAATGGCACTACCAACTTTCCAGTTTTATTGCCGTCGATAAGATGTGAACTTCTCAAAAGACTAATAATAACTCACAATCCTTCACAATTCAGGGATATATGGAGACACAAATACTATTAAAAGAGTAAGGTCAACGCATAATCTATGCGAGCGAATTTTCAAATCAGATACAGACGAAAACATTTAACGAATATGAATATATCCCATGTTTTCATAATTTGAGTACGCATTCGAAAGCATCTCGGATCGTTACCCAGGTCATTCAAATGAAATCAAATCAAAAGAAATGATAAGAATGTCAATACATCCAGTCGGGTATCAACACTCGGTAATCAGATACTTTTCCTAAGAATCTCACTATGGGAGAATTGGACAGGAAAGAATATCAATTGTCAAATAAGACAAATTCCACAGATGAGTAAATTAAACTCAGAAGAATAGATAGTACGGGCACATATGTAGGTGTCCCTATCAATATGTCCCTACTTTTCACTTCTTGCAGATCTCATAAAATTTAATCTTTCGCAATCTTCAAAGAAACTGTAGTGTTTATTCATTAGTTTTATGGTGACTACTAGTCAGTCTTGCATGGTCCATTCCAAATTGTATGTAGGCGCGCAACTATATACAATTTCAAGATTAACGATGCAATACTCAGTTCGTCAAAGTTTTATCATCATGTTTATAATAAAAACATTTTCATGCTTAATTCTTAAATAAGAATCAAAAATAAATTTACCAAGATTTTCTTTGTTATGAAAACAGTTAAGTTTCCAAAGCGTTTCATAAACAACTTCATTTTGATATCAATCACTTATAAATCTCACTTTGAATAATCCTTATTGTGATGAAAATTAAATTTTCTCAAAGGATACCGTTTTAACTTCATAAAAACAATGAGTGATCTGCAAAAGAGTGATGAAAAGTTGTTCACCAAGAACTAACTACAATATGATAGGAAATGAGCTTAGCCAAATAATCATGAGGTTCATGATCTCGATGGCACTCAAAAGAATAATCCACAACGTAACTCAAGTCAAGATGAGTACTTGTTCAATGGTTGCATCACTAATGCGATCATTAGGATGAAGCAATAAAAGATAGATAACATTGATACATGTAGGATTTAGCAATCAAAGGTAGTCTTTTTCATTAATCACAAACAAGTCAAATTGTATCGTAACACATTACGTGTCACTATGTCATATAATTCTCAGAACTCATCCTACCAACTGATATCTCAGTTAAGTTAGGGATTTTTAAAAGATACCACAATGAATACTAATCTACAAGAGTCATTAGGTGTTCCACATGTCCCAGAAGATCCATCGGTCCCAATTTAGAAGAAGATTTCTTCAATTTATTTACTGGACACTGGGCATCCTCGTTAGTGGACAATGGCCTAGGAACAACACTTAACACGAACCTATAATCATTTATAACCTTATAATTCAATCAAAGAACTTAACGACTTCCTCTTAACAATCTCATATTCTATACGGGTAAGTTTTACTTTATTCAAGTTTCAACAAATTTTATACTCAATTCGATATCCTACCTCATTCTCCAGTACTTACAACCTTATTCTTCGGCCTTGTAAAGGCAATAAAAGCTCAATATGATCAACACTTAATTTCCAATCCTATAGCTCTTACAACAACAATTATCAAATGAGTCATTAATATGAAATGACTTGATCAGTCAATTAGACTTCTCGGAAAGGTATTAGTGGCATGAGGCTTTTGGGTAATGGTTCCAATAACAGCCTCAAGTGCAACATTCACCCTTTCGATTTCAAATCTAAGAATTGGATGACAACGAATCAGATGACATCTCTCCAGGTGATAACGTTTTGTCAAACTCCACTCTATAAGGAAAGATCGTCATGACATCGATATCAGTTTTAATCTCGCCAATTCTTTTTCAATATCACATTCAACTACTATCTACATTTCTACGAATATCAACCATTTGTTGGGATCATAAATATCCACAACTTGGTTTAGATCTAGGATAGCTAGAATTCCTACGAGAATAGCTTCGATTAATTTACTAGGGGATTTAGGGTTTCTTGTGACAATCAACGTCGTATAAATACCTTGTATAAAATCAAAATAATCATCAAACAATCATGTAATAAAATTACATCATATATATATATATATAATCCAAGTTATATATATATTAAAATAACACTTCTCAGTCTGGCCTTGTCGGTAACTCGGGAATTCTTCGGCACCGTTATAGTAAAAAGATTTTTAGACATTTTTAGAAAAATGTTTATAGTTAAAAGATTTTGAAATGTTTTATTCAAAACCTTGGTTTTAAAAATCTTTCGTTCTCTATAACGAGAGCTCTGATACCAAACTGTAACACCCCCAAATTTTTACAACTCAGTACAGCGGAAGACTCGTTGGTGTTACGGGATAGCACATTACTCACATCATAAACAACGCATAAAAATCACGTCGTTAAATAATAAAAGCATTTTCATTCATAAATATCAAAGTTACATCGGTCCCAAGTCATTATATTGCGTACAAAGTTTTACAAAGTATTTGAATGGAGAAATATTATTTAGGTGCGGGCCATGAATTCTTGTTGTCTTCCCGAGAATTACCTTCAAGTACCTGAGATAAAACATGTTAAAAGAAAAGGTCAGCGATAACGCCGAGTGAATTCATAGAGTTTAATAAAATCCATCAATATCGTATCAGTATAAAATTATTACTGAAAATCATTTTGTACAAATCATTTTGAATAGGCCATAAAATAGCCAAATTCATTTTATACAAATCCTTATCGAAAATCATAATATAGGCATTTGCCTTAAAAATCATTATACGAGCCAATGTCGTAAAAACATCGTACAATACGTCTTATGACGTTGTATGAAAATAAAAACCGTTATATGAATATGGTTATGAAAACCAAAACACGAACATAATATCAATAGTATGACCCTGTATTGCTAGTCAGGCAATACGTCGTAATTCTGAGCGTCTAGTAGTATTTCGTTAGTCTGGATTATTATAAGCCGCATGACATTGTTACCTTACTAAACCAACAACGGGTAGCTAACCCGATACCAATTTTGCCCATCTAAAGTAGCGTGTCGTCACAAAGGTCACGCTATGGAAATCTTCTCATACATAAATTCGCTTACCAATCAATGTGGCATGACGGGGATCAACCGTCAAGGCGCGAACTGGGGTGATCGTCCCCAAATAGTACTATTAAATGCATAAGCGTCTACCAAATCCCGGTAGTTCACAATTCATGCTAATGGGACTTTTAGTGACATAACCTAACTTTAATAATCCATTTAATTTCATCTATCGGGTCCTTTAATCATTTATCGGGTCATACAATCAGGTCATTCAATCATTCGGGTCCAAAATCAATAAACAAACAATCGGGACATATGGCGTCCAATTTTATAAAAACTAACATGTTATCTCCCTCGCGGGTTTATAAAACATTTACAAAAACATTTAAAAGAGTGTGAGGCTATGAACTCACGTTGATGTGGGAAGGCGGGTTATCGGCAATTCGGACGTACGGTACGTGCTTCAGTCACGGAAACCTAGACAAATAATACTCGTCTTAGACTTATGTCCAATGACTTTATAAAAATAACAATTATGTATACATATGATGATTATTTATATATGATGATCAAGTGGGTTTACATATTCTCGTTTACTCATTTTAGTGTTATATGTCGATAACGTTTATACCAGTTTACTAGTTTTACCTATTTACCTGTTTTAAGTCCAATAAACTTATTATAAGTTCTTTAACTTGTTTTAATCCATTTTATACTTATATTATCAGTATCTATACTTTCCATGTTGGGCCCAAATGGGTTAAGCCCAATAAATACTTTTTATAGGTGTTTATCTTATTTAGTCCAATTATTAGTCCAATATGTTTACTTAACTCGTAAATGTCCGTATTTCTTATAGTTCGGGTTTTATCGGTTTTTACTTGTATTAGATACTTATATATCAGTATATGACTTTTATAAACTTTACATTAGACGGGTTTGGTCGTCTAAGTTTTATTTGGCGAAAAACGTTAATTTTACGGCGATAGCCGAAAAAGTCGTAAAAATCATGTTTATAGTTTTATGACTTATAAAACATAACAAGTTACCATTTTTATAAAATGTCCACTTATTTATCATTGTACATATTTATATAAATAAAATTCAAGAGTTAGTGGGTTTTAACTTTACATTTTATACAATATAATTTTGAGTGCTTATATAATAGTATTATACTTTAATTTCCAAAATCTGATTTTTATCTTCACTTTCACCAAAACTGCCATATCTTGAGTTCTATATGGAGATAGAAGCTCAAATTTTTATCACATAAACTAAATAATATGTGCTCCATTTAACTCTCTTATAGCTACTGTTGAATCATCCTTTAAGTATTTTCTAAAAATCGTCCAAAACAGTAACCTCAGATTTATACCCTAAACTTGTTTTGATCATATCTCACTCATTACAATGATTCCATTGCATGGCAAACTCTCACATGTGTACAAGACCCCTAGCTTACTGTAAATCCATTCTACTTCATCATTTTATCAGTCCATGACCTGTTTATTTACTGTTTTATACAGCCAACAAATTTAACCAAGATTTTAACCTTGTTTCTTATGGTTTTTCACCCTTTTAATCATGTTTATCAACACCAAATCCCCACATAACATTTTTATCATCATATAATCATCATATACATATACAATAGGAAATAAAATACATGTTTACATAATTAAAATAACAAGAAGATGAGGAGGACAATCTTTATACCACCAAGTTGATGTAGGTTATGGTTTGGACATGGTTTTTGATGGAGAAGCTTGTGAATAACCATGACCATCTTCAAGACCACCATTCTTCATAAACTCCTTGTGGAAAATCAGCCTTAGTACTCCATGGAAACTCCTCCATGGATGTTATAATTACCACCATTCAAGAGAGCTTCAAAAGGGCTTCAACATGTATGTAAATAACAAGAGATTTCATGGTTAATTTTGATCAAGTGATGGTGGTTTATGATGAAGAATGGGACGGCACATATGAGGTTAGAGAGAGAGATGTGTGTTGTTTGCATGTATGGAAATGGGAGTAGTGGTATTTGCTAGTGGTTTTGATGTAAGCTTGGCTTACTTTGTAAGCTAAGTAACAAGTGTAGTTAACTTGTTGTAGTTTTGACACATCACATGATGTGTTGGTGAGTTTTGGCCGCCCCATGTGTAGTGGGGTGGGATAAATTAGTTTGTCCCATCCCACTAATTTACGGGTACTCCTCGATTCTAGTTTCTTCGATTTGCGTGCCCTCGGGTCGTTTTACGAAAAACGTTTTTATAAATTATGAATCATCGTCACAAAATGAATCCAATAAAAATTGTCTCATCAAAAACAGAGTTCGAAAACGTAAATACGTAATCCTAAGGTTTTCGGTTTAGTCGTAAAGGACGTTAAAATAAAATCGTAAGTCCAAATCTCTTCTCGTAAATTTATGAGTTTATGAACCAACATAAATTTAAAACTCCAAAATAATATTCATGGATAAATTTATTTTCTGAAATGTCGGACTGTCACCAAGGACGGTGTATGTAAACGTAAGCACGTAACGTAGAATCCTCCGGTTTAAACGTAGTCGATGCTACTTCAAGACGTAAATCCAAATTTTCTTCCCAAAAATAAGTGAGTTCATAAAATAATATTTTCAAATAAATATTGAGAATAAAATATCAACCATAAATTGACGGATTGTCACAAAGGGTGTAAAGAAAGAAGCCCTCCTTACAACTTTAGGCAGAAACCGGGTCAACACATATGCTATTGAGATCATTTTAATGATGCTCGATATTGAAGATAGACATCATGGACCCAGTGATGCAATGCACAACCCATTCCATCTAACTCAGATATCTCTCAAAAGATATTTGTTTTAATCACACGGAGATCAACACGTTATCTAACGATTTATTCACTCCGAGTAAATTGGTATTGAAAAGGTGGCACTCCTCTCCAGCCTCCGATCACTAAAATCCAAAATGCAAGATCGAGTCTAGAGCCATTTGAGATCATCAAATATCTCATTAGGACACACTTTCATATTTCCTTGCTTCTTCACACACTGTGAAAAGTAAGAAAGAGATTAAGAGTCCTACGCAAACTATTCATGATCTTGCCTGAACATCCGAGTAATACACAAGTATTTACAATGAAGATGGAAATCCTTCTTGAGCGAATATCAAAAAGCTCATGGTAGGTGAATTGTGCGATTCTTTATGAATCAAACTTGTGATAACTGGAAAGCAACAGCTGTTTAATTCTTAACTGAATTTAAACGCGTTCCAGGCCTCTACGCAACATCTTAGTGATCTTGCCAGAACACTCAGAGTGATACCTTAGTGTTCACAGTGATGAGTGGAAATCCTTCTAGTGTTAACCTCAAACAGCACTTGGTAGGTAACTTGCAAGATTCAATATGAATCAAGCTCGTGACAACTGGAAAGCAACAATGGTGCGATTCTTTAATGAATCAAACTTGTTCCAGGAATCAGAATTGACGGCTTCAATCAGCGGAAAATTTTATCTAAATGATTCACTCTTTACGTTCGCAGTCAGCTTTGGACGGTCGAGTAAAGAGAATGGGTTTACCCGCGAAATCTTGTCAAGGATATCTTTAATTAAATCTACCTGCCACAAGTACGATGATTTATATCGTCCAACGGTCTTCACCGACCGGAGGTAAAATGCTATCGAATTAGAATGAAATGTTCAAAGCCATTTCGTTCGTGTCTACTTATGTTGCGGCATTTGAAGACGGTGGCGTTGTGGAATCCGAGAAAAAGTCGTCCCCGCATGCTTATACTTTATGCACTTAATACCTCATCTAATTCAAGAAATCCTAAAAGTTAAGTCTTTCGCTATATCGAACTCTGAAGATTTCAAGAATTATGAAGGTATAAGTATGTGGGATATGAAGTCACGAAGAGGCGAAGATCACAAGTGATGGATGCACAAGATCAAGGCAAGAGATTAATGCTAAAGATTGATATCAATGATCACATTAGCATGTTCACCTGAAAAGGAAAAGAAAAGAAAGAAGAAGACTACGAGCTCAAGACAAGCATAGTAGGCTAGGTTTATTTTATTATTGTAACTTGGGTAACGCCCTTGTTTGGAGTGACCTACCTTAGGGGGAGATTGTTGGAAATACGTTTTTACGTATTTAGGAAGATTCGGTCACTCCGACAATATATTAAGTAGTAGCTCGTAGTCTAGATATCTTTATTAAACAAAGAAAGCCAAGCCTAGCCTACAACATGTGTAGGCCGGCCCAATATTGTAAGCCCAAGCCCATTACAAGGCTTGGGTATATAAACCCTCTCCTTTGATGGAGAGGGTGGTGATTTCATTATATTTTACACATAGTTCTTAAACTTTCTCTCTCTAGAAGTTTGAAATCATCTATCTTTCTCTCTCTAAAACATAAGCAAGACTTACATATCCAACACTAAGAAGTTTTTAATGTATCCTAGATTCATTCAGGCTTTAGTTAGTGACCAAATACCCAAACCTACCAGCATTAACTGATACATGGGATGTTCCTTCATTCACAAAGAGAACTTTCTCTTTCTTGAACAAACAAGGCAATGCCTTTTCAGGAACTGTAACACCATTGTTTACTCATATGTTAGCCCAACCTGCCAATCAAGAAGGTGAGGAACCTAGCAATGCTAGTTCTTCTCAGCAAACTCCTTCTCACCAGAGCTCCCACTCTCTAGAAGATCCACAATCTTCTTCTCACAATGTTGGTATTCCACCAAACACTGATGAGATGATCCACGCAACTGCTGCTTCTATTGTTGCTAGTGGTTCACCACAAGCACAAGCACCAGAGGTGGTGGATGTTGCAAATTTAAATTCTTTGTGTACAAGTTTGTCCCAACAGGTACAGGTATTGCACAAAGATATGCTTGTTCAAGACAAGAAAATTGCTGAATTGGAAGCTAGCCAACTCAAGTTAAGGAACAAAGTGTCATCTTGGATGAGGCAATATAGATCTTTTTAGACATCTGCAATCAGGAAGCAAAGGTTTAGGAACCTCAAGAAAAGGCAACTGAATGCAACCAAACTGGGGAGGAATATTGAAGAACAGGGAAGGAATAATGAAGAACAACCACCTTCTTCTGATAATCAAACAATGATCTCTGGAAATGACATCAATTTTGAATTGGATGAAGATCTCATGGGGACTTTCAAAGGTGGAACTGGTTTAGAGACTGGTGTGGATGAACCTTCAGACATGGAGATTCAACACCAAGACCCACAACCTACTCCAGAGGAGCCACAAGTTGCAGAAACATTGGCAACTCAGCCAGAACCATCAGTTCAATCACCACCTCAAGCTAATTGGAGTGCTTTCTATGAGAAGTTGGAGGAAATTTCTAATCAGTTTCCTAATCCATCACCACAAAGCAATAAGTCAGAAAAGACTGAAGAAGTGCAAGTTGATATGATGGCTTCTATGGAAGATAAAGCATCTGGGGATACACAAGTGATTGAAGAAACAAGTGTGTCAAATACTGGTGAAGTTAACTTTGTTGAAGATCCAAGTACTGCTAAGCCAACTGCAAGTACTGCTGACATTGTTGAAGATCCAAGTACTGCTAAGCCAATTGCAAGTACCGCTGATGATCATCCTTCACTGGAAAGTCAAAGTTCATTTAGAGAAAATGAGACTTTAGCCAAATTTCTGCTTGATCTAAAGAAGAATTTAGTTGAGAAGGCTAAACAAGCAGAAGTGGAGAAAAAGACACAACAAGAAGTTCTTGACTCAAAGGATCAAATTCAAGGTAAGAAAGTACAAGCTTCACACCCTACAAAAGGTATAGTCATTCAACAGTTAGCTAATGAAGAAGTAGCTGCCAAACTGAAGAAGAAGCTACCTAAGATAAATCCAAAGGATAAGGGGAAGAAGCAATTATTGTCAGAATCTGAAGATGAAAGTGATTTAGATGATGATATAAACAAAGTCATGTACAGATTTAATCAAATTAACCATGATGAGAAATTTGCTTATAGAATGCAAGCATAAATTCGTAAAGATGAATTGCAGGAAGAGCTTGCAGCAAAGCAAAATTTGTTAGAAGCTAAAAGGATACAGCAAGAATGGAACATACAAGAGTATGATAGGATTCAAGCTGAGATACATGCAAGTGAGCTTCTTGCAGACTCATTGATAGCTGAAGAAAAAGATGCATTTGATGAAGAAGAAAAATCAAGATTGATTGATGATCTGGTAAAGGAGCAACAAAGATTCTTTGCTGAAAAGAGAAGGAAAGAAAAGATTAAGCCTCCAACTACTATGCAGATTAGAAGTCAAATGATGAAATTTCTAAAGAAAGTAAAAGGATTTACTCATATTCAGC
Organism: Glebionis coronaria; assembly: GCA_025667525.1. NCBI lineage: Eukaryota > Viridiplantae > Streptophyta > Magnoliopsida > Asterales > Asteraceae > Glebionis > Glebionis coronaria. The sequence continues at coordinate 23,654,811 of CM046876.1, forward strand.
TGGTAAAGAAAACTTTTGAAGAAATCAAGACTTTGTATGAGCAAAGTAAGAGGACTGAATTGAATTTTGTTGAGATTGGATCTGAAGCATACAAGAAAGCTGTTGAAGAATTCAAGAAACGCCTACAACAACAAAGACAATTTGGTAGTACTCCTAGAATTGAGCCAAGTACTGCTGAACCTACAAGTATATCTCCACCTATCAAGACTACTTATGTGAGGAAGAATAGAAAGGAGAAAGTAAGTTCAAGGGAGGAAGAGACTGCTCAAAGGATGAATGCAGGAGTTGAAACTCAAGGAATTGCTCAGACTGAAAATGTACAAGCAGTACATACACAGTCAACAGTACATACAACAGTACATACTGAGGAAACGGTACATACAAGCTTGGAAGAAGGTTCAACAGAACTTGAAGGAATTTCCAAGAGTGTTAAAAGGAAAAGATCAACAAAGCTAAAGAAGAAATCTAAGAGAGCTAAAACTACAGTAGAAGATAGTGATGATGATGAGAGCTTAAGGAAGTACTTGAAGATTGTGAACTTTGAAGATCAATGTTTTGATACAGAGATTCTTGGAAAAAGAGCATCCATTGTTAAGTGGATTTACTCTAAAGATCAAGGACTTGAAGCTCATGGAATTAAGAGATCTGATGGCACAAAAAGGATATTCAGACTTTAGGAAGATATTCTTCATATTCTGGATAGACAAGATATTCAAGATCTTGTAAGGTTAGTTGAAGATGCCATTGCAGGTAAAACTGAAGTATCACTATTATATAGGGAATTTCTCTTTATGTATGAGCCACACAAATGTGATCAAGAAATGTTGAAGGAATTAGAGAATCAGGTTCCTAGTTACTGTTGGGTCAAAAAGTTGATGTGGCAGAAACTCAAAAATGAAGAAAATATGAAGGCATTTGTCTAAGCGTTGACAAGTGTAATCCAGGCGTTGTCAAGAGTAAATCAGGTGTTGACAGAAGTCAACAAAAGTCAAACGTTGTTGGAAGCTTCTATTTATGATAAGTATGCATAATATATTCTGTATTGGTTATTTAAATAGAAGATATTCATGTTTATTCATAGTTATCTCTTGTAAACACTATTCCTTACACTATAAAAGGAACCAAGGGTATTAGGTTTTATTCATAACATTCATACAAGATGTAAACCTAAAGCGTGTATCGACTAGACGTGGGATTCAATGTATACACGTCTAGTGATTGTTGATTATTAATATAATTAGTAATCCAATTCTTTAATTCATGTGACTTGTGCCTAAACACCTTGTTAATGTGTCGTGTTCTAATTCCGCTTTGATTATCTAATCATATGAACATGATGCATTCCTAGTAGCTAAAGGATCGAGGAAACCAAGGTTTCCATAGTTGGTATCAGAACCTCGTGGCTCATGATGCTAGGACCAACAAGGTGTTCGTGTATGGTGAAAAGAAGAAAAATCCGTCTAGGGTTTTTCTGGACGTTTTTGTGTGCGCAGCAGTATTCAGAAGGTCATAACTTTTTATTGGACCGTTGGATCGTCCCGAAATTTCTTGTGTGTGTTCTATACACATATATCTAGACATCTACCGGAGGGATTGTCAAGATCTATCCCCAGGAAAAAGTTATTAGGCGTCAAATATCACAGCAGATTGAAAGTTTGCTTTTAGGGTTTTGTTTAAAAAAACCCTAGAATTATTGTTTGTTGTTGTTGATATCGATTATTTGTTGTTAGATTTGGGGAATCAGTTCATTATTAACTGATGATGGACCCTAACAACATGTTTTGGAGCAGATTGATACTAGGAAGCGTGGTTGAGGCTATGTAAATATTAGGGTTTATGAAAAACCCTAGATCTATTATGAAACATAGCAGCCTTGTGTTTAAATCTGACTTCATATTGACGTGATATTACAAAACAAAAATGGAAGCAGATCATGGGCATGTATCAAAGAGTACAATCTGAGAAGGATTGTTGTCTGGTACGTGATTCAAAGTCAGCAAGTGATCTTTAAACATTATTACTGTTATTCACGTATGATTTTCACATATGTAATAACAATCAAGAAAGATCCAGACATTCATCATTATCATGATAAAATAATATCACATGTTATGGTGGTTGTGTGATTGGTGGGATGCCTCAGACGTGTCTTGGAAAGTTTAAGGTATCGTCTGGTTAAAGAAAATCACGGAGGAGCTGATATTCAGGAATTGTGATTTCTCCTATAATATCTTTTATTTAGGGATATGATACAAGTTGTTTGAGAAATTCATACACTATACATGTTTGATTCATCTAAAATAAAGAAACCGAATATGATTCCTAGATTGTAGGAATTATGATTAAGTTATGGATGTAACTTTAGAACGTGGGGTAGTATATGCTCCTAAGGATATGGACGTGATTTTAGCATCTAGAGAAGGAAAAGGGTGTTGAGTATTAAACAGTGAGGTATTATTATTGTCATTACTATTGTTATTTTTTAGCATTAGAATCGTAGCCACTTGATGACGTCAGCAGAAGAATAGACGCTGACAGGTTTTGTTTAGACGCTGACAAGAATAAGTCAAACGCTGATAAAAAGCGTTGACAGTGTTGTCCGAGAAATGATTGACCCAAACGTTGATAGGTATTGTCCGATATTGGACAATACACATGACAGATATATTGGATAAAGGTGGTTCTCGGATAACAAAAGAATAGCTGCTGTTTGAGAAAATTGGTATGTTTTTAGCACACAAAAAACAGGTATTTCCACGCAAAGGTACATGGAATCTCCGTTTTTATTCAGAATATCAGGTTGATATTTATGGCTCAGATATTTTTAAATGGGTTAATGATTTTAACGTGAGTTAACAACAATTCGTGAAGTATTTTATTGGAATAATATTTGATTAGATAATGTAATCGGAGGTAGCCTTGTGAAAGAGTTATCCATGTCACATTTACATATGATATGAAGATATTATCTCATAAAGATTCGTCTTGAAGAGGTGTTGGCTTAAGGGGAAGAATTCTTATGGTAAGTTTGATGATTGAAGAAGATTTTCGCGAGTTTGTGTTCTATCATATCTTAAAGACGTGTACTTCCAGTCTTTGATCTTTAAGATAACTTGTTCGTGCTTTAAATGTTTGGTGACGAAGACTTGTCATAACACTTGAAGGAGTTACATTATCGTGCTCAGTGTCTCACATAGGATGAGAATATTGACAAGGGATCGAGGTCTACTTATATTTTCTCTATTTGGTATAAGTTCTTCATCACATGGATAGTACAAGACATGGAACATAAGGTTGGGTTATTCTACTTCTACATCAAGAATATTATATTTGTTTTTCTTCAAGATCATTACACAGAGCCTACATTTGGAGAATCTTCAAGATTGCATACATTGTTTACTTCCCTATTGATGTGACAAAAAGGGGAAGACATACATGCTACAATTAAGGGGAAGCAATTTGAATATGATGTACAACTTACAAGAGATACACAAAGAGTTTTGCCGACATCAACTAGGGGAAGATTGTTGGGTCAAAAAGTTGATGTGGCAGAAACTCAAAAACGAAGAAAATATGAAGGCATTTGTCTAAGCGTTGACAAGTGTAATGCAGGTGTTGTCAAGAGTAAATCAGGCGTTGACAGAAGTCAACAAAAATTAAACGATGTTGGAAGCTTCTATTTAGGATAAGTATGCATAATATATTTCGTATTGGTTATTTAAATAGAAGATATTCATGTTTATTCATAGTTATCTCTTGTAAACCCTATTCCTTGCACTATAAAAGGAACCAAGGGTATTAGGTTTTATTCATAACATTCATACAAGATGTAAACCTAAAGCGTGTGTCGACTAGACATGGGATTCAATGTATACACATCTAGTGATTGTTGATTATTAATATAATTAGCAATCCAATTCTTTAATTCATGTGTCTTGTGCCAAAACACCTTGTTAATGTGTCATGTTCAAATTCCGCTTTGATTATCTAATCATATGAACATGATGCATTCCTAGTAGCTAAAAGATCAAGGAAACCAAGGTTTTCACAGTTACTGGAGATATTACAGGTCATGTGGATTGCATATTTTGGATGTAGATGATGTTACATATTATATGCTGCAAGAGAAGACTTATCCCTTCAAAAGGAAATTGTTGGAAAGGATGTTAGAACAACAATTGGAGGTTACAAAAGAATCTACTGATGCTTTGGAGTTGATCAGAATGGTTAAACAACAAATCAAGGATTTGAAAGATGAGGAAGAAGCTGAGAAAGAATCTTAAGTGTTTGACTTTCAGTCACACTTCATAAATGGTTCTCAGTTCACCATGTCTAACACACATAAGAACTGGCTAGTCCGTAAGCAAATGGTTTGTGGTAAAGACTTATCAAATCCGTTGAAAGCTGATAGTTTGCTAAAAACTATATGGTTCTAACTCACCTTGTTTCGAGACAAAGAGTTAGCTAGTCCTAGACAAACGGTACTAGGTAAAGACTTCATCAAATCCGTTGATGGTTGACAATTTACCAAAAATTGTAAGGTTTTCATTACACCTTATTCTTTGTGAATAAAGTATTGGTTATTCCAGAGTGTACGGCTAACTGGTAAAGAATTTATCTAATCCGTTGATAGCTGGTGATTAGCTAAAAATCATGAAGCCAATACAGATTGGTGTTTTGTTGTTTACTGTTTTATTTCAGGTATGAAGATTACAGACAAAGAAGTATTAAAAGATATAATACTTAGAAGGTTTTGTTATCATCAAAACAAGTGGAAGGTTTATGATCAAGAGTTCAAGGACTAAACTCAAGAAGACAAATACTGATGCTGCAAAGATGAATGAATGTTTAGAAGACACAAGAAGATCATAGTTTGAAGACAAAGATGATGCTCATAATGTTTGAAGATTATCTTATCAGAAGAAGATCTACATATGAAGTGTTTGGCTACATTCAGTTGGATGCAAATACAAATTACCAAGTTCAATCCAAGGATGAAGGAAAGATTGAAGACATGTATTTCTAATACATCCAGTACAAAAGAAACAAGAAGACAACAAGTTATCATTTCTTGTTTAGGGGAGGATTGTTGGGAATTATTTGTTAAGTGTCAAGTACCGTTAGTGTATTTGAAGTACTGTTAGTGTTATGTAAGTACCATTAGTTTTAACGCGGTACATAGTAAGTACTGCTACTTATAAAGAAAGTACTGCTATGATGATTAGGATGAATATATCTTTGTATAAGATATGTCATAGTTATAGTTAGAGTATATCTTATGTGATATACCTAAATAGTTAGAATATTGATAATATATCGTCTGTGATATAGTTATCTTTATAGAATATTCTAAGGTTTCTAGGGTTCCTTGCTCTATAAAAGGAACATAGGTACAATGTCTTTTATGTACCTCATACAAGTCGATTAATAAGAGAATCGAATAGTTAAAAGTAATTATGTTCTTCTGTGCTTTATAAGTTAGATTCCGCATAACTTATTTAGTGTTTAGTAAGAGTGCTCAAAGTGTTTTAGTTTGATTACAAACTATTATACTAATTCTTAACAGAACATAGATCCAACCAAAGGGATCAACAATACGCCTTGCATACACGATTCATCAGATCCATGAATACAGCAGGCGCATTCGTTAATCCGAAAAGCATTACTTGAAATTCAAAATGTCCATATCAAATACGGAAAGCTGTTATAAGAATATCCTCTTCCCTAACTCTTAGTTGATGATACCCAGACCTCAAATCGATCTTCGAGTATACACTTGATCCTTTCAACTGATCAAACAAATCATCAATCCTCGGCAATGGATACCGATTCTTGACAGTCAATTTGTTAAGCTCTCGATAATCAATACACATTCTAAAAGAACCATCTTTCTTCCTAACAAACAAAACAGGAGCACCCCATGGCGACGAACTCGGTCTAATAAATCCCTTATCCATCAATTCCTTCAATTGATCAGATAATTCTTTCATCTCAGATGGAGCTAAACGATATGGTGCACGAGCAACTGGTGCAGCTCCCGGCACTAAATCAATACGAAACTCCACTTCACGATGCGGCGGTAATCCTGACAAATCTTCAGGGAAAACCTCAGGATACTCTCTAATAACAGGCACATCCTCCAGTTTCCTTTCATTCACACCATCATTAGTTATCTGGGCAAGAAACACATCACAACCTGCTTCTATATACCTCACCATCTTCAAACAAGAAACAATTCTCAAACGAGAAGTACATTCATCACCTTTCACAGTCAATACCCTATTCCTTTACGGATCTGGATTAATCTCTCTCTCTCTCCACAAACAATCACTGCATCGTTACCAACTAACCAGTCCATTCCAATAATCACGTGAAAAGATCCTAATTCTATGGGAATCAAATCAATACTAAACACATAATTACCTAACTTCAAGGAACAACCTTTCAGTATAGAACTAGTGCTTACAACCTTACCATTAGCTAATTCCACCTTATAACTTGTTTTCAATCTCACTGGTTCTGTATCCAATAGTTGACTGAATCTAACATCTACGAAACTTCTATCGGATCCAGAATCAAATAACACACTAGCATAACAAGCATCAAGTAAGAACGTACCAGTCACCACATTCAGCCCTTGAGGTTTGTCAGCATCTCCCACGACATAGGTTGGAGCAGCAGTCGCAGTAGCAACAGTAGCAACATTGCCTCCTTGTCGAGTGCCAACCCTCGGACAGTTCCCTTGCTTATGTCCACGGCCTCCACATCCAGAACAGTTAACTACCTTGACAGCATTGGCTCTAGTAGCCACACCCTTGTTCCTACAATCTGCCATCTTATGTCCGGCCTTCCTACACTTGTTGCAAGCAGGTGGACAATTTCCAACATGATACAGATTACATCGACCACACTTCGGGTTCACCTTGTTACCTTGGGTTCCAGTGGCAGCACGAACACCATCATTCCTTCTCAAATTGTATTGTTGATTCCTATTTAGTCCTTGGTTATTGTTGTTACGATAATCACCACGATTTTGTCCTTGGTTTGTGTGTGTAGCTTCCCACTTTCTCTTATTCCCCCAGCAATACTATCCTTTCGATCCTGCAGCTTTACATCCATCAAAGCATGAGCCATCTGAACAGCTTCATCAAATGACTTGGGTTTCGACGAAGTAGTCTCTCCCTTGATATTACTAGATAAACCTCTGATATACTGCTTCATCTTCTTTCGGTCATTAGCAAAAGCATCAGGACACAACAAACATAAATCATAGAATCTCCTTGTATAAGCCACAATATCATTGTTCCTCAGCACCAAATGCCTCAACTCATCCTCCAACTAACCTAACTCTTCCTCAGGACAAAACTTAATAGTTAACAGTCCCTTGGTCACAGTCCATGTTCTAGCATTAGCTTCAACCAAACCCACAGTAGCTACCTGACTATTCCACCATCTTAATGCATCATCCTGAAAAGTAGCTGCAGCAAATTTCACCTTACTAGCTTCTGAACATCCACTAATTTCAAAAGTACTTTCAATCTTTTCAATCCACCTTCTTAATTCCAAAGCACCACCAGTACCACGAAATTGGGTAGGTCCACATTTCATGAAACTAGCATAAGAACATTCCTTCTGAATCTGCTGAACAACAACATTACCTCCAGCTTGTTCTGCAGCATTTCCTCCCACTGGTTCATTGGTATTACCTGCAACTGGATTTGTAGCATTCCCTCCAACTTGACCAGCAGCATTCCTATTCTCAGCCTCTTGGTTCCTTGCAGCATATTCAGCTTCCAGTGCTCTAGCAATAGCTTACTCAATCATGGTATTAACAGTAGCAGTTGTCAATTTAGGCGGCATGTTTTAGGAAACTAACCAAACAACAATTTAGTAAAGTCAAAAAAATGCCTCCTAACTCCTTCCTGTGATGACACAGAAGAAAAAGAACAAGTAAGTATTCATATCAAGATAAGAAGAAGGATTTCTCTATCAAGATGTAACATGGATACTACATGCACCAACAACACGGTCCACAATGAATCATTAACCAAATCACAAAAGAACTAATAAGACAAATCATAAGTCATAAAGGTAATTTGTGTTTCATTAGAAAATTTCCACAAAATCGTGACAAGTAATGTCACTACAACCCTTCATCACGGCAAACTTAAAAGTCATTAAGTTTCATCATAAACTACAGTACCAGTCTACTTAATTTCTATTACAACAAGGCTAATAAAAACAACATAAGAAAACTAAACATCTGATCCCCGCAGCTTCTTGTACATCGGCTCATCATCGATGCTGCTATCATCTTCCTTAGAGTCTTCCTCCACTTTTTCCTTTCCCTTTCGACTTCATCCTTCACTTGGCTTCACCAACACCTGAGCTTCAACCTAACTTGGCACATCACAAATCACCACACCTCGACTAGGAAAAGATCTCATCGGCAAACCCCACGCATTCAACCTTGCATTCGTTTCTTGCTCCTCACGAAACCTTTCAAATTGCCCACTCAAATTCAACACCATTGATCTTAATCTAACAACTTCATCCATTTCCCTTGCTCTAACATACTCTGATCTCTTCACACTAATAACAAACCTGTCATACCTCTTTTCATTCTGCTCGAACCTTCTAATCACACGGGTTTCAACTAACTACCTTTGAAACAAAGATCTATCAAACTTTTTGAGAAACCAGAAAATATCATCATAAGACCTAGGACCTGGACAATAAACCTTAGATATGCCATCATGAATAGATCGGCACTAGTAGCATTACTCGACACAAAAAGAACATCATCCCTAGCAAATGCAATCCCAGGCAAACTGCTCAAATAAGCATCACAAGTAGGCGTCAAAGAACGTACAACAGGTCGCTGATAGTCCTGAACAGTCTGTGGCACAACATTAACTCTTGGAACATAACTACCTTGAATCACTTCAGGCTCGGTCTGTCCAACTGCAGTAGGAGCAATTCCATCATCTAAATACTCATAAGGCTCCTCATCGTCACTAGCACCAAAGTTATCTACTTCCTCACCGTCTAATACATCATTCATGTTAATCCATCCATCCTCGCGAGGTATACCAGCCATTTTCAACAATTATAAGGGTTCAAGGATACTTAAGGTCATTGTTAACAAAACAAAAATTAGTATGCAATACTTATGAAAATGTTATATGTAATCCATGCTATGCAACACAATGCAAATGAAGTTTATGCAATGCTCGCAAAAAAATATGATACTGACAAACACTCAGCGTACTTTCAATAATTCCAATACAATATCGTATTATTTACTTAATAAGTACTCGGGAATTCATTTCATTTATGAGGGATACATCTATAATACAAAACAAAACTAAAAGTGATCATACCGGAGCGTTGCAGAGAAGTTGTGTGCTTTTGAAGAATAAATACTTTCGACACCAAACTTATAGTTTAGGACAATTTTCAAAATCGACCCAGTTCTTTATAACTTGTAGCTCTGATTACCAATCTCTAACACCCCCAATTTACATTGCACAGCAGAAATACACAATTGGGTGCTAGAAACAAGCATCGTCACACAAGATATATTGAACGACTCAAAAGAGAGACGTTTACACATAAAATATAAACAAGATTTTTACAATAAGTCTAAAACATAATTTCATCCCATAATGTAATAAAACGACACCAGAGTAAAGCGTTTAGTCCCCACTGATCTCGACCAGCAAACTAATAGGTTTTAGTACAGTACATAAACATTTAACGAATTGTTCAACAGTAAAAGGATATAAATAGTTTTAGACCAAGAATATTCCAAAATCCAACCCACAACATCCACAGCAAAGCTCCGCCATCCATCACTTTCGATTACCTGAAACACATGCTAAAACGAGTCAAAAATAATATTGAGTGAGTCCATAGGTTTATCAAATCACATTTGAACACAAGAAGAAAATCAATCATAATCATTTATAGAATTGTCGTACACACAATCTATTTCAAGGTAACACATTGCATTTAAGCTCATGACACCGACCCCTTAACCAAATAGTCACCCACGCCAAATTCCATCATGACTAGAATAAAACCATTGCCCTTCTAGGATATCAGTTGCTAGAATACCACATTCTTAATCTCCTAAATTATCCTTCCCAGAGGTTACTAAGCGTAATGCCCTGGTCTCAGATAGGGTGGTCAACCCAATAGCAATATCATTCGAATAAGCGGCTATTCCCAACTCACAACATCAAGTCAGAATATATTTAACGGCTCATGAATTTAGGGTCTTTAGCAACAAGGTACTCAATACAATGTAAACAACATAGGAAACATTTGGGTCCAACAATTAATCATGACTTGTGTTCATTTATTTTCAAATAGCATGTATCCCCCTCGCGGGTAATAAAACATTTAGTATCTAGCATGAAAAGCGAGGCTACAGACTCACCTTAGTATAAGAGACCTAACGAGATGATCGTCGATGATAGAGGATGCCTTTCAAACACGAGAACCGCTACCTATCAAATAAGGCGCGTTCATTAATAATGACTCGAGAAATAAATCATACATAACATTATCAAACTCAAACTCAAAAAATCACAATAAACTCGAGAGAAAACGATAAAAGTAACTCTATTACACTCTTCTATACATTTACTTTACCATTATACACTTTCGACAAAATCCGCCGGCACATACTACATGTACTAGCTTATTTACCCCTTTTAGACTCGTCAGACGTTTATGAAACGACTCGAGGAACTAATTTACTATCTATATAAATTCATCCAACAAGTTTATCAAATGAAATTACTTTTAAAGTTCTTTACACGACTCATCTTCAAACTACAAAATCCGGACAGTTTTACGTTAACAATTCATACAACCGTTTTAACTTCTTTAAACGACTCCATTTACAAAACCGACACTTGGGTTTGAAAATAAATTCACCCTCTAGGGTTTACACTTCATCATCAGTATGTGACTCATTTCAAAACTTCAATTTATAGTCTCCGAGAATTGATCCAAATATCGACAACAACAATATGTAGTGCCGATACTCGTCTCCCGGTACACGAATAATCAAAACATCATAACTTCGCGCTCGTTTGGAGCTAGAAGCTCTACTTATATCAAATCGAAGCTAATCGGAATCTCTACAACCCTAGGCTATTAGTTAAACCATAATCACAACATAAGATACTCAAAAATACAGTTTTACCCACTGATGTAAAACACCTTTCTAAAACTTGTATAAAATCATGTTTTTAGTTAAAACCAACCATAGTTATGATCATCCCGTAACCCTAACACTAACATATATCAACTATAACACTTGGATCATCATCAAAATCATAACCCTCAAATCAAAATCAAATTTTTAAAAAAACTTTAGAATAAAAACCCTTTTGATCATCATAAAAACTACATGCATGATCATAATTCTCACCTACCAAACGTAAAAAAATAATCATCTTTCATGTACCCAAAATTAGTACCAAAATGATCTCCTTACAAGTTTGAAGATTGGTCTTGTGTTAGTTTAGCTTAGATCATCATAGATTTTGAGTAAAAATTTATTGAAGTTGGATTTTGGGTGAAGAGACGGTCACGTCAAGATTAAAAAAAAGAAGAGAGAGTAAATTTTTTTAGTTAGTGGATTGTGTGTGTTTTGTGTGAAAAAAATGATCTTATATATAGTGGTTGAGGGACCATTGTTGTCAATTTGCAATAGTTATGGCTCAAAATGAATTTAGTTAGCTAAAAAGCGGGAAATAACTATTAGTCAATTTTGAAAATATTTACGGGGCTCGGGTTTCATAAAGATACTTTTAAAAAGTTAAAACGTACCTCAAATATAATAATATCGACTTCCGACTCGACTTAACACGTCATTTAAAAAGAATACATCAAAAATGACAAACATCAAACAACCGACAATAAAACGTAAAATATTTGGCATCCATCGACATCACGCTTGCTAATACTCCTTATACTTATTAAATATAAAATATAAGCCTTCCAACATCGGTTTACACTTAAACCTCCATAATAAATATCATTTAAACTCATCAAAAATTTCAAAAATAGTCATAAAATAAGATTAAGCAATGACCTCGGTTTCAGGTTATCACAAGAACGGTTTTAAAGATGATGATTTTAACGATAAAGAATATGTGTAACTAATTCAAAAGGGTATGCGTAAATTGATGGATGAAAAACCACTTTGGGATATATTCGGTGAAACAAGTGAACGACCAATTCTGAAGGGCGACGTTAGTGCCATCACGACAATGACAAAAATGGACGCGTCTGCACCACCTTCGAAGGACCACGTTTCTGAGGCTTCAACTTCTAACTCCATCGAAGTGCCTCCATTTCCTAGCCCAACACCCGTTGAGGCTAAAGGTTTCATCTACATCAATCCTCTCGTCTTAGAAAAGTCACCTAAGCATATTCATTCGACTTGTAAGACCATGGTTGTGAGTGCTCACATCGACTCTTTCTTTGATGATGACGATGGCGATTTTGCCGAGATTGATCACGTACTTCGAAATCTACATGCCCTTTTTGAGGATTCTCCTAAAGACCTCTTCACATGTGAAGTACGATGATTACAAGTTTGATCCCGAGATTTAGGAAATCATTAAATGAGAGCTAGCTCTTTTGCCTCCACTTCCACCTACAAGTGAGGTCGATCTTTCCAAAATTGAGGTGAACTTAATGAGTTGGAACGTCTTATTTTCGATGACGAACCAACTCATATGACCACCAAAAATCCAATTATTGAGGAGTTACCTAATCAACACTCCTCAAATGAGAATTACGTTTACCACATTTGTGAGGATTTAACTTATCAACAATCCCCACCAATGAATTATGGTTTCGTGCTTGATCGTGATCTTTTCGAGAGAGTTTCTATGATACTCAAGGAGGGGAATGACAAACATTGGTTTGACAAGCCTATCTTTGATGAGGAAATCGATGAGATCGACGTTCTTGAGGATGACGAATATATAGACCCCGAGGGGCGGTGTTCTTTGTTAACAAACGTTTTGAGAACTTATACAATCCACCACCCCCTAACCACGACTTAAATGTGAGGATTTTTAGCGTCTCCAATTTTGAATTAGAAACACCAAATATTTTCGACATAATTCAATCGGGTTTTCATAATGAGTTTTTGAATGATGAAAAAGGAAAGGATTTTAAAAATGTTCTAAAAGATTTTTCTACATGTTTAACTCCGTCATCACATCGTTTTATGAGTGCTACCACCTCGTCTACTCCTTTTGACGACGGTTGGTGTGGATTTAGTGTGGGGGAAGCCCCTTATGTTCCCTCCCATTTCTCCACCGAGGACGAGATTTACGATCCTGGAATTGCTTGTAAAGGGAAATCTCGGTCTTCCACCAATGCAATAAATGGAAATCTTATTCATTTGCTTGGTGTTAGTCTACCTCGAGTAGCTCATAAGTTTGCCTTACCCATTACCCCACCTTTCTATTTCTCATCTCTTTTCTTCTACCTCTTTGAGGTTCTAGCACATGTTGAAGTGGCGTTGGTTCGTTTATCCTATGAAAACGAGGACGCCATCTTCGATCCCGGTATTTTATATCATAAAAGGACTTAGTCCTTAGTACCGGTTGCTTTTGGGCATTGTTTATCATGTAAGCCCCACCAAAAATGACCATACCATGATTATCCCTAAATGATCACATTTATGGGGATTCGAGTCGATCTTTTGACTCGGTTATCAAAAACAAGGTGCCTCATGGGGGATTCTCATGCTTATCCTTGTAAATATTATCGTTTTTCTAATAGTGTAATGAGGGGACTTGTGCTCTTCTGTAACAACCGTGGTTTTGAGGTTCGTCACTTGGTCTTACTTTTAGGTTATTTTATGTGTGCTTACTTGATTTGTGTGATTACGTGTTTATTTTGGGTGATTGAGGTTGGTGTGGTCATCGTTTATGAGTATAGAAGTACTCATAAGTAAATCGAGGAACGGTTATTTCATGTTCATGAGCTCACAAGTGGTGACTATGAGATGAAAATGGTGATATTTTGGTGTTTACGTATACGTATAAGTATTATAGTAATAGTATTTTTTTTAGGATTTACGGTTTAGCATTTAGAGGTCTCGGGTGAGGTAATTATTCATATGAATATTTTTCGGGATGGTTTTAAGTCATTTAGGACTTAGTTATGAAGTTTATTTCAAAATTTGAGATTTTTTATAAAAGTGTATATTTTACGTCTTTTACGGTAAAACGCGTAAATTTGACTAGTTTTACGGTTTTGGGGTTTTGGGAGTTTTAAGAGCTGAAATAAATTAAGGTAAATTAAGGTAATATTAATAAGATATTAATTAACAATAAAAAGAAAAAAAATAAAGAAAAAAACAAAATTAGGGGTGTTTGGGTCGGTTTAGAAGAGAAACAAAAGGAAAAAAAGGAAAGTGGGCTTTGGGTTGGACTAGGATTCACCCATACCCTATATAATGTATATACTAAACCAAATTCATTATTTTTTTCTCCTGGAGATGAAGGAAATTCGTGAGTATTATAAAAAAATTAGGGTTCTTCATAAAATTTGGGGGTTTTCATAAATCCAAGGTAAATCTTCAAATCCCTTTTTAATTAAATTGTTTTTATGTTTTCTTTAATAATCTTATGATGGATTTAGGTTAGGGTTTAATATAAAAACAGTGAATTAATGTTGTATTAATCATAATATGATGATTACATAAATTAGGGCTTGTAATTAGAGGGATTAGGGTTAATTAATGAGGTTGATTTTGTTAAACCCGTTTTTTTAAAACTGGGCAGATTTTGAGTCAATTGTTTTGATCATATCAGGAGTTCTATAAACTCTTATTTTACGATCCAAGTACCCCTGGAAAGCTATTTGAAGTGGCTTTCCAATGCAAGAAACTAGAACTAAATTAGAGGTCGGAAAGTGGGTCAAAAACAGGTTACAACAGTCGGAGGTCAAAACAGTTTTGAATTCAGCCTGTTTTCTTTTTAAGTTTTGGGTTGTTTGGGGCACTTAGGGTTGCATTGGGATCTTCTCACGAACGTGAGAGATGGTTTATATATTTTATTTAATATCTACACTTGGGCTAAGGTGGAGGTTTAGGGTAAGACCCCTTAATGGTAACAAACTTTTAGTACGTTTAAAATCAGGAAATCTGGAATGACAAAAGTAGATATGTATATATCGGGGCTCTAAAAGTAGCTTTAAGGTTAGGGCAAGCGGGAGGTGTTAGCCAACATACGTAAGGGTATGAATATTTCTTTTACAGAAACAATGAGTATGTTTAAGTGGAAGTTGGACTTAAAGTTTTGAGACCTAAAAACTGGGACTGTTTTGGGTAAAATATGAACGGGATAGTTATTAAACTTAACCAAGTTAAGGACTTGTTAAGGAAGGGTAATGGGGTGATTAGAGCTTGTCAATGAGGTAAATATGTGGGAATAGGCTAGATGTCCATCATAGGTTAATGAGCCATCTTATTGATTGGTTCGTGTATTAATTGCGTGTTTTTGGTTTGTTAGCTTGTTGCTAGTGCAAGGACTTGTGAAGAAGCAATCAGGTGAGTTTCATAGTCCCATGTTTAATATTGATTTTGACTTCCAGATGGGATGGAAGAGACACTGTGTTGAGTTATTTTCTAAATTGATGTTGTGAATGTGTTTGTGATTTGAGATGGATTTGTGTGTACATTATGTGATTAACTGCTATGTGATTTTTGATTATGTATGATTTGGATCGGGGGACACGTGCCGTCTCAGTTATTGTGGTTTGACAAGGTAGTGGCCTTGTGGTTTGACAAGGTAGTGGCCTTGTGGTTTGACAAGGTAGTGGCCTTGTGGTTTGACAAGGTAGTGGCCTTGTGGTTTGCCAAGGTAGTGGCGTTGGGATAGGTACATAGGGTGATCATCTAAGGTACCATGATGTTGTTTGGCAAGGTAGGAGCCTTGGATTGGTTTGGTATGATTGGTCTTGATTGATAGTTGTTAATACATAATTGTAACACATTGTCCATATGTTCTTTTGTTAATGATTGTTATTCACAGCTTATAACTGTTTTAGCGTTGGAGTCTAAACCTATGACTCTCACCAACTTTATGTTGACGTGTTTTAGTGTCTCTTTCAGGTGATACTATGGTTAAGCATGAGAACATAAGTGGCTAGGATGGGAGAAGCTTAGGATTGCATATAGAAGGAGAATCCCCGTTTCCTTCTTAGTTTTATTTGATTGTTCATATTAATAAGTGATACTGTTGGCACCTATATGTTTGTTTGTTTGTGTTAGTTGTTTGTCTTGGGTAAGAGGTAGGACTGTTACCTACTTACCTAGACTCCTGCATTGTTGAGATATTGTCATGACATTTGTGTCACCATTTTATGACATTTCTTATATCATTTAGTTATCTCTATAGACACGCTATTGTTGTGATGATATCCATTCGTCGCGCCCCATATTCCGCCATGGTGGGGTGTGACAGAATGGTATCAGAGCCAATGGTTATAGAGAATTAGGTTGCCTAGTCGTGTATCCTAGTCTATAGCTTAAGGGTCCCTGCATATAGGCGTCATAGGAGTATGTGTGCATTTTATAGCAATTGATGTGTTTAAATATTATTTTCACAGTATTTGTTAGGTTATGAACTATTATGGTTCATACTTAACTACATGTTATTTTCTTTTGGAGTTGTGAGTAGTGCGGGTTTAACCATAATCGTCCACGCTAGTCACTGTTGTATTTTGCTTAAATGGTACATTATAGTACATAATTTAGTACAAGGTAGTTTCTATCTTTTATCGAGTTATTCTACATACCTGAGGTATGTTATTTTTCTTTTGATGTTTAAGTCATGTTCCCTAAGAATCGTGTGGTGGTTCGAGTTACTAGGAGTAGGTGGATAGGAAGGGTTTTAAGATGTTTTCCACTCTTACGGGCGACATGACTTATAACTGATTATGTTTTTGTTTTGGATTTAGTCTAGGCTATTTTAGCTAGACTATGGATTTCGGTATTCCAAGAGTTTTATTATGTTATTTTTATAGTTGGAGTTTTGGACCTTATTGGTTATGTGGTTATGAGCTTATGTGAGTATATGGGTTTATGTGTTATATGTTGTATTGATTCTTATAAGTGTCATCATAGGAGGGAGTGCATTGGGGAAAGGGTAATTGTATAAGTATGGTGGCCAACATAGTTATACAAGTACCACAACTTCAATGGGTTCTCAAGTATGATTGCATGAAAGAGGGTTAGTACATGCTTGTATATGATGAGATGTAGAATTTGGGTATACGTATAATATATGGGTTTATGTAATAGCTGCCTATGATATGGCTATTGTTCTTTTTGTGTTTTATGTTTTGGGTTATAGTTGTGGTGTGTGATTATGGGGTCACACGATATGGTTTGGTTTTGGAGGTGGGCATTATGCCTTGTTGTGGCACGGTGAGATGGTGATTAGTCGTGTGGAAAAACGAGTGTATGACGCGATTGGTTGATCTGACATGTATGGTAACGAGTATGTTTTGGGTGATTTAATAGGTATATATATGTGGATGTATATATACTACTATGTGTTAAGTTATGGTATATGGTCGTTCACTAGTTATTATAACTTGAACGTACCTTGTGTTTGTTCGTGTTTTATGGTGCTGGAGTTGATGGAGTTTCAACAACGTTTCGAATTTTTTTGAACTGTGTCTTGTAGCGTATTCTTTGAGTTCATATTTCACGTGTACGTTTTAAAATGTTGTTCTATGTTTTAAGTCCGATGAAATAAATGGAGATTTCTTTTGGGATAATGAAATCTTTTGGGTTGATTCTTACATTTCTTTTGGTTGGTATATGGAAAAGCGGGGACTTGGAAATCTACTATAGAGTTAGATAGTTGGTTGTATTCGGTAAAATTAGGGTAAGGTGTTGGAGTCATGTTTGAAACAAGATGTAACATAAGTTTTTTTTATCAACACTTATTTATTTCAGATTCTAAAAGACTTTCGTTAAAATAAAGCGAAGTAAAATTTCTTTCTACTTACATAGTTTATATAATTGGATTTAACCGATTCATGTCATTTATAGTTATTAATACAAGGTTAAAAGGAGTTTATGAATATTTCACATACAATTATATCTTTCATTGAAAAGGATTGCATTGATCACTAAGTCTATTCTTTAGTTTTTAAAACAACTAGCATAAAATTGCTTTGGTCATAACTTGTTCGTTTTTAAAGCTTTTTGGGTGATTCAAAAGCCTAAAATTATGTATTCGGAACGTACTTTTCAAATATTCAGAATGTATAGTCATGGGAGGTCAGTGGAATGGTCGGAATTGTTGTACAAGTGTCGGGTTCAAGGTTGAGTTTGAATAGTAGTTTTATTTTTATGATTTGGGATGCACGGGATACCTAGTCTTTTAGTTGAGTTTTGAGATTGCCTAGAAGGTTATTTGTAGATTGTTTGAGTCACATAGATGAGGGAGGTAATAATAAAAAAATAAGATATAAATTCTTTTGGAAAAGTCGATCTTTTGCACTGTTTAAATAATATGTCGCGGGGCGTAATATGTTTGGTTACCATTGGGTGTTGCTTGGATTATTTTTCGTTGTCATGGGTCATTTTGAATTGATACACGTTCTGGGTTTGAGTTTTCTTTTGAGTCTCGTGGTTTTTGACTTGTTTAACTGGTGCACGTGAAATGTCGTTAGTTATCCGTGGGTTTGATTCATTGATCATATCTGGTGGATTCAGGATGTAGTTTTTGTTTCGTATTGTTCGGGGGTGTTGAGGTAGTCGTATGAAAGACTTGGTTGTGCCTACACGATTAAGTAGGTGACCATGAGAGAACGGTCGGAATGCCCTTAGTGGGGAGGAAAGGAGTTCGTAGACGAACTAATGTGGTCATGAGGTCTCTTAGGAGTACCAGGGAGATAAATAGAGGTTTGTGTAATGTATGGATATTGGCACAAGTAACGTGCCATAGAGAGTGTTGGAAGGGGATATTGTTCGTAAGGCATGTATGTTTTCCGAAAATTTCCAGAAATTTAGTAGGTTTGCCTAATATTTTGAGATAGAACCATGAATAGAGCAAGTAGGAGAAGTGAGAGGAGTTGCAGTTAGTGATTTTCCAGGAAAAATTTTGATGGAATGATTTCAAGAACAAGAGTTAATGGAAATTGCAACAGATGCAAGGTAAAAGTTGAGTTGCTTGGTAGTAGATTAGATGTGGAAAGCGGTTAAGTGGTATGATGAGAGGAAGCATTGGTCTTTTAAAATGCGTGTAGAATTTCGCAAGTGGAACAAGGTAGGAATCTATTCGTATTGTCGCTAAGAGAGGGTGCAAGGAGGACATAGTGAAACTGCTAAGGATGTTGTATGAACGCTTTGGGTTTACGGTTATGCATTTGGCTTCGCCAAAGCACTAGCGGTATTCATGGTGTCAATGAACAAAGTGTGCGTGAACGTGTATAAACAAGTTGTCATCGGGAGCATCGACGACATCTTGATATACTCAAATCTGAGAAGGAGAGTGAGGCGAATTATGTGTTGGTTTTGGAGTGGAATTATACGTGAGATTTTCAAGTGTGAGTTTTAGTATTAAGTCTACCATGATGAGTAGTTAGAGATGATGGCATATCATGGAACCAGCAAGGGGCGAAGTGAAGAAGGATGAGGAAGCATTTTGGAGGCTGAAGAGGTGGATTGGATAATGAGCCGATCTTGGCATTATCGGAAGGGTTGGATGAATTCGCGAAGCATGACGATACATGGAGCAAGGATTTGGACGCGTACGAGGACGACAAAGAAAGGCGATCACTATACGTTGCAGGAACGGAAGATTTGGAAGAACTGGATAGACTTAGTTAGTGGAGCTGGATTGTTATATCTGCCTAGAATGCTAGAGGAATTTGGTGTATGAGACGTGGAGAATGATCTATACGGATCATGAACGTCTCCAACACATACTCAATCATCTTGATTGAACATTTGACAAAGGTGATGGGTGGAGTTAAGAGG
Source organism: Glebionis coronaria (assembly GCA_025667525.1). Lineage (NCBI taxonomy): Eukaryota > Viridiplantae > Streptophyta > Magnoliopsida > Asterales > Asteraceae > Glebionis > Glebionis coronaria. Next base: position 23,674,855 of record CM046876.1, read on the forward strand.
TGAAAGAAAATTTCAAGGCCAAGTACCATTTGGGAAAGGCAAGCATGGTTGATGAGACATGGAATAAGAAGAATGAAGTGAAGCTGAGACGAGCTTGAACTATATGGATGACGTATTAGGGTAGTTTGGATGGAGGATGTAGGTTGCACGAGTTGAGTTGTCTAAAGTAGAGAACGCGTCAACATGTATGTTGCGTGGCTTGGACAATCATATGGAGATAGGAACCGGAGGTAAAACTTTGGTAGAGCTTAATGAGTAGAATAAAGCACAACGCAGGCTAATACTGTCGTAGTGTGGAAAAGGAAATGGCACCGACCTATACTGATTGTTTGGGAGGCTTAGTGTCGATAATCGAATGGATGAGGAGTTATAGGTGTGCTATGCCATAGGGATGAAGGGCTTGGTCTAACTGAGACAAGATGAAGAAAAGTGAGAAAAAAGCGTATATGTGCTACTAATGAGCAATCCAAATTTAATGGAAGTGTTGATATAGAGTTTTGTAGGTCCATTTATGATCTTTGTAAAGATCGGACCATTAGCTTATGAGCATAGAATTACCTGGGGGAAATGAGTTGTATACATGATACATTTCATGTATTGAGGTTGGTAAAGGTTGTTTGAGAATGCATTTTTCATGTACGGTTATTCGGGATTTGTATTAATAAGAGTCTTTGTTTTTATCAAAGAGTCATCTGTGAGATTTATTGACTGTGAGGTCAAGAGTTTGGCAATGAGTTTAATTATTTTTGGTTTGTATATGTGGTATTTTGAAACATGAATTAAATTTCACGTGGAAATGAGGGGAGTTCGTTTAGAACAAGTATCCTCATGTGATTTGTTGTTTGTGTGTTTGATCCTAAGGAGTAAATCTCGGGACGAGATTTCTCTTAGGAGGGAGTGATGTAACAACCGTGGTTTTGAGGTTCGTCACTTGGTCTTACTTTTAGGTTATTTTATGTGTGCTTACTTGATTTGTGTGATTACGTGTTTATTTTGGATGATTGAGGTTGGTGTGGTCATCGTTTATGAGTATAGAAGTACTCATAAGTAAATCGAGGAACGGTTATTTCATGTTCATGAGCTCACAAGTGGTGACTATGAGATGAAAATGGTGATATTTTGGTGTTTACGTATACGTATAAGTATAATAGTAATAGTATTTTTTTAGGATTTACGGTTTAGCATTTAGAGGTCTCGGGTGAGGTAATTATTCATATGAATATTTTTCAGGATGGTTTTAAGTCATTTAGAACTTAGTTATAAAGTTTATTTCAAAATTTGAGATTTTTTATAAAAGTGTATATTTTACGTCTTTTACGGTAAAACGCGTAAATTTGACTAGTTTTACGGTTTTGGGGTTTTGGGAGTTTTAGGAGCTGAAATAAATTAAGGTAAATTAAGGTAATATTAATAAGATATTAATTAACAATAAAAAGAAAAAAAATAAAGAAAAAAACGAAATTAGGGGTGTTTGGGTCGGTTTAGAAGAGAAAAAAAAGGAAAAAAAAAGGAAAGTGGGCTTTGGGTTGGACTAGGATTCACCCATACCCTATATAATGTATATACTAAACCAAATTCATTATTTTTTTCTCCTGGAGATGAAGGAAATTCGTGAGTCTTATAAAAAAATTAGGGTTCTTCATAAAATTTGGGGGTTTTCATAAATCCAAGGTAAATCTTCAAATCCCTTTTTAATTAAATTGTTTTTATGTTTTCTTTAATAATCTTATGATGGATTTAGGTTAGGGTTTAATATAAAAACAGTGAATTAATATTGTATTAATCATAATATGATGATTACATAAATTAGGGCTTGTAATTAGAGGGATTAGGGTTAATTAATGAGGTTGATTTTGTTAAACCCGTTTTTTAAAAACTGGGCAGATTTTGAGTCAATTGTTTTGATCATATCGGGAGTTCTATAAACTCTTATTTTACGATCTAAGTACCCCTGGAAAGCTATTTGAAGTGTCTTTCCAATGCAAGAAACTAGAACTAAATTGGAGGTCGGAAAGTGGGTCAAAAACAGGTTACAACAGTCGGAGGTCAAAACAGTTTTGAATTCAGCCTGTTTTCTTTTTAAGTTTTGGGTTGTTTGGGGCACTTATGGTTGCATTGGGATCTCCTCACGAACGTGAGAGATGGTTTATATATTGTAGTTAATATCTGCACTTGGGCTAAGGTGGAGGTTTAGGGTAAGACCCCTTAATGGTAACAAACTTTTAGTACGTTTAAAATCAGGAAATCTGGAATGACAAAAGTAGATATGTATATATCGGGGCCTTAAAAGTAGCTTTAAGGTTAGGTCAAGTGGGAGGTGTTAGCCAACATACGTAAGGGTATGAATATTCCTTTTACAGAAACCATGGGTATGTTTAAGTGGAAGTTTGACTTAAAGTTTTGAGACCTAAAAACTGGGACTGTTTTGGGTAAAATATGAACGGGATAGTTATTAAACTTAACCAAGTTAAGCACTTGTTAAGGAAGGGTAATGGGGTGATTAGAGCTTGTCAATGAGGTAAATATGTGGGAATAGGCTAGATGTCCATCATAGGTTAATGAGCCATCTTAGTGATTGGTTCGTGTATTAATTGCGTGTTTTTGGTTAGTTAGCTTGTTGCTAATGCAAGGACTTGTGAAGAAGCAATCAGGTGAGTTTCATAGTCCCATGTTTAATATTGATTTTGACTTTCAGATGAGATGGAAGAGACACTGTGTTGAGTTATTTTCTAAATTGATGCTATGAATGTGTTTGTGATTTGAGATGGACTTGTGTGTACATTATGTGATTAACTGCTATGTGATTTTTGATTATGTATGATTTGGATCGGGGGACACGTGCCGTCTCAGTTATTATGGTTTGACAAGGTAGTGGCCTTGTGATTTGACAAGGTAGTGGCCTTGTGGTTTGACAAGGTAGTGGCCTTGTGGTTTGACAAGGTAGTGGCCTTGTGGTTTGCCAAGGTAGTGGCCTTGGGATAGGTACATAGGGTGATCATCTAAGGTACCATGATGTTGTTTGGCAAGGTAGGAGCCTTGGATTGGTTTGGTATGATTGGTCTTGATTGATAGTTGTTAATACATAATTGTAACACATTGTCCATATGTTCTTTTGTTAATGATTGTTATTCACAGCTTATAACTGTTTTAGCGTTGGAGTCTAAACCTATGACTCTCACCAACTTTATGTTGACGTGTTTTAGTGTCTCTTTCAGGTGATACTATGGTTAAGCATGAGAACATAAGTGGCTAGGATGGGAGAAGCTTAGGATTGCATATAGAAGGAGAATCCCCGTTTCCTTCTTAGTTTTATTTGATTGTTCATATTAATAAGTGATACTTTTGGCACCTATATGTTTGTTTGTTTGTGTTAGTTGTTTGTCTTGGGTAAGAGGTAGGACTGTTACCTACTTACCTAGACTCCTGCATTGTTGAGATATTGTCATGACATTTGTGTCACCATTTTATGACATTTCTTATGTCATTTAGTTATCTCTATAGACACGCTATTGTTGTGATGATATCCATACGTCACGCCCCATATTCCGCCATGGTGGGGTGTGACATCTTCCAACCTTTGTTTCGTGGTTGTTTGTGATTGTGATTCATTAGGTTCATCGTCATCATTAAAGCCTATCGTTTTCGTTTTATGGATCACTCGACCTTTGATCGTTGACTTTGGAGATTCCTATACCCGATGATATCCTTTTATGTTCTAACGTTTATCTTATTAGCATAATTTATAAACTGGTTTTAGGTTATTCATTACCCTTTCCATGCTCGAGATTAAGCATTCGACTTCGTCTCTAGTATGGGGGTGTTTTCACCCCTAGACTCGAAACATTGAGGTCAATGTTTAGTTTTAGTATGGGGGTGAGTAGATACTTCACCTTGCTTACGTCAATATGCAATATAATATTCGTCTTTTTGTTATCGTTTTGTTGCAAATAAGGCTAAAAATGGCCAAATTTTAAAATTTTTCGTATTTTTCGTAAGTGTTTAAGACACGAATGGACGTTTTCCGATGGTAAGAATAAGAGTAATTTTTTACTCGACCGTGCGTGTTGAGCACTTAGCTTTGATTCTTAAATGAGGACGAGAAATGACAAAGTTATTTATAAGTCTCGTAATCTTTCAGGATCTCATGTGTAGTAATTATTAGCTTATTCTCCCCACGCTTTTATAATAAATTGTTAATAAATATTGATTTTGCGGTTTAGTCACTATTGTTGGTTTCTAATTTGTTTTAGTAGCTTCCATGTAATTAAATTGGGAAAACATTAAGGTATCGCCAGCATCACGGTTTTAAAGTATTGCCAACCCGAATAATCGAAAGCTTCTCCTAATAACAAGATTTCAAGTGCTCACCTAAATTAAGCAAAAATTTGAAGCTCACAGGGCCGAAAAATCTATGCCCAAATTGAAAGTGAATCAAGCCTTAATCTTTGAAGCTTTAAAGATCCAAAATTCGCTTTAGCGTGAGGATATACGTCAAGTCATAATAAAACCACCGATGATGGCGGATAATAAAAGACAAGGGCAAGACCAAAGTCATAATAAAAGCTTCATGGCGAAGTTGAATAAAAGATGGAGGTAAACCATGATAATATAACCACCGATGATGGCGGATAATAAAAGTCATGGTAATAAGTCTCATGTTCAAAACCGTTCTAAAATCGTGTTTATCGATCCTTTTTGTTGACTTAATTTTTTGACATCGTTGTCTATTAGGGTGAATTATTAATTCAATAATTTTTGTTACACCGTTAAGACTCTATTTTTAGACCTAATCTCTGTTCACGCATAAGTCAATGATGTATCCTCGTGATCATTAAGACAAAAATAAAATATAAGAGATACCAATTAGGAATAAGGGAGTCTAGGTATATAATTAACACTCATGAGATATGATTGTGTTGCTAACTTATAATAACAATGATCTCGTTACACGCTTAGCATGGAATTGTGTGAAAATTGAGGATGACGAACTTATCTCTATGAGGCATTCACGTTTTCTTATTCTTTGATCCTAAAAGTTACTTAATCGTGATGAAAACAATACATTATGTCTAAAACATGTGTAGTAGTTTATAAAAGTTTACGTTTTCAATAAATGTCACATAAAAATGAATTTTTGAGGTGCTATGATACTTAATTCTAGAATTGCGTGAGGCCATGGAATGGTTTAGTATGGGGAGTGATGAGACTGCTTTTATACATAGTCTCATCGTCCAAATCGGGCTTAAAACGCTTAAAATATCATCAAAATACCCAAAAATGTACTTGTGTTTGTTCATTGTGTATTTTAAGTACGGATATCGTGAAATCAACAAAAGATCACAATATTCAAGCAAAACCGAACACGAGAAACGTAGCCGCACAAAGAACCGGACCCGAATGTTGATTTTACTTTAAAGTCCTTGAAGTTTGAATATTTGGCAAGAATGGTCCCTTAACTTTTGAAGACTTATCAATTTTGACCCTTGTAAATCTCAATTATTACAATATTGGTCCTCAAGTTTCAATATTATACCATTATGGCCCTTGAAGAATGTTGATATTTCATTTATAACCCTAGAAACAAGTTTATAAAACTTGTTGTGGCCAAAGTCTAAAAAAGAAAAGTTTGATTACAAAGGGTTTTGTCTTTGAGCTGTTTATTAACAAAGAGACAAGAGAATGGAAGTATAAGGCCCATTTGTGGCTAGACAGCCAAACCCACACAACCAACCACCATCTGCCACGTCTACCACCCCACCAATCAAACCACCCCACATCAGCTCCTTTCCCCACGTCAGATTCCACCACCACTAAACCTTTTTATTTTTTTAATCAATTTTTCAATGAGTTTTATAAAAATAAAAAGGTCAGGAAACATGGACTGTTCCCCTAATCCACCCTTAATCCCCAGTATGAACACCCAACGAACCCTAATCACAATTGATATCAAATGGAAGGGGGTTTTGTTTATTTACTCCAGAACCCTAATTACCCATCCCTTAAACCAAACCCACTCACTAAATCATCCACCCCTTGACCCCAAGTGACCCCACAAGGTTCCCCTACTTCACTATTTTGAGCAAAAACAGAATCTTGGCAGAAGATCAACGACCAAGACGTTTTCCTTGGTCCCAAAGGTTGAGATATACGTCCAAGATGCATCCAACACCAGCCTGGCCATCATAAGACAACAAAAATCCATCACATGGGCAAGGGTTTTTCATCTTAGTTGTATTCTAGAACCCTCCTAGTGTTAGTATAAAAGGTGTCGACTTGTGACCCTTTTACTTGTTCCAGATTTTGTACTTTTTTAAAAATCTATTAATGAAAATGAAAATTTTACATTGTGCAAATTCTGAGTTCCAAAGTTAAGTTTTAATAGTGTAATCAGATACTTTTACTTGCAATATTAGTGTTAAAGTTTATCAAAGCTTTTAGTTCAAGAAAGAATTTTTTGGCAAAGGATTTTTTTTATGAACACTAATTCTGAATTCAGAGTTACAAAGAAGTGAAAGTAGATTTATGTTCTCTGTTTTTTTAGATTAGTGTCTTTGTTTGGTTACAATCCTAGTTCATGGTTTACATAAGATTTGGTTCCAAAAATCAGTTTTAAAAAGGTTTTATAAACTTTTTATTTACTTGATTGTTCACTGTTCCAAAAGCTTATACATAAGCTTGCTTGACAAACAAGCTTGTGTAAAGCTTTTGTGGGCTTTTTTTTATCTTAGCAGGATTCTTCAAGATATATTGGGTGGTGGATTTTTATAATCCACTCACCAGCAGCTCTACATTCAAACAGTCGTATCACATAAGCCATAAGCTCAGTTTTTAACTGAAAGGAGATGGCATTCAGCCATTGAGGGGCCTTGATGTGGGTCCCTCTAGGTAAGAATATGGCTTGAACCCTCTTTTTAGCTATAAAATTGATGCCTATGTGATTTTCTTGTGTTAAAATGTGTATGTGTTAGAATCTGTTTGTTTATGCTTAATTGATAATTTTATGCATGTTTGAGTTGATTAAATTTGGATTTGTGTAGATTTAAATGAGTTTGCTTTGTTAAATTTTTATTTTAGAAAATTTAAGGGGTGTTTGGTTCTATTTGTTATGTGCACTAGGATTCTAGTTTGCATGATATATATAGCCTAAGCACACTCCAAATAGGATTTAATAGGTTTATGTTGGTGTGCTTTCAAGTATTTAGGTGTAGTAGTTAGTTCACTTGTGAAAAGTTTTCCTAAAATCTGGTTAAATACATTAGTGAGCTTATTTAGGCCTTATTTTGATTTGTATGATCTAAGATCTTGTAATCTGTTAGTAGTGCTGGTAATCTAGGGTTTGGTGTATGCATGTCATGTTTTTGTTAGGATTTTAGCAAGTTCTGGGCCTTTGAATCTCACCCATTTGCACAATAGACCAGCAGATCTACATCAGACCCCTAGGATCACATCAGAGACCTTAGATAGCTTATTTGTTTGATTTTCTTTGCTTAAAATAGGCAGTTTTTATACAAATAAGGTCTTTGATGTGGTCCTAGGGGTCTGATGTAGATCTGCTGGTCTATTGTGCAAATGGGTGAGATTCAAAGGCCCAGAACTTGCTAAAATCCTAACAAAAACACGGCATGCATACACCAAACCCTGGATTACCAGCACTACTAACAGATTACAATATCTTAGATCATACAAATCAAAATAAGGCCTAAATAAGCTCACTGATGTATTTAACCAGATTTTAGGCAAACTTTTCACAAGTGAACTAACTACTACACCTAAATACTTGAAAGCACAGTAACATAAACCTATTAAATCCTGTTTGGAGTGTGCTTAGGCTATATATATTATGCAAACTAGAATCCTAGTGCACATAACAAATAGAACCAAACACCCCTTAAATTTTCTGAAATAAAAAATTAAAGAAGCAAACTCATTTAGATCTACACAAATCCAATTTTAATCAACTCAATCAAGCATAAAATTATCAATTAAGCATAAACAAACAGATTATGTCACATAAACAGTTTAACACAAGAAAATCACATAGGCATCAATTTTATAGCTAAAAAGAGGGTTCAAGCCCAATTCTTACCTAGAGGGACCCACATCCAGGCCCCTCAATAGCTGAATGCAATCTCCTTTCAGTTAAAAATTGAGCTTATGGCTTATGTGATATGGCTGTTTGAATATAGAGCTGCTGGTGAGTGGATAATAAAAATCCACCACCCAATATATCTTGAACTCAAGAATCTCGCTAAGATAAAAAAAAAGCCCACAAAAGCTTTGCACAAGTTGTTTGTCAAGCAAGCTTGTGTATAAGCTTTTGGAACAATGAACAATCAAGTAAATAAAAAGTTTTTAAAACCTTTTTAAAACTAATTTTTGGAACCAAATCTTTTGTAAACCATGAACTAGGATTGTAACCAAACAAATACACTAATCTGAAAAAATAGAGAACATAAATCCACTTTCACTTCTTTCTATCTCTGAATTCAGAATTAGTGTTCATGAAAAAAAACTTTGCCAAAAAATTCATTCTTGAACTAAAACCTTTGATAAATTTTAACACTAAGATTGCAAGTAAAAGTAACTGAATACACTATTAAAACTTTACTTTGGAACTCAGAATTTGCACAATGTAAAATTTTTCATTTTCATTAATAGATTTTAAAAAAGTACAAAATTTGGAACAAGTAAAAGGGTCACAAGTCGACACCTTTTATACTAACACTAGGAGGGTTCTAGAATACAACTAAGATGAAAAACCCTAATCTTAAAGTCCCATTTCTGCCCTTGGTCAAGAAATTCGAATTTGCTCTTTGCCCATGTGAAGGATTTTTGTTGTCTTGTGATGGCCAGGCTGGTGTTGGATGCATCTTGGACGTATATCTCAACCTTTGGGACCAAGGAAAACGTCTTGGTCATTGATCTTCTGTCAAGATTCTGTTTTTGCTCAAAATAGTGAAGCAAGGGAACCTTGTGGGGTCACTTGGGGTCAAGGGGTGGATGATTTGGTGAGTGGGTTTGGTTTATGGGATGGGTAATTAGGGTTCTGGAGTAAATAAACAAAAACCCCTTTCATTTGATATCAATTATTATTAGGGTTCGTTGGGTGTTCATATTGGGGATTAAGGGCGGATTAAGGGAACAGTCCATGTTTCCCGCCCTTTTTTTTATAAAACTTGTTTAAAAACTGATTAAAAAATAAAAAGGATTAGTGGTGGTGGAATCTGACGTGGGGAAAGGAGCTGATGTAGGGTGGTGTGATTGGTGGGGTTGTAGACGTGGCAGATGGGGGTTGGTTGTGTGGGTTTGACTGTCTGGCCACAAATGGTCCTGATACTTCCATTCTCTTGTCTCTTTGTTAATAAACAGCTCACGGTCAAAACCCTTTGTAATCAAACTTTTCTTTTTTACACGTTGGCCACAACAAGTTTTATAAACTTGTTTCTAGGGTTATAAATGAAATATCAACATTCTTCAAGGGCCATAATGGTATAATCTTGAAACTAGAGGACCAATCTTGTAATAATTGAGATTTACAAGGGTCAAAAGTGACAAGTCTTCAAAAGTTGAGGGATCATTCTTGCCAAATCTTCAAACTTCAAGGACTTCAAAAGAAAATCAACATTCGGGTCCGGTTCTTTATGCGGCTTTGTTTCCCGTGTTCGTTTTTGCTTGAATCTTGTGATCTTTTGTTGATTTCACGATATCCGTACCTAAAATACACAATGAACAAACACAATCACATTTTTGGGTATTTTTATGATATTTTAAGTGTTTTAAGCCTGATTTGGACGATGAGACTATGTATAAAAGCAGTCTCATCAAACCCCTCGTGCTATTATAAGCGATCATGGAACCCATTTTTGTAATGACTAATTCGAAAAGGTTCTAAAGAAATATGGGGTTACACATCGTCTTTCTACGGCTTATCACCCGCAAACGAGTGGGCAAGTCGAGGTTTCAAACCGAGCTTTGAAGAGGATTTTGGAAAGGTAGATTGGAGAAAACCATGCTTCATGGTCCGACAAACTCGATGACGCTTTATGGACCGTTCGCACCGCTTATAAGACACCTATCGGTTGTACTCCTTATAAGTTGGTTTATGGAAAGAATTGCCACTTGCCTATTGAATTGGAACACAAGGCATATTGGGCCCTAAAGCATGTCAATTATGACTTGAAGACCGCGGGAGATCACCAGAAAATACAACTTAATAAATTGGATGAATTAAGAGATATATAAAAATTCAATAATCTTTAAGGAAAAGAATAAAAAGTTTCATGATTAAAGATTAAAAACCGGGTTTTTAACATCGGTGATCAAGTGTTACTTTTTAACTCTCTTTTGAAGATATTTTCTGGGAAATTGAAATCTCGATGGTCGGGTCCGTTCACCATAACCCCTAGTAGCTACGACCTCAGGAGAAAGATATGAAAGGTGCTAATCAGATACTCAATCAGTCCCAGCTTACTAAGTAAATCGGCTACATTCTCCCGGAAATAAAGAGGGATGCCGGATGTAGAACCCGCTATCGAAGAAGACAACTCCCATCTAGGTCAATGGAACAAGTGGTTCCTTATGGGACCATCGAGCTAGCTCAAAATGATGGTCCTAATTTCAAGGTGAATGGACATAGGCTTAAGCACTACTTCGGTGGGGAAGTCCCTTCTTTGGACGACCTCGACCAAGTCACCTTCCCCAATGATAATTAGCATTGAGGGGATCGGGTCGAGCTCATGACTCGGTAATCAAAAATTAGGTGCCTCGTGGGGGAGATCCAATGCTTATCCATGTATATATTATCGCTTTCTAATGTAGTAATGTGAGGGGATTTGTGCCCTTCCAACTCCTTGTCTCGTGGTTGTTTGTGAATGTGTTATCTAGATCATCATCATCGCCACGATTGAAGACTCTCGTGTTCGTTTAAGTGAGCCTCGATCGTTTGCTTGAAGAGTTTTTCACGAATCCATGACATATCCTTTATTGATCTAACAATTATCTTTTAGCATAATTTATAAACGGCTTTAGATATATTGTTCACCACCCTTTCCATGCTATATCCTAAGCATTCGACTCTTCGTCTCTAGTATGGGGGTGCTCCACCTTTAGACTCGAAACATTGAGGAAAAGTTTTAATTTTAGTATGGGGGTGAATAGATACTTGCCTTTCTACGCCCTCACGTTTTTCCAACTTTCATCGTTTTGTTTTGTTTTGTTGCAAATAAGGCTAAAAATGGCCAAATTTTAAATTTTTCTTAGTTTTCATAAGTGTTTTTAAGACACGAATGTATATTTTCCGATGGGTAGAATAAGAGTTAATTTTTGACTTGATGGGCATTTGGAGACCTTTACATTCCTTAACCCGCTTGAATCAAGTTTTGCTAGACTTTTATATAGGAAACTTTAAAACGCGAAAGTCCTTAACTCATACGGGTAAAGAACAAGAAATTTTCGCAAGTTCCTATAATTCATCCTAGAAAGTCACTTATCAGGGGAACTTTAAAATGCATTCTCTAAAAACTTGAAAAGGTCGAAGAAAGTGCAAGATCCTATAGGTGACTTGAAAACCCAAAAATCGATTTAATATAGTCTTAATGAAGCTAATCCAATATATATATATATATATATATATATATATATATATATATATATATATATATATATATATATATATATATATATATATATATATATATATATATATATATATATATATATATATATATATATATATATATATATATATATATATATATATATATATATATATATATATATATATATATATATATATATATATATATATATATATATATATATATATATATATATATATATATATATATATATATATATATATATATATATATATATATATATTTGGCTTAATTTTGACTTGCATGGCTAAGTATTCACGAGTCTCTTTAATTAGAGGTCTTTAAATAGTGAAGAACGAGAAGTGATAGAGTTAGACAAGTGATCACGCTAAACGTAGAACATGAAAAGGTTCTTTCAAAAACTCAAAGGTTTTTAATTGTAGCTTTTTCTCCCATAAGATCAATGCATTAGGAATAAATTAATTGTAATAAGTAAGGTCGTACGATTTGAAAGTTTACTTAGCTTCTAGCCCAAGATCGTTTAAAAATTGCTCGTGGTTGAATAGAGTTCATAGCCAAGGCATAACTTATTGAAGCGGGACGCGAAGATTGGTAAAGTTCCAAAAAGGCCCTAACAAGGCATGAGGACTCTATTTTGTTGCTAAAGATCCAAGATGATGTGAAGAATCATTATTCCAAAATCAATATGAAGGATCGAGACACACGACGAGAAGCAATTACTCCCCTAAAGATCATGGAGAAAGTCTATCCAAAAAGACCCTAACAAGGTATGAGGATAAATATATCCAAGTCCTAAAAGGAGTCAGATCATTGTGTATCAAAATCCAAAATAAATATTGAATAAAAATGATGAAGTCGTGGACCAAGTATGAAGAATCTCTCAAAAACGTCAAGTGAAGAAATTCCAAAATATGAAGAGAAGACCATTATTTCAAGAACGTCTTCCGAAGATTCGAAGTATAAAGTACATCCCAAATATCGGTCCGAGAAAGGTCTCAAATCGTGAAACGAGTTATGCCAAGATATGAACTTAAGGAGATTACGAGAAGCCGTTTTAAAAGATTTTGTCCTTTAGCTAACTATCGATTAAATCGTGCTACTTTATTTTCGGACTAATAACTACTCAAATAAGTCAAAATGAATCACTTGTGATCCATGACAAATTGTTAAAAAAGTCTAGATACCTTTTCTTTCATAATAACTAGGATTGCGGGGAGAAAAAGTATTACACAATTTTGATCGTATGAGTAGTGTTAGCATTGTAACTTGTACCAACAATGATCTCGTTTTTTCACTAAGCATGGAATGTATGACAATCAAGGATGACGAACTTCACTCTATGAGACATTGACTTGTTTTTATTCATTGACCCTAAAAGTCACATTCGTGATGAAAATCATACATTATGTCTTTAACACATCTTTGTAGTATTGTAGAAAGTTTACTTTTCAATAAAGGATAATAAAACTGAATTTTGGAGATGCTTAGATACTTTATTCTAGCATTGCGTGATGGCACGACAATTGTTTAGTATGTGGGAGTGATGAGATGGCATTTATACATGATCTCATCATTCTTTTCGGGCTTTAAAAGCATAAATTGTCATTAAAATACCATATATATGCTTGTGTTTGTTTAGTTGTGTATTTTAGGTATGGATATCGTGAAAAGGACAAAATATCACAAGAAACAAGGAAAAACGAACACGAGAAACGAAGTCGCGCAATGAACCGGGCCTTAGTTATGATTTTTCAAAGAAAAGACCTTGAATTATTGAAGATGTTCAAGAATGATCCCTCATAAAAGAAGAAATGACACTTAATACCCTTGTATATTGATAATTACAAGTTTGGTCCCTTAATTTTGTCAAAATTACAAAAGGGTCCCTCAACTTTGAAGATTTGGCAAGTTTAGTCCCTCAAGATTAAAGAAATGTCAAAAATGGTCCTCTATAATGTCAAACATACTTAGAAGACCTTCAAAGTTTAAGAATGTATAAGATCAGCCCTTGAAATATCCAAAAATGTTGAAAACAAGTCCTTATTATCCTTGATACAAAGTTTTGGGGCAAAAGTGTGAAAATTGAAAGTTTATTAACAAAGGAAAACGGTTTAGTGGCTAAAAATACTTGTTATACACATTTCACCAAAGAACAATGACCACTACTTCCAATTTGAAAGTTAAAATATACAAACACGCGCCAAACACCCAACACCCCTCTTTTTCAAATCAAAATTACCACTGTTCACCCTTCTTCACCCCCAGATTTTACCCCACTTAAACCAAAGGGGGTAAAACCCAATTGGCACTTCCCACGTGTGATTCACCTTCACACAATTCATTCTACACACTCACAACAACAATCCCATTACTCATGGACCCTACCCATTCAAGCCGTCCACCAATGAGAGTGCAACTTCCTCTCCAAGGAATGCCACGTGGCAAGATCAACGATTTAGACTCATTACTTGGTCCCAAAGGATAAATGAACGTCTTGGATAAATTTGGACAGCTCAACAACTCAATACGCATCCAAGCACTCAAGGGCAATTTTGAGAATTCGGTAGCTAGGGTTTATGTTCTAGAATAGTCTTTGTACCTCTATAAAAGGACTCCTCAACCTGTGAGAGAGCCTTTGTTCCAGTTTTACTCTTTAAACATTGTAATTTATTTTTAAAATTTATAAAAGTATTTTGAAAAAATTGTAATTCCGTTTTTATGTTTTTGAAAGTTGGTGTTGTGTAAGAGTAAAGCTGAGTTCCATTTTATGTTTTGAAGGTGTTTTGATCTTTGGATTGAAGAACGTTTGTTTTTGAAATAGTTTTCAAGTCTAAAAAAGTTTCAAATCCTAGGTTTATGTTTGGTTATTTTGACTGATCTATCCCCAACCAAAAGCTATAAGCTCTTGCAAGCTTGTTGACACCAAGCTTCTAAAGGTTTATCAACCTTTGGTTGGATTGTTTGTTTCATGTGTTGAAGAATCCAAGGCCTTGAGGTTCTGCTTTGAACCATCAGCCAAGGTTTCATATCATCTTCCTTGTCCAAGTACCTTGGTCACTCTCTAGTTGTTGAGAGTGGTCCAAGGAGCATTGGTGATCCTCCTAGGAAGTTGTGGAAGATAGGTTCACTCTCTATCCCTTTCTTTTATAAATCTTTGTTTAAGTCTGCTATGCTATTTTCTATGTGTTTTCTTTGATTTTGTGTTTGTGCTTTGAGTTTTATTGTTGAAACCTGTTAGTTGTCACCTAGTTGAGGTATTAGAAGGATAAAATCAGTAGGTTACTTGTAGAAATAAAAAGTTTGTTTGAAAAAGGACTAAAACAAGGTTGTTTTGATTTTGGGATCAAAATGCCTTGTGGCCTTGTGCCCTTGGTTCTTGGGGTTTTTCTACTCTAAACAAGTCATTAGTCACCTGTTTTGGTCATTGGTTAAGTCTCATAAGGTTTGGAAAAGAGTTTGCAAGATTTGGAAAAATCTGACAAAAGTAGTTTGAAATTGGTCAAACATATCAGCAAGCATAAAATCTTTGTTTGTTGGTTTCAGGGTCTGATTTTTGGTTTAGGAATAGTTTTTGTGATAAGCTATTTGTGCTATATCTGTTTGTTGAATTTGGTGGCTTATTGAGTGAGATAGTGCTTATAGAAGTTAGCTGAAGTGGTCATTTGCATCATCAAAGTGACCACCTCTATTTTGCCTTGCAATTGTTTACCTAGTGCTTGCCCTGCTATTTTGTTGTTTGACATTTGTTTTTGTGCTGCTTGTGAACTTATCGTGCTATTTGGATTGCCTGTTTGAGTGTTTATAAGCCAACTGGCTTATTGGCCATATTTGTACCAAAACTGAAACCATTTGGCAAAATGGCCTCTTGATTCAAAAGAATTCAACCTTGATTCCTTCACAAAAGTTTCTCATAAAAAGCTCATAAACAAGTCCTGGAAATTTGGTAAACTTTGGAACACTTTGACTTTTGGTCAAATAAGCTCTATTTGGCTTATTTATCAGCTCTGCTTATTGGTACATGCAACAACTTAGTTTTTGTGACAGGTGTCATTTTTCTCAGCTTATTATTAATATTGGAAGGTTTGAGCTCAACTGGTTAAGCTTTTGCTAGAAAAATAGCTTATTTTGCTTTTTCAGCCAGCTTATTTGCTTCTATAGCTTATCCTACTTGACTTTTTGGGATTTTCCTTTTTGATTATTCTTAGTTAAGCTACTTGTGAGCTTTTGCAAAAAGAATCAGCTTTTGAAACCCTCTATAACTCAAACCTGACTATTTTGTCGTTTTGTGAAAAAGTTCTTTTCAAGATTCTGGCTTATTACTTGAGTTTTTAAAAAATTTCTTTTTTCAAATGGGTTTAGAATCTCAATAGAAGGTTGTGTGTTTAAGCAGAGCTTATGGCATTTGATTATAGCTTAATGGACTTATTGGCCCATTAAGAATAAGTTGTTGGTTATTTAAGCAGTGATGAGCTCACTTTCAGCTTTTGGGCATTTAGACTTTTGTGCTTAAAATTGAATTTTGAGTCAGACTGGTGATTTTGGGCTTATTTGGTTGAGTTTGAATTTTGTTAGGCTAAAAATCCCATTAAGCTTGCTGTTTTTGTTTTTAGCCCATTTGGGGGCCCAATATGGTTATTTTGGTAATTTCACTTTCATTTTCTAATTATTTAGGTTAAAATAAACTAGTTTACAAGTTTTCAGAATTTTTTATAATTTTTTATTTTTTAATATTATTTTAATATTTTATTTTTAGTTTAATTAATTTTAAATAGTTTTAATAGTTTTAAAAATTTGGAAAAATACTTTTTAGTTTAATTAAGTAATTTTAGAGTTTTACAAATTGAAAAATCTTTATTTGGGCTTTTAATTGATTAATTTGATTTTTAGGGCTTTAATTAGCATTAAAAAATTAATAATTAATTAAATAAAAGGTTTGACAAAATTTTGATCATTTGTAAACCCTAACTGGATTTTTAGTTATTTTTGGTACTTTTTTGGGAATTTTTAGTGCAAATTTTTATTTTTTCTATTTTTACGATTTTACGTTTTGTCGTCGTAGTTTAATTTTATCGTATCCGTTATCCTCTTTTCTCATCTTTTCTTGTCAATATTAATCCAAAATATTACAAGTTATTCAAACACAAAAAACCTCCTTGGGAAACGAACTTTTCATTGGGTCATTAGCATTTGATTTTTATTAATCATTTATTTAATACTTACCGCATTTACGCCTTTTTCCTAAAAGTGTGTAAAATACCTACAATCAGAATTCGATAATGAAGTACAATTTGGTGCCTTAATGGGGTAGTTGAAATTAATAATAGGACCCTCAAATAGATGAGTAGGACCATGTTTAACGAGCAATCCTTGCCGTAAAATTTTTGTGCAATGTCGTTGACACACCGACCTATTTTCTCAACCGTATTCTTATTCGGCCTTTTCTAGGAAAGACACCCTATGAGATTCTTAAAGGTAAGAAGCCCTAATTAGAATATTTTAATGTGTTTAGAAGCAAGTGCTTCATTCTCAACACCAAAAACAACCTTACTAAGTTCGACACGAAGTCGTACGAATGTATCTTTTTAGGTTATTCTCAAACTAGTAAAGCCTACATAGTCCTCAATAGAACCTCGAGTGTAATCAAAGAATCACTCAACGTGACATTCGATGAAACTCCACCTTTATCTACGACACCACCTTTGGTAGATGATGACTTAGATGAAATAGACATAGTTAAAGCCAAAGAGGTTAGAAGACTGGGAGTGTAAAACCTTAATGTTGAAAACGGAGTAAACATTAAGGAGTCTAAGGATCATACCTTAGATAACGTCATAGGTGACCTTAATCAAAGGACCTTTAGATCTCAAGTCCAAGATCAAAGTAACTTCTTTTGTTTCGTCTCCTTGATTGAACCAAAGAATGTTAAAGAAGCTTTGATGGATGAGAGTTGGGTCATCACCATGCAAGAAGAATTTAATCAATTCATTGCTAATGACGTTTGGGAACTTGTACATCCACCTAGAAGTACCATCATCATAGGAACCAAATGGGTCTATAGGAATATACTAGATGAGAATGGGGTTGTGTCTCGTAACAAGGCTAAACTCGTAGCTCAAGGCTATAATCAACAAGAAGGTATTGATTATGATGAGACATACACACCCATTGCAAGGTTAGAGTCTACTAGGATCCTTTTAGCTTATGCTTGTGCTCTAGACTTTAAGCTTCAACAAATGGATGTAAAGAGTGCATTTCTTAACGGTTTGATCAATGAGGAGGTATATGTGGCTCAACCTCCCAGCTTCATTGATTTTGAGAAACCAAATCATGTTTATAAGCTTAAGAAAGCTCTTTACGGTCTTAAACGAGCACCCAAAGCTTGGTATGATAGACCTAAATCATTTCTTGTGAAACATGAGTATACCATGGGAATTCTAGACATTGCGCTCTTTATAAAGAAGAAAGGATCTCACCTTATCATTCTTCAAATATATTTTGATGATATTATATTTGGTTCAACTTGTCCAAGTATATGTGATGACTTTGCCAAAATCATGCATGATGAGTTTGAAATGAGCATGATGTGTGAACTTAACTTCTTTATAGGACTCCGAATTAGACACATGAATGATGGTATTTTCTTTAATCAATCTAAGTTAGTTACAAAAATGCTAAAGAAATTTGGATTAGAGGACTCTAAACCTATGAAGACTCCCATGGCATGGGATATTAAACTCATTGTAGATGATGATTGTGAGTCGGTATACAATACCAAATATATAGGTATGATTGGTAGTTTGTTATACCTAACTGAAAGTCGACCGGATATCATGTTTAGTGTTTGCCTTTGTTCTCGCTTCCTGGAGGCTCCCAAAACCTCTCATGTTGAAGCGGTTAAGTGTATCTTCTGATACATTAAAGGCACTATGCATTTAGGATTATGGTATCCTAAAGGGACCAGCGTAGAAACCATATTATACTTCAACTCGGATCATGCGGGAGATTATGTAGATTGGAAAAGCACTAGCGGTATTTGTACCTTCATGGGTTGTTGTTTAACTTCTTGGTTCTCTTAGAAACCAACCGCTCTTGCCATATCCACCACAGAAGCCGAGTATGTGAGTGGCGGTAAAGCTTCTCAACAAGCTCTATAGACGAAGCAAGCGCTTGTTGATTATGCGATTACACTTAATGATGTTCCCATCATGTTTGATAATAAGGGTGTAGACCTTAGTAAGAATCCCGTGCAGCATTTACGAACTAAGCACATAGAGATTCACCACCATTTCCTTAGGGATAATGTTCCAAAGGGGAACATTTCGATTGAGAATGTACCCTCGGTAGAAAACTTGGCCGACATCTTCACTAAGCCACTTAAGAGGGAACCTTTTAATTACTTGTGTCTAGGTCTATGTTTGATGGAACATATACCTTGATTGTGCTTGATTATAAAGTCTTCTACTTTTTGTGTCTTTACTTTCTTGAGTCTTTGAGTCTCTTTAAACTCTTTTGAAATTTCCACCTTTAATTTTTTTCAAAGCTTCTCAAACTCCTTTCTAAAATGGTCGAGAAATGTTTTCGCATTGTTAATCAATCTAAAGACGTTTTTCATGGTTTCTTGCTATTGATATCGAACATACATAATTCATATGTATGGGTCACTCAATTATAGCGAGAACCAAATTGAACTATAGAGGATACATGGGTTACCAATATGTGTCATGACTATGTGTCTAGATTATCACACCTCCAACATCGATTTTACTTTAAAATCTAAGAATTTTGGTCAAAGTTGTGTTTGTTGAGTTCTTGTGTGTTTCTTAGTCTTTTATTTCTCTTAAGCATGGCTTTAGGATAAGTTAGACTAGAATATCAGGATTTGCTGAATTAAAAAATTCTCCTTGTCCTTCAAAACACACCCTCTGTCGGTGGATCCTTAATTGTCTGGCGGATCAATATATATATTGAACCACGGGTACAATTATTGAACCGCGGGAAGAAGCTGTTAAAAACGGGTTTTCTGTCGCACTCTCAAATCGGGTCACATTGGCGGAAGGGTCCTTGAGTGTTACTTACATGATACAATCACACAATTATAGAAAACGGCTCAAACGAGTTATTTTTATAATGACATCCATTCATTCATACAAAATATAATAATTCATAAAAGGTCCCAGATAATTTTAAAATATTTACAGTACACATCAAAAGATAAAAGTTATTTTGAATGGATATATTTTATAAAAGCGGGCCAGAGTCACCAAATTTAGCAAGCTTCATGAAACCACCTAGCAAGCTTCATGAAACCACCTTCCTTGAGTACCTTCTTTATGCACATGAGATAAAACATGCTATAAAATCAACAAAAATTATTGAGTGAATCCACAGAGTTTAAAATATGTAAATTGAACACAAGTATCTAGATAAACCTTCATCGGTAACAATTATGTTGATCGGACATAATTATTGTGTTATTTAATAAATCTCATTACATTGAACGTTAACATATATATCTATATCTATATCTATATATATATATATATATATATATATATATATATATATATATATATATATATATATATATATATATATATATATATATATATATATATATATATATATATAGAGAGAGAGAGAGAGAGAGAGAGAGTTAGGTTATTGTAGTGTAGTAGATTAAAGTTGTTAAAATGAAAACTCATCTTAACCATTTGTAGAAACTAGAAGGGGGGTTGAATAGTTTCTTAAAATTTACTTGTTAAAATATGATTTCCAAAAATACTTTTTCAAAAAAAACTTAGGCTTGAGGAAATATGTGAAATCTTCTTATGCACAAATATGAACAATGATAGTGTAGCTAAACTAATACTAACAAAAATATATCCACAAAGAATAAAGAATAATAGTGTAGCTAATCTAATATTAACACATGTATATGCAAAAAGTAATAAGGAATGTAAAGAGTTAAGGGTAAAGAAAGATCAAACCGAACACCAAGGATTTATAGTGGTTCGACAACGAAGCTCACTCCTCGTTCCTACTCCACTCCTCGAGTACTCCTTACTCGAGAGTTCACTACACAACAAGCTCCTTATGGTGGAGAAAACCGTACACGTCGCTTAACCAATTTCCGACTCTAAGCTAAAAGTCGAGCCCTAATCGTAGCTAGGACCAATCTACACAACTATACTTAGTACATACACAACTTCCAAATAGACACAACTACTTGGATCTTCACAACTATGACACAACTACAAGTATATAAAAATTAATCTTCAATGGATCTTTGGTGGTAGACTCAACACTTCACTAGGATAGTGTTCTTCTCTTTGCACTTGGAGAGGAAGAGATGGAAGAACAAGATTCACTTCTTAAACAAGTAATAATCAAACAAATGATCAAAGATTTGAGTGATTAAAGAAGGGGTTTGAATCTGGAAATGAATGTGCAAAAGAGGTGAGGTGAAAAGCTGAGAATAGCCAACTATTTAAAAGACAAAGGAGCCAACGGCTAGTTCTGCCCGCGGTACCTTATCACAGCCCGCGGTACCTTATCGATAAGGTACCGCCTAGGCGCTAAGGTACCGCCGGACTAGACTCCGCTCCTTTTTGTCCTTTAGTGGTGGAGGTCTTATCTGGGTATAAAAATATCCTGAAAGGATATTCTTAACAGAATAAGAATATGCCATTTTCAAATTTTGAATAATTAATTTAATAAAACATTTTCTTAAAAATAAAGTTTAATAAAAACTTGTCACATTTAATAAAAAGTTAGTTTTAAGAAAAGATTAAATCACTTGATCACCTGATTAAGGTTAGTACTTGTTTATCCATACCTTAAGTGAAAATGGGTAAAATGAAAAATACTTGAACTCAAGAATTCGTTTTTCGTTGTTTTCGTAAATGCTTGTTTTTACATATTGTCGTAATCAAAACTAAGCGAGACCGAAAAAATGCAAGTAACGTTTTTAGTCATTATTGCATTAACAATCTCCCCCTTTTTGATTCCGACAATACATAAACTCAATCACACAAAAAACAAGATTTTCGAAGACGAGTTTATTCATTTCTCCCCCTTTGTCGAAGCAAAAAGGTTGCGTAAGCCGGTGTTGAAGAAATGGACTTTGTAAAGACTCCCCCTTGGTGCTTACTCCCCCTAGCTTGGGGCACCGGGGAATCGAGATATGATGACAAGCTACATAGAAGGGTTAGTTGAACAAAAGAAACAACCAACAATATATAGCAATAGGTCACAAAAAAAATTAAAAGAGAAGAAAACACAATGACAAAGATCCAAGATAGGTTACTAAAGAAACATCATACAAGGAAGTATGAAAAGAAAAAAAAAGGAAACAAGCCAAAAGCATAAATCTAATCCTAGTTATTCTAGAATTCTAAGATTTGCTTGAATTTGGTGTCTTGAGGATAAGCAACCAATGCTTATATAAAAGACAAGGTAATAGCAGAGGGTGGTGGTGGTGGCTTATTGGAGATCTCATAATCAAAATGAAGAGGAGGCTTGATTAAGAGACTCTTAATATAGCTCAACTCCTCATAGATGTGTGCCATAGCAAGATGTTGATATTGACAACAATGACAATATGTTCCATGATGCATGACATTATCATGAGAAGGAGGAAGAACACTAAAGGGTGGTGGTGGAAGGAAGGAAGTTCCACAATCAACATTCTTGGTAGGAGAAATGTGATTAAGAGTGTTCTTGGGTGGGTTTGGATTGAAAGAAATTGGAGAAAATGGAGGAGATTCAAGGCTTTCATTTGGAGAAAAAGACATTTTGGATGTGAAGAATGCAAAATGCTTATGGTTTAAATAGGGAAGGCTTAGGGTATTTTTGGGGTGGTCAAAGGGTTTGAAACAAAGATTCTCAAAAAGGTTGGAGCAAATCTGGAGTTTCAGACAAAAACCCGAAAAGGAAGGCTACTGTAGGCGGTTCCTTATCTATGGTGGTGGTACCTTATCAATAAGGTACCGCGGCTCACTTATGGAACCGCCTGCAGAAGCAGGGTTTGGTGTTTGGAGAAAGATTTTTCAGCAAATCTTATTTTTCTAGTCTAACTTATCATAGGGATGTGCTTAAAAGCTAAGATAGACAAGAAAAGTATATGCAAACTTACCAAATAGAGATTTGACTAAAATACAAAAAAAATCAATGTAGGAGGTGTGTAAGACAAGACCTTATGACACAATGATCCTCCATGATTCAATCTTGTTCTTGCTATGTTTGAGAGAATCATACATATGAATTATGTAAGCTCTATATTAATAGCGAGAATCTATGAAAAATCGTTTTTAGATTGAATTAACAATGTTAAACGAGTTTCTCAACCATTTTCGAAAGAGACTTTGAGAGTTTTGAAAAGAAGATGAGAAGATTTTTCAAAAGAATCTTAAAAGACTCAAGGACTCAAGGTGGTAGGAGAAAACACATAAGAAGAAAAGAATTTAAGGAAGATGTTCCATTAATCCTAGACCTAGACGCAAGTAATAAAAAGGTTCCCTCTTAAGTGGCTTAGTGAAGATATCGGCTAAGTTGTCCTCGGAGGGCACCTTTTCGATAGTAATGTTCCCCTTTTGAACATTATCTCTAAGGAAATGGTGTCTAATTTCTATGTGTTTGGTTCGCGAATGTTGCACGGGATTCTTGCTTAGGTCTATAGCGCCTTTATTATCGCACATGATGGGAACATCATCAAGAGAAATCCCGTAATCAACAAGCGCTTGTTTCATCCATAGAGCTTGTTGGCATGCTTTACCGGCACTCACATACTCGGCTTCCGTGGTGGATATCGCAAGAGCGGTTTGTTTCTTGGAGAACCAAGAAGTTAAACAACAACCCATGAAGGTACAAACTTCACTAGTGCTTTTCCGGTCCACATAGTCTCCCGCATGATCCGAGTCCGCTTAGACAATGGTTTCTACGCCGGTCCCTTTAGGATACCATAATCCTAAATGTATAGTGCCTTTAATGTATCGGAAGATACGCTTAACCGCTTCAAGGTGAGAGGTTTTGGGAGCCTCTTGGAAGCGAGCACAAAGGCAAACACTAAACATGATATCCGGTCGAATTGCCGTTAGGTACAACAAACTACCAATCATACCTCTATATTTGGTGTTGTCTACCGACTCACAATCATCATCTACGGTGAGTTTAGTATCCGAGGCCATAGGGGTCTTCATTGGTATAGATTCTTCTAATCCAAATTTCTTTAGCATTTCTTTAGCATACTTAGATTGACTAAAGAAAATACCATCGTCCATTTGTTTAATTTGGAGTCCTAAAAAGAAGTTAAGTTCTCCCATCATACTCATTTCAAACTCATCATGCATGATTTTGGCAAAGTCATCACACAATTCTTGACAAGTTGAGCCAAATATAATGTCATCAACATATATTTGTACGATTATGAGGTGAGGACCTTTCTTCTTTGTAAAGAGTGTATTGTCTACCATACCCATGGTATACTCATGTTTAACAAGAAACGCTTTAAGTCTATCATACCAAGCTTTGGGTGCTTGTTTGAGTCCATAAAGTGCTTTCTTAAGCTTGTAAACATGGTCCGGTTTCTCAAAATCAATGAAGCCGGGAGGTTGAGCCATATATACCTCCTCATTGATCAAACCGTTAAGAAATGCACTCTTTACATCCATTTGTTGAAGCTTAATATCTAAGGCACAAGCGTAGGCTAGAAGGATTCTAATTGATTCTAATCTAGCTACCGGTGCATATGTCTCGTCATAATCAATCCCTTCTTGTTGATTATAGCCTTGAGCTACAAGTCTAGCCTTGTTACGAGACACAACACCATTCTCATCTAGCTTATTCCTAAATACCCATTTGGTTCCTATAATGGTAGAACTTCTAGGTGGACGAACAAGTTCCCAAACATCATTGTCAACGAATTGATTCAATTCTTCTTGCATCGCAATGACCCAACTCTCATCCGTCAAGGCTTCTTTAACATTCTTAGGTTCAATCAAGGAGAAAAAACAAAAGAAGTTGCTTTGGTTTTGGACTTGAGATCTTAGGGTCCTTTGATTTAAGTCACTAATGACATTATTGAGAGTATGATCCCTAGACTCCTTAATGTTTACTTCCTTTTCAACACTAAGGTCTTCAACTCCTATTTTTCTAACCTCTTTGGCTTTAACTACTTCTAATTCATCCAAGTCATCATCAACCAATGGTGGTGTCTTGAGTGAAGGAGGGGTTTCATCAAAGGTTACGTTGAGTGATTCTTCAATAACCCCTGAGGTTCTATTTAGGACTATGTAGGCCTTACAGGATACCTTCGTAAGACTTTGGGTCAAACTTGGTAAGGTAGTCTTTGGTGTTGAGGATAAAGCACTTGCTTCCAAACACCCTAAAGTATTCTAATGAGGGTTTCTTACCTTTAAGAATCTCATAGGGGGTCTTTCCTAGGAAAGGTCGAATAAGAATTCGGTTGAGAATATAAGTCGATGTATCTACGGCATTGTACCAAAACTTTTGAGGCAACGATTGCTCGTTTAACATCGTCATACTCATCTCTTGGAGAGTCCTATTCTTCCTTTCAACTACCCCATTTGATTGTGGAGTGCGAGGAGCCGAGAAGTTATGGGTAATACCATGAGCTTCACAAAAGGCACCAAATTGCACTTCATTATCAAATTCCCTACCATGATCCGTCCTAATAGAAACAATTGAACAACCTAGTTGATTTTGAATTCTCCGACTAAAGATTTCAAAGTGATCGAAAGCTTCATTCTTAGATGCCAAAAATCTAGTCCAAGTGAATCTAGAATAGTCGTCAACTATAACTAGGGTATAAAGGTTACCTCCATAACTCCGTATGGCGGAAGGTCCAAAGAGATCCATATGTAGGAGCTCTAAGCACCGAGAGGTCGAAACCAAATTCTTGGCTTTATGACTTGAGTGAACTTGCTTTCCAACTTTGCAAGCATCACAAAAGTGACTATCAAACTTAATCTTGGGGAGGTGTCTTACCAACTCCTTAGAGACTAAAGATTGAATTAAACGCATATTAGCGTGACCTAATCTCCTATGCCAAAGAGTAGAACTATCATCTATAGTCGCAAGACATAAGTTGTCTTTTGACTTCTTATTAACCTTCATGACATAAAGCCCATGCTTTCTAACACCTTTTCCAATGACTTTTCCATCTTTTACGATTTCACTGTCATGTTCCGAAAAGATGACCTTACACTTATTATCACAAATTTGACCTATACTTAAAAGGTTAAAACCTAAGTTATCTACGTGCTCAACATTTTCAATGGTCATGGAGTCAAGAGAAACCGTACCTTTGCCAATGATATTACCACGTATACTACTAGCGAATGTGACGTTACCTCCATCATATGCTTTGTAATGCGAGAACAAACTTCGATTACCCGTCATGTGTTTAGAACATCCACTATCCTTAATCCACTCATCGGGCTCCAAATCAATTCCTAAGCATATCTAGGTAACAATACACAAGATCAAACATTTGGTCCCCAATATCTCATGGGTCCAAAATTGTTAGTTCCAAACATCCCTTGCATTTGGTTGGGATGAATGAATGAGGTGGGGATTCCCCATGGAGAAAAAAATGGAGGAGGGTAGTAATTCATGTAACCATTTTGTTGTTTATTACTTCTCCTAGGTGTGTTTGATCTAAGTTTAGAGTTATTATTATTCTTTCTAGGTGTTGGAGTTTTACTTCTAGTTCGTGAGTTGTTTTGATTATCTCTTGTAGGCGTAGTCGTTCTACTTCTAGGCTTAGACTCATTCCGTACTCTAGGTGGAGTAGAAGATAGTCTAGATAAACTTCTATTTCCCATGAGAGGTTTACTTAACGGCTTATTGAACTTACTAATAGCATTATCGTCAAGTATGGGTAACTAAACCTTATTAACAGTAAGATGCTTTGGTTTTTCATTTAACTTAGATTTTTCAGAAAGTTCAGAGTTTTCACAAAAATCAACTTCTGGCCGCGGTACCTTATCTATGGCCGCGGTTCCATAGTGATAAGGAACCGCGCCATACAATGTGGAACCGCGTCCAGAAGGTGTTTTCTGTGAAAACCTGACTTGTTTTGGTTCACTAGTTGAGGCTTCATTTGAGTTAAAACCTAGACCAAGTTTTTCCTTAGAATGAACTTGTTTGTTTAACATATCATCAAGAGCACTAGTACCTTTCATGAACTTTTCCAATTTAATGGAGGTGCTCTTGAGATCATCATTCTCTAATCTACGTTTCTCACAACTTAAGCAACCTAAATCAACCTCTTTGTTTTTCTCAAGTTTAGCCAATTTCTCCCTAAGTTCATTGATCTCATTTTCAAGCTTAGTTTTGGTTGATTTTAAGGTTTTATTCTTTTCTATGAATTTAAGACTAAGTTTGTGTAAGCTATCATATTTGCCTTCAAATTCAATATCATCTAAAGTGGAACTATCATTGCTATAATATTCGGTTTCGGAATGTACCTCTTTAGAAGTGTGAGCCATAAGACATTTCTCCTCTTTGGGGTTGTCATCATCATCTTCACCGATATCGCTCCAAGCGCCACTAACGAATGTCGTGTGGTTCTTATCACGAGCGGGCTTTGGACAATCACCAATGAAGTGATTTGGATCACCACATCTGAAGCAACTCCTATCACCTTTTTCGTTCTTGACAAACCGATTCTTTGACAATGGTTTCTTGCCATAGTTTGGTTGCCTAACGTGTTGACCTCGTCTCTTG
Organism: Glebionis coronaria; assembly: GCA_025667525.1. Lineage (NCBI taxonomy): Eukaryota > Viridiplantae > Streptophyta > Magnoliopsida > Asterales > Asteraceae > Glebionis > Glebionis coronaria. The sequence continues at coordinate 23,702,220 of CM046876.1, forward strand.
AATAACTTCTTGAAATCTCTCACCGCTAATGCATACTCCTCGTCATCACTTTCCGAGGAACTATCATGGTCACTTTGTGCCTTCTTGGCTTTAAGTGCAAGAGATTTCCTTTCACTCTTGGTTTTTACTAATTCCGAGTCTTTCAAAATTATCATCTCATGAACCTTCAAGTTTCCTATGAGTTCATCGAGTGATAAAGTTGAGAGATCTTTCGACTCTTCAATAGCCGTGACTTTTGCTCTCCACTTTGGATGTAAGGCCCTTAGAAACTTCCTAACATTGTTCTTGCTAGAAAAACCTTCATCAAGTGCTTTTAGACTAGTAATAATGGTGTTAAACCTAGCAAATGCACTATCAATAGTTTCATCTTCTAAGATGACAAATTGTTCATATTGTTGGACAAGAAGATCAATTTTACTTTCTTTGACTTGGCTATTACTTTGGTGGGTTACTAAAAGAGTGTTCCAAATATCTTTAGCGGTTTCACACATAAAAATTCTTTCATACTCTTTCTTAGGCAAAGCATTATAAATCACCATTTTAGCCTCATTATTTTTTGAAAGTTTCTTTTTAGTATCATCATTAGCTTTGTCAAAAGTGACTAATTCTTTTGTTTTAGAAACTTCATTAAATTGAAAGGGTAAAAAATCACCATTGGTAATAACATGTCAAAGATCTAAATCTTTTGATTTCACATAAGTTTCAAATCTATTTTTCCAATAAATAAAACTATCGGTTTCAAAAAGTGGTGGTCTTTGCATAGATTGCCCTTCTAGGTACTTTTTGGAATCCATAGATCGATTCAAGTTTTAAAATACAATATACTTTAAAAATTCTTGAGCAACCTGCTCTGATACCAATTGTAGAAACTAGAAGGGGGGTTGAATAGTTTCTTAAAATTTACTTGTTAAAATATGATTTCCAAAAATCCTTTTTCAAAAAAAACTTAGGCTTGAGGAAATATGTGAAATCTTCTTATGCACAAATATGAACAATGATAGTGTAGCTAAACTAATACTAACAAAAATATATCCACAAAGAATAAAGAATAATAGTGTAGCTAATCTAATATTAACACATGTATATGCAAAAAGTAATAAGGAATGTAAAGAGTTAAGGGTAAAGAAAGATCAAACCGAACACCAAGGATTTATAGTGGTTCGGCAACGAAGCTCACTCCTCGTTCCTACTCCACTCCTCGAGTACTCCTTACTCGAGAGTTCACTACACAACAAGCTCCTTATGGTGGAGAAAACCGTACACGTCGCTTAACCAATATCCGACTCTAAGCTAAAAGTCGAGCCCTAATCGTAGCTAGGACCAATCTACACAACTATACTTAGTACATACACAACTTCCAAATAGACACAACTACTTGGATCTTCACAACTATGACACAACTACAAGTATATAAAAATTGATCTTCAATGGATCCTTGGTGGTGGACTCAACACTTCACTAGGATAGTGTTCTTCTCTTTGCACTTGGAGAGGAAGAGATGGAAGAACAAGATTCACTTCTTAAACAAGTAATAATCAAACAAATGATCAAAGATTTGAGTGATTAAAGAAGGGGTTTGAATCTGGAAATGAATGTGCAAAAGAGGTGAGGTGAAAAGCTGAGAATGGCCAACTATTTAAAGGACAAAGGAGCCAACGGCTAGTTCTGCCCGCGGTACCTTATCACAACCCGCGGTACCTTATCGATAAGGTACCGCCTAGGCGCTAAGGTACCGCCAGACTAGACTCCGCTCCGTTTTGTCCTTTAGTGGTGGAGGTCTTATCTGGGTATAAAAATATCCTGAAAGGATATTCTTAACAGAATAAGAATATGCCATTTTCAAATTTCAAATAATTAATTTAATAAAACATTTTCTTAAAAATAAAGTTTAATAAAAACTTGTCACATTTAATAAAAAGTGAGTTTTAAGAAAAGATTAAATCACTTGATCACTTGATTAAGGTTAGTACTTGTTTATCCATACCTTAAGTGAAAATTGGTAAAATGAAAAATACTTGAACTCAAGAATTCGTTTTTCGTTGTTTTCGTAAATGCTTGTTTTTACATATTGTCGTAATCAAAACTAAGCGAGACCGAAAAAATGCAAGTAACGTTTTTAGTCATTATTGCATTAACACCATTGATTTTATCAATTAACATGTGATTTATTTAATATTAAACACAAAACAATAAATCTTATACATAAAAATTGGTATAAAAACACTTAAAAATTTGATACGTACAAATTTATAACTGATACATATGATACATAGTTTTACTTCAATAAATATTATTAGCATAAATAATCATTTATTCGCAAATTCAGTGATACATTATCACATGTTGCATTCAATATAACAAAATAATTGATAAACTATGATACACAACTGATACACGAAAAACTAGTAATATTAAAAATTGTGAACTAGCTACTCGTACACGAACTAAAACTTCCAAAACACTCGTACACGAACTAAAAAATAATAAATGAATCAAAACTAATCAATAAACGTGATATTTGCCCATTTTCTATTACTTCTCATTTTAACAACTTTAAACACCTAAACCATTTTATCTAAATTATATATATATATATATATATATATATATATATATATATATATATATATATATATATATATATATATATATATATATATATATATATATATATATATATATATATATATATATATATATATATATATATATATATATATATATATATATATATATATATATATATATATATATATATATATATATATATATATATATATATATATATATATATATATATATATATATATATATTCACTACTAGAATACTAAGCAACAGCGATGCAAAATAGCGACCGAGTGAGTCCGTCACAAAAAAATTATTAGTAGTGACGAATTAGCGATAGATTAACTACAAAATTATATTTGATAAACTATCGTCAAAGTAGTGACGAGTTAGTAACAAAATTAGAGATGATTAACACATATATCACAATTCCATCGCTAAATATAATCATACTGAGACGGATTTAGCAACGAAAATTGGTCGAAGCTATTAGCGACACAATTATGACGATGTACCGATGGACTTTTTTATTGTTGTCTCAAATACGTCACTTAATTTTTGCACTTAGCTGCGAATTAGCGATGAACTAGAATTTATAAATTTAAATTTACGAGTAACCACGATATAATAATAACCGAGAATTAACCGGTCTTTAATTAAGCATGTAACTTTTTAAGTTGATTAACCTAAACCCGAAAAATTCGTTTAATATAGATTCGATTACAGTTTAATTTCTTTTCTTTAAACATAACCCTGGTTTCTAATTGGTATGGCTAATTTTTATTCGTAATCACTGTTTTGAAAACAAGTTTTTAAATTGATCCGATCAAGTAATTGGGTCTGGGTTAACCCAGTTTTCTATTTTTTTATATTTTTAATAATTAACAAAAACTATATATAAAAAATCATGAAATTTCCGTATATTGAACACATGAATTATTTACTAACAATACAATATGTAAAATTAAAATTATGTCGCAAATACGTAAAATTTATATTTAAAAAAACAAAAAAAATCAAAATCTAGCCGGGTCTCAAAAACCGATTTGACCTGAATCACTTCAAACTCGGCGAGTCTCGCTGGATTTCTAAAATAAAACCCAATTCAATATGACTCTTTTTTTAGCGGAATCGGGTCAACTGGTTGACCCGGCCAGGTCAACCCAGGTTTGAAAACGTTGTTCCTAATAACTAAAACTACGATAATTATATGTGAATAAAAATAAGAATAGTAGAAACTATAATATACTACGATATAAAGTAATTATTACTTCATATGAAACTATAAGTAAGTTTGTAAAAAAAATAAGAGAGCCATTATGTAAAAAAGTATATATATATATATACAAAGTAACTACTCTATAAAACTAAGATTTACTTATCCATATCCTTAGGGCATCCACAATCATGTGACATGACAAACGTATAATAGAGCTATTGTACGTGCAATCCATTGTGGACTTTGCCAGATCATCACATATTGAATAAGAGTGTGTATCTGCCCACACGGTGTTTAAACGATAATGTGGGTCCAAATTATTTTGTCTCGTTTGAAATTCATCAACTTCATTGTGGTCAGTTTGATCATTGACATGCATAATTGCTAAATGCCTACATGGTATGAATTGGAAATAACTTTTAAAACTAGTTTTATTTTCATACTTTTGTAAATTTTATACAGTTAAATGTTTTCATGCATAGCGAATTTTTTATATCTTTTTTAAATGATTTTTCTAATTTATCAAAATTTAGTTATTAGAAAAAGATAAATGACGTGGCAATCTATTAAATTGTAATAAGTTTAGTGCATTGTGGATTGTTTTGTATGAAAGTTGGTATGTTGGTGTGGCGATGACGTGAAGGTATATTAAACCTTGTATTGCACCATGCATTGGAGATGCCCTTAATATGATCCTCCTAGAACCGTTCTTAACAAAGATGAAAATAATGGCGGCATTATGTGAAAAAAAAATGGCACCCCTAGATATGTGGGGATCGTGGAATAGGAGTCTCCCCATCTCTAAAAGATTTACCTTGCAGTTTATCAGATGTGATATAATTTCAGGAAGCAGAACAAGGTATTTTCATACACCCTTCCCTATTTTACATCATCTAGTTTTTAATTTAATGTTAGGATGTTTGATTCATTGAGTTTGATTGAATGATTATAGTTAATTAGGTAATTTTTTATATTTCAATTTTATGTAAGTAATCTAGGGTTCTTTCAATTAGATGTAATTCATCTCTTCAACTAATAAGGGTTGCTTTGTTTATACTAATTAAACATAACTAGATACTGGAAAATACAACTGAAGCTAGAATAATTAAGATTAAATGTTTTGTAACTATCTTGTCGCGGTATAGTTTTACAATGATCCTGAGTTTTGTCCATGAATCCAGTAATGTTTTGATTTTATTCTTACAACTTTCTATTAAACTTTTTGCTTTTTAGAGTACATCCACTCGTTTATGTTCCCAAAAAAATTGTTAACTGCATTACTACTTTGGAATAGTTATTTAATTCTTTTGATCTACTAATAAAGAGGGTGCAATATTAGATTATTTTCTTTACTGGAAGTTAAATTGTAAAAGATATCTTTTGTATTATTATTTTACTAGAAGTTAAGGAATAATTGTATTTGTATGGTATATGTTGATATTTAGTAATAAGTCATATGGAATCATTGAATAATAGCTAAGTGGACCATAAGTTTTCAGGTGTCAAATATGTTCCAGAATTGCTTATGAGAATGGCCATTTATGCTCTGCTGATTTTCTTCATCAGTTTTTGCTTATAGCGATGGCTAATGAGCAGTTTAGAAGCCCTGCCAGTCTTACTTAACTAGATACCCACGGTATTTTAAGAAGCTGGTATTGTGCTAATAAGCAGATTCGGCTACTTCTCGGCAATTTCAATTTTCAAATTTCACATTATGGTACCCGAGATTCGGACTTCGGTTTAGGATTTAGCTTACGCTCCCAAAAACATTTTCTTGATTCACATATTAAATAATTCATCAACTCTTATTTACGTTTTTGTGGCAGGTTTTTGTTACGCATGGAGTCCGGCACTCCGGCTTGTTCTCTTTTGGCATCCACCTGAGTACATTACCTATCAAACACAAACACAACATTATTTATGAAGTCATGAGCCTTTTGTGTATTGAGTTGGTATATTAATTTATAACATAACTTGATATTTGTTACGTAGTTTTTTTGTATTCATTATGTCTAGGTCTGTAGATCCATAGCTCGAATCTAGACACTTAATGATGGACCTTGTAGCTCCAATTCAACAAAGGGCCCATACATGTTTCTGTTTTGAAACACTACAGAGGTCGAACAAGTGATAAGAGCAAGGATGTAACCACACTGGACTGGAATGTGAGTTTTATACTTCAAGATTATGAATTAATTTTGACGTATGTTGTGTGACCAGTTTTCATAAAGTTCTCTGTTTTATCTATAGAGTGAGGGTATGTTATCGGGTAATCTGGTCTTTTTTTATTTTTAAAAACTCACCCGCAACACGACCCGATAAGGAATCGGGTTGTCGGGTTATATCGGATCGGGTGATTCGGGTTGTCGGGTCACTTTACTACTGTACTTATTTATTAACCTTTTAATTATAACAATTCTTAATAAAACAACGATGCTTCAGAGAAAAGGGTAATTGAAATGAAACAAATAAATACGTACAATAGCAATAGCGGAGATAATTTACTAATACACTCCGTAACAGTAAATAAAAGAGTTATGCCAACATTTTGAAACGGTCACTTTCCGAGACGACCTCAGTTTCATTAAGTGGAGTACACAAGATTTATTAAGCAGAAAACGATAGAAAGCCAACTAGTAGATGTATAATTACACAATACTTATTAAGTAGAACTTGTCCTTTTCTATGTTTTACTAGTGGTACTATGTATTTACACCGTAATTCCGTATAAAGCTACTAGTTTGATAAGTGTGAATTACAGATTACAGTACCATATTAAAAATAGCCATCCATACTATCATGCAGTAATAAACATATGTATATATACCATTCCAAACACACTGTCTTGTATTAGTCTTTCAAAATCAGTACTTAAAAAGTTAAAAATGGTTTTCGGTTCTTATCGGGTTGACCCGATAACCCGGGAAATTTTTTTTAACCCTAACCTGACTCGATAACAATGTCGGGTTATCAGGTTCGGATCGAAACAACCCGACATGATTTTTAAGTCGACTTAACCCGACCCGATTAGACTTATCGGGTTCGGGTCGGGTCAACCCGACCCTACTTTCTTTTTAACGGCGAGTTAGTAGTTAGTGATTCGAGCTTACAATGACATCCAATTGAGCAGTATGCAAACCTCGAATCTTCTCCTTAGGGGATAAACCTCACTCCTGCTTCTATTTTATTCGGGCCCCTGAATGTCCTTAGTGAGACTCGAACTCGAGACCTCTCCAAGAATACCCCCCCCCCCCCCCCCCCAAGGTTACCTTTGGTGGCCAACTGAGCTAGCTCACTTGGTTCAACCCGACCCTAATGACACCCCTACTTGCAACTAGGGGTGAGCATATGGTCCGAGAATCGAACCGGAATCGAGAACCGAGACCCGAACCAGAACCGACCCAACCCGAACCGAAATTTAAAACCGCGATTCAGTTCTCGGTTCTCTAATATTCCAAATTTTGGTTCTCGGTTCGGTTCCGAACCGCGGTTCTCGGTTTCGGAACCGAAGAATCGATGGAAATTCAAATGGTAAACCATGATATCTATATTTTAATGTTATGTAATCCAATGAACTTCATTAAACAAAATGCATACACTACATTTAACATTATTAAACTTTAGAGTGCTATTTAATTATACTTTGTATGAGAAGGAGTCCACAGCAGCTATACTATGGAAACCATATACAAAGAAGCAGCGTATTTGGTTTCTAACCACCTACAGCTATAACAGCCGCATAATGCAAAGTAGTTCATGCGTATTTGGAGGAATGTTTCTTGTGAATTGATTTTTACATGTACAGTAGGTGTCCCGAGATGATGAATCAAAAAGATCTATCGTCTATCTCAGTTGCTGTTAGGAAAGTCGAATTATCTCTTCCTCTTGGTATGTTAGCTTCTGTTTTTTATCTGATAACAATGTAATTGTGTAAATCTTTGTCAGTTGCGAAGCCGTTGGTTTCTAAATCACATATGTTATCACTAGCTTATGATGAATACTCCCTTCGGGAGCTGGAGCCTCCCCTTGTTCTCCAAGAGTCTGTTAACCATGGTATCTAAACATATTTACTCACAATCAAAATATTTCGTATTTAAAATCATATTTATGGTTACGTAGTAATAATGGTTACCAGTTTTGTGGTTTTTAGGAGGTGTTCTATTCAAAGTGTACATTGTTGGAGATGCAATTAAGGTTGTGCGACGTTTCTCCTTACCTGATGTTAGTAAGCGTAAGTTGTCAAGAAGGGCTGTTGTGTTTCAGTTTCCAAGGGTTTCATCTGATGCACAATCGGAAAATAATGTTGATTTGGACCTGTGTATTGTTGGTAAGTACTTTACATCTTTCAGAGAAAATCTCTTTTGTGTTCAAGTATAGGAAATGTGATTTTTATATTTCTTATCATGCTCTGTTGCAGAACTTCCTCCAAGAGCCTTACTTGAACACCTTGCTAGAGAAGTGCGTCGACTGGTAGCCCACCACGTTATTTTCAGTGTCCAAAATACCTCTTTTTTAAGTGAATAAAATGGTTGTAATCACTCTCTTATTAGATGCAGTGACTTCATATGTTCTACTTGGATAGTTAGATTTAATTTTTACATCCATATTCACTTACGGCTACATATAATGGTGCTTTGTTAGATATATATGGGCCTGATCCTGCTAACCATCTCATCTATGATGATAACGTATGAAAACAATGTGTAGGAGATGATATGAAAGGTGCAGTGTTTGGGTGGGGTTCCATGTCAGATCTACAGTACACGATGACTAGTACACCAAGTACTATAAGATTTACTGGTGCTCCATCATTTCTAGGTGTGTTCCTTTTGTTATATGCAAACAGCTTCAAGTTTTTCAATAGTTACTTTTTACTGCTAGAAGTATCACATACCTTACTTTATTACATTCTAGGTTAGAACCCCTGCTCAGCTAGCCATGAAATATTGAAAACTTGTGAACATTTAGGCACTCGTATAGCCACAAAATATTGAAAATCAATTAGCACCTTTTTCCTATAGGTCTGAGTCTTTTTTCCTATATATAAACTCTTTTAACATAGTTCAGAACTCTTCTATCACTTTTTGGCTACATGGATGTTTGAAAAGGCTTAATATAACTACTTATGTGTTTGTTGTTCAATAAAACTACTTATGTGCTTGTTGTTCAATAAAACTACTTATGTGCTTATTGTTTTATAATGAACCACATATTTGATTAGATGGGCAGTAAGCAATTTCCGATTGATAGTTTCAGAGTAGCTCAATGCAACTAATTATTTCAGAGCGATAATCAACTTTAAAAAGCAATCTCATGCACCACTTAAGTGGAGGTAATGATTTGTTATTACTTGGTTCATATTAGTTATAAGAGACTTGTTACTATATCTGAATTTTCAGTAGCACTTTCGTGGTCTATGTGGTTTTGCTTTGTCCATATATATTTGTTTTCTTTTTGAGATAGGATTGATATTTTTATCACCATAAACCTATATTTTAAAAAACTAATACTTGAATTTGGTATGTCCCAGAACTATCTTCATGGCGTTCGTGGAGATCAACCATTACTTTATGAAGAGCTTTAAATCTTTTTAGGCTCTCTTTAACTTTTATGTAAGAGAGATTTTTTGGTTTCCATTTCTTGTATGTTGTCGAAGATAAATTGTTAGTTTTCTTTCGAATATGCTTGTTATTTTATTTGGATACAGATTTCTTACTATTACCGGTGTCGTATTTGTTTGTACGGAATCTTGAAAAAATGGCAAATAAATTGTATAATTTACCAAGTGATTTGCGAAATTTTTTGTACTGCTCAAATATGCTATCCAATCATGTGGGTTTAAGCAACAAATAGTTGGTCACGGTTTTGAGACAAAACTTTTAGTGGCGGATTAACGATAAATATATTTGTCTTTAGTAGCGACGAGCTAACGACAAAATGGTTGGCCGATTATTAGAAAATGATTAGCGACTCCATTGTTGGTACTCTTAGCGACAAAAATTTGTCGCCAACCTGTCACTTCGAATTTCATTTAAGTAACTATATAGTAACTAGTGAGGGGTTAGAGACCAAAAATCAGTTGCTGAACTCAAACACTTTTTGTCACTAAGATTGTCGCAAAAAATTTGCGAGGCCCTTTTTTGCGACAGAACTTTTTGTTAGTATTCCGTCGCTATAGGGCTTTAGAGACGAAATAGCGATGAAAATGTTCGTTGCTGATGCTCGATTTTCTAGTAGTGATTTTAGCCCACAAACACACCTAACCAAGTGCGTATATTTCTCTTATACTAATGCATCCGATGTGCTCCAATACACATGTGCTTCACTGGACATTGCGATAGCTAATCACCGGACATGGCTTCACCTCGATAAATCTATCCATATTATTAGCGTTCACTCGCACCAAGTAATTAACAATACATGATAAGTTGGTCTTAGAGGCTATAAGCAAACATATGTAAATAACGTTCATCTGAGCATACAATCGTGTCCCTTATGTTCTATTTTAAAAATAAGCATGTTATCCCTTTGCGGGTTTAATAAAACAAGTAAAATAAAAGCGAGACAATGAACTCACCTTAACAAGTAACGCGTCGATACAAGAACGAGTACAACGAATACATCAGGAAAAGTAAATCCTCGAACGTAAAGGTCACTAGACGCGACCAACTTCCCTTGAAATCTCAAGAATACTTATGTTGATTGTATCTCAATGTCTCAAATTTTATAACCATTAAATACCCACGTTATAATTAACTCCACTTCATGCCCTCTTTTAAATCGCTTAAAAAATCATTTTTACAAGAGCTTCATCAACTTTTTACTTAAAATCTTCCTAGTACATATCTAACTTTCGTTTACTAATATCTCAAAAATGGGTATTGCATTTGTTGGTCATGTCTTATAAAGATAAGTACTCTTTTGTTTTACATAGCTTGCTTTGACTCCGAATACCATGTCCTTTGGTTAAATACTAACACGTGTGAATCTTCAGGGTTGCATAGCAAGCCAAATACTATAAAAAAACATAGGGGCACAAATTTATTAGTGTAAATTCAAATTCACCCACATATTTAAGATTTTGGTTAAAATCTGCTGGCAAAAAAACGGCTCTTAACTTTTGCTAAACAACTTATAACACTAAATCCTAAATTGTTCAAATAAAGCAACAATAAATCCAAATTAGGATTTACCCCAAATCCGAATGTCAAAAATAAATTTTTTAATTAATCATTAGATACAAATTACATAAAACAAACCAATACTATCACTAAACATGAAACCATACCAGAAAGGGATGAGTTGTTGAAACATGATGGGAGAGGTGTTATTTTCAAGTAGATCTAGGCACGAGTTTCTAAGCGGTGGTAAATGTGAATGTAGCGATAGGAGTTTGGTGGTCTTGAACGGTTGTTTCAAAAGAGATGAATTTTATTTGACATAGGTTTTTGGATATAAGATGGAACGGAAGTGGCTAGTGAGTTTCAATTTTTTGGTGTAAAGAGGTTTATTTTTGGTGAAAATATGGAGGTAAAATTCTCTCTCGTTAATATTTATGAAACCTTTTCAAATATAGAATTTAAGAAGAATAGTTTTTATAGCTATGGATAAGACGTGTTTTCTGTAGCAATATGTGTTTTAGATTATAAAGAATGGGTTTCTTGGCGAAACTAGTCTTTATGCTTTTCATCTTCTTATTTTCTTTAAAATAAAAACTGGTTACCTCAAATCTGATTTTTTTAAGGAGATGTTTATGGCCATTTGTGTAGTAGTGTTAATAGATGGTGGAATACTTAGGGTGCGTTTAGTTGAAAAACATTTTCTTTTATTTCTTATTTTCTGTTTTGTAAAGAAAGAGAAAGAGTATCTATTTCCACAAATCACTTGAAAATTTAGAAAATGTGTTTAGTTAAAGACAGGTGTTTTGTGTTTCCCATTTTATAAAATTAAAAAAATGCTCAAGTGTTCTTTTTTTCTATCTCCATTCTTTGTATAAAAAAATGCTGAAGTGTTTTGTGTTTCCCATTTTATAAAATTAAAAAAATGCTCAAGTGTTCTTTTTTTCTATCTCCATTCTTTGTATAATTTCGTAATATTATTAAAAGGATAAAAGTTATACAATACCATGCTACTTATCAAAATGTACCGACTTTAAACACTTACAATTTTTGTCGCTATACAATACCATTAAACTTTCAAATTGATGATAGACTTTACCAATATGACTTAAAATGACTATTTTACCCTCGTCTTCTTTAACATTTTATATTACATAAATTCTGAAAACCATAAAAAATTACAGACCACCATGTTTATCACTTTCTCTTATTTCTTTCTCATCAAACACAAAAATTACTCAAAACACTCCTAAATCTATCACTACCAAAGATCCACCATTAACCTGCCATACACCACCAGATCTACCGTAAACCACCAGATAAAGGCGATTAAGATCTAATATTTGAATGACGAATCATATCACAACATGGATCAGATCGAAACAACGAGTCACATCCGGACGTGATGATCTCGATGGTGATATTGCTCGAGTGAAGGTGTCGGGTTGAATGTGAGAATATCTCCCCAAGCAACTGAAATAGAAACAAATTAATAAGCTGCAATTTGAGGCAAATCTCAGTGAGGCCGCCTTTGGAAACTACTTGGTGAATTTATTTACCGGTAAGCGTGATTGTATACGTTGGATCAAGTCATATGGAATATCTTCTAACTGTGTTTGTTGTGTTGGTGTTGTGCGGGTAGTAAGTTTCATTCTTTTACTATATGACATCTCTCGATCTGTCGATCACAATATTGGAATTGAATCAGTGTTGAATTGTGGATGGTTAATCCGTATGTTGATAATGAATGGAAATCAAATTTGGTATGCTGATGGGAATAATAAATGGGACCACCATCAATATCATATTCTAGTGGCAATATATGCAATTAAAGGAAAGAAAAAAGGGTAATTTAGTGATTTCCCGGTTATATTGGTAAAATTTATAATCAATTTGAAAGTTTAATGGTATTGTATAACGACTAAATTGTAAGTGTTTAAAGTCGCTACATTTTGATAAGTACCATGGTATTGTATAGCTTTTAGCCTTATTAAAAAAATTCAAAACACGAAAACACTTATCATAAACGAACCAAATAAATAATAAAACAATTAAAAAAATATTAATACAATAAAGTAAATAAAATATTTTTTAAGTAAACTTTAACATCAACAAAAATGAAAAAAAGAGAAACTAAAAAATTAAAAAAATAAATTTAATATCAGCAAACATGTAAAAAATATTCAAACAACTACGATTCAATATCAAAACAATAAATTCGTCTCTAAAGGTATTTTTACGTTTTCGTTAGTTTTTATGTGTTTACATCTAATGTTTACGTTTTCGTCAGTATTTCCTCTATTGTTATTTTTTTACGTTTACGTCAGTACTTTTACGTTTTTGTCCGTTTTTATGTTTTCGTTCGACTTATGGTTTCGTCAATATTTTTATTTTTTTGTCAATTTTTTACATTGTGGTCAGCATTTTAATGTTTTTATAAAAAACACCGACGAAAGCATAAAAAAATACTAACGAAAACTTAAAAGTACCGACACAAACGTAAAAATACTGACAAAAATGTAAGCATACCGACGAAAACATAAAAAGATGACGAAAACGTTTAAATACTGACAAAAAAGTAAAGACGTTGACTAAAACGTAAAGGAACTGACGAAAACGTAAAAATACTAACAAAAGCGTAACGATACTGATAAAAAAGAAAATAAATTACGAAAACGTAAAAGTACTAACGAAAATATAAAAATACTAGCGAAAACGTAAAAATAATGACGAGATGTTAAAATACTGAAAAAAAACATTAGCATACTGGCGAAAACGTAAAAAATGATGAAAACGTTAAAACACTGAAAGAAGCGTAAAGATACTGACTAAAACGTAAAAAAAACTGACGAAAACGAAAAAATACTGATGAAAATATAATAATACTAACGAAAACGTAAAACTACTGACGAAAATGTAATAATACTCGGACGTAAACGTAAAAATACTGACAAAAACGTAAGATACCGACGAAAACGTAAAGTTTTGAGAAAAACATTGTCGTTAGGGTTTGGCCGAGTGTTATTAAGAAAGTAAAGGAATAAATAGAGGAGTTGTGTTAAAAGGAAAACATGTAAAATAAATAAAAATTGTTTTATTGTTTGTGTATAAAAAGGAAAAATAAGAATATTGTTTTTTTCTAGAGATTTAAAAAAAAACATTTATTTGAACTCAATTTCTGTTTTTCTTATTTTTTACAGAACATTTTTTAGAAAACAATGTGTTCTCCCATTAACTAAACGGGGCTTTATAATTTGATTTAAATTCATTTGTATACAGGGGACTAATCTACATCTTCCATATACATCTTAATCTAATGGTTAACATTAAACCCAAAACTCTTTTTTTTTTCAAACATTAATATCTCTGAAACTGTTAACCGTTATGCGAAAAAAAAATATTATCACGACGGGCATTTAATTATCTTTCTACAGATATGCTATATGATATAATTTCGACAATTTTTTTTTCTTCAGATTTTTTACTTTTTTTAACTATCAAAAGTTATCATATATGATACTAAATGTCATGTATGATAGTAACATTAGAATCATATATGATATAACTTATCATATATGATATATACCAATATCATATATGATTTAATAAAAGTTTATAATCTAACACTAATATCATATATGATGAAACAGTATTATCGTATACGATATTTTATGCAAATTTCAAAAACGAAAAAAAAAACATTTTTATTTCTTCAAAAGTATATCATAGTGCATATCTGTAGAAAACTAATTAAATGCTCGTCGTGTTAATATACTTTTTTTTGCGTTTAACAATTAACGGTTATTTAGATACTTAAATTATAAAAATATGTAAAATACTTAAATACTTAATAATTAGATATGTGGAGAATTAGAGATGGATAGTAATGATGAGTCCCCTCCTTTGGTATCAAAAATAACTCTCCTCTTATAATTTATATGTATATATTTCTTTATCATTGCAAATATATATGTTTGTTTTTTTTTAAACCGGTCTAATTTGATCGTCGAATCGATTGAACCAATAACTCGATAAATGGACCTGCTGAACTAGAGACTCGATTTTAAAACTTGATAGCATGTTCTTTTTTTAGCGTAAGTCTTCGTCTCTTGCTCAGCCCCTCAAAGTGGCAAAAAGTTAAGAGATGTATGGTTTCGACGCCCTCATATTTGTTTTCTTGTGTGGTCCAAAAGTACTGCAAAAGCTATGACATACTAGAGTTGTAAACAATGACTATATATTCTGTCCTCACATGCAATATTTTTCTTTTCTTATTTTCATTTTATTAATATCTTTCTCTCTCACTCACACACCCACACATTTCTCTTTCACAAAATATAAAAGAAACTGGAACAAAAAACTGCCATTAAAGTGGTGGTATGATTTGACCATTGTTCCGATGGTGTGATCTGGCACAACAAAAAACTGGATCTAAACCCCAACAAAAAACGAGTTATATTATCAAGATCCGGCCATACCACCGCTGCCATCTACAACCGTCTACCCACTGCCGCCTACCACCAAACAGCCACCCTCGCCCGACCACTATCTCCGGACAACCACTGTCACCATCGTCCGACACCTTCACCACCACTTATCAAACCCAAAATCAATCTAGATCCAAATACAAACCAAACCCAAAGATCTGAGATTTAAAAAAAAATAGATCTAAGATTTAATTTTTATATTGGAGGAATGAAAGGAAGGAGACAAATAAAACTGGAGTTTGAAAAAAGAAAAGGACATAAGAAAATGATTGAGGGGTTGTATACTACTCCCTCCGTCCCATATTAAGTGTCCACTATGAAATATTCCAAGTCTTAGTTACTAAACTTTGACCATAAATATTTATATTTTTGTTATATAATACTTGATGAAAATTATACCAATGAAAATATTTTTGAAAATCGAATCTATTCATATGACTTTCGTCAAATATTATATAACACAAATACAAATATTTATGGTCAAAGTTTAGTAATAAAGACTTTGAATATTCAATAGTGGACACTTAATATGGGACGGAGGGAGTATGTTGGAGGAGTCTAAACCCACAAACCCAAAGTTAAACTTGAGTTAGCGTAAACATCCTTGTCCGTACAGCATGACTGTCTTTTAGTAATATTGAGCATGTGAGTCTGCCCCCCATAACATGCGATTGGGACCGGATGAGTATTACTACTATTAGGTTATACATCTTTTTATTGGTTGGTCATATTTATTAGAGGATAAAAGGTTTGATTATAGCCTTTTGTTTTAAAACGTGCAAATTTGAGACCTTTTTTGGCGGACAGAAGATACTTCAATCTACGTAGACTCGGGCTGATATTAGTGTAAATGGGCCCTTTACTATAATATTGGCTTGTTGCATGTTTTTTAAATGAGATTTATTAGTATTGAATTGTTATGGGTCAGTACAATTTAGGGCACTTAATTTTTTTGTTTTAACTTCTAATTATGTGTATAAGTAATTGTCTATTGATTTTCATATTAAGCAAGTGAGAATCACTTGGTTTTTCAGCCTTCTTTATTTAGCATGTTTCAAATTCTTTCTAAAGTAGTGAAACGTAAAAAGTAAACAAAGATAGAGAGAAAAAATGTGAGTTTGAACCTCCATTTTAATACTCGTAACTCACAACAAACAACATTTTAACTTTTTCAAAAACTCATATCAAATCTATATACCAAAAGCACCCTCAAAGATTACGTGATCGTGATCAAGAGAGTGGTTGTAAATGAATTTCTAATAAACGGCTTATCTCACTTGGTAACTAAAGTTTTACTAAGTAGTTTTTTGGAGGAGGTTCTTGAAGGTCTTGGATTCAAAATTTGCCAAGGATCGTTCATCTCAGACGAAAATTTAACATAATTAGGCAAGAGTTCAAAGAAAACAGTTGTTCGCTTGAATATCATTACACAACACGACCTTCTAACCATTAACATTTATCTTCCTAAAAAAATGAATTTCAAATAGTCATCTAGAAATTAGACATGGCCCCCAGCCCTAGCCCCTAAACGGATACTAATATACCTACAAAAGGAGCTGTGTGACATGGAGAGTTTTAACCAAATAAGGGTCTAACAAATTTTTAAAAAAATGGGTTCAAATGAAGAACACTTCACATATGCAATGCAGCTAGTTACTTCCACGTCATTGACCATGGTATTGTTACATGCAATCAAGCTTAAGGTTTTAGATGTTATAGCCGAGGCAGGGCTAGATGCTCGACTGTCGGCTTTCGAGATTGCTTCGCGTTTGTCTATCCATAATAAGGATGCACCAAACATGCTTGACAGGATGCTTCGATTGCTGGCAAGTCATTCCGTTGTCACTTGCAGTCAACAAGACCATGAATTGATCCCCATTCGAGTGTATGGACTGGCACCCGTTGCTAAATACTTTATACCAAACGAAGATGGGGCATCTTTAGGTGAATTCATGGAATTGTATCAAGGCGACATTTACACGCATAGTTGGTAAGTTATTTTTGTCATGTCTAGAAAGTCATACATAAATATATAATGCTATATGAAATAAAAGATATCCATGTAACTCGAAAGATATAATTCACACTTTTCATTTTACTTTTGTCCGATAACTCTTATTGTTACAAACTAAAAAAAAACGAAACACATTATTAGATTGATTTCAAAAACATTTGGTAATTGTTAATTAATGTCATATAATTTAGGTTCAAAATTATCAATTAACTAAGGATAAAAAAAGTTTATAAATTTTAAAGAGGTTTATAAATTGGATCACTATAGTGAGATGAGATTTACGGTGACATGAAATGATATATGTGAGTTTATGGACCTCTTCATGTTAACTAAATGCATATAAATAATTTAATACTTCATTAAATTATAAAGTTTCATCATGTTTAACCATAATGATAATAGGTTTATAAAATAAGCAAATTAAAAAATATATGACATGACAATTTTATAAACCTTTTATATAGGTTTACTATAAGAGATGCTCTAAGGATAAAACTTGGTTCTTTTTATAGAATTTAGGTTCGAAATTATCATGGCCGTCTTGTAGGTTTTGGGGGCCTTGTGCCAAAGAACATTTTAGGCTCTCGATTGCTGAAAAGTACGTATACTAAGATAGCAAATGTTTACTTTAATGGATGCTATGTGTTTACCTCATTTTTAAGCTATGAATATATTTATATACCTTTCAATTATGAACCATTAGATTTTTGAACTAACATAAAATAACGATTCTATTAAATTATGGGATGGTCTCTTATTAAGGCTTATTAATCACATATATTGATTTATAAAGAAATAAAGTTTTTTTTTTGCACTATATATAGAAAGAAAGTTAAAATATGAGAAGTTAAATAGAAAATTTTTAAAAGTAGTACATACAATTACGGAATAATAGATTTAAAAAAAAAAAAGAAATTAATGGTCCCATAGGTAGCTTTTTTATCATCGTCATTGTTCATCACCTGTACATACCTCATCTGTCAAACTCATGAGGTAGTAACGCAAGTTTCATTTTTAATTCCAACAGTTATATAATTACATAAAACACATATTTTCGATCGTAAAACACAACTAACATGATCAAATCATCCAAAAATGACCCTATATGCTTGTTTTATTTCTAAAAATCGGAGGCCCCTAAAAAACCCACTTTCGTTCTATTTTTTAGAAATAAAATATCTTTCATACCGTAATTGTTACGCATATATAATTATACAATCGCGACGAAAAATTAAATATCTTTTTAAAAATAGGCGCTTCTATATATTAAAAATGAACTCAACTTACGAGTTATAAATATTAATCGGAACCACGTGTTATTGAATCGTGTTATTGAATATAATGAGTACGAGATTATGTCAAATATAAACAATTTGTTTATTATAATTATATTTATTATCCTTGTATAGGAGTAGTGGTTTAAAAAGTTTATAAAAAACACATAAAAATCATCGTACGAGGTTCAACAATTAGTACAATTGTATAAATAAGTAATTAAAACAAATTGTTTATAATGATAACATTTATTTCTGTTTTTCTAATGACATAAATATGTGGGTGAACCAAGGTCTAAGGTTAAGGATTCAGTGCTTGAAGGGGGTCTTCCATTTGACATTGCTTATGGATCAAACATGTTTGAATATGCTGCAATAGATTCTAAGTACAATGACGCTTTCAACAATGCCATGGTGAATCATACTACCATTGTTATCAAGGAAATTCTCCAACGTTACCATGGTTTTAAAAATGTCAAACGGCTAATAGACGTGGGAGGCGGTCTAGGAATCAGTTTGAATAAGATCGTGTCGGAATATCCAACTATAGCAGGTGCTAACTTTGATTTGCCACATGTGATACGGAATGCACCCGTCTATTCAGGTATATTTTTTATTACTCTTCCTGTAGATGTATTAGAAGTAAAATCTCTTACTTTTGTTTTCTATATAAAAACATATAGGTATAGAACATATGGGGGGAGATATGTTCCTAGAGGTTCCTCACGGTGACGCCATTCTTTTGAAGGTAAATTTCCTAAAATAAGTTGCTATTTTAATTCTAACATATTACTAATTAGTTAATATGAAACCTAGTGGATACTACATGATTGGAGTGATGATCAATGTGTTAAATTGTTGAGCAACTGCTATAAGGCCTTGTCACATGATGGAATGGTTATTGTCGTAGAGGCGGTTCTTCCTTTTCTATCAGACACAAGCTCTTCTGTAAAAGCGACAACCCATTTAGATACAATGATGATGACCCAAACTCACGGGGGAAAGGAGCGCACAGATGAAGAGTTTATAGCATTAGCCAAAGATGCTGGATTCGCGGGTATTAGAAAACAATGCTTTGTTTGCAACTTTTGGATCATGGAATTTTACAAATAGATGTATGTGTCCTAATTTATGTTTGGGCTTTGTATTCGGATAATAAAGTTTACTTCATTTGTAATAATGTAAATGGGTCTAATTGAGAATCCATAAACAACCGATAACATATGAAGTACTAGTACCAATTTCCTACTGTAATTTATATGAACCGAAGTTATTTTATATTGTTCAAGTTTACGTCGAATGAAAATGTGGAGCAAATCTATTTTTAAGTTCCTTAATACAGAAATTGCTAGGAAGTAAAATTATGAACTTTGAATAAATAAAAGACTTTGGGGCCATTTGGTTCGCAAATTTAGAAAACGTGAGTTTAAAATAATGAGGTATTTTTAACCTCGAAGGGTTTCAAATCTTGTAATTTATAAGTTTGAACGTTTGGTTAGGACTTGGGAGATATGTTTACCATGTGATTTAAGGTAAATTAGAGCATCTACAATACACAAATTATTGAAAGACTTGTGCATTTATTGCCATGAATGTATCATACATTGAAAAAAGCTTTTCTCACAATGATAAAAACACTTACAAAACACTTTTTAACATGATAAATAACTTTTCATAACTTTACTCATTGTAGGTGCCCTTACTTGTGTAAAAAAATCTTTTGTCATTGTCACACACTCACACATAATCTTGAATCATCATTCACAACACCCAAGAACCTTTGTAAGCTAATGGACTAGTATCTATTTGTGTCCGTGTATCAAAATACACAGTTTTTGTTTGAACAAACAACACACAAGCATCAACAAAAGAGCATATACAATAGGATAACTAAACAAAAGCTTTTCATTATTTCAATAAGTGTTTTGAGGGATTATTTAGCATTGCACCAAATACTTTTTAAAAAACTTTTCAAAATGACTTGATAAACTTCAGGCTATTCTTAAAAGTTATAGTAATGAGCATGATAAACATTTAATGCATTAAATGAATCAAGTCACAAAAGACTTTGAGCATTAAATGCAATTAATGCAAATTGCATTTAATTACTAGAAATTTTATCAAAAACTTTTTGTTTGCCAAACTTTTATAAAAAGTTTTTCAGAAAGTTGTTCATAAATGCAAAAAACTCCTATAAAACACTTGCTAGAACAGTGAAAAAAATTTCCCAACTTTACTCATTGTAGGTGCTCGTTCAACAGTTTTAATTCCATTGTTAAGTACATCTTTTAAATCAAATAAAAAGTTAGTTTCGTATTGTAATTTCTTGAAATTGAAAATGAGATTATTCATACGTGAAGCCAAATACTTATAACCTTTTACACCACGATATTTGCCTAAATTTTAACCTTATAGTATGAAAATTGTACCGTTTGTGTTATATGAGAGGTCCTTTTATAGGCGAGTCAGATGTTAGGGTTACCTAGGATTTCGCTCGCTTATAAGTGTTGTGAGGTAATGTTCAAAGTGGGACCCTTTTCGGCAGTGTCCGTGAATGTCGCAATCGTGTCAGCGAATTGCCGTCGGCTTCTTTCGGGGGTATGTATCCATTCTGCATTATCCCTACCGTGGACGGGATGTGATGGTTGTGTGCGGCTAGTTCGTTGCGTGCGAAAAGGATTTTTTGACTCTTCTTTTCCCATACATATAACTCATTGAGTCACTCAGTATTTTTTTCCTCACGCGACCTAACCGGTATTTGGCACTTTTTTGGTTGTGGTATCGTTATGCCTTTTACTTGACGTATCTCCTATTTAGGGAAAACTAGGTATATATGAAAGCATATATATTATTAGAGAATAAATAGGCTCAAGCCCGGTTTGTGGGTTTGAGACATTAGGATTTTGTCATTATAAATAATGGCCATGAATAATATTATACTCATGGGGTTTACACATTCTAACATGGTATCAGGCCATACCACGGTCCTATAACCCTAATCCCTAAAAAAAAATCTCTAGATCCTTGAAAATCACAGCCACCACATTGATCCGTGCCTACGCCTCATCGAAATTTTTTTTATCTTAAACTAGGAATCATCAAATTGATCCGTTGCCAGTGGTTTCTTTTTGTGTTTCTCAAAGTTTGTTATCTATCATATTCTCCATGACTATTGTTGTGGAGATTAATGTTGCGATAGATGGCTTCTAATATCTCCCCCATGAATTTATTTGATATGTATTGTTTAAAAAAATAAAGTTAAGCTTTATTTTTTGTTTTCTTCTTTTTTTTCAATTGTTTGTACTGTTTTGTTTTTTTTATCTAATTCTCATCTAACACTAAATTTATAAAATAACTAAACTTGTTTGTTCCATATTCATGTGTTGGTGATTTGTGTTAAGGTCACAAATCCACATAGTTGTCTAACTGGTTGGATGTTTGTGCAAAGGTCACAATCCATAATTAGTGTTTATGAAGATGAATCGGATATAGTTTAGGGATTTGTGCATGTTGTTTTGGACTGATTGAAGTTTAAGAGAAGAGTAATATGTTGATGTCAAGATGATGTTTCGTTACGCTAATGTTTTGTTAGATTATGTTTCTTTTTTCTTGTAATCTACTACAGTTCGAGCTTTCGCGATTTCGTCGCTCAAACTGCAGGGAGTATTAGAGAATAAATAGGCCCAAGCCCGGTTTGTGGGTTTGAGACATTAGGGTTTTGCCATTATAAATAACAGTCATGAATAATATTGTTTATAACCACCCTTTAAACTTGTAAGTGTCATATGTATGTCTATTATTGTGACTTCTCAATTGAAACTAGCATTTTTAACTTTTCTTATGTGGTACATATTGTTCTAATTATCTGATGGGGCGGCACTGATGGTTTATGAAGTTCATAACAATTATATAATCACAAGCAAAGATCAAAGCACGTAATAGCGGAAGCGATTTAACAAGATCATAATAAAACAATTATAATTAATCGAATTAGGTTACATACATTTATCCTAGTGAAGATCCACAAGATCACCAATTAGAGGTTATGAAGAACAATACCAAGATATACGTTAATATAAAACTATACTACGCTCTTATACACAAGTAATGCGACGGCTAACCGTGAGTCTAGCACGTATAAACGAAGCTTCAACGCTTGTGGAATAATCTATCCAACAACCCTATAGAGAGGGGCTAGGACTAGATTCAAGAAATCAAAACCAAGAGGATAAAAGGAATCCTAAAAAAGGTGTTTGCCTTTTGGTTTGATCGCAGGAAAAAAGAGAGAGGGATGGGAAAAATTATGAGGGCTAAGGGTTGTTTGTATAGGCTAGAAAAACTTTTTTCCTTCCCCTTTTGCCCTTGTAGCCTCCGGCCCAAGCCCACCCAAAGGTGGCTTCCGGAATTTTCCATCTCCTTCTTTTCTTCTACTTAATTCCATAACGATCGTTTAACTTAACTCTTATTTTATTTAACGATCGTGAGTTAAGCTTCGGTTCAATTTAATAAATATATTAAATACATTTATTAAATAAAATTAACCCTTTACGTATTGTGTGCAATCCCGTAATCCCGAGTTCGATCCTATCATACGACTATTAATTTTATGTCCATAAACTTTCAGCTCCCACTTGGACAAAATTCGACTATCGTGATTACATTAACTAGCGTTTAGTTACACTAGCAATGTCACTAGTACAACTCGAGTAAGGTCTCCTGGACAAAACCTTTTAATGATTTATCATTATTATTATCCTTTCATTTCAAATACAACGTTAATAGGATATGGATCTCAGTCATTCCTTCATTAACCATTCTGTTTTTCGTTTACAGATATAGCAAGATTACCAAAACAATTTTGGGTTTGGCCACACAAACATCTTACTACTCCCCCGAGGGGTCCAGCTGTATTATACTTCAAAATAATTTGAAGGAAACAAATCCCATTTTGACTACAAGCAAAACTTACAAACTTTGCAACACTTATGAAAATAACCCTTATAGCTACCAGTTACGTTTAGCGTTAGGTTATCTCACAGAAGCACAATACATTCGTGACGGTTTCCTGGTATCTCAGGTCTAAGGATAACTATTTATGATTTACTTAATGACAAAGATCCATAAAGTAAAATCATATAGTTGGGATAAGTCCAATATTTGATTCATCAAATATCATCCAAAATTGACCAATATACTTTCAAGTATACTCTGTCAGTATTTTGAATTGTCTTTGTAACACCCCATTTTGATAAATGGAATGTCACGCGTAATTATGGCGTGTCATCAAAGCATGCAAGGTAATATGTAGTAAAACATACATGACCATGGGACAACCGGAATCAAACATCGGTTCCCAAACATAAGCCCAAAACATAATAAAGTAAATGAACTTAAAGAAAGACTAAACAAGCATAAATATATGAAGGAAACAGGAGAAGAAGTCTATGGCAGCTTCCATCCTATGCATGTCCTCCAAATGCTCGAGTCTTGGGTACCTGCCGTTTTGGGACATGGAAAGGAAAGTAACGGCTGAGCAAAACGCTCAGTGCACGGATATACAATATAGCATGAAATAGGATAAGCATGTAACATATAACAGCGGAAGACTAAGTTCTGAGTAAACTGGTTAAGTATTAAGAAAACTGGTTTTATAGTTCGAAAAGCCTTATGTTTATCTTATGAAAACTGTTTTAACATAAGTATACCATAGCCCATATAGGTCATGAAAAGGTCACGTGCATGAATACTTGGAGGGGTGACCTCATCATGCTGATTAGAGGGGATGCCTCTAATTAATATACTGGTTTGGGTAGGAGGGATCAACTCCTTGTGAAGGATGCAAGGCACACACCACATTCACCATGAAATACTGAATAAAACATGTAACTAGGATGCACCCATACGCCCCACCTGATATAATAATATGGCCAAAACTGAAAAGGGACGCCACGAGCAATCACTCCGCCGTGGGGAAGTCATAACATCGGTGCCTCCAATGCTATGGTTATGGTACCTCCATAACTAGGTGAAACTGGTCATGCTTGTATATGGCTATAGATTATGCTAATTAAACATAAGCAGTTCAAAACAATAAAACAAATACTGGGGAAAACAGTTGGCTGCATACGGGGAAATCCTAATAAGGAAAGAATGTCCATACTGAAAGGACGGGAATCCGTACCTCAAGTCCAGTGAATGAACGGAAGAAAGACTCCTACTTCTGGATCACTAACGCTACATGAATACACACGTGTATAAGTATCGAATCACTGATTACGTACTGGGTTTTATGTCTCATCTTAGCTTACTTGGTATGTTTTAGGTCATGGTTTACTGTTTAAAGCCCTAAACTGTGTTTATCTTGTATTCTGATTAATCTGATTAAGTATTACTGGTATTTCATGTATTATTATACTTACTGTGTAATAATAAGTAACTTTCCAAAAATAGCAGGTTTCCAAAAATAGAAAGTTTCCAAAAATAGGAAGTTTCCAAAAATAGAAGTTACCAAAAATAGAAAGTTTCCAAAAATAGAAAGTTTCCAAAAATAGAAAGTTTCCAAAAATAGAAAGTTTCCTAAAATAGAATTTACTGCTTAAAATAGATTAGTTTCTAAAAATAGAAAGTTTCCAAAAATAGATCAGCTGCCTTAATTAAATAAGTTTCCATATATAGAAGGTTTCCATGATTAGATTAGCTGCCTGAAATAGATTGATTTCCATATATAGAAGGTTTCCATAATTAGATTAGTTGCCTTATTTAATTAAGTTTCTATAAATAGAAGTTTCCATAATTAGAATTAAGCTGATTACATAAGCTAACATATAAGTCTAAGTGTTATAAGCTTATTTCTTAAGTCATATGATATAGTGTATAGTTTAATTATTATTTCATGTATTTTAATTAAACTATAGGTTAAGCATTTTAATTAAAGTATAACATGTTTTAATTAAAATGAAATGAAAATACTTAGGTTAAAATGTGTATTATTATTAATAATAATATAACCTAAGTCATGTCTAAATTAATTAATTATAGGCATGTTTTAATAATTAATTAATTATATCTTATAACATAAAATACTTAGGTTAAATTAATGTCATGATAAACTAATAATTAAAATAACCTAAGTCATGATTTAATTAATATTTCATGTTATTAATTAATTATATCCTAAGTTTATGATTCATAAAAATTAACATGTAACATAGATCATGATTTAACCAACGAACCATGAATCGGGCATGAACTCGACACCGTACCCCGAGCCAAACTCGGGGCACGTGTGCCTCCTTGCTGCCGTGGGTCCCACATGAGCCAACCAAGACCAAAAATGGTCTTGGTGGTGGCGGCTAAAAAGAAACCGAACCCTCCCACGGGTTGATTAAACTAGGCGGCCAAAAACAAACACCCTCTTTTAACAACCTTTGATTTTAATTAACACCAAAACATGTTAGATCTATGATTAATTACCATGTTTTAATAAAAAAACAATAACATGTTCATGAACATAAACAAAGATTCAAAAGAATTAAAAAGAAGGGTTTAAAAAGGTATACCACTATGTAGCTTGGAAAAGGATGAACAAACACTGATTATAGCAATTGTTTTAAGATCAAAATCAACCAATCACCCTCCTATGGTGATCTTAGGGTGGCGGCATAAAGAGGAGAAAAGAGGAGGAGAGAAAACTCTTTTAGGGTTTTTGTTTATTTTCTTGAAAAAGTGAAAATGAAATGAAAAGTTACATAACCCCCCTTTTCTTGTAAAAAGTCCATGGGCTAAGCCCATTATGGTTGTTGTGCCGTGGGTATGGGGGCCCCACATGGGGTACCCGTACCTTTCTCGTGTCCCGATGTTTCGTGTTCGTTCGTGGTTAAACGTGTTCGTGTCTGAAGCGTTTCTGTTTATTTTATCATGTAGTTTATCGTAATCTTAACGCTCGTAATTATATTATATGTATTTACGTAATTATTCTAGTTCGTATTTTAAATGGTGATCATGATTTAATTATGTTCACGTGACATATTTATTAATTGTTTATCATGGGTTCGTACGTAATCGATACTTGTCATGTCATACACGTATGCACTTACTTGATTAATAGCACATGAATGTGATCAATACTGAATAAGGTAAGTTTTAATCTAGGACGTACGATCTTAAGGGCACTATTCATGGTAAAAGCATGCGGGTATGCAAAATAACGGAAATGAAGGTGACATGGTAGAAGGGAACGTGGAACGTGACATGTCTTGAAAGGACATGGAACGTGACGTGACTGAAAGGACATATCTAATTGATGAGAAAACGGATAAAAGTCCGGATGAACTTGTCCGTTTCCAAGTGGCCTCCCTCTTGGAACGGTTCCTTCAAAAGATCCTGACAACAATGATAAATCTTGGTCCTCCTGACCTTGACTTGGAATACGAAGAAATTCTTGGTTATCAACGGAAGGTAGATCCCCTAAATTCGATCGAGGAAAAAGAGTTAACGTGCAAGGGTAACTGAAACGTTACGATGCAAGACAATCTGACTTAACTGATAATTATAAACGATGCGCGAGACATAAAGAAACGTAGTACGTGAAAAATTTTGAACGTGATACGTGAAAAATTTTGAACGTGCTACGTGGAGATATGGCGAGTGTAGTATGAGTAAACATATCGCGATCCATGATACGTGTAACATATTTTGATCATGATATGAGGAACGTGGAATGAACGTGACATGTGAGACATATCGTGATCATAGAATATAATGGCGGTAACGCCAAACGCTACAAGGTGAGACGTGGAATATGACGTGAAACGTCTATCTGATGATGGAGAATTATACTAAACTTGGGTCTGGTCTCACAAGTTCTTGCAAACTTCCCAGAATGAGGAAAGAAATGAACATAAAATCGTAAGCCAAAATACGATCATGAATGTGAATAGTGTCATGAACGTGAGCGCGAAAGCAAGTTGTGGAATTAGAATGAAGACGTGAAGTAAGTTAGGAGTACAATTACGAATCTTTGTCTGACCCGATAGCTGAGGGATTGCCAAGAGATCGGATGAGCCTTGGCTGGAACATGTTTGTTCAATCTGTTGGTTTTGAAATCCATACGGATGTAAGGATTCTGCAGACTTGATTAAACTGTTGACAATAACCCAGATAGCATCATGCTTCTTCTGAGTTTGCTGAAATCTGGTAACTAAAATCCATGGAGATCTTGTCCCTTTTCGATTCACAATTTCATATGATGAAAACATCCCAGTTTGTTGGTGTCCTATCTTAACCTGTTGGTATGTCAGGTACCTAGATATGAACGTAACTGTATCTTGCTTCGTAGAACTTGATACCTAGGAGTTTGCGAAACTCTGAGTCTCTGAATCTAGACTTCTCCTAGCGTATAAATTTTCTAGAACACCTAATGTAGTGTAGGGTTTTCTCCTTTACGCATAAGCTGAGTCGTGGTAAGATTAACCATAGAAACCCATGTGATTCAGTGTGTTACTGTAATCAAACAGAAATGATATTGGAAAAAAAAAATTCCAGGGTAGAATTTCTCTTGTCATAGAATTTGCAACATAGTGCAGATATGGTCTTCCTGTTCTTCTCTAGGATTAGAGGAAATCAGGTTATCCTCAATGAAAACGCTGATGAATTTGTTTAGGAGTTCATGGAATTCAATTTATTAAGTCCATAATGCTGTTGGAGCATTGATGAGACTAATCCAAAATCATAAATCTAGCATGACCCAGTCGTGCACGAATAGCAGTCATGGACATGTTCTGCTCTTTCACCCGTCACTATTGGCAACTTGTTCATGAGTTCGATCTTGGAAAAGTGATTAACACTATACGGTTGATTGGACATGTCGTCAATATGTAGAGGAGAATAACGGTCATGAATGGTGATTTGTTTAAGTCGACGGTAGTCGACACATAATCTCAGGGTACCATCCTTCTCCTTGTAGGTTCTCCTGGAATGTATAGGAAGACTTTGGAATAATCAACTGGCTATGCGTAAAAGAGTTAAGTGGTTGTGTGTTACTGACAGCTAGAAAATTTTAGCAATATGGCTAACAAAGCACGTGCTAGAAGAGCATAGATAATTTGTGCAGATTTTCCTGATGGAAAATCAAGCTGAATGTATTCAGGAGCCTGAACATTACTGTACATAATTATGAATCATAGCATGGTGTGGTGTTCATAGTCCATAATTAGGATATAAATTCATCTCGTGCCTGTCCGAGGAAAATGCGTTTGCAGCTTGGATCTCATCATTAAGCTGAAGGAAAACCTTCGTATACGTGGAAATACGAAAGGCGTCCTTCATGGTCATGAATATATGAAATATGGTGAAAGAAATGAAAGTGACATCGGCAGCATGACAGTTCTCACTGATGCGCTGATAATGGTATTGAAATTCTTGTGGCCTGATTAATACATGGCACAACAAATAGATGTACCCTTGGAGGGTACCCTGAATTTCTTAGAAATGTTCCATAATTAGACGTGAGTCATGTGTCTTGACTCGTGTCTTGAGAAATGTGAGCGTGACATATGCCTTGACTGGTATCTTGACATGTGTCCTCAGAAAGTATACGTGAGACATGTGTCTTGACTGATGTCTTGACATGTGTCTCGAGATGTGAAACAATTAGAACTACACATATTAGGTTAATATGCCAGAACTGGCGGATCGGTTGGACTACTGATCATTTGTACGTCTGATCACGTCCGTGGCCGGAGCCTCGGTTGCGATTTCTAGGATAGTTGCTGTCATAGTAGTGGTTACTATCATCTTGTCTATCGGTTCCCTGACGGTCATTCTCATGACCGTGACTCATGTAACTATTTAGCTGAGTGGCCGGCTGGTACTGGTTTGCACTCATATGGCTGAAATGACAGCCGAACGACGTGTGACATGTAACTATGAATTTGGGACAATGATTGATGGGAATTGTCTGATGGTGAAGCATCTTCTCGTCCAATTGCTTTGCTCCGACGCCTTTGTCTTCGTCTTTTAGGATCTCCAGGTTGTGAACAGCATCAGCATCAGCATCTCGTAGCGTCTCCCAACATCAGCAGCATCAACCTTCAGTAACATCTCCAAGCTATGAGCGGCATCGACAATCTTGTAGAATATCAGCAAGTGAACATACGCCTGAGATGATTTAGAATCGACTAGCGAATACTCGTGAAGTGTTGCAAGTGGAATACACATGGATTAAGGTACATGTAATACACATGAAATACGGTACGTGGAGTACACATGGAATGCACATGAAATGATCGGTATGGGCTCGATCATTTGTCATGATTTAAAGAAAGTAAACTGGTTAAACGGTTAGGAAAACCATCATGATAACCTGGCAGTATTAGCATAAACATCATTCTGGTTGCATAGAGAAACGCTAAAGTGTGGTTACACAAAATTCAACGATGATTTGCCTGACAGCATGATCAATGGAAACCAACCATGACTATCATGAAAGCATGATTCAAGAAATCTAACAATGTCTTGCAGGACAACGTAAAAATCAAAAGAGGCGTGACACATAATTAACATGAAGACTGAATTATCCTGAGGAAACATGAAACCATCTATTACGAAGAAGTGTATAACATAATCAGCATGAAACTGAAGTTAACCATGACAGTATGAAGGCATACTTGACATAAAAACATAATACTTATGATGGGACATGAAAAATTTTATGCCAATTTAAATCATGAGAAAAAATTTATGCAAGAAAAACAGTGCATGAATGCGTAATGTAGTTTATAAAACCGTTATATGTGCGAGGGAACGCCTATGGGTCGGTTCCAAAACAAAAGACATGGCGAGGGGACGCCTATGGGTCGGTCCTAAAGTTAAAAGTTTCGATAAAAGCACATGCGACTAAATAGGGCCAGTCCTGTACCAACCATTACTTAGTCAAAATTCCTGCAATAGATGACATATGATATAAATTCATGAATGCATGAAACATAAATAATTAAAAGTCATTGTCAAAACTTAACAGAAAAAATTTTATGTGAAAATTATGAACTACTGGGGTTCAGTTCACATAATCACAGTTCACTAGGAACATCATGCATAGACACTGACACATAACTAAATATGGATGACGGTTGTTCATTCCATATTGGTAAAACGATACTGGTGAAAACATCATGGTTAAAACGACAAGGTGCTGAAAACGTCATGGCTAAAACGAAAAGGTGCTGAAAACATAATGGTTAAAACAACAACGCGCTGAAACATCAATACGTGGAATAACAATCGTTGGCTTAGGAAGCTCCTGGTGACTACCCACTAGTCACAGGTCGAGTTTTAGAGCCTACAGGTCGAAGCCTTGGCTCTGATACCATAATTGTAACACCCCATTTTGATAAATGGAATGTCACGCGTAATTATGGCGTGTCATCAAAGCATGCAAGGTAATATGTAGTAAAACATACATGACCATAGGGACAACCGGAATCAAACATCGGTTCCCAAACATAAGTCCAAAACATAATAAAGTAAATGAACTGAAAGAAAGACTAAACAAGCATAAATATATGAAGGAAACAGGAGAAGAAGTCTATGGCAGCTTCCATCCTATGCATGTCCTCCAAATGCTCGAGTCTTGGGTACCTGCCGTTTTGGGACATGGAAAGGAAAGTAACGGCTGAGCAAAACGCTCAGTGCACGGATATACAATATAGCATGAAATAGGATAAGCATGTAACATATAATAGCGGAAGACTAAGTTCTGAGTAAACTGGTTAAGTATTAAGAAAACTGGTTTTATAGTTCGAAAAGCCTTATGTTTATCTTATGAAAACTGTTTTAACATAAGTATACCATAGCCCATATAGGTCATGAAAAGGTCACGTGCATGAATACTTGGAGGGGTGACCTCATCATGCTGATTAGAGGGGATGCCTCTAATTAATATACTGGTTTGGGTAGGAGGGATCAACTCCTTGTGAAGGATGCAAGGCACACACCACATTCACCATGAAATACTGAATAAAAC
The DNA here is from genome assembly GCA_025667525.1 of Glebionis coronaria. NCBI lineage: Eukaryota > Viridiplantae > Streptophyta > Magnoliopsida > Asterales > Asteraceae > Glebionis > Glebionis coronaria. The sequence continues at coordinate 23,733,919 of CM046876.1, forward strand.
ATGTAACTAGGATGCACCCATACGCCCCACCTGATATAATAATATGGCCAAAACTGAAAAGGGACGCCACGAGCAATCACTCCGCCGTGGGGAAGTCATAACATCGGTGCCTCTAATGCTATGGTTATGGTACCTCCATAACTAGGTGAAACTGGTCATGCTTGTATATGGCTATAGATTATGCTAATTAAACATAAGCAGTTCAAAACAATAAAACAAATACTGGGGAAAACAGTTGGCTGCATACGGGGAAATCCTAATAAGGAAAGAATGTCCATACTGAAAGGACGGGAATCCGTACCTCAAGTCCAGTGAATGAACGGAAGAAAGACTCCTACTTCTGGATCACTAACGCTACATGAATACACACGTGTATAAGTATCGAATCACTGATTACGTACTGGGTTTTATGTCTCATCTTAGCTTACTTGGTATGTTTTAGGTCATGGTTTACTGTTTAAAGCCCTAAACTGTGTTTATCTTGTATTCTGATTAATTTGATTAAGTATTACTGGTATTTCATGTATTATTATACTTACTGTGTAATAATAAGTAACTTTCCAAAAATAGCAGGTTTCCAAAAATAGAAAGTTTCCAAAAATAGAAAGTTTCCAAAAATAGAAGTTACCAAAAATAGAAAGTTTCCAAAAATAGAAAGTTTCCAAAAATAGAAAGTTTCCAAAAATAGAAAGTTTCCTAAAATAGAATTTACTACTTAAAATAGATTAGTTTCTAAAAATAGAAAGTTTCCAAAAATAGATCAGCTGCCTTAATTAAATAAGTTTCCATATATAGAAGGTTTCCATGATTAGATTAGCTGCCTGAAATAGATTGATTTCCATATATAGAAGGTTTCCATATTAGATTAGTTGCCTTATTTAATTAAGTTTCTATAAATAGAAGTTTCCATAATTAGAATTAAGCTGATTACATAAGCTAACATATAAGTCTAAGTGTTATAAGCTTATTTCTTAAGTCATATGATATAGTGTATAGTTTAATTATTATTTCATGTATTTTAATTAAACTATAGGTTAAGCATTTTAATTAAAGTATAACATGTTTTAATTAAAATGAAATGAAAATACTTAGGTTAAAATGTGTATTATTATTAATAATAATATAACCTAAGTCATGTCTAAATTAATTAATTATAGGCATGTTTTAATAATTAATTAATTATATCTTATAACATAAAATACTTAGGTTAAATTAATGTCATGATAAACTAATAATTAAAATAACCTAAGTCATGATTTAATTAATATTTCATGTTATTAATTAATTATATCCTAAGTTTATGATTCATAAAAATTAACATGTAACATAGATCATGATTTAACCAACGAACCATGAATCGGGCATGAACTCGACACCGTACCCCGAGCCAAACTCGGGGCACGTGTGCCTCCTTGCTGCCGTGGGTCCCACATGAGCCAACCAAGACCAAAAATGGTCTTGGTGGTGGCGGCTAAAAAGAAACCGAACCCTCCCACGGGTTGATTAAACTAGGCGGCCAAAAACAAACACCCTCTTTTAACAACCTTTGATTTTAATTAACACCAAAACATGTTAGATCTATGATTAATTACCATGTTTTAATAAAAAAACAATAACATGTTCATGAACATAAACAAAGATTCAAAAGAATTAAAAAGAAGGGTTTAAAAAGGTATACCACTATGTAGCTTGGAAAAGGATGAACAAACACTGATTATAGCAATTGTTTTAAGATCAAAATCAACCAATCACCCTCCTATGGTGATCTTAGGGTGGCGGCATAAAGAGGAGAAAAGAGGAGGAGAGAAAACTCTTTTAGGGTTTTTGTTTATTTTCTTGAAAAAGTGAAAATGAAATGAAAAGTTACATAACCCCCCTTTTCTTGTAAAAATTCCATGGGCTAAGCCCATTATGGTTGTTGTGCCGTGGGTATGGGGGCCCCACATGGGGTACCCGTACCTTTCTCGTGTCCCGATGTTTCGTGTTCGTTCGTGGTTAAACGTGTTCGTGTCTGAAGCGTTTCTGTTTATTTTATCATGTAGTTTATCGTAATCTTAACGCTCGTAATTATATTATATGTATTTACGTAATTATTCTAGTTCGTATTTTAAATGGTGATCATGATTTAATTATGTTCACGTGACATATTTATTAATTGTTTATCATGGGTTCGTACGTAATCGATACTTGTCATGTCATACACGTATGCACTTACTTGATTAATAGCACATGAATGTGATCAATACTGAATAAGGTAAGTTTTAATCTAGGACGTACGATCTTAAGGGCACTATTCATGGTAAAAGCATGCGGGTTTTACAGTCTTAGTTTAATAATATTCCCATATTATTAATCGACAACAGACATTTAGAACATAACAATTATTCATGGATTAAAACATGTAAAATAGTATACAAAATCAAATAACAGAAAATAAACGAAACTCGATCTTTATTTCATCAATTCAATAATGTCTTAACATCCTTTATCCAAATACTAATCACAGATTTATTGCATGAATTCGCTAGCTAGTTGCAGTCCAATAGCCTTGTCATGCTTAACTACCTTTGGTCTAGGCAAAGCCTTAGTAAAAGGATCAGCTACGTTATCGTCTGTGTGAACTTTAATTAATTTTATTTCACGAGCTTCAACTTGTTCTCGAACGTAGTGATATCTACGTTTAAAGTGTATGGCACCTTTCATGACTCCAGAAGCATTGACGAATATAATTGCAGCAGATTTGTCACAATATATATCAACAGGTTCTTTAATTGAAAGCATCATCCCAAGATCTCCAATAAGATTCCTAATCCAAACCACTTTTGGTTATGTATATTGCTACCCTTTGAATACCAAAACATTTCTTTTCGTATTCCTCAAATAGTACAGAAAATGTTTAACAGCAGTCCAGTGGAGCTTCCCTGGATTCTGTTGGTATCTACTGACCAAGTGTTGAGAAAACGCCACATCAGGCCTTGTGCATCTAACATCATACATTATAGATCCTATAGCCGAAGCGTAAGGCACCTTCTGCATGTATGCCTCCTCTTCAGGAGTTGATGCATCCACCTCATGACTCAGATTATGCTTAACTTCTATAGGTTGATAACCTTTCTTAGAGTTATGCATGTTATACTTCTTCAATATCTTATCAATATAAGCATCTTGACTAAGACCAATTAACAGTCTTTTCCTATCTCGATAGATTTTAATTCCCAGAATATATGCAGCATCTCCCAAATCCTTCATATAAAAACATTTACCAAGATAATCCTTAACTTCCTTAAGTATTGGAATTTTACTTCCCATGATTAATATGCCATCGACATATAAAATTAGGAACACTACATTACTCCCACTAGCTTTGCGATATATGTTGGGAATCTAAACTTGTTAGATTCCCTGATCATAGAGTTAAACATAATTAAGCTGTTAGATAGTCCCTTGTCTGTGCCTAGGAGGCAGGCAAGTATCGCAAGACTTACAGAGATCCAAGTCTCTGTGAGCAACCTCAGAGGAGTCCATGTCAGAGACATTGTCAAAGAAGTCAAAGATTACTTGAAGACATACTCATTGGCTGTGATGGATAACAGCCAAGATGTATCAGGGACTCTGAGGGTTTGAGGGTTAACATGGGTGGCAATACCCTGTTAACACTCAGCACACTTTGGACATGTCATTTGTGTGTTCGAGACTATGAAGAAAAAGGAAACTGTTTTGACAACTGTTTCCTTAAAGCATAATGGAAGACTACCAAGAATAGAAGAGCATCATGTGACTGATGTCTGAAAAGTGAAAGCTTGTGTAGTCACCATCAAGTACTATTTAGGTCAACCTCGTATCACTATAAATACGATGTGTATCCATGCATTAATGGTCAACACTTTGAGTATATTCATAACATTATTGCTTAGAACTTATAGAATCAAACAGCTGCGACTGTATTCATAAGTTAGGGTTTATAGTTGTTCAAAGTGTGCACAACACATTATCATCAAACGGTGTTATCCATAACACTTGTAATTATTTATTATACAATAATAAGATTACGTTTGAAAAGTAATACCTTGTGTTTCAATATACACATGGCTCATCACGATTTTGAATAAATCCGAAATTTTTGATTTCTTCATCAAATCGTTTATTCCATTGACGTGATGCTTGCTTCAAAACATAAATAGATCTTTAAAGTTTGTATACGCGTTTTGGATATTTAGGATCTACGTACCCTTCCGGTTGTTGCATATAGATGTCTTCATCTAAGCGACCATTCAAGAAGGTAGTTTTAACATCCATTTGCCATATCTCATAGTCACAGTATGCTGCTATAGCTATGAGAATCTTAATAGCTCGTAAGTCTGCTACCGGAGAAAATTTCTCCTCGTAGTCTACGCCAAAAGTTTGAGTAAAACCTTTAGCTACTAAACGTGCTTTATAGGATTGTACTTCACCATCCATGTCGGTTTTCTTCTTGAAAATCCACCTATTTCTCACTACTTTAGCATTTTTAGGCGTATCTACAAGAATCCAAACATCATTGATTTCCATGGATTTCATTTCCTCATTCATCGCAACTATCCATTTTGACTTTTCTGGATCAAGCATTACGGATCGATAGTTAGCAGGTTCCCCAAGATCCCCTACTTCCTCCTCATCATCCTCAATGTTAAGACATAGTTTGCTTAGCGCACGTATAGTCCTTCCAGACCTACGTGGAGGAATTAATTTTGGTGGAGCTCCTAGACTTTCTGGATCTATTAGAATTTCTTTGCTAGTATTTTCAGAGGCAATGTATATTCTTGAATTTCTTCAAAATCATAGTTTCTCCCACTGAATTCTTGATTTATAAGATCATTTTCAAGGAAGTCTCCATACGTATCAACAATAATTTTGTTCTCAGGCAGCTAATAAAAGTAGTAACCCATACTTTCCTTAGGGTAACCTACAAAGATACATTTTACTGAGCGTTGTTGGAGTTTATCTCCAGAGTCATGTTTCACATACGCCTCACAACCCCAAATCTTTAAATAAGACAAATATGGCCTTTTGCCATGCCATAATTCATATGTTGTCTTATCAACCTTCTTTATGGGAACCATATTCAGAATACGAACAGCAGATTCTAGAGCATAGTCCCAAAAGGAAAAAGGTAAAGTTGTAAGATTAAACATAGATCGCACCATATCCAATAATGTACGATTTCTCCTTTCGGATACACCATTTTGTTGTGGAGTATATGGAGAAGTAAGTTTCTGAACAATTCCGTTCTCACTTAAATAATCTTTAAACTCTTGACTTAAATATTCACTGCCTCGATCGGAACGAAGAGATTTAATCTTCTTTCCTAGTTGCAATTCTACTTCCGCTTTAAACACTTTGAATGTTTCAAATACCTCATGTTTATGCATAAGTAAATAAACATAACCATAACGGCTATAATCATTCGTAAATGTTAAGAAGTAGCTAGCACCTTTCCTTGACACATGTCTAAGTGGTCCACTCACATCAGTGTGTATCAAACCAAGTTGTTCAGTAGCCCTTTCAATATTGCTATTAAAAGGTTTCTTGGTCATCTTTCCAGAGATACAAGACTCACATATATCAAATGATTCATCATTGATACTTTCATAAAGACCATCACGTTGAAGCTTTTGTATGTGAGTCTTCCCAATATGGGCAAGTCTACAATGCCAAAGATAAAAAGAGTTCTTGTCTAACTTTCTCTTCTTATTCATGCTAAAAACAGAAATAATCTTTCTCTTGGAATTATTATTATGCATGTTAATTTCAAAAACACCATTCACAAAAATTGCATCAAAATAGAATAAACCATCTTTAAAAACAGAAATTCTATTATTATCAATAGTGTAAATAAATCTAAGATCCAACATACTAGAAAAGGAAATAACACCCCTAACAATTGTAGGTGCATAATGACAATCATTAAAACTCAGTACTAAACCCGAAGGTAAAACTAGATTAAATGTTCCTAAAGATTCAACCGCTGCTTGTGCGCCATTGCCCACTTGCAGATATTGTTCCCTATAGGTAAGCTTCTTTTCCAACTCAAATCCCTGCAGGGTATTACAAATGTTAATACCACATCCGTATCATATACCCAGGAATTTGATTTGTATGTAAGATTAAATAACTCTATCATAAATAAGTTACCTGAAGATGTTACAGCACTAAGATCCGCCTTCTTCTTTATTTCTCGCAACTCTTCGAGATAAAGAGGGCAGTTCCTCTTACAGTGATCACTTGCTTTGCGATGGTGATAAGTCTCATCCTTTTGAGATTGACTCTTCTTGACAAAGTTCTGCTTGGGTTTAGAATAAGTCGCAACTTGTTTGCCCTTATCACCCTTGCCTTTGCCTTTCTTGTTGTTCTTGTGCGGTTTTGGATTATTCACTCAACCCTTTTGTACATAAAGCACAAGAGGAGTAGAAGTAGATGCCTTGTCCTTTAACCCCTTTTCATAGTCAATGATCATTGCATGCAAATTATTAACTGTCTTCCCCGTGCAACGCATATTATAGTTTCGAACAAAATCATTGAAGTCCTTGTTAAGGGACCTATTGATCAAGTTGATATCCATATTATGATCATAGGGTTGTCCTAGTGCAATGAGTTGTTCCAAATAACCCATCATTTCCATATAATGGGCACTTACAGACTTTCCAGGAGCTTGCTTGCAACAATGCAAAACATCTACCAAGTCGTAGATCTCCACAGCTTGCGGCTTTTCGAACATAGCCTTGAGCTCATCAAGCATTCGCTTTGGTGAATATAGCTCATACTTCTGTTGAAGTGGATGAGCCATTTTTCCTAACATTAAAGCAGCCACCTTAGAGTGCTTCTTAACAGTAGCAGCGTGTTCAAGCCTTTGCGCATCAGATGCTCCTTCAGCAAGATCCTCCGGATAATGAGTAGTCAAGATATCGATAGTACCCGCTACTCTCAAGACAATTCTTAGTGAGCGATACCAATCATTGTGGTTTGGGCCAGTAAGTTCAGGACGATCAAAGAACCTTTGAACACAGAACTTATAGTCATATTGTTTTCGGGTTGAGCCATTTCTACAGAAATAAGTTCAAATATTAGTATTTTCAATAATACCTTTCAAGAAAATAAAATTACCCCGGTAATAAAAAAACCATAGTATTTCCTTGAAACTAGAATCCATATTGACATAAACTTATCACATCAGTTGATCTGCTAGTGACAAATGTATTCAACACGGTAACTTGTCGAACAATAATAGACAAACAAATTTGCAATTTCTAGATATTTTAGGGATTTACATTGCCAAAAGTCATTTTTCATTGTAAACATGTTTTATCCCTACTTTACGCCTTAAGTTTCCAGATCTCACAGAGTAACTCAATCAATTCGACTAATCTAAAGAACGTAAAACCTTCATGTGCAATCTTATTCAGTCATGAAGTTTTCTCTCCATTACAACATCGTCCAAAATCTCATATAACGACAATTGTAACTTCAAGTGTTCGTCAATTAGATGGCATAAGACTTAAATTTAAGGTATAGATTTTTGGTGTCAAAAATCATGTATGGAGAAGCATGAATACATCTCCATAGCATTAGTTTAATAAAACTTTTAGTAAACCTTTTGGTGAGTCAAAAACTTCGCCTTAAAGCACAAGTTGAGGTATTGGTGAACCAAATTAAAAACTTTACCCACAAATGTTCACAACGTACTTTTCTAGAATTCGGCTAAAGCACACAGCAATAACCATATTCATTGTGTTTCGGATGTGAATTTACGGCAAATCAACCTTAAGATATAATGCAAAAGATAATCGTAGGTAATTTCAATTTGACGCACATGCGAGCCGGGAATTTGGTCAGCGACTAATGGCATAGCACCTCCTTCCTTAACCGGGTACATGACCAGCGGTGCGTTAAACCCACTATATAGTTTGTCAAAAGGAGTAGGCCGTTAAATTATCATTGAAAATTATCAATCAACGTAATTCTATGTAATTTAGATCTCTAAACAATTCATTAATTTGATTATGATTTAGTCCATATTATTTTTCTTGGAAAAAATACCCTTGTTTACAACATACAAAAAAACGCATGAAAACAAGTAGGTTAAAAAAACTAAATCAAATAGCCACATGCAAAACAATTTATTCAAAGAACATCAAATCTAGGGTTTTTATAAACATAGAAGTCTTCCTTAATTTTAAAACATTTGAATCAAGTAAAGCAAATAGCATATAAAATCATATGATCCGTGAAAAAACATGCATGTTCATCACGAATCTCCCACATACTCTTAACAATTAAAATACTACGGATCGTAACCATACATGACATAACAATTAATCCATGCAAACATCTAAAGATTATACCATGTAATTTTAGGGTTTACAAAAAAAAATTATAAAATTTCGGCTAGGCCGATCTTTAAAAGCAAAAAAAACAAAACCCTAATTTTATTAAAACCTAAAAAACAACAAGTAATTTTAACTCAAATCACCATTACTTAAAAAAAACTTTAGATCTCGATAATTATAACATGTTAAAACGGCTCTCGATGCCACTGATGGTTTATGAATTTCATAACAATTATATAATCATAAGCAAAGATCAAAACACGTAATAGCGGAAGCGATTTAAGAAGATCATAATAACACAATTATAATTAATCGAATTAGGTTACATACCTTTATCCTAGCGAAGATCCACAAGATCACCAATTAGGGTTTATGAAGAACAGTACCAAGATATAGTTTAATGTAAAACTATACTACGCTCTTGTACACACGTAATGCGACGGGCTAACCGTGAGTCTAGCACGTATAAACGAAGCTTCTACGCTTGTGGAATAATTTACCCAACAACCTTAGAGAGGGGCAAGGACTAGATTCAAGAAATCAAAACCAAGAGGTTAAAAGGAACCCTAAAAAGGTGTTTGTCTTTTGGTTTGATCGCAGGAAAGAGGAGAGAGTGATGGGAAAAATTATGAGGGCTAAAGGTTGTTTATATAGGCTAGAAAAACTTTTTTCCTTCCCCTTTTGCCCTTGTAGCCGCGGGCCCAAGCCCACCCAAAGGTGGCTTCCAGAATTTTCCGTCTCCTTCTTTTCTTCTATTTAATTTCATAACTCTTAATTTATTTAACGATCGTTAGTTAAGCTTCGGTTCAATTTAATAAATATATTAAATACATTTATTAAATAAAATTAACCCTTTACGTATTGTGTGCAATCCCGTAATCCCGAATGCGATCCTATCACACGACTATTAATTTTATGTCCATATAAACTTTCAGGCACGACTGCACGAGGCAAGACTCCGATATCTTGATCGTGAAACTCTGCATTCTTACTAATGAACTAACATTAAGAAATTTAACATAAGGATACGGATTTCTATATGGGCGCAAATGTGTAATGCCACATACCCGTATTCTGATACAAGTTCAGTAAGTGTCCTAGTGTATCATTACCCCTGTGATCAAACAGATCTACCTGAGAACATATACTGCTCCAACCAATGCCGAGAAATGATTAGCGATGAACTTGTCTAAAACATTTGTTTAAAAGAAGCCTATGCATTTCTTTTTTGGTGGTTACTTATCTGTGTGCAGCTTGAATTCTAATGGGAAAGATTTGCAGAATCTGCCCATAACTTTTGCTTTCATAAAGTGTTCGAGGTGTTTCATACGTTTGGGGGATATCTGATAGACGTTTTTATCGCAAAACAAAATGTTCTTTTGATCAATCATCTAAACTCAGTTTTTTTGCTTATACGTCTCATCTTGTTAAAGCGAACCATAGAAAGGGATATCCGATAGGTTCCGTGTGAATATTCCTCCCCATGATCTATAATCAAAAGCTTAATTTCATATCCGAACTTAAGTTTATAATGGACAGGTAGGATCATCTTGTTTGTACCACAATTCTAGTGGAAAATGTGTATGCCCACTTAATATAGCTTTTTCACACCTTCACGTTATTCAATTCGGGCATAGTTAGTTAGTTAGTTGCATACGATGTTAAACGCAACATATGTGTTTGTTATTTGTTATTTTCCTGTAAAAAACATGTTCTTGTCCCTTGAAACTCAGATAAGCCACCTTTTAGGCCTTCTTGTGCTTTTTCTTTAAATTGGATGTCTTTTTCTGATTACTTGTATGTGGAAAATACATTCAACATTCACCTATCATCATGCACTAGTTTCTATTATTGAAATCTTTCTTTCTTTTTCTGTTGTTTGAATGATTGGATTTTCATGTATTTATGTTGAAACAATCGTCCCTACAATAACTTAACCCGGCTTTTTCCAACTGATAAAAAGACGCACTCCATGGGAACACTTGCTGGTCATCTAGTCCCTGGTTCAGTCTTAGCTCTTCTTGGCTTATGGCACGTCGTCAATACAATCCGATCCTACCACCTGAAAGGCCCGACCCATTTCAGGACAAGCTTCTGGCACCCGTTTACGAGCCTGTCTTCCAAGTTTGCATATATGGAGCTTTTTCTTATTCTTTTTTTCTCAACATTTTCAATAGTTATGCAGGTTTTGGACTACCCTTTATTCTCATTCGATTTCAAGCTCAATAACTACGAGCATGCTACCATGTTTCTTCACTTGGTTATATATTCTGGATTTACCCTTTTAGCCGAGTTAACTCATAAATCCGACATCTTATTTGAGGTTTCTGGAATCCTTGCTGCTTCGGTTTTTGGTCAAGAGCTTTTCTTAATTCATTATCATTCAGCTGATCATGTTGGCCTCGAGGGTCACTACCATTGGCTAATGCAACTTATTGTGATCGTTTCTCTTTTAACAGCTTTAACTGCCACCATGTTTCCATCAAGTTTTAGTTCATCGCTTGTTCTTCCTATGTCAGTCGCGTTTCAGGGCTTTTGGTTCATTAACATGGGATTTATGTTATGGGTTCCTGAGCTTGTCCCCAAAGGGTGTACCTTACGGTTGGGACATGGTGGTGATAGTGATATGCACGGGGCGGTTGTGTGTGATAACCATGAGGCCATGTTAAGGGCTAGAGGATTAGCTAATCTGCAATTCAGTTGGATACTTGCTGGCATAATGATATTTGTGGGATGTTTATGTTTATCTTTCCCCAAAAAGGCACCTCACCGGGCTCAATCGATTGAGTATGAAAGACTTAATAGTCGAGTTGCTGAGATCCCTCTTTCGATAGCTGGTTTCAAGCAATAGTTACCCATAAATGATACATGTATGTTTAGTAATACCAGCTATGCAACTCATGTATATGACTAAGTTGTCGAAAATCTTTGATGCTACTTATTTATGAGTCTTAAAGATTTATGTGATTTTACGGTTGTTTGGAATCAACTACTTATTTATCTGCATTTTCTACATGGGGGTGTTTAGGAGTGCTTAATATGCCTAAATAAGAAATATGTACTAATCAGACTATATCATAAATTCCCAGTTTAGACTAAAGGGCTCGATCATCACTCGCAGGACGTTCGACCTTTGGTAGAATCGGAAGCAGTCTCTCTACCATAGGTACGGGTATGACTGTTTACGTCTCAACCTCCCCCAAAAGTGTCCTAGACGTTATCGGGTGTTACCTTACTTTTTTTTTTTCAGTTTAGACTAATAAGCTAAAACAAAGTTTCATACATCTAAAAGGTCAAAATTGCTTATCTGCTCATCAGACAAGCACATAAATAAGCAATTTGAACTCCTCACTAAAGTAATAAAAAAAAGGAGCATAAATGATGGTATTATATAACATCTTGTCCATACATATTTATGAATGATTCTACATGAATTCAACAATAAAAACAAAGATACAATATATAGTAAAAAAAAAAAGCAGAAAAGCCTTTGCAAAAGCTCTTACTCAGCTTCTTCAACAGAAGCTTCAATTCGAAGAAGCACAAAACCAACAGCAACACCAACAAGTGTAAGCCCATTCATGATAGCAGCTATCCTGAATATCTCAGCAACTGCACTGCATGTTGAAGTTAATGCACCACCACCTTTGTTAGAAGATGGTCCCTTCTTCTTCATTGCACAAACCATATTAGCAAACTGTTGCTCAGTGCATGCATGAGTTCCTAGTGATGCAACTGTGTTGTGAGCTTTAAGTCCACCAAATGAGTTAAGTCCCTTGATGTATGTCACTTTGGTGCTTGTGGCTCTACCTGAAGAAGACCTAGCTGGTGCAACTGTGGCTGCTGCAAAGGTGGCTGGACATAAAGTGGCTGCCATTGAATTGTACTAGAAAGAAAATTTGTGGGCTTGTGATGAAGGTTGAAATGCTTTGAGATATGAGTGGGTGATGAAGGAAAAGAAAAAGAAAGATATAGAGATAAGATGGTATAATGAATGGTTGGTTGTGAATGAGATATGGCAAGATGAGGTATACTGAGAGCTTGTGTTTTACACACATATTTTGCTACTTGTATCTGATAAAAATCTTGACCAATAAATGATTACTAAGGGTGTGTTTGGTTTGTTAATTGGAATTACAATCGGTATGAGTTTTGGAATAACATGGAATGATAATGGGAATGAAATTGGAAAGGAGGCAAGTGTGGCTCCTATGAAAAAGCCCACAAATTAATATATGATTCCAATTTTTGATAACCACAATAATATATCAAACATAACTATCATTGCAACTATGATTCTTTTATTCCCGTAGGCCTATACCAAACACACCCTAATGTTCGGTCAACGTATTTTCTAAATTTAAGAATTAACTGCATTTTTATTCCATTTTAGGTTATTTTATTAAAATGAGTTGAGATAATATGTAAACTTTTATTTTAGCATATATTATATCAATGAATTATATTTACTTAATATAATAAAAATCTATTTTTCACTCCTTTTTAAAAAAATTAAATATCTTACAAATAATAAATTATCAAACGATAAAAAAATATATCATTCAAAACACAATTAAATCAGTTTTATACAGAGAGCATTTGTATAAAATTTCGACGATTTTTTTATGAGAAAATCATATATGATTCGTATCATGAATCATATATGATTTCTCAAAATCATATATGATTTTCGAAATCTCGTTAAATAGGAGTGGTGCAGTGTGACCGGAGCAGTTGTAGAGTTTACCATATATTATTTCATATATGATTTTACGAATCATATATAATTCGTGATACGAATCATATACTTATGATTTTCTAAGAGAAATTTTATTTCGTCAAAAGTATATATACATGTACCCAAGGTTGCAGAAATCGCTAGACGCTAGTCAGGCAGTTGACGGCCTTTGAGGCGGAATTCGTCTAGACGGATTGCAATTATATGCATATAAATATTATAAATAGGCGAAAATTATCAAAAGAGTTCAAAACTTTTTTTCCAATTCCCACAAGAGCCCTTAATTCTTCTCTTTCCGAAAAAGACTTATTTTTAAGGCAACATGGCAACTGGGTGCAGAATGCGCCATGTGTCCTCTGTTGCCCTTTTTTCCGGGGCAGTCTGTCAGAATTGCCCTATTTTTTAGGACACTTGTCAAAATCTGACGCTTGTTGCCCTATATTCTTTGTTGCCCTTGATTGTTTGAGGAAAAACATGTTTTTTTACTAAAATACATGTTGCTCTAAAAAAATGGACTCTTTTGATCGTTTTCCCTATAAATAATATGTATGAAACAAAAAATTCTTCTAATTTCAAATAATTCGAAGTTCACATAGTTTGAATTGCAAAATAGGCAAATAAACATAACAGTTTAAGTGCTTAAAATTTCAAACGAGAACATATAATTTAATTGATTCCAATTTTATATGAAAAACACATTACTTTATGTTTATAATAATTCTTTTATCTTTTATTTTAAGATGTTACGTTATTAAATATAGGCATTATATATTAGAAAGAAAACCCTTTTTTTTGACCGCTTAGACCGCCTAGCTCCTAGGCGGAGTATGATCGCCTAGCGCCTAGGCGGCCGCCTAGCCTGTTTTTTTACAGTATTGCATGTACCCCTCGTTAGAATGATAATTTAATTTTATCGCGATGATATGTTTTGTTTTACGTAACGATTAACGGTTTGTGAGATATTTAATTAATTCTTAAAAATAATGAAAATGAGTTTATTTGTTAGATGAAGAAAATAAATGATTTATTGTTGGGGTCTATGCTACTAACATGTCTACATTAAAATTTTGCCTAAATGATTATTAATAAAAAAAAAATTGGTTTGAGTTTATAATATTATCTTTATTAAAAACAATTAATTATTTAAGAGTAAAACTTTTATTTTGTCAAGAGTAAAAGAGAAAAAGATTATAATAATTAATCTTTTTGTATAAAAATTATTGTTTTCCGATAAAAACATAATTTAAGAAAAGTATATTTATTATGTTTTCTTTTTCTTACTTTTTATAGAATGGTGGTTTTACCATTACCTAATTAATTAGTCATTTTTAGATTTGTAATCATAATTTCTATCAAAGGTAATACAGTAAATTTGAACAAATTTTTTAAATCTATTTTTAGTAATTAACAATTAATTTGAAACATACACCAAAAAGGAATGATGAAAAATAAAAATGAGACAAAGAAAGCATATATTTTTATTAGACTGTATATCTTTTGTATAATGATAATAATTTTAAAACAAAAAAATACCAACTTTAAATATTAGTTACATAATCATTGAATTTTTCAAATTTAGACTATATAAATAACATGACCAGGACTAGTAGAGTACCAGCCGACTTTTTTTAAGAAAATAAAAGTTCACATGAAAATTAAAAAGTTATTATTTATTCACTTAAACATCAAGACCATATGGGAGATTTTCTAATTTTATCGTATCTTGTTTATTTTGTATAAAAATCAATCGTAAAAAGAGAGAAGTCGAGTTTTAAATCGAATCGAATGTAATTAAGTCTGCTTTAATTTAAAAATACTACAAAGGACTGTGTAGTAATCGATTTTTGTCAATTGATTTAAGAGTGACAAAAGGTCATTTCTAGTCACGATTTTTGATCAAAATATTTATTTCGGTCCACTTTCAGAGTCAGGAAAGAGGTGTCTCAAGTTTAACGACTTGGGATTTACTAAAGTGTCATTGCCCCAGTTTAAAGGGTCATTCAATGGTAGGTGTATTTTCTCCAAAAGAGAATGATGGTACAATGTACTTTTGTACAAAGTCTCATCCACTCACTCTGTTGAGACAAAATCAAGATCGGCAAGGTACTAGCTGCTTAGCCTATTGAATGGGGAGATGCAAGCAAGTCCTACTTATTGAAAAGGGGCATTGTGAGCCTTTGAAGCCCCACGTAGGCCAGGTGAGGATTTATGTTTAATTCGTTGGTTCTCCTCCATCGGTCAATATATTCGGCCTTACTGAAACGAAAGACTAGTTAGGTACTGTAGGTAGAGCATATTCCAACACTTCGGATAACCACTTGACATTGGCACCTTGGCCAAGTAGATCCATCCCACTCTCCAGACCTTCGAACCGCGAGAGATAGTTGCCCATCATACGGCTCACCAACTTCACTTGCCTCTATGGGGGGCTCGCTCAAGGAAGGTTTGGATCACTTACAATACATGGATCTACTAAGCAAGGGCTTGGTTTAGGAGCTTTTCCTATATGATTCTTTTCATGTATTTGTTCGATGAGAAATGCGAGTCTGTTTTGTCCACTTTCTCCATCCCCTCTATAAAAATGAGAATAAAGGTAAATGAAATGGAATCATTTGCTAGGTGAAAACAATTTTAATTGTCACACTACCCTCTTAAAAAAAGATTATTTTTTTTTTGGTAAAGGGGACTATCCCCGGTAAAATAATTAAAAAAAGATTTTACCTAGTTCAAGTGATGTAGATTAGAGACATGATAAATAAGTTGGATCTGTTGATTCCAATGAATACCAGAAAAAATTCTTTCAGCAATCATTAATTCTACTGAATACTGATTATTAAGGTAAAAACTTTGGCAAACAACGGCCAATGGTTTAACTTTTATTAAATTGGTAACTGCCTGTTAGGGATACAACAGACTGTACTATTAGAAACATGAAACAAAAAAACCATAAAACACCAATGGGCTGGACCGTAGCCCAAAGACAAAGTCCATCGAAACTGGAAAAAACATAAAAATATAAATAACTGATGTTAAAAAGGATTGTCGGGTCTCGAAAAATCCATAACCAACTAAAAGCTGGTTCAAACTGCATTCTCTCGTTTTTACGAACGTTTTGATAGGTCGTGGGCCTTCTAACTCCTCTCTGAGCCCAAGTTATGTTCATTATACTAAACTCCTTTTCGTCACACGGTTCTGGGCCTCCAGAAACATGTTAGTCGTTCTTCAATACTTGGGCCTCCATCATTCCCCATGGATAGGAAAAATTTATCCTTGAATTCCCAGTAGTCACATCATCAGAAGAATCACCGTAGCAAGGAAACAAGTGCTTCACATTAAAAACATCAGAACATCGAATATGGCTTAGTAACTTCAAACGATAAGCATTCAAGTTCATCTTCTCCACAATTTCCAGTGGACCAATCTTCTTAGTAGATAACTTACTATACTCGCCATTTGGAAAACGACCCTTAATCAAAAAGCCCACACAAAGTCTCCTACTTAAAAATCAGTATGTCGCCTCTTTTGATCCACATCATGCTTGTACTTTGAATTGGCGCAAAACAAATTCTCACGAACAGTTTAATGAACATCATGCAATCCCTCAACAAAATCCTACACTTTCTTCAGAACAGACCTAAAAACCTGAGGAGTCATAAGATCAGCAGGACCACGTGGTTGAGCAGAATAAACCACATTGAATTGACTAAACCCAATGCACCAATTAACAACATGATTATGAGCAAACTCATCTTGACACAACTTCTAATCTCATGCCTTCACATGATCACCCACCAAATACCTTAACAGATTACCAAGGGAAATGTTAACAACTTCAGTTTATCCATCAGTTTGAGGATGATAAGCACTACTAAAATTGGGTTGAGTATTCACCATCTTCCACAAACTACGCCAAAAATGACTAAAAATCTAGTGTCCTGATCAGAAACAATGGAGGAAGGTAAACCATGTAAACGATACACGTCCCTAAAGAAATGTTGGGCTACAATAACTACATTTGTTGTCTTCTTGCAAGGAATAAAATGAACCATCTTAGAAAAACGATCAACAACAACAAATATTGAATCATTACCCCTTTGCGTACGAGGTAGCCCCAACACAAAATCCATGCTAATATCAACCAAGGTTGCAAAGGAACCAGCAAAGGCATATAAAGTCCCGCATTAGTAGTTGTGCCCTTTGAAACTTAACAAATACGACACATCTTCATGTAACGATCCACGTCCTTCCTCATACTAGGCCAAAAATAAGAATCTTGAACCAACTATAAAGTGAGATCACGACCAACATGTCCTTCACCATGTAACTCCTTAATAATTTATAAGCGAAGACATGAAGTAGGAATACAAAGGTGATTCCGTTTAAATAGGAACCCATCATGCATAACAAAATATATTTTCTCTCTAGACTACAAATCCTGCAAAATAACTGAAAAGTATGGGTCCACGGTCACCATGTTACACATGACATCAAGTCCTGAAACATCAACCTCCATGGTTACAAGTAAAGTAGTCCCTTGGAAGCACCAGTTTGTGTTTCACCACAAAAGTAAATTTCTCAAGAAAGGCCAACCAACTCCCATGCTTATTTAATACCTTATATTGAGTACGGATATTCATGCCTTAAGGAATCATGATCAGTGAACAAAACAAACTCCTTATGAAACAAATAATGGCCCCAATGCTTCACAGCTTCGACCACTGCATAAAACTCAAAGTCATAAGTTAAGTACCTAGACTTCGGCCCGGTCAACTTCGTACTAAAATAGGCAACAAGCCGGCCACCTTGACTAAGAACTCCACCAATTGCAAGCTTAGAATCATCAGTATAAAGCTCAAAATATTTTAAAAAATCAGGCAATACCAGGATTGGCGTTGTAGTAAGCTTTTCTTTGACAACCTAAAAAGCTAGATGCGCTCCCTCCGTCCACACAAATGACTTCCCATTCATACAGTCTGTCAAAGGGGCCATAATGGAACTAAAATTAGGAATAAATCTCCTATAGAAAGAAGCAAGACCATGGAAACTTCGAACTTCAGTAATGATAGTTGGAGTTGGCCACTCCTGAAAAGCTGCTACCTTAGACTCATCCACCTGTATGCTAACACCAGAAACAACATACCCCAAAAACAAAACTTTAGGGGCCATGAACACACACTTCTCTGTAGCTATATAAAACATGTCCTTCCGAAGCAAGGTCAAGACTTCCCTCACATTAGTGACATGCTCATTATAAGAAGCACTATAAATAAGAATTTCATCAAACTAAACAACCACAAACTTGCCAATAAAAGGTCTGAGCAGTTGATTCATCACTCGCATAAATGTAATTGGTGCGTTTAATAAGCCAAAAGGCATTACCAACCACTCATACAACCCTTCACGGGTCCTGAAAGCGGTCTTCCACTCATCACCAGGTCTAAGACGAGTCTGGTAATACCTACTCTTCAAATCCAGTTTCGTAAAAATAGTAGCACCACTAATCTGGTCAAGCAAATCATCAAGGCGGGGAATAGGAAACCTGTACCTCACAGTAATCTTGTTGATGGCTCGACTATCAAAACACATACGTCATGTACCATCCTTCTTTGGAGTCAACAGGGCAGGAACAACACACAGGCTCATACTCTCACGAACATGACCTTTTGAAACCAGCTCCTCAACCTGCTTGTGCAACTCCTCATGTTCTCTCGGGCTTATCCTATAATGTGGCATGTTAGGAAATTGCGACCCAAACTCTATATCAATATGATACTTTATGTCACGCAATGGTGGCAAACCATCAGGTAATTCATCAGGGAAAACATCAGAGAATTCCTCAAGTGAAGGGATCATGGCATTAGGAACTTCACTATCTTCGGAAACATCCTTCCCTATTAGCACAAAAACGTCATCCCCCACCCCCAGCTCGTCTTTGAACTGTGAAAGAGTTAGTAAAGTACCAGTAGGTTTATTAACTACTTCCTTCGGTTTATTTGGCATCAAATTAATCTTCACATCCCCAAACAGGAAACAATAAGTATTAGTTCTCCCATGGCGAGTTAGATCACAACCATACTCCCAAGGTCTACCCAAAAACAAGTGACAAGCATCCATGGGTATCACGTCACACCAAAGATTATCCTTATAAGTTGCTCCTACATAAAACGGAACTTGGACACGCTTGAACCTATTATCTCCCTACCCTTTTTATGCCACTGTAACTTATAAGGTTTGGGACGATTTTCAGTTTTCAACCTTAACTTTTGGACTGCTTCTTCCGCTATCAAATTATCACAACTACCTGAATCACATACAAAGGTGCAAACCTTACCCATAATGGTACAAGTTGACTAAAAGATGTTATGTTTGAGCCAATCATCACCATCTGCTTTAGGTGTTAAGCAAGAGCTCCTTACCACCAAATTCACCCCCATATCTCCAGATACATACTTAATAAGTGTGAAAACACTTATCCTTTTACCACTTAATTATAATAAAAACAAGACCAAAACGTGTATTTAATGTCGTAAAAGGCGGAATTATGCGTGGTTTGTGTTTTTGTTGTGTTTTAGGACCAAAATATGAAAAAGGAAGAAAACACGGGCTTTCACGGGCTTTTATCGAAAAAAAGACAAACACGAAGTCAAAAGATCAAGAGTGCAAGAGGAACGGAAGTCAAAGGCCTATTCTGAAGATTTATCGAAGAAAAAGTCTAAAGACGGAAGTTTAACGAAGTCGAAGAACCAAGTCTAATAAAAGAAGAAAATTATAAGACAAGTTTATTTTATCATTCGATAAATTCCGAGACATAGTCGAGAAAGATGAAGAAATTAAAAGACGAAAAGACAAAGAGGAAGAGAGAAGCATCAACACCCTTCCCCTTCTCCTATATATACTCTCCTGTTGAATCCAAGATCTTTAGACTCAAACAGTAAAAACCGTTTTATCTAGGTTGATCATCATTCATATGATAATATAGCGAAATAAGAACAATGATCATGAATAAGATGTTTAACAAGATGAAAGATTCCCAAAGAGTTTCTATTATTTGATTAACACAAACTACTCTAGGTGTGTGTACATTGAATCCCACACCTAGAGATCAATGTTTACAGTAGGTTACATTGTGAATGTGAAAGTGATAAACAAAACCTACGTATGGTTCCTTTTATAACATAAGGAAACCATGATACATGGAAACTAAATAATATATTAATGAATAAATCAAAACAGAAAAATTCATACTTATCACTTTTACCAAAGCCCTAATGTAAGTCTTGGATTTCTTTACTTGTTTCTCCTTTCTAACATTTTGAAACTTTCTATCTTTTTAGTTTCCTTATTGTTTAGTATTTAATAAAAGCCAAGGTGGTTAATTATGATGGAGAATGTTAATCTTGCTTTGTAACTAATGCATTGCATGAGGGCATTGCAATGGTCAAGTATAGGTGATTTAATAAGTGTGAAAAGACTTATCCTTTTACCACTTAATTATAACAAAAACAAGACCAAAACGTGTATTTAATGTCGTAAAAGGCGGAATTATGCGTGGTTTGTGTTTTTGTTGTGTTTAAGGACCAAAATATAAAAAAGGAAGAAAACACGGGCTTTTAGGGCTTTTATCGAAGAAAAAGACAAAAGACGAAGTCAAAAGATCAAGAGTGCAAGAGGAACGAAAGTCAAAGGCCTATTCTGAAGATTTATTGAATAAAAAGTCTAAAGACGGAAGTTTAACGAAGTCGAAGAACCAAGTCTAATAAAAGAAGAAAATTATAAGACAAGTTCATTTTATCATTCGACAAATCCCGAGACAAAGTCGAGAAAAACGAAGAAATTAAAAGACGAAAAGACAAAGAGAAAGAGAGAAGCATCAACCACCCTTCCCCTCCTCCTATATATACTCTCCTAATCCTTCATTAGGAGGTGTTAGTTAGATTTTTAGTTAGTGGTAGGAGTAGATTAAATTACTTTCTCTCTCTAGATTTACTTTCATGTTTTTAAGCTTTTTATATTAATCTTGTATTTGAATCATTAATCTTCATCTTAATTTCAAGCTTTTCATAATCATTCTCATTCTACCTTTCTTGTTTTTTTTAAATCTATTGTTTTGTTTTCATAATCATGTGGTTTGTTTAATCTTTATGCTTATTTGTTTATTGATGTGCTTATTCCATTGTTCTTATTGATTTTCATATGTTTTATTGTTTTAGCTTATTGTCTTATTGCTTATTGTGTGTTTTTCTTATTTTTGATTAAGTGATTTTAATAGTTTTATCTTTTAAAAGTTGATTTTTAATATTTAGATTATTTAGTATTTTTTAAAGTTTTTGATTTGTGGCTTATTAGCTTTTTCTAAAAGTTAGTTTAGTTTAAGTTTTGGTAAGTGCTTATTTAGTTTTTGCTTATTTTTGTTTAATCCGGGTTTTAAAACCCTTATCACGAATTGCTTGCAAACTTTTATTCCGACTTAGTTTAATTTTGTAGTATTCCGAATTAAGTGATTTTGTTGAATCAAGTATTCTGAATTAGTTTGGAAGTTAATTATTCCGGATTAGTACTTGTCTAGGATTCCGAACTGTGTGCATGCTAGGTATTCCGAATTGTGTATCAAAGCCATATTCCGGATTACATGCAATTGTGGATTCCGGATTGTGTCGATTTCAAGATTCCGGATAAGGTCTAGTTTCATTTATTCCGGATTTAGTTCAAAAGCTGGATTCCGGATTAGCCACAAACACCACATTCCGGATTGTAAAACTGACTTGCATTCCGGATTACATATTGACTACGGATTTCGGATTGTGTTGAGCATTCGGATTCCGGATTGTGTAGTGCATTTATATTTCGAATTACATGAAGGTTTGGATTCCGAATTAGTTAAGTTTGTGGGATTCCGACTTATGTTTAGCTTATAGATTCCGACTTATGTTTTGTGTTAGTTTGCCGAATTGTTTTATTTTTAAAATTTTAATTTTTTCCGCCAATTTTCTCAAACTTTATTTTTAAGTTGTTTCGTCTTATTTTATTTTCAAGTTTACTTCTTTATAAAGTTTTAATCTTTAAAGTTTACATTTTATTTTAAGTTTTAAATTTGCTTAATTTCTTTTATATTTTGTCATTTACTTTTAAAGTTTTAATTTTTATTTTAAAATAGCTCAACGACATTTGTTTTTTACACCAAGAACAACTGAGTCGCACTTTTAACCGTGATCAATTCCATTAGACATAATCAAGAACAATTTTTTAGTTATTAATACTCCTCCTCATACTCGGGTTCTTCATCATAAACTGCGACTTCTTCGTAATCATCATAATCCACATCATCTTCTTTCTCAGGTTCAACAAATAACTGTCTCTTCCCAGCTTTCTTATACTCCGACTGTCGGTGACCAGGTTCACCACATTTAAAGCACTTCAATCCGCTACTACCGGTCAATCTAGGAAACGCTCCAATATTGCTACCAACTGCCTTAGCCTGATTCGGAGTAAAAACGAGATGTCGTGTTGCCTGAACCAAAAGCACTTGTTATTGCAGGAGAAGACGAATTTCCCACTCGTCGATTCTGCTTCTGAAAAGTTAATGGACGGTGATATGCATCAAAAAGTGTCAATGGGTCAAACATGTTAACAGAATCCATGATTTGGACTCTTGATCCACTAATGTATTAAGAGACAAGCTGACCTTCTGTCTCTTGAATGTCATTTCTTGCAATTAGTTGGTAAAATTCGGTTGTATAATCATCAACAGACTTGGCCTCTTGTTTCAGATTTTGTAACCGCTGGTACATCATACGCTGGTAGTTATTAGAAATAAAGTTATCCCTCATGACCTTCTTTATCTTCTGCCAACTCGTGATCTTTGACTTCCCAACTTTATCCCTCGTCAGTTTCAATTGTTGACACCACGCGGATGCCCTACCACGTAGCTTGGTAGCGATCAACGAAACCCTTTTGTTTTTGGAACTTCTTTGAATTCAAATACATGTTCAACAGACAAGCCAATCAATGAACTCATCAGGCTTCAAAGTGTCCCCATTAAATTAAATAATATTAACCATCATTCTAGTCTCCCAACGCCTATCATTATCCCCCTTCGATCTCTCGTTCGTCTCCCTACTAATTGTTCATCAACAGACAAACCACCGCCAAACGGGTTTTCTTCTAGATCTTCATCTTCACCCTCGTGACGACGATTACGAGGCCTCCTATTTTTCATCAATTTTTTCATCTGTTCAGTCAATTGATCAACGAATAGCTCGAGTCGCTCCTCCATTCTGTCCATAATACGCTGCTCAAATTCATGTTATTCACTTCCTGAATATTCCTAGTTTTCCTTGGAGGCATCTTGTAGAAACTTTAGCTCTTGATATCAACTGATGTAGACTAGAAACAAGATAAATAAATTGGATATGTTGATTCCAATGAATACCATAAATAATTCTTCCATCAATCGTAGATTCTACTGAATACTGATTATTAGAGGAAAAACTTTGGCAAACAACGGCCAATGGTTTAACTTTTATTAAATTTATAACTATCCTGCTAGGGTTACAACAGATTGTTTAAATAGAAACATCAAATTAAAAAACCCCTAAAACACCAACGGGTTGGACCATAGCCCACAGACAAAGTCCAACAGATTCTAGAAAAAACAAAAAAAATGTAAATAAAGCTGGTTACAGCTGCATTCCTCTCGTTTTTACGGACGTTTTGAAAGGCCGTAGGCCTTCTAACTCCTCCCGCAGCCCAAGTTATACCCATTTTACTAAACTCTTTTTCGTCACACGACTGGGTCTCCAAGAGCATGTCAATCCGTTCTTTGATGCTCGAATCTCCATCAAAGTGTATGTATAAAATATTCAAATCTCGTAAATTAGTCGACCAATATATCAGAAACCATGTTTAAAAAATAGTCTTAACTCCTCAAAGTTTAAGCTATGATTGTTATGCATGCATGTAACTTGCAAGTGTGTTTACTCATGTTTTCTTCACTCATAAGGTTTCCAATTTCCATAACATCTTTTAGGACAAGATCCACTTACCTAGCCGACTTAACCGATTTTAAGTTCCTTCCTAAACTGTTTCATAGTATTTTCAATCAATTCATAAAAAATTTATAAAAAATCGAGATCAACCTCAAGTGAATAAAAAGACAAGAGGAATAAAAAGATTTTCAAGCTTCATAATCTGATTTGATTCGAAGGTTCTTCGTGGTTGATCCTAATATAATACTAGGGTTTCGCTATGGCTGCATATAGGATCACCTTTTCAGCAATGATTATCGTGATGGTGATCGGGGTAAATTCCGTAGACACTAATACCGTGTTTAATCCATGTTCAGATACAAAAATCCAAAGATGGGATGGATTCACCTTTGGACTCGCGTTTTCTTCAAAAGATTCGTTCTTTTCCGACCAAGTTCAGCTTTCACCGTGTGATGGTCGTCTATCTCTTGGTGGAACCAATGCTCGACTCTCAGTTTTTAGGCCAAAAGTCGACGAGCTCACTTATCTTACCGTCAATACCTCCGACTTTGATCCGGTAAGTCTTACATTAAAATTTGGCATAATTTCATAAATTATCACTAGCATACATTGTTCATAACACCTCTATTCGTGTTGTTTGAGTTACTAAACGCTTTACGTATACATTTACATCCGTTCTTTTTCTCAATGTGTTGTATAGTGCAACATTTGAGAACATATGCATACGAGTATACGACTACATTGACAGAACAATTTGTATAACGATGAGTACACTACTGTTTTTTGACAAATTTTGTATACTTTACAGGCAAAAGCTGGTGGGTACATGGTTGCATTTGCTGGAAGACAATATGCAGCAAGATCAATACCTACTTTGGTTGCTGATAAATCAAATATCATTACAAGTTTCACTTTGGTAATATATATCATTATAACACAACATTTTTATTCATTTAAACATATTTTGATCACTTAGTCTAATCATTTTTCACTTTTGAAAGGTTCTTGAGTTCCAAGAAGGCAGGCTTGTAAACTTATACTGGAAGAAATATGGGTGTAAATCGTGTGGAGAAACATCGGCGGGTGTGTGCCTCAACAATCAAGAATGTGCTACGCCTGTGGATAAATGCAAGACTAATGGTGGATCGGTTGATTGCAACATTAGCATACAGTTAGCGTTCTCGGGTACAGACAAGACGTTAGAAGCTCTTAACTCGTGGTATGAGGTCGAAAAGCTTAGGCAGTATTCACTAGTTGGGCTGTATCAAAACATCAATGACATGGTTATTGGTAAATAGAAGTGTATGTATAGGGTTATAATAACATATACATCTAGTTCATTGTACTAACAAAAGTACTCTATGGTAACTATGAGTTTGTTAAGAATGATTTTTATTACCATTATTATGGCAGGCTTAACAATAATTGCTCAATGTTTTAAAAACCTAGTTTTCTTATTGATCCGGGTCCCGGCCGAGTCGTAAGTTCACCAGTTCGACCGGCCATGGAGGTCTATATGTGCCAACTGCAGACTATCTAAAATGGTAGTCGCCCAAATTTGTCGGCTTTACAATATAGTTGTTGTCCAAACATCTCTTAAACTCAATCCAAACAGCCCTAAATACGCCCAAACAACCGTCTACTACACCTATCCAAACAATCACTCAGCATGTCAAAAAGCTCTTAAACATTGCAAGTTAACTAGATCCGTGCATAGCGATGGAATTTTACAGCGGATGGATAGTTGTTGTGATTAAAAAAAGTTTACGGGTTATAAACGAAAAATAATAAAAGTTTGCAGATTTGGGGCTTAAACATATACTAGACGATTACCCGCGCATAGCAGCGGAATTACCTAAATACATGTTATTAATGATATGCTAATTGATTCGATGGTCGAACGCGTGACCCAATAATTGCCTAGCGATAGATAGTTAATGATTTATTAATTCACCCGATGGTCGAATCAGTAACCCGGTGACTCGTCCGGGTTGAACCGGTAGGCGAGCCTTTTCCCATAGACTCGATCGGGTTGACTCGGTGGTCGAACCCGTGTCCCGGTGGTTGAACCCGTGACCCGGTGACTCGATAGGATTGACCCGGTGGTCGAAACCGGTGACCCGGTGGCTCGACAGGATTAACCCAGTTGTCGAACCCGTGACCCGGTGACTCGATCGGGTTAACCCGATGGTCGAACCCGTGACTCGAAAAGATTGGCTCGATGGCCGAACCCGTTACCCGGTGACTCAATCGGCTTGGTCCGATGGTCGATCCGTGACCTGATGACTCAACCGGGTTGACCCGTTGGTGGAACCCGTGACCAAGTTACTCGACCGAATTAATCCGGTCGTGGAACCCGTGACCCGGTAACTTATGCAATTGTTTATGGTTTAATTTTTCAACATTTCTTATTTTATCTAACTTATGTGCATTTAATTTTTCAACAATTTCATAATTAATATCCAACTTCTATGCATTAAATTTTTCAGCAATTCCATAATTAAGTCATTTTTCAACATTCAAGATTTTGGGGTTTTTCCTTTATAAGTAGTAGAGATAGTGTTTTGAAACTCGTTGGACCAGCAGGTTCAACGGGTTCGAGCGAAAAACAGGTCAAATTAAACCGAATACCAAGTATTAAATGATTAAATCATATTTTTGAATCTCGATTAGACTCGCCGGGTTTAAATTGATCTAGGTAAACTCGGTTTTTAACCGGTTGAACCACGTAAAAAGAATGCCACGATGGATATGATACTTTGCCATGTAGGCATCCCACATCAGATTTTTCATAATCTGCATGGACTTCCCTTGATTCAATTGAATCACCAACAAACAACAACAAAAATCACCAAATTAACCTATGCATTCAATCATATGATCATCTCTATTTTTCCTTAACCTCGTAATTACAGATTTATTTGAAACACAAATAAATCCGCGCGTGTGTCATGTCTACGTAGGGTTTTAATTTAAATTCGTTATAAAATGGAAACGCTACATGATTTGATCGAAGAAGCAAAGCTTCGTACAGTATGGTGGGCCGTTTGTATATTCATCGTCACTTACTTCTTAACACGTACGTTCTTGATATTATTCGACGCGTTAGGTTGATTTATATGTGCATATATGTTCTTTATTTTGTATGTTCAAATTTGCCCTAATTTATAATAAGATAGCTTTCATTTTCATTCTATGCTAACATGCATTGTAGGGAATTTTGATTAATATTTCCTTAATTTTTTGGTAAAATAATGTTAAGTAGATTGAATTCTAGTTATTAGGCAATGTACATCCGAGTCAAAGACTCGCCCTCTTAGAGTAGTAACCTCAATAGTGAAAAATTTAGCGTTATGTTATGAGGTTTGGGCTTATTGAAATTATCCGGGGAGGATGAGTCTTTTCACTAGATGTTAGTGGCCTAACCGGAGTATCCCATGGCTGTTTAGGAATTGTGATTATTTTCTTGCAAAGTCCCCCTTCCGAACCAACTGAGTACTATTTATGGATGGCCTTAAATAGTGTTAGATTTCCTTACACGCGAATCTTGATTAGTTAGTTCTTAAATTTGGATGTTTTTGCCCTAATTTTAAATAAATTGGACTTACGTTGTGTTGGATGTGTCTATGTACTGATTAGTTAATCGTGATATTGTTACAGACACCAGTAAATCAATGTGGTTGAATGTTCCTATAGCAATACTACTAGTATCAGGTGTTCATTTTTTGTTAAGTGAAGTTGAATTCCGATGGAAGACAAGAAAACCTATCGGGCAATCATATCTAGCGCATTTAGAGAAGAAACAATTGTCTGTAAAGGATTCTCGTCTTACCACATTGCCTCCTCCACCTAAATGGAAGAGGAAGATTGATTCTCCGGTAGTCGAGGCTGCTATTGAGGATTTTGTTAATAAAATATTGCAAGACTTTGTTCTTGATATGTGGTATTCGGATATAACGCCTGATAAGGAAGCACCACAACTTATACACGGGATTATTATGGATATTGTTGCTGAGATTTCCACGAGAGCGAAAGACATAAACCTCGTTGACTTGCTAACAAGGTAGGTATTAGACTATTAGCCATTAGGTAAATTTTGGCTCGTATAAGCTCTAACTATAAATTAACTGCATTTTTTTGTATTGTTTCAGAGATGTAGTTGATCTAGTAGGTGATCATTTGGAGCTTTTCAGGAAAAATCAGGCTGATATTGGTAGGGACGTTATGGTAACACTTTCTTCCGAAGAAAGAGATGAAAGGTTGAAACGTCATCTTATGGCTTCTAAGGAGCTTCATCCGGCGTGTATATCTTCCGAGAGTGAGTACAAGGTGTGAGGGGGGAGTTCTAATGTAAGATTATTTGTGTGTCATTACTATTCTTTGAATGTTATCTAATGGTTCTTATTTTGTAGTTTCTTAAGCGAGTGATGGGGGCAGTTTTGGCTGCTGTCCTTAAACCACGAGAAGCGCAATGCCCTATAGTTCGATGCATTATGCGAGAGCTTTTAACATGCTTGGTAATGGAACCTGTAATGAAATTTGCAAGTCCCGGGTGAGTCCCTCAGAATAAAGCTCTTATTGTACAATATTTAGCATCTGTTATTTATTAGGAGCCTTTGAAAGGCCGGGTTGTTTATGTTATGCATGTTGATTTGAATACTCATTTAGCGCCTGCTTACAGGCAAATCAATGAGTTGATCGAGGGAATTTTCCTCGCCAACAATAACAAGGGAGACAATGAAGCAGGAGATGATCAGTCAACTAACGTCACTGGTCAAACTCAGAACCAACCCGTTGCTTCAAACCCTGAAAAGTCTCAAGAGTCTACTTCCATGAGAACTGGCTCGTTTCATAATCAAAAGAGCGATACATCTAATGACCAAAAGGAGCCGATCTTATACCCACCTGGCACTACTGCTAGTGATCCTATTCAAAATAAATCACTGCAGCCACGGTCCTCGAAGTGGGCCCGGGTTCTTGAGTTAGCAACCCAAAGAAGGACCGAAGTTCTTCAGCCAGAAAATCTTGAAGATATGTGGACCAAAGGAAGAAACTATAAGAAAAAAGCTCAGAAGAAAGCTGCTCAAGGACTTCAACCTTCTATAACTGATGGTTCTGCAGTACATAGTTTAAATGAAAATTCTAATGACCGACCACAAGAGCAAAATCTTGACACTGATCAAAGCAAGACATCCGATCTTTCTGAGTTAGTTGATGAAAGTTCCAATATTGTTAGTGGAAGTAACCTTACGTCGGAAAAATCTAATAGTTCATCTGATCTGAACTTACAAAACCAAAGTGAAACTGCATGTCCAACCCAAGCTGGTGGGTCAGTCATCTCAGAGTTTTACAGTGCGGATGTCGGTGGAGACAACGATTTACATAATTTTAATGTCCCATCTGATAAAGCAATACGCACTGAAGGGCCTGTCCCCAAGCTTAGGTGTCGGGTAGGATCTGTTATCTGTATATTCGACTATTATATAACTAAAAAATACTGATTGTGATGCTATATATATTCTACAGGTTCTAGGAGCATACTTTGAGACTCTTGACTCGAAATCCTTTGCAGTTTATTCGATTGGTGTGACGGATGTTGATAACAACACTTGGTTTGTGAAAAGAAGGTCTTGTTTCTGAGCTCTTTAAGTAACCATTTTGTTAGTTCTTAATATAAATTTGATTGATCAATTTATATTTTGTCAACAGATATAGGAATTTTGAGAGATTGCACCGCCATCTTAAGGACATTCCCAATTACACGTCACAATTACCTCCTAAAAGGATATTTTCGTCTAGTACAGAAGATGCGTTTGTTCGTCAACGCTGCATACAGCTTGATAGATATCTGCAAGTATGGCGCCGCATATAACTCCTAATATGGCTTTTCAAAGAGAAAATTGTATAACTGAACAATGTTGTATTTTCAGGACCTATTGTCTATACCTAATATCGCCGAGCAACATGAAGTTTGGGACTTCCTAAGCATGTCTTCGAAGGTGCCCCTCTTTCTATACTTTTTTCTTCACCTTATAATAAGGATAAGTACATTCTAAAGGGATATTATTATTATTTCAGAGCTACTCTTTTGGAAGGTCATCATCGGTAGTAAGAACCTTAGCAGGTATGTTGGTATTCCTGAAGGGCGTATTTTTTCGTTAACCAACTTATTTATGCAAATAGCGTTATCTATATGAGTATCTGGAATTTATTATTTTTGGTTGACAGTCAATGTAGATGATGCTATGGATGATATAGTACGTCAGTTCAAAGGAGTTTCAGATGGGCTAATGCGGAAAGTTGCTGGCCCAGTTTCCCCTTCTGAATCTTCGGCTGCAGTATTTAACAGAAAAATGTCATTTAAGGGTGATGAAGCCATTTCAGTTACAAAGCGAACTTCCTCGGATGTTGGTAACAGTTTTTCTAACAACGAGGATGGTGAAAAAGATGCACATGAGGAAGTGGGGGTCGTTGCACAAGCTAATGAGCGAAATTTGGACAAGTTGAACTCAAAAGGATTTGCTAAAAGTGATGAACAGAATAAGAATATTGCAGAGGCGCGGTCTGAAATACTCAGTATGGGAGCTAATCTTGCTTCAACGCCTGGTCTTAAGGAAGATCCACTTGGTGTCCCAGCAGAGGTAAATCTTATGTTATGTTAAAGTCGAATTAGTAGATGGTAGTTAATTGTAGTTTTCTTCCTTGCTCATATGTTTCTTAACACATTGCAAACGTTTGAGGTCACGTGTATGTTTTTTGAGTCCATATTTCGCGCTAGCTTTTTCAAATAACCTTTTGTTCGCTTTCAAAACTCCATATCAGTGCCACATTAAACACATGTCAACATGGTCAGACTATATTAAAGACACGGTCTAAAGTGTGTAACTGTGTAATATAAACCAGTTAAAGAAAGCATCTCGATTTTTTCATAGTTCATGGAATATGATTTTTCTTTATGTAGTGGACGCCGCCTAATGTAAGTGTTCCGTTGCTAAATTTAGTGGACACGATATTTCAACTCAACAGAAGAGGCTGGCTAAGGTTTGCTATTTACCACATTATTCGCAGCAGATATCAATTGTGATAGGCAGTTTGAGTCTTGTAAACTTTGTTTTTATACAGACGGCAGGTGTTTTGGATGTCGAAGCAGATCTTACAGCTAATGATGGAAGATGCAATTGATGATTGGCTTGTAAGGCAAATTCATTGGCTCAGAAGAGAAAATGTTGTTGCTCAAGGGGTTCGTTATCTCCAAGATGTAAGTTTAATGCATCATGTCGTCTGTGTAGAAAACTTAATACCGTATTAAATATGGCACCGAGTTTCAAAAGTTCTATCTTTTGTAAGGTTCTTTGGCCAGAAGGCATCTTCTTTCTGAAGCTGAGAGCAAATCAAGCGGATTCTTCTCAGTCAAATGAAGGCAGGGGCAAGACCTCATCTGGCAGTAAAAATACTAAACCAGGGTCATTTGAAGAGCAACTTCAGGCTGTCCGAAGAGCCAGCGAGATCAAGAAGATGATATTCAGTGAGTATTGATCGCTTTAAATTTGACACCACAAATTTGTGATACGCGTATTATAAACATGGTGGTTTTCCTTTCAGAGGGAGCACCGACTACTTTAGTTAGCTTAATCGGAAATAAGCAATACAAACGATCTGCTAAAGATA
This sequence comes from Glebionis coronaria, assembly GCA_025667525.1. Taxonomy (NCBI): domain Eukaryota; kingdom Viridiplantae; phylum Streptophyta; class Magnoliopsida; order Asterales; family Asteraceae; genus Glebionis; species Glebionis coronaria. The sequence goes on from CM046876.1 coordinate 23,765,673, forward strand.
TATATTATTTTCTCCAGGTAAACATACACACCAGTACTAACTATCTAGATTATCAATAAAGTGGTAGTCAGGTTCTGTTTCTGGTATTGATTCTAAAAAATTGCAGTCTGCAGTGTGTTTAAAGCAACTTGGGTATGGTTTACTTGAACTTATACTCATAACGGTTTTCCCGGAGCTGCAAGAAGTCATAATCAATATTCATGAGAAGAAGAAAGACCTGAAGGTGTAGATAACTTTGCATATATCGATCACAAAGTTTAGACGTCTAGATTGTCAAAAGATTTGATTTTGTTGGTATATAGTTTCCGCAGCATCATTCTTTGATCATATTCTAATTGTACAAGAAAGTGTAGCTAGAGTTTGTATAGATGTTTCGCATGATCCCATTTTATTAATTTTTTTCCAAACGTGTACAACACAAGTTTTGCAGAGAAAATAAATCTGCAACGAGAGCTATATATAATGCCGCGTTATTATTATCAAAGAACCAAACTCAACAAGCAATTCACAATTTTCATCTAGCGTATAAACTTCAAGCACGTCATATTTATTAGAGAAGAAGAACAAAAACAGACGTTTGAAATCCCCGTCTTGGAACCATTTTGCTTAGTTCATGACGTCTGCAAATCTCGAGTCCAGACTTTCTTTTGCTGGCGGGAAAGCAGCAGTCTTCATGGTGCTCATCTCCATTACTATTTGCCCTCATTTTTTGTCCTCTAATATAACACCGTTATTGCATCTTCAGCTACGATACCATCTTTAACCAAATTTATCTAGATTTACCCGATAAGGACTTTATTCGAGACTAGCTGCATATGGTGAAAACTATCTGATAGTGCTAGTTACCTTTACTGAACCAACAGGCGACTACGTGAAGAGAATGGAGTTGCCTGGTGGGAAGTGTTATTCCTTTAAAACCTCACAAAACTTGTCAACGGTTGTGACATATGCATCTGTATAGCTCTTGAATCCTTTCAACACCGGCGCCCACAACTGTGACACCCTTTAAAAAAAAACTATGTTTTGTGTTTTCAAATTTATGCTCCTTAAACATATCCTAGAAACATGTCCTAATACTTTTTATTGTCAAACACAAAGTTAAACTTTAGCATTCATACATCAAAAAACACGAACTACAAATCAGGTAAGCACAAAATTGGTGATGAAGAGCAATGTCATTGTAACAGTCACCTGAATCCAACAACTCGACAGTGGTTTTGCCATTGCACTTAGCTGCGAGAGACTGGTCGGATAGCTCTTTCCTCCATGTACAATCCAACCGCATTGACATTCGCCATGATTCCTTGCTTTTCAACACATCTTACACCTAGCACAAGTTAACATTAACTTTCATAAGTTAGTAGACGAAATACATACATCAACACTAGCAACAAAAAGTTATCAGACAACTGTAAAGATCCCATATCGGCCAAATATGGGTTTGATTGGGTTGATGGTTATCCTCTCTTCAAACAAGCTGATTTTTTGAGTGAGTTCTACGCGGGACTTATGAACCGACACGAGCCTAGCTAGGGATACATATTAATGTTGATTGTTGGGAAACACACGGAGCCTTTTAGGCTTATGCTGGAGGAAGAGATAAGGTTTTTAGGAAAGTAACTTTTATTACTCGACTTTGATACTTTTTTATGCGAGATTCAAAATGCTTACAACCAACACCTATTTATACTACTCCATGGAAGCTTCCGGATACATGAGAGTATTCTAGATATTTCTATATCAAATATCATTCCATACTTATCTATATATTTCTACACATTTCCATAGATATTTTCTATGGTCCATTCTTCGACTTTCAAGAATCTTCCGCATGTGAACCGGATCTTCAGCGACCTTTAGTGACCAAATCAAGTTTACGAACTGACACCCCCCCCCCCCCCCCCCTTTAAACTTGATTTCCCGACTCTAAGCATCATTCTTTGTCTTGAGAAATCCCGCTCGTTGAGCGGCTTGTTGAAAATATCTGCAACTTGGTCTTCAGACCTCGTATGTATCACTTGAACATCCTTCCTTGCAACGCACTCTCTTATAAAGTGATAACGAGTATTTATATGCTTACTTCGATCATGGTAGACTGGATTTTTCGCTAAGTCGATTGCTGACTTGTTGTCCACGTAGATCTCAGTCGCATCTTCTTGTCCCATGTGTAACTCCTTCAGCATACTTCTGAGCCAAATTGCGTGACATACGCACGACGTTGCAGCTACATACTCTGCTTCACAGCTGGCAAGGTAAAAATAGGTTGCTTCTTTGAAGACCATGTAAACACATTGTTACTCAGGAAGAATAGGAATCCTGATGTGCTTCTTCCATCGTCTTTGTTACCAGCCCATTAACTCTCGCTATATCCAACTAGCTTGAAGTCTTCACTTGCTGAATAAAACATACCATAGTCTACGGTACCTTTGATATAACGGAGGACCCTCTTCGCAATCTCCAAATGTTTCGTTGTAGGCTCTTCCATGAACCGGCTAATTAATCCGACTGCATAGAGTATGCCGGGTCTTGTACACGTCAAGTAGCGCAAACTTCCAACGAGACTCTTAAATAGAGTTGGGTTTACCGCTTCTCCTCCGTCATGCTTAGAAGTCTTTGCCTTGTGTTCAATGGGGGTGCCAACGGGATTGCACTTTTCCATCCCGAACCTCTTCAGTATCTCCTTGGCGTATCTTTCTTGACAAATGAATATTTCTTCATGTGTTTACTTCACTTCTATGCCAAGATAGTAAGACATAAGTCATATGTCTTTCATCTTGAACTCTCTTGTCATTGACTTCTTGAGCTCTTCCATCATACTTTGGGAATTTCCTGTGAATATCAAATCATCCACATACAAGCAGGCTAGCAATATACCTCCATTTTCAAACTTCACGTAAAGTGCATAGTCACTTAAGCACTTTGTAAAACCATGTCCTTAGAAATACTTGTCAAATCTAGTATTCCAAGCTCGGGGTGCCCGCTTTAGACCATATAAGGCCTTCTTTCACCTTAGCATTTACCTTCTTGCCCTTTGGCAACATATCCCTGTGGCTGCTCCACATAAAATTCTTCTAGAACTCCATTTAGGAATGCTGACTTCACGTCCATTTGGTGGAATTTCCGCCTATACAGAGCAGCAATAGAAATAATCATTCTTATAGTTTCTAAACGAGCAACAGGGGCAAATACCTCTTCGTAGTCTATCCCATGCTTCTTTTTGTATCCTTTGACCACAACTCTTGCCTTGTACTTCTCCACTTCGCCTTTAGCGTTCTTCTTGGCCTTGTATACCCACTTGAGTGGAATAACCTTTTGGCATTTTGGAAGTATTGTCAACTCCAACGTGTCATTCTTTTCTATGGACTTTATCTCCTCGTCCATGGCTTGTCTCCATTTCTTGCTTTTCATGGCCTCTTCAAAACATAAAGGTTCACATTCAGCGTATAAACAGAGAAGGGTTATCTCTCCAGTTACCTCGTAAAGCTCGTGTAAGCTTCTTGTCTTGGGCTTTCCTTCACTTGAACTTGCTGGCGATCCTTGGGTTGGAGTTGGACCTGGACTTGTAGGTTGTTGAACTTCTTCTCTTGGTTCACCTGCCTCTTCTTCATTAGTCATAGGAAGAAAGTCATGTCTTTCATCTTCCTTAATTCTCCAATCCCATGATCCTTCTTCATCGAACTCCACGTCTCTGCTTACTACCACCTTCCTTGTGATCGGGTTATAGAGCTTGTATCCTTTGGACTGCTTATCATAACCCACGAACACATGTTTCTCGCTTCTATCATCAAGCTTGATTTGCATTTGGCTCGGAACGTGCACATACGCTATGCTCCCAAATATCCTTAGATGAGACACAATAGGCCTCATCCCGTTCCATGTTTCTTGTGGAGTCTTGTTGTCTAAAATATGTTACGGACACCGGTTCAATAGATACACCGTGCAATCAACCGCTTCAGTCCAAAACTCCTTTGGCATCTTCTTACCTTTCAACATGCTTCGGGACCATGTTGAAAATGGTTCTATTCTTTCTTTCTACCACTCCATTTTGTTGTGGGGAGTAAGGAGCCGTTAGAAATCTCCGGATCCCATTATCCTCACAGAACTTATTAAATTCATTTGACAAAACTTCTCCACCTCTATCCGACCTCATGGATTTAATCTTTAAACCCTTCCCCTTTTTAACCATAGCTTTAAATTTCTTAAAAGCTTCAAAGGCTTGGGATTTTTCTTTTAGAAAATAGACCCAAGTCTTTCTAGAATAATCATCAATAAAGCATAAAGTAGAGATTCATACCATGAGAAGGTGGAGTAATGGGACCCCAAAAATCCGTGTGAATTAGTTGTAGAGGCTCCTTAGCTCTTGACGTCGCTTCCTTTGGAAATGGACTTCTTGCATGCTTCCCAAGAAGACATCCTTCACACACTTGATTGGGATGATCGATCTGATCTAACCCTTTCACCATTCCCTTAGAAGATAACAACTTTAAGTCACCAAAGTTTAAGTGCGCGTACCTCATGTGTTAAAGCCATGAATGGTCCTTCAAACAACTCTTTAAGCACTTAGCTTCATCAGTTGAATGTTCAAGATGAACATTCGGTTTTTAGTCATAGGCACTCTTGCTATGAGCTTTCCTTCAGGATTTCTTATCGTGGCACTACGGTCTTTGAAATAAATATCGTAGTTTTTCTCCAATAGTTGTCCCACACTTAAAATGTTACTTTTAAGATTGGGCACATTGTATACGTATGAAATATATTGGTGACTTCCATCTTTAGCTCGGATAAGTATTTTACCTTTTCCTTTCACCGGTGCCTTTGATTCGTCTCCGAAGGTGACGTTGCCTTTACTTTGATCCATCTCCATGAACAAGTCTTCTTCACCCGTCATATGGTTGTTGGCAGCGGAATCTATATGCCATGGCTCTTTCCTCTCTTCTTGTTCGCCATGTCTCGCCATTAACAAAGTAATCTCATCTTCGTCTTCTACCTCCACAAGAATAGCCTTTTCTTCCACTTGTCTTGAGCTAGTACACTCGCTAGCATAATGACCAAACTTTCGACAATTGTAACATTGTATTTGAGACTTACCTCCTCTTTGAGATTGGTAGCCTCTTCCACGACCTCTCTTACTAGGAGACCATTGATTCTCTTCTTCTTTAACATCTTCTCTTCCTCGTCCTCGACCTTGGAAACCACCACGACCTCAAAAAGTACCGCGTCCTCGTCCTTGCTCACGTCCATGTAAAAAGCTCTTTTCTCTTTCTTTGAAAGAGACCTTTGATTATAGAGCTTGCTCTAAGGGTTCTTTCCCCCTTCTTTTCTTCAACTTCTCTTCATGGACTTGTAAAGATCCCATGAGTTGATCGACGGTCATAGAGTCGATGTCTTTTGACTCCTCTATGGCCACAACAATGTAATTAAAGCTTGGTGACAAAGAGCGAAGAATATTTTCTATCACCCTTCTGTCAGTCAAGCTTTCACCATTTCTCTTTATTTCATTTGAAATGGTCAAGACACGAGTGAAATAATCCGAAATGGTTTCGGATTCCTCAATTTGTATTTTTTCAAACTCGCCTTTAAGAGTTTGAATACGTTCCTTCTTTACTTTATCAACTTCTTTGAAAGCATTTTGAAGGATCTCCCACGCTTCCTTAGAAGTGGTTGCATTTGTAACTTTCTTGAACATCGCATCATCAATACATTGATAGATGAGAGTAAGAGCACGTTGATCCTTCTTTCTCGCCTTCTATAGATCTACCCTTTGGGCAGCACTCAACGAGTTTTCATCTTCAACTTTCTTAATAACTTTCTCAACTATCTCCCACACATCATGTGAACCGAGTAACGCCTTCATCCGAACACACCAACTACCATAGTTGTCTTTGGTGAGACGAGGAAATTGGAATAAGTTCATTGAACTTGACATCTTGATCTTCTCCGTGACTAGAAACTTTTAGGCTCTGATACCAGTTTGTTGGGAAACACACGGGGCCTTTTAGGCTTATGCTGGAGGAAGAGATAAGGTTTTTAGAAAAGTAACTTTTATTACTCGACTTTGATATTTTTCTATGCGAGATTCAAAATGATTACAACCAACACCTATTTATACGACTCCATAGAAGCTTTGGATAAATGAGATTTTCCATGGTATTCTAGATATTTCTATAGTAAATATCTTTCCATACTTATTTATATATTTCTACACATTTCCATAGATATTTTCTATGGTCCATTCTTCGACTTTCTAGAATCTTCTACATGCGAACCGGATCTGTTAATGCAAAGCAATGCCTAAAAACATTATTAGTGTTAAGTAATATTTCTTAGTTTTGATACGACAAATTAAAAACACATTTATCGTCAAATACAATCATAAGATGAATTATTTGACAAACAGTATCATCAAGGTAATAATCATTTAAGTATTAAACTAACATATCTTAATCATGATTAGTGATTATAAAAGTGAATTATCCTAAACTTACATTTAGTCAAATGTGACAAAAGATTTTTAATAAACTTTCTTTTTAAGAAAATTTTTTATTAAAATGGAAAATGTAAATTTGAATATGGCATATTCCAAATACCATAAGAATATCCTTTGAAGGTAAAAACTTACCTCAGATATTATTTCCCCACTAAAAGACAAAAGGGAGTGGAGTCTATGAGCACGGTCCCTCAAAGGGCTATGTGGATCCTTAGCGATAAGGAACCGCAAGCATATTTAAGGCACCGCGCTCAGAGAGCCGTTGGCCTTTGTCTCCTATAAATAGTGGATCAAACCTGCATTTTCCACAACCCTTTTTGGACACTCTTTATACCATCTTTCCCTTTTCTAATTCCTAATCATTTGTAAATGATCACTTAATGTGTTAAGTATGTTTACTTATGTCTATCCCATTGATCTCCTTCTTTACCTTGTCCAATGGGAAGATCACTCACACACTTGTGATGTGATTAAAGATGAAGCCTTGATGAAGATCCTCTCCAAAATATCTAGTCATGCTCATCATTTGTTTTTAATTGAGTCTTGTGTAGATCTAATGTATTTGTGAATACATGGATCTAATCTTGTGTAAATCCATTGTATATGTGTATAGTTGGATTTGTGTTGTGTAGATCCAAGTTACATGTGTATACTTGGATATGTGTTTTATTGAGTTGTAATAGGAATGAGTTGTGAGTTCTCACTAAACTTCAAAGTGATGTAGTTGTGTCTTGTGGAGTTCTCAATAAACTATAAAGTGATGTGGTTGTGTCTTGTGAGTTCTCACTAAACTCTAAAGTGATATAGTTGTGTCTAGTGAAGTTATCACTTAGCTTCAAAGTTAAGAGTTGTGAAGATTGGTTCTACCTTTCGATTAGAACTCGACATCTAGCCTTGTGTCGTTAAATGGTGAAGTAGGCAACGTTGTGAAGATTGGATCTACATTTCGATTAGAACTCGACATCTAGCCTTGTGTCATTAAATGGTGAAGTAGGCAACGTTGTGAAGATTGGTTCTATCTTTCGATTAGAACTCGACATCTAGCCTTGTGTCGTTAAATGGTGAAGTGAGAGACGTTGTGTAGATTAGTCTTAGCTAAGATTAGGTCTCGACATTTAGCTTAGCGTCGGAATATAATGTAAGCGACGTTGTAAGGTTTTCTCCGCCAAGAAGGGAGCTTGTGGACATAGTGGAAATCTCGAGTAAGGTGTACTCGAGGAGTGGAGTAGGAACGAAGATATAGCTTCGTTGTCGAACCACTATAAATCTTGGTGTCTTCCTATTAGGTTGCTTCTTTCCTTACTCTTTACTTATTTTTACTATCATGTCATTCACATATATTACTTGTCATTGTTAATGCATTATAATTGAACCTAATCTTATGGAACTAGCTTTCAAGTAAAAGGTAGTTTTGAGACAAACCTAATTGAAAGGAATTTTAATTGGATATAAACCGAAGAGAAACTATTCAACCCCCCTTCTAGTTTCTACAATTGGTTTCAGAGCGATGGTCACTCAAGGTCTTTGAAGTATATTGTGCTTTAAAACTTGGATCGATCCATTGTCTCCTCAAATTAGAAGGTTTCGTTGTACTAAAATTTCTCTTTGGTCAAAACTATTTTTCATTAAAAATAGGCCTTTTATTAGTATTATTGAATCTCATCTAGATTAGTGGAACTTATACATTTTAGTATTACCCTTGAAATGTATCTACTAGTTTGTATCTTGCTTTGTGTAGGTACTCATGAAGATCTATCACTTAAGTTATTGTGGATTGACTTGCTTACACTTGTAGAAGACTCATCTTCTTTTATTCTCAACATCATTGAGTGATGATGCTTAGATGGATGAGAATGATACTAGTCCTTGAAGACTTAGTAGTCACTTTAGTCAAGATTGGGCCTTGCATTAGCTCCTTGAAATCTTTAAGTGCTCTTCGTAGCTAAGGTACGTTCTCATCCTTCCACTCACCTCATTGATCATTCTTTTGATCATTACTTGACTATATGGTTATCCTTGGCATGCTTGCCTTGACATTTGTTTGTGGTTTGTGATTCTATTCTCATATCCTCTCAAACCTTATGTGCTTGGATACTTGACTCACTTAGGAGATGTAGAGTGAGTTAGTAGCTTAAGGTATCAAGCATGATATCCATGGTTTGCACCCATACGGTTAGTAGGCCCTATATCATGTGTAATGTGTGCAATTTAACTCATCTCTAGGATGATTGTTTAATCCATTGAGATACCTAATTACTCCATAAGGTGTAGTTAGGATATTACACATTTGGAATTGAAATATTCCAAGGATATTGTCATTGTAATCCCTAGCAACGATAATTGTCCGATAATGTGGGAGAGAAAGTGAATCTACATTTTGCTTATTGTCTTAAATAGCATTAATACTACTATTGAAAATGTTCTTAATCTATTTTGTACAAAATTTCTTGATATATTTCATTACCAAAGTCGTTTAAGCTTTCGCCGGAAATGCACATCTTAAACCACTATAATTGACACAAGCTCTTCATTTCCACTTCTTGAAGTTTGTCACTTGGTTCTTGAGCATTGACCTTGGTCTTGATTCACTCCCCTTGGATTCTCTCTATTTTACCTCTTTACTACGAGTAGTCGTTTCTCCGTTTCAATCTCTTTCGGTCTTGATTCCACTCGAAATCATTCACTTGGCATTATCTTCTAGTATTGAAGTGGTGTAATGAGTTCCAAATGGCTTAAGATATATTTTAAGTATTCTAAAAAAATGCTCATAAAAATTCTTTGTGTTTCTTTGTTATAAACCCGCCACTGTGCGCGGATCCTTAATTGTCACGGTGCTAAACCACGGTGCCATATTGATAAAGCACCGCAGCCCCACCAGGCGACTAAAGTATTCAGGTTTTAATTAAAAACACTATTTCAAAACAACCCTCAATTTCTTCTCCATATAAGGCGACGGGTTTCCTCTAAACTCCATTATTGAACCTTTAAAAACACAAAATCACTCAAGATTAATTGATTCCAAGTTGTGGTTTCACTCGTCCCTCTTCCAACATCAATTATCTGTAAGTAATCTCATTCAATTTCAATTAATATGTTCTAGGGTTCTTATTTTCGCAATTGGGATTTTTTAAAATTAATATTGAATTAGAACCTTGCTAGGAATGTGGGTTGACATAGTTACTTTACTATGATTCCTTAGGTTCGAATTCATTGAGATTTCACTAAAACCCACTTGTAGAACAATCCGATTTTGACTAAATATTTTTGGTTAAATGATGGATGTGTAGGAACCCATTAACAAATTGTTAATTGCATTGTTAATGCTTACCCAAAATTGTTTTTCAAAAACCCTTGTTCGAAATTCATGGTTGATCTTACATTGTCAATATGTTATTGTCAATAATGAATTTGGTTCATTGTGAACGTGGAAATGTTAAGGATTAATCATTTGTTTGACAATCATTTGTTCAAACACATTTTTCATGAGTTTTGTTTATGGTCACTATGTAGCATATGAGTGATTGGGAAATATGTGTTGTTTGTTGTTAATAGTTAACTAATCATGCCTTCGGAATACCACAAAGACCACCAAAATACTAAATCTTATATGCCAAACCTTGCCCATTTTTGTCCCTCACCAACCCTTGTCAATACCTTTCGTTCACTCCAAAACCGTTGCTTTCATGAGGGTAGAGTTGTCGAAGAGAACATTGTGGGGTATTATTACATCAAATCAATGTTTGCTCAAATTGAGTTTGATTGTTTGATATATATCAAAGAAGATATTTACCCCGAATTTATCTTGGAGTTCGTTAGCGGATATTCCCTTATCTATAATGATAATGGAATATTTGTTAGGTTCACCTTAAATGGTAAGCCCATCAAATACTCTCTCGAGGATTTTGGCGCGGCTCTTCGTGTGCCATTTGTCGGTATTTGGTATTTGTCGGTTCACCGATGCTTGGAAACTTGATGCTTTCATTTAGTCTTCCGATTGTGTTCCAAATGATGACGGAGAGCTAGACCTTGGCCTCATCCTTGACACCATTACTAAACAACGTAGTTCAACCGTTGTTCGAAGTATCCACTCTTCTAAGCGATCTATAAATCGTCATCAGATACTCGAAAGCGACCTTGATGATTGCATGGTCCGTTGGGCCGACATTCTTAGGGAAAATGTATTTTGTATTGGTGGAAATCAGGATCATATCCCGGCGTATATGTGACACATGATGTGTTGCATCTTTACCAACACCAAGTACAATCTTGCATTTTACATCGCTCGGCGGATTAACTATGCTCTTTCTCGATCAACCACAAATCTCCCATATGTCATGCTCCTCACTCGTCTTTTCAAAAAGGTTGGTAAAGACTTTCCCGAGATCGATCTTTCTCGCTTTCAATCGGTCAATCGTGTCATGATGCCTATTCGAGAGGTACAACCACGAAAGCCGAGAAGTGATCATGGTACGAGAAGGAATGAACCACAAGAGTTCGATGATGAGGACACTCCTATGTCACCATGTGATGGTGGAGACGAAGGTACAAGTGCTCATTTCGGTTTTTCGAGTGACTCCACCCCATCTATGAACACATTCATGGACGGGTTAGACCCTCTTGTTCCTCCACCTCACTTTGCCACTAGTGAACTTCCGAAAAATCTCTCACTTGAGCATGTTTATCGTTCAAACCTTCAAACCCGTGGTGAGTTACATGATTTTAGAACAGAGCATAGGGGAACATTCAAGAGCTTTGGGAAGATGATCAAGAACCTTGGCAAGAAGAGGAGATGAAGCTATGGTAATGGAACAAGGTTTAACATGTTTGTAAACATGTTTTGAATTGTTGAACAATTTCCTTTATTTAGACTTTTTATGTTTATTGTTCTTAGAATTTGGTATTTTCTAACTAATATTTGTGTTGGATTGATTAGTATTTTAATCCATAGATGTTTATGTGATCGTTATGGCGTTTCACATATCTTTATGCAACTTTTTTGTTAGTTAGCTCTCTAATTTTTTGTTTATAATCTACTTTGGCTTGATATAGACTTGTGAAAAATCTGGGGGCTTGAAAATTGCAGGAACAACACCTTTCTGGAACCACTGTCCACGGTACCTTAAATACATGTGGTTTCTTAGCGATAAAGAACCGCAGTCCCGTTTAAGGAACTGCAGGCTCTGGTCATGAAAGAACCTTTGCTTTACACTATTTTCTCTAAATCTTTGTAAACATTGCTAAAATTTTTGCTAAAGACCAGCTTTTACCTTAATTAGCCTACCTAATTGTATTGTTCACCAAAATGATTTTTAACCCATTACTATTTTGGATCATCCCATTCCCTTCTTAAACCTCATTTGTTTAATCCTCTTCTTCATCCTTTAAACCTTCTTCTAAACCTTGACAAACAACCATGGTGTCTACAAGATCATCAAATTCTTCCAAATAATCCTCACCCAAAAGAAACCTTAAGATCAAAATCAAGTTTCCTAAACTTGACTCTTCATCATTTCTCACACCTAAGAGTGAGAATTCTCCAATCCTCATATCTTCATCACCCTCACCACCACTTGCACCATGCAAGACAAGTTCAACCCATGGCACTAACCACTCTCATGGGTCTACATCCTCTTCAGTCCAATCTAGAATGAATGAGTTGTCCTCACCATTCACTCCTTGTTCTCTCATGGATGTGAACCCTCAACCTCTACAAAGCCTTCCCATTGTGAATAATTTTTTTGAGCCATTGGTCACCTCACCTTTCACTCCTCCTAACTCACCTATCTCACCCTTGGACACCATGCCTCCTCATCCTCCTTTAAACATTCCACTTTTGGGTGTTCCTATTCCCTATTTTGGGGGTGATTCATACTTCTTTGGTTTTCTAGAAGCTCATGGTGCTAATTGTCCATGTTGCCTCTATAACAACTACATCATTCAAAATCTAAGAATGGAGATGTTTGGACTTCATAGGAGGTTGCAATAATTCTTGCTTACCTTGTTCTCCATGCCTCCACCGCCTAGAGGATGAATGATGATTTTCTAAAAATAAATGTTTTCAAAAGAAAACCAAGCCAAGGAAAACAATCTATCATGAACTGGTTTAGCTAACTTTGTAATACTTAGTTTGTTTTTCATTTCTTGTATTTCCTTTCCTTCATGAGTTTTCATGAAGATGTGTTATGGATTTAGTATTTGTGTGTTTCAAATCTATGTGCTCACACTAATCAACCTCAATTTATTTAAAATTGAACTTAAATCTATCACAACCATTAAAACTTGACTAAAATTGGATCAAAATGTTATCTAAATATTGTGTCACCCTTTGTCAAGACACACTTTGTGAGTGTGTTGCCTTTTGTGCAAGCAAAGCATAATCTAGTGCTAAAATGGTAAAAAAAAATCCAAGATTTGCAACTATTTGAGAATGTCTTAGCTTTTCTCAAAACCTTGTAAAATCGATTTTTCATGTCCACTGTATGCGGATCCCCAAAGACCGCACGGTCCCTTATATCTAAGGAACCGCGGACAGCATGTCATTTTTGGCTCGTTTTTGGTCTTTCCTATTTGACCACAGTCTTTTTCAAGATTCCTTATTTACCAATTTTGGCTAAACATTATTTCCAAACTTTTGATTTCATTTCAAATCTTTGCCTTTTCTACTTTCTTTAAATTCTCTTCTTTTGGGAATTCTCCTTCCCCATCCATCACAATGCTTAACTCTCAACTTTGACATCTCCTTGTCACAATCTTCTAAACCCAAAGCTTCTTCTTCTAAGCTTTCCAAGAAACCGAAAATCTCAGTTCGACCTATTTGGGTCAAGAAAAACAAGGATCATCATGATTCTTCTTCTTCCAAACCTTGCAAGATTTCTTTCTCTCCCATTACGTATTGGAATGAGACTTTCTCAATTGATCCAATTACCGGAGAAAGAGAAGTTCTTCCACCACCACCTAAACCTTGCAACATACCTTATCTAAATGACATATCTTGTTTCCCAAATCTCACTAGGCATTGTGAAAACATCTCTTATCCATTATCTCCTTCTCCACCACCACCTTCTCATCTTGATGGTCCTCCCCCATCCAACGACTTTGTTTTTCATCATGGAAGCTCGTGTGCTTGTTGTCGATTTCAACAAATTGAACTTGCTCATGTGTATGACAAGCTAAATTTTCTTGAATTCTTCTCAGTCGACCTCCTCTCAAAGTATTTGTTCCCGTGAACAAATCTTCGAATGATGCCTATCGTCTTATTTTTCCAATTAACGCACACTTTGTGTCTTAATTGTTTGAGTCAACTTAAGCAATCTTGGAGGATTATCACTACTAGAGTAGTTTGTGCTTTTGTTGTTTATTTTACTTATGTCTTGTGTTAAATATTCATATTGTGTGTATGAATATTTCCCTTGTGTGTTCTTTCATATTTGTGTAATATGAATGTTATGTGTGTTACTTCCTTTCCTATCAATTCGTTTTCACACATTGTTTAGAGTAGATCATGGTTAAAACTTACAATTGCTTTTGGGTGATTCCACCAATTCTAAGTTTCTAACCCTTTTACATACTATCACTTCAATTGGTTTGGATGTTTCTTTTCTACCTCTATTCCACCAATTGAACTTTCATTTTGTCAAAACACCCTCCTTGGACATTCTTAGCAAATGCTTACTTCTAATTTGAGATTTCTTTTCTTTCTCCCTCTCAAGTTACTTAGTAGGTAGTGACTATATATACATTGGTGTTTATTTTCTTTCTACTAACCTTTGTGTAGCATGTCACCTAAGTTCATTCTCTTGGTGCCCCAAGCAAGGGGGAGTAAAGCACCAAAGGGGAGCTTCTTGCAAAGTACGATTCTTTTCTCCCTCAAAGACTTTTGCATCCTTTTTGCTTCGACAAAGGGGGAGAAATGATAGTGATAAACTCGTTAATAATTCGAAATATTTTGGATTTTACATAAATTAGTTTATAGTTTGTCGTAATCAAAAAGGGGGAGATTGTTAATGCAAATCAATGCCTAAAAACATTATTAGTGTTAACTGATCTTTCTTAGTTTTGATCACGACAAATTAAAAAGACATTTATCGTCAAATACAATCATAAGACGAATTATTTGACAAACACTATCATTAAGATAATAATCATTTAAGTATTACACTAACATATCTTAATCATGATTAGTGATCATAAAAGTGATTAATCCTAAACTTACATTTTGTCAAATATAACAAAAGATTTTTAATAAACTTTCTTTTAAGAAAATGTTTTATTAAAATAGAAAATGTAAATTTGAATATGGCATATTCTAAATGCCATAAGAATCCTTTGAAGGTAAAAACTTACCTCAAATATTAATTCCCCACTAAAACACAAAAGGGAGCGGAGTCTATGAGCACGGTCCCTTAAATGGCTATGCGGATCCTTAGCGATAAGGAACCACATGCATATTTAAGGCACCGCGCTCAGAGAGCCATTGGCCTTTGTCTCCTATAAATAGCGGATCAAACCTGCATTTTCCACAACCCTTTTAGGACACTCTTTCTACCATCTTTTTCTTTTCTAATTCCTAATCATTTGTAAATGATCACTTAATATGTTAAGTATGTTTACTTATGATTATCCCGTTGATCTCCTTCTTTACCTTGTCCAATGAGAAGATCACTCACACACTTGTGATGTGATTAAATATGAAGCCTTGATGAAGATCCTCTCCTAAAGATCTAGTTATGCTCATCATTTGTTTTTAATTGAGTATTGTGTAGATCTAATGTATTTGTGAATACATGGATTTAATCTTGTATAAATCCATTGTATATGTGTATACTTGGATTTGTGTTGTGTAGATCTAAGTTACATGTGTATACTTGGATATGTGTTTTATTGAGTTGTAATAGGAATGAGTTTTGAGTTATAACTAAACTTCAAAGTGATGTAGTTGTGTCTTGTGGAGTTCTCACTAAACTATAAAGTGATGTGGTTGTGTCTTGTGAGTTCTCACTAAACTCTAAAGTGATATAGTTGTGTCTAGTGAAGTTCTCACTTAGCTTCAAAGTGAAGAGTTGTGAAGATTGCTTCTACCTCTCGATTAGAACTCGATATCTAGCCTTGTTTCGTTAAATGGTGAAGTAGGAAACGTTGTGAATATTGGTTCTACCTTTCGATTAGAACTCGACATCTAACCTTATGTCGTCAAATGGTGAAGTTGGGTCAGTATTTACTGACCTTGAAGCAACTCTAGGATTCGAATATAAAATCCCCTTAAGTGTTTCATGCTCAGCAGTAAGGCCAGCCTGCTGAAGGATGACCAGAGGAACAAAGTTCCTACTAAAGACTTTATAGCTGAAGAAAGTTTAGCACTCCCCTTCCAGTAAACTTAGAAGACAAAGGAGTCTTCGCTTCAAATACTAGGAGGTCTAGTTGCTGAAGAACAAGGACTGAAGAAGGGCTTTCAGTTCAGTTTGGCTTGACAATACCAAACTGAATGATGTCGATCTCCTCTAGGATTCTAAAGACTCTTTAGTATTCTGATGGTTTGCATTAGGCGGGAAAAGATAACTTTATGTAAAATAAGGTTGCTTGTATACTTATATATAAGTACAATCTTTATCTTTTCTAGAATAGTTTAATATGTACTTTGTACTGTTTATCCAACATGGCCATGAACCACCCACTGGATAAACCCATGCATTGGTACATGCAAAATGCAAACCCCGATTTACACTGCCTATAAAAGGAGTGTACATTGAAAGAGAAAAGGTTAACCAATACAAGAGCTTAAACTCTGGAAAACCTTTCTCTCTCGATACCAACTAAACCATATAGCCAAGATGCATATGAACGTTTAGATTGGAGCTTAGACTTTAACTATGGTTAGACGTTTAAGTAGAGGAGATCAAACCCCTTTGTCATTCAACCACTTTGTTATTCAGCAAACAAAGTGGTTTATAGATTCTTTATTTGATTCTAATAAAAGTCTATATGTTGAAAAGTATATTGGTATTGTTGTTTTAATCTTTCATAGTTCTTATCTATTGTTAAAACAACACACTTGAGTTGAAGTAAGAGTTATTACTTAAGATAATAAGTAATAACGAAGTACTAGGGACCAACAAGTGGTATCAGAGCAGTTTTATTAGTTAAACTCTTATTTTATTAAACTGCTCATTTAAAAGTTTTCAAATCAAGATCCAAAATGGCTCAAGTTATACCACAAACCCTAGAATATAGGGGTGGCCAACTCAATGTTGCTCCTGTACTAAAGGTAGCCAACTTTACAAATTGGAAGAAGATGTTTCTTGTCCACATGGTTAGAATTGAACCTCAATTCCTTGGAATCATTGAAAATGGTCCTTTTGTTCCCATGGTTGGGGACAATAAAAAACCTGAAGCACAATGGACTGCTTATGAGAGAAAAGCTGCTAACCTAGATCAACGTCTCAAAAGTCTCAGCATGTCTGTGCTCCCAGATGACCAAATGAATTCTGTTGTATATTGTAAAACAGCCAAAGCAACATGGGAGGACCTTATTCTTTACCATGAGGGACCCTCTGATATAAAAGAAACCAGAATCATGGATTTAAAGCTTCAATACAACACCTTCAAGCACAAAGAAGAGGAAACCCTCACACAGACATTCACCAAATACAAAGCACTGATGAATGAACTTGTGAATGATGGTGTTGAGCTTTCAAAACTTGAAATCAACACAGTTTTTGTTAATGCATTGCCAAAAAATGGCTCAGTTTCTGCCAAAGCTTGAGAAATGCTAATCACATTAAAGATTGTGATCTAGCCTCTCTTTTTGGGAAACTTAAATATGAAGAAAACCTAGTTGATAGGATTTATGAAGGCTCAAGCAAGAGTAAATCATTAACCATTGCTACACCCTTGTCCACAGCCTTCTTCAGTGAGGCTGTCATTCAAGACTACCAAGATAGTCCTGATGATGAGGAAGATACTAGATCTAGTGAGGAATATCTGAATGACCTCAAAGAGGAATTTCATGAAATAGCACTTCTGGCCAAGTCTAGAAGGTTCTTTAAGAAAGGAGGCAAGTTCTCCAGCTCCACAAAAGTTTCAGTTGACACTGATTGCTACAAATGTAGGAAGATTGGTCAATATGCTAGGGATTGTTATTCAAAAACATCGCTCCCTTCATATTCCTCACCAGCTCAATCAAGACCATCTGGTCAATCATCATTTCAACCAAAACAAATTGCTTCTACTCCATTTCAGCAGAGCAGGGTTGAACTCAGACCAACAAAAGACTTTGAGGCCAAATACAGAGAAATCAAGGCAAGATTGGCCTTAATGAGTACTGAAAGCTCCTCATCCAAGACTCCCAAGCAAGACAAAAACAAAGGGCTTGTTGTTGAAACCTATGAATGGGATGAAGAATATGTTTCTTCAGATGATGATGAAATGGTGAATGTGAAAGTGTTGATGGCACTTGATGATGATGAAGGGGCCAATTCAAATGTTGTGACCAGAGAAAGTGCCAGAAATGGTGAATGGGTCAATGTCACAATCAAAAAGGTACAAACTCTTCTTGAAATAGAAGATAAAGATGACATTAAATTTGTATTTGATTACTTGTGCATTGATCTAAAATTTGTTGAAGAGCAAAGAAACAATTTGTTTGAAAAATTTCACAAACTTGTTCTACAACTTAAAGATTTTGAAAGTAAGAAAATAGAGCTAAAAGAAGCTAAACTTGATATTCTTACTTTTCAACAATTGAACAAAGAAATTTTGGAGGAAAATAACTCTCTTAGAGTGGAACTAAAAGAAGCAAAAGATATTGTTAAATCTTGGCTTAGAAACTCTGATAGGGTAAATCAATGCATAAGTGAACAAATACCTGCTAAAAAGAGAAAAATGCTTGGTGCTGAAGGATCCTCCAGCACCAAACCGGTCGTCTTTGTCAAAGCCTCAAATGAGGATGGTAGCTCGATCACTGACATTGAAAGGTCAGGTGAAGAGAATTTACCCAATCATGACACTGGACGAATCCTTCTTCCTGAGTTTCAAGCAAGTGTTGACACTTCAGCACCAGTTGAGTCCTTAGTTACTGAGGATGACTCAGATGATGATATAGAGAATGAAGTAAGTACCCCACTTCCTCCTTTGGAGAAGCTGGCTGGTGCTGAACCCTCTACTGGACCCAATACTATCCAGTCTATCATCAAGTCACACACTACACACAAACGTAGTTCTTCAAAGCATGTCAAAATTGACACTTTAAAGAACTCTTCAGCTCCTGCTGAAGGTTCATATATGGGAACTACCTCTTCAGTTTCAACAAATAAACTGAAGAATGCTAGATCTGAGGAAGATGAGAGAATGTCTCTTTTCATGCAAGAGATCAATGATCTTAAATTGCAACTCAAGCAGCAACAAACACCAACACGATTCAGAGATGAACCTTCAGACTCTCCTCATCTCAAGTACAAGACACAATTTAAAAGGGCTTGTGATTTATGTGGTCTAAATAACCATCTCACTGAAACTTGCCTAAAAGTGATCTATTGTACCAAATGTGAAAGGACTAACCATCGCACTTGTAAACACACTCAATATATCCTGGCCAAAACAAGTGCTGATGCTCACAAATCTGAAGCATCTCATTTCAGGCGAAATATGCCTTTCCCACCATGCATTCATTATGGTATGGGCAATCATCACTCAGATGACTGCCACTATTACCCTGTTTGTAATATTTATGGAAGTTATGACCATGACACTCACGGACATAATCGAATCATCTCACTTAGAAGAGGTATTAAACCAAGAAACCCAAACTCTATTACCAAATTTTGTGAGACTTGTGGAAGTGATGTCCACACTACATCTGATCACAACCATATAGAGTGGTTCAGAAGAGGTGAAGCCCTCCAGGCTAAGAAAGCAAAAGTCGTTCAGACCTCTTCTTCTTCTGAGCAATCACACATACCCTCAACAAGAGGACCCTTCAGATCTAGAACACCTTCTAGATCTAAAACTCCCACCCAACAAAGGTGGGTTTCAAAACAAAACTGAACATTTCCTTAACTTGTGTAGTGTGATCTCAGGAAGCCTATTTGGTACCTAGATAGTGGCTGCTCAAGGCATATGACTGGCACCAAAAGTTATTTGCACAAGTATAAGGAGGAACAAGGTCCTAAAGTTGTTTTTGGTGATAACTCATCAGCTACTACTGAAGGATTTGGTTCAATAAAATGCAATGGTATAGTTTTCTCAATGGTAGCATATGTAAATGGATTAAAGTACAACCTTATCAGCATAAGTCAACTTTGTGATGCAAAGTATCTTGTGCTGTTTGATGACAAAAAAGGTACAATCTTCAACTCCAATCATGAAATTGTGATGATTGCTCCCAGAGTTAAAGATGTTTGTGTCATGAACATGAATTCTACTCAGGAGACATGTTTCTTTGCTAAAGCCTCCAATATTACCAATTGGCTTTGGCATAAGAGGCTCTCACATCTCAATTTCAAAACAATAACTCTGCTGGCAAAACAAAATCTTGTTATTGGTCTTCATTCACTTGTCTATTCCAAGGACAAACCATGCTCAGCATGTGAAAAAGGGAAGCACCATAGGGCCAGTTTCAAAACAAAGCAAACTTTCTCAATCAAAGAAAGTATTCATTTGCTTTACATGGACTTATTTGGCCCAATATCACCTGTGGCCATTTTTCATGAAAAATATACACTTTTCATTGTTGATGAGTACTCTAGGTACACCTAGGTATATTTTCTGACAAAGAAAAGCCATGCACCAGATGCCATAATGTCATTTATCAAAAGAGTTGAAAATCAACATGACACTCATGTCAAACAACTCAGAACTGACAATGGCACTGAATTCAGAAATCACTCACTGATCAAATTCTGTGATGACAAAGGAATTTCTCAAAATTTCTCATCTCCTTACACACCTAGACAAAATGGTGTGGCTGAAAGAAGGAACAGAACTTTGATTGAAGCAGCAAGGACAATGCTTGCGGGATCTACTCTCTCTAAGCATTTTTGGACGGATGCTGTAGCCACTGCTTGCTACACTCAAAATAGATCCATCATTGTGAAGAGACACATGAAGACTCCCTATGAAGTCTTCCGAGGGAGAATTCCAAACATTTCATTCTTACATGTGTTTGGGTGTCCAGTATTCATTCACAATCACAAGGATCACCTTGGAAAGTTTGATGAAAAATCTGATGATGGTTACTTTCTTGGATATTCCCTAGTATCTAAAGCATACAGAGTCTTCAACACAAGAAGACAATGTATTGAAGAAACGTATCACATCCCATTAAATGAAAGTTCTGAAGCTATCACTTTTACAAATCCATCAGATGATGAACTTCATATACATGAATCTTAAAATTATCCATCTGATGAATTTCATTACTATGAGCCTTCTCAAAAATATCAAACAAGTAACTCAGTCCCTCATATTGATCCATTTGAAGATATGACAAGTCTTACAAAAGGAAATCCTTCAGTATCACATACTGATGGTTGTCAATCAAATAATGATCAATCTCAAAATGATCAAAATGATCAGCAAGGAAACACAAATGACCAAAATGGTCAGCCTCAAAACAATCAGCATGCTGACACACATGATCAAAATGATCAATCATATGCAGTTGCTGAAGAACAATCTGAGCCCCTTGCTCAAAGCTCTCCTATCATCTCTAGGGAATTAGGTCTTGGATATGTTGCTTCTGACCAAGAAGGAAGCCCTCCAATGATTGAACCTTTGTCCACTGAATATCCTTTAGTAGACACTAGAGACATTCCAAGTCCAAGTCCATGTCATGGACTTCCAAGCTCTAGCTCTAATCATGATACCAGTACCTATTCTCCAGCTCCACAAAAATCTTGGACTCAAAATAGTCACATACAGCTGGTGAACATAATACGTAATCCTGGTGAAGGTAGAGTCACTAGATCTATGGCAAAGAAACAAAGTGCTGCCTCATCTAGATAATGCCTCTATGAAAATTTTCTCTCAGAAATTGAACCTACAAAGGTTTTTGAAGCACTCACACACCCTGGATGGGTGGATGCCATGCAAGAGGAACTCAATCAATTTGAAAGAAACAAAGTCTGGAAATTGGTTCCTCTTTCATATGGTAAATCAACCACTGGCACCAAATGGGTTTACAAGCTCAAAATAGATGAAACTAATGCAGTGACCAAAAATAAAGCTAGGCTGGTGGCCCAAGGATTCAATTAAGAGCCTGGTGTTGATTTTGATCAAACCTTCGCTTCAGTTGCACGTATGGAAGCCATACGAATCTTCCTTGCATATGTCACTTACATGAACTTCATCATCTACCAAATGGATGTCAAAAGTGCATTCCTAAATGGTGACCTAAAAGAAGAAGTTTATGTTACTCAGCCTCCTGGCTTTGAGAGTAGTAAATACGTATATCATGTCTACAAGCTTTTCAAAGCTTTGTATGGACTGAAGCAAGCTCCAA
Organism: Glebionis coronaria; assembly: GCA_025667525.1. Taxonomy (NCBI): domain Eukaryota; kingdom Viridiplantae; phylum Streptophyta; class Magnoliopsida; order Asterales; family Asteraceae; genus Glebionis; species Glebionis coronaria. Next base: position 23,787,653 of record CM046876.1, read on the forward strand.
GAGCATGGTATGAAACTCTCTCAACATTTCTCATTGAACATATATTTGTTAGAGGAAAAATAGATAGCACCTTGTTTATCTATAAATCTAAAACTGACACCATTCTGGTACAAATTTATGTGGATGACATCATCTTTGGTTCTACAAGCTTGAAACTTTGCAAACAATTTGCCAAGCTTATGTTAACTTAGATTCACTAATAACACGGGTAAAAGATCCGGAGGTCGGGGAGGATAGAAGTGTTGTTTAGCCATTTTAGTGAGAGAAACAAGTAAGAATAAAAGTGTGTGTTTTATTCTAGTGAGAGAAAGGTAAGATAAGAAATGATAAGTCTCACCCCTCCATGGAAGTATGGAGGGGTTTATATAGCCCGGGACTTGGACTTTACATATGACAATATTAGTCCCTGCAAGTCCCGGCTATGAAACTAATGTAATTCCGTTAGTCGCACACATTTTAAGGCTAACAATCTTCCCCCAATGTGGTGACATACGGAATTACTTACAATGTTCCTAACAAATGCAAATACAACAAAAATATGACAGTATTAAGTTTGCTTCCAATGTTGAGGATGACACCGTTGTCTTCAAGTCTTCTAGAAAAACTTATACCCCAGTTTGAATCCTCTTTGTCTTTGCTTGTTGAGGAACCATTGTATGATGTACGAACTGGATTAACTTCCCCCCAATTCATACCATATGTCTTGAAAAGCTTTCTTCATAGACTTCTTTTTGATGAAGCTTCTGAATCAGCTTCCCCCCAAACCAATATCCCTGTCTTGAGCAGAACCTGTAGCTTGAGCAATCTTCTATCTTTGACATTTAAAGTGCACAGCGGATTTTTGTAGAAGAAGAAGTAAACCCCACCAAGTAACTGCTACCTTGACATTTTTTGGTCTTCATGATTATGAGTTTGGGGGAACATGTAAGAAATCAGCAACAAATCTTCTCACGCTTGTAGAATACTTCCCCCTAGAGGTTGAACTAAGTACTCCAGAGTGGGAACTAAGTCTCCAAAGTACACGTTCTTCCCCCATGATGGTGACGAACTCTCGGAAGCATCATCTGACGTGTACGGTCAAAATCGCGAGATGTTCTTGTCGAAAGTATGATGGTGACGAACACTCAGAAGCATCATCTGACTTGTACGATCAGAATCGCGAGATGTTCTTATCAGGAGTAAGAAGGTTAAGAACACTCGGAAGCATCATCTAACGGTTACAATCAAAATCGTGAGATGTTCTTGTCAAGAGTATGGTGGTTAAGAACACTCGGGAGCATCATCTGACAAGTACAATCAGAATCGCGAGATGTTCGTGTCTGAAGTAGAAATCTTTGTTGACATTTTGTAGCTCAAGTTGCTCATGAGAATTGTTTGCTGATCACATCTCTACTCTTGTACTCTCTGGCTAAACTTACCGACCTCGTATTCTTTCGGCTATCTGTAGTCACCACTGGTGAAGTAAATCTGATATTCCAAACTTGAAACTGAAGTACAATCTCCCAAATTTGTTACTTACGCTTAGCACTGTTGTTGATTGACGAACGGTGCAGAGAAACGTCTCTTAGTACCTTATACATAAAAGAAGAGAGAAGTATAAGATGTAAAACACCTCTTGAATTACCCACAACTACAGATGAGTGTGACACTGAGCACTACAACGTAACTCCTTAAGTGATAGTTGTCCATGTCGTCGACCATCCACCCCTTGACAGTGGAAACTAGATAAATCAAGTCTCAATCATAAATGCTGAAGCGAATCATCAATCGATAGAGGGGGTGAAAAGGCTCGACGATGAATTGAGTAGACGCCTTCGTGATATTCCACTTCACCTTCAAATAATAAATACCAAATCCACTTCGTAATCACTTGACATTACTTTGACCGAATACTAGCCGTTTTGACAATTTCAGTGAATCTTAAAGGATCGTTTTGGTGTTTGTTTGTTTTTGTCTTCGTGTTTGTTGTGTTTGTTGGAGTTTAGTTAACTAGAAATCCAACGATAACTAAAGAAGGAAGAGCCGTTAACGTGGTCTAGCTAACTTGACTTTTAAGCCCAAAATTTGCTTGGTCGACGTCCGTCACTGATAACAGATACCCGGCTGAAGAATGACACATCAATGTTGTTCAATAAAACTAGTCGGATGATCCACTATCAATGGACCATCAAAGAACAAGTTATCAATCCTTTTTTATTTATACGCATATGCCAACTAGAAGCCAAAATTTTGTGGCAATATGGTCAACAATAACCAATATACTAGCTAGAGATGCCATCTCAAATTAATCATGTTATAGGCGGCCCCACTTCAACATAATTCATCAATGTATGGCACAATTTGCATATTTGACCCATCATAATTACGTAGCCCAAGAACAGAATACGTGAGATATATGCATTTGCTGACCCAAGATAGATTATACGAGCCTCACAACCAAAAATGGGAACCCGGTTACATAGGAGATATAACTAGAATTAAGTGCCCTAATAATTCTCATAGTAAACCTAGTCTCATTCTAGTATACTCCGCCCTTTTTATTTTTCTTTCAACCCCACCTGATAAAGATATCCATCCAATCTACTCATCTCTCATCTCAAAATCCAATTGATGTTCATCCTTAATTTTGTTAATTTCTTCCATACTCAATAATCCCAATAATCCAAACGAGCCCAATCGATCTTTCTGATTAAATTTCAAATTAAGAACGAGTCAAAGAGAGCTTCAAGATCCTAGATGATCTCGGGTAGGTTTGTTGGTTGATGATTTATTGCTGCGTTTTCATTAAAAGCAGTCGAACGGATGAAAGATTATAACTTACTAGTTAATAATCTTCACTAAGTTCGAAAATTAACAAAAGGATCTATGATGATATTCTGTTTTGTGTTAGATCATTAAAGATCTTGACTTGCATGTCTAAACACGAGATGAATCTGAGGTCTCTATGTTTTATTTCGTCGAGTCTAGATGTGATGGAAGTGTGAGACGAAGGGAACAGAATAAGTGAGTCGGGTTTGATTGATGATTTATGGGAAAGATGTTGGTTGGGGTTAGGTGTAGGCTGATTATCTCGGTATGTAGTCTGGCAATGTCATCACAATGTGTCGAAACATCCCCATCGCAATGATTTTATCTTCCATCGGAATGTTAAAACAATTTGGGCAGCATGACGACTCATCTACCATTGCGATGGATCAAGCCACCCATCGCAATGAGACCCATCTGAATGAGTCCCATCGCAACAGATCCAGCCCTATCCATCGGAATGTGTAAAAAATACCCCATCGGAATATATCCGGAAAAGAAGCCATCGGAATCTGCCATCGTAATACTTCCATCGTAAAAGGTTTTGATACCCGAAAACAGTGGATCTGTTATATTTTTTCTGTCCTTTTCCCAATAAAAAATAGACCATGTAAAATTTGATGGAAAAAAAACGTGAAGAAAAAAAGACAGAATAAAATAAAATAAAATTTTGATGAACCCATGAACGGCTGATTAAAAAATGGATAAAGTGGTGATGATTTAGATCGTGTAACACAGTTTTTCAAAGAAAAATGAAAAATGTACCCAATCAAAATACATTCGACACACTAACACAACACAAATCGTGAGACAATCAAACCAAGAACGAATCAAGCACAAACACAAACATAGCCACGAATCAAAAACACGAAACACCCCCGGTTAGCTCTGATGCCAATTGTTAACTTAGATTCACTAATAACACGGGTAAAAGATCCGGAGGTCGGGGAGGATAGAAGTGTTGTTTAGCCATTTTAGTGAGAGAAACAAGTAAGAATAAAAGTGTGTGTTTTATTCTAGTGAGAGAAAGGTAAGATAAGAAATGATAAGTCTCACCCCTCCATGGAAGTATGGAGGGGTTTATATAGCCCGGGACTTGGACTTTACATATGACAATATTAGTCCCTGCAAGTCCCGGCTATGAAACTAATGTAATTCCGTTAGTCGCACACATTTTAAGGCTAACAGCTTATGACCATCAAGTTTGAGATGAGTATGATGGGTGAACTCACATACTTTCTTGGCCTTAAGATTAAACAATCTGACCAAGGCATCTCCATCAATCAAGAAAAATATGTCAAGGATCTGCTGAAGAAGTATGATATCAATTGTGCTTCAGTGAAGACTCCAATGGTACCCCCTAACAACTTAGGACCTGATCTCAATGGACAATCAATCAATGAGACTCAGTATAGAGGTATGATTGGGTCACTCATGTACTTAACTGTAAGCAGGTCTGACATTCAATTCTCTACATGCCTTTATGCAAGATACCAGGCAGATCCAAAGGAATCTCACCTTACTGTTGTAAAGAGAATCTTCAGATACCTAAAAGGTACACCAAGTCTAGGTCTTTGGTACCCCAAATCCTCAGGATTTGATCTAAAGGGGTATTCAGATTCTGACTATGCTGGTTGTAATTTGGACAGAAAAAGCACTTCTGGTGCCTGCCAAATGCTAGGTGGCAAACTTGTGTGTTGGAGTGCTAAAAAGCAACAAACAGTTGCCATGTCTTCAGCAGAAGCTGAATATGTGGCAGCTGCTAGATGTTGTGCCAATGTTCTTTGGATGAAAAGCCAACAAGCTGATTATGACATAGAATATGAAAAGGTATCAATATTTTGTGATAACACTAGTGCTATTGCAATATCCAATAATTCAGTCCTCCACTCAAGAACAAAACACATTGATATCAGATATCACTTTATCATAGATCACATTGTGAAAGGGGACATTGAATTACATTTCATCCCCACTCAATACCAATTGGCTGATATCTTCACCAAACCATTAGATGAACCAACTTTCAAAAGATTGATACTGGAGCTTGGTATGCTGAACATTGATGATACAAAACCTGAACCTTCAGCATTCACTGAAGAAGCTTGAAGGTTCAGCATTTCTAAAAGATTTAAATTAATGTTTAGTAGCATTGTCTGAGTAAAGGAGTGTGCAATGTCATGTGTCTATTTCACATTATGTGATTGTGTATATGATGTTTTGTAACCTTATCTGATTCACTGAAGCTGAACAAATAATCACCAGTCATCAAAAGGTTCCTTCAGAAATGCTGAGCCAATTTTTAATACAACTGAGTAGCTAGGCCTGAGTAGAGGAGCGTGCAATGTCATATATCTTGTTCACTTATGTGAACATGTATATGGGGTTTTATCGCCTCATCTGACGCGCTGAAGCTCACAAGTATTGCCATCAGCTTCAGCATATCTGAGCAACAGCATTTAAAACATATCAATCATGTGATTAAAAAAGAGTTAATGGCATTAAATTTCTTGTGAATAAAACAAACATTCTTTCAAAAAGGTGTCATTTGTTAATTAAGGAAATGTCAAACGTCTCCCTTCACGGTCAACAACTCCCTGACACATGGGGCGTTTCACTGTTCAAAGCAACAGAAAATCATACCGTTTTGCAGAACATTAATGAGAAAGTTTGTGCCAAATGTTCAAAAGAAACCCTAAAATATTTATAACTTTTTCAAATGGTTTTATAAACTTTTTACAAATCAGTTAAAGTTTTTATATAATCCCTAACAATTGGATTTCATTCCACGCTTACAAATATTTTCATTCAAAACCACACACAAACTCTCTCTCTCTCTTTTAAAACACACATAGAAATATCAATAGCTGAATCATCTTGTAACACCCCCAAATTTATACGATTCAGTACAGCGGAAGACTCGTTGGTGTTACGGGATAGCACATTACTCACATCATAGACAACGCATAAAAATCGTGTCGTTTAATAATAAATCATTTCCATTCATAATTATAAAAGTTACATCGGTCCCAAGTCATTATATTTCATACAAAGTTTTACAAAGTATTTGAATGGAAAAATATTGTTTAAGTGCGGGCCATGAAGTCTTGTCGTCTTCCCGAGAATTACCTTCAAGTACCTGAGATAAAACATGTTAAAAGAAAAGGTCAGCGATAACGCCGAGTGAATTCATAGAGTTTAATAAATTCTATCAATATAACTTTGGTATAAAATTAGTACCAAAAATCAATTCGTACAAATTATTGTGATAGGCCGTAAAATAGCCAAAATCATTTTATACAAATCTTTGTAATAGGCCATAAAATATCCAAAGTCATTTTATACAAATCCTTATCGAAAATCATAATATAGGCATTTGCCTTAAAAATCATTGTACGAGCCAATGTCGTAAAAACATCATACAATACGTCTTATGACGTTGTATAAAATCAAATAAAAACCGTTATATGAATATGGTTATGAAAACCAAAACACAAACATAATATCAATAGTATGACCCTGTATTGCTAGTCAGGCAATACATCGTAATTCGGAGCGTCTATTAGTATTTTGTAAATTTTGGATTATTATAAGCCGCATGATATTGTTACCTTACTAAACCAACAACGGGTAGCTAACCCGATACCAATTTTGCCCATCTAAAGTAGCGTGTCGTCACAAAGTTCACGCTATGGAAATCTTCTCATACATAAATTCGCTAACCAATCAATGTGGCACGACGGGGATCAACCGTCAAGGCGCGAACTGGGGTGATCGTCCCCAAATAGTACTATTAAATCCATAAGCGTCTACCAACTCCCGGTAGTTCACAATTCATGCTAATGGGACTATTAGTGACATAACCTAACTTTAATAATCCATTTAATTTCATCTATCGGGTCCATTAATCATTTATCGGGTCATACAATCGAGTCATTCAATCATTCGGGTCCAAAATCAATAAACAAACAATCGGGACAAATGGTGTCCAAACTTTTATAAAAACTAACATGTTATCTCCCTCGCGGGTTTATAAAGCATTTATAAAACATTTAAAAGAGTGCGAGGCTATGAACTCACGTTGATGTGGGAAGGCGGGTTGTTGGCAATTTGGACGTACGGTACGTGCTTCAATCACGGAAACCTAGACAAATAATACTCGTCTTAGACTCATGTCCAATGACTTTATAAAAATTACAATTATGTATGCATATGATGATTGTATATATATGATGATCAAGTGGGTTTACATATTCTCGTTTACTCATTTTAGAGTTATGTGTCGATAACTTTTATACTAGTTTTCTCGTTTTACCTATTTACGTATTTTAGGTCCAATAAGCCTATTATAAGTTCTTAACTTGTATTAATCCTTGTTATACTTACATTATCAGTATCTACAATTTACAAGTTGGGCCTAAATGGGTTAAGCCTAATAAGTTCTTTTTAGGCGTGTTTATCTTATTTAGTCCAATTATTAGCCCAAATATTAGTCCAATATGTTTACTTAGCTCGTTAATGTCCGTATGCCCTATAGTTCGGGTTTTATCGGTTTTTACTTGTTATACATGTCTATATATCAGTATACAAGTTTTATAAAGTTTTCATTAAACCATCTAGGTTTTATTTAACAAAAACGTTAATTTTACGGTATTAGCTGGAAAAGTCGTAAAAATCATGTTTATAGTTTTTATAACTTATAAAACATAACAAGTTACCATTTTTATAAAATGTCCACTTATTTATCATTGTACATATTTAAATAAGAGTTAGTGGGTTTTAACTTTACATTTTATACAATAAAATTTTGAGTGCTTATATAATAGTATTATACTTTATTTTCAAAATCTGATTTTTATCTTCACTTTCACCAAAACTGCCATATCTTGAGTTCTATATGGAGATAGAAGCTCAAATTTTTATCACATAAACTAGATGATATTTTCTACATTTAACTCTTCTATAGCTACTGTTGAATCATCCTTTAAGTATTTTCTAAAAATCGTCCAAAACAGTAACCTCAGATTTATAGCCTAAACTTGTTTTGATCATATCTCACTCATTACAATGATTCCATTGCATGGCCAACTCTCACATGTGTACAAGACCCATAGCTTACTGTAAATGGATTCTACTTCATCATTTTATCAGTCAATGACCTGTTTATTTACTGTTTTATACAGCCAAAGAATTTAACCAAGATTTTAACCTTGTTTCTTATGGTTTTTCACCATTTTAATCATGTTTATCAACACCAAATCCCCACATAACATTTTTGTCATCATATAATCATCATATACATATACAATAGGAAATAAAATACATGTTTACATAATCAAAATAACAAGAAGATGAGGAGGACAATCTTTATACCACCATGATGATGTAGGTTGATCAAAACATGGATTTTGATGGAGAAACTTGTGCATAGCCAAGACCATCTTCAAGACCACCAATCTTCATAAACTCCTTGTGGAAAATCAGCCCCAAGACACCATGAATACTCCTACTTGGATGTTATAAGTTGCACCAATCTTCATCTTTTTTAATGGAGATTAACATATGTTAATTATAACATATGTTTTGTGGTTAAATTTTGTATGAAATGGGTGTTTGAAGGTGAATATGGGACAGCATATTAGAGAGAGTGAGAGAGTTTGTGTGTGGTATTGCATGGATGAATGGAGAGAATGGTTTTGGTTAATGGTTTTGATGGGTGGAAAGCTTAACTAGTAAGCTTAGTTACAAGTGTTGCTAGTTGCTAGAGTTTTGACACATCATTTCATGTGTTGGTGAGTTTTGGCCGCCCCATGTGTGCTAGTGGGGTGGGACAATGTATTTTGTCCCATCTCACTAGTTTACGGGTATTCCTCGATTCTAGTTTCCTCGATTTGCGTACCCTCGGGTTGTTTTACGAAAAACGTTTTTATAAATTATGAATCAACGTCACAAAACGAATCCAATAAAAATTGTCTCATCAAAAACGGAGTTCAAAAACGTAAATACGTAATCCTAAGGTTTCCGGTTTAGTCGTGAAGGACGTTAAAATAAAATCGTAAGTCCTAATCTCTTCTCGTAAATTTGTGAGTTTATGAACCAACACAAATTTAAAACTCCAAAATAATATTCTCGGATAAATTTATTTTCTGAAATATCGGACTGTCACCAAAGACGGTGTATGTAAACGTAAGCACGTAACGTAGAATCCTCCGGTTTAAACGTAGTTGATGCTACTTCAAGACGTAAATCCAAATTTCTTCCCAAAAATAAGTGAGTTCATATTGTATCATTAAAATAATATTTTCAAATAATATTTGAGAATAAAATATCAATCGCAAATTGACGGATTGTCACAGCATTTACCCCTAAACAGGATCTTTGTCCTCAAAGATCATCTTACTACTCGCTTCTTATAGAGTTAAAGCCATGTGGGTATTTCCTCCACATTCGGTCTTTTCTCACAAGTGTAATCCATTATAATACGCGAGTTTCATCAAACATAACTACGGGAATAAGATCAGGCTAAATGTTGACTTACTTTCTCTATCCATGATGTTCACGGGTTTTTGATGAATGCAACTTTTCGCCGATCTAAGCTCTACTAAGAATAATCAGATTCTCACTTGATAGATATTCTATCAAGTTCGATATACGAAACATAATTCACGCAGTCTTTGAAGTCCTAGGGTAGATCCAGCTTATATGCCTTTCAATCCCAACTTTTACATCATCTCAATGGTCCCAAACAACGGGGACTTATATCCCATGATTTGTCAGATCATGAATTCATTTTACCAAGGTTAAAAATTTTGGCATAACTTCGCTACCCATTTGGCACTTCAAGATCTACATTTCACATTCACATAACCTCTTGCCCACTACCGGCAGTCAATAATCAAATCCTAATTTCACCAATCATTTCAGGTCTCGTGGGTCGGGTATTTTGCAAGGTTAGGTTCGCCATCATAGGAAACCTTAAACCTAAAAGACATGTCCAACTCACAATGGGTGTATGTCGGGTGTCTTTTTCTCACTCCTGCTTACAGATGCTCTAAGATTCAGATCCTAACAAGATTCGATCTCGATCCTAATATGATAATTATTAAGGATAATCTCCCCAAAGGAAAACGATTATACGGTCTATAACCAAAGGTCAATCATTCAAACATAGAACAGTGCTTATAGTATTTTGTATCGTTACTTTACCTCGTCCCTTCGATTGGGGTGGTACATAGTACTCTCATCAAGGTTCGTTCTCAATGACTTCTGAGCAAATCTCTTGAAATTCGATGCGAAGCGAGGATCTTGATATATAGATGATCGATACAGGCACACTATGTTTATATAACTTCCTTTAAATAAAAGAGTCTATTTCTTCATCAATATTCTATCATTAACGAGAATGATATTAGCATATTTGGTCAGTCAGTCGACGATGACCCAAATCGAATCAAATTCAGATGATGACCTTTGCAATAGCTAGACGTTTACTAATGTATGAGGCGATGTCTGCCTTCATAATCTGCCATTAGTACAACTTCTTCTGACAAAGATATTTTTAGTCATAAATGACATAAATAGAATACTTATACTTACAAATTCCAACATAGCTATATCTTACAATCCTCCATATTTAGGCAACCATAAACGGCCCTTTAAAACATTTAACGCTATTGGCTTCTCAATTTTTAATGGTTCACATTAGCCGCGAACCCCTTTTTATTATCTATATCATCCTTTTTACAAACATCGTTTATTTTTATATTGTTCGACAATTTATTTTGCACCTTCATTATTATGGAGCATGTCCTAATTGGTTCTTTATCCTTTTTATATAATATGTCAGTATCTATATTCACTTCTCATGATGATGTAGTTATCATGTCCACAATTCACTCAGATATTCTTTCTATATTATGCGCCAGTAATTACGTTCACCTTCCTGATGAAATAAATATCACAACCGTATTTATTCAAAATTCTTTCTTCATATCTTCTCTATTTTAGTTTCGTCTTTACTATCATTTTTATCCGTTTTACTCAATCCGTCGTCTAAAGCGTCGATAATTATTATAATTAATTAAATAGTTATTAGTTAATTTTTATGAAGCGTAAACGTAAAAGTTTTAAATTTCTTAGTTCGACCAATTATATAAAATGTTCAAAATAAATTTGAATTTAATTAATTAGATTTTTGTTGATTTATCGAAAATATTTAAGAAGATTCGTAAATGCTCGAAAAACCTTTGGTTATACTTTGGTCAAAGTTTTCTTAGTTTGAAAAGCAATAATTATCGTTTCAGATTTCAAATCATGTTTTAAATGGTTTTCCTCAATCCTTTTTAAGTTATCTGGAGGTATACACAAACATTTACCCCTAAACAGAAGTTTAGTTAAATGGTTTGTGTATAAGGGAATAATCCCTTAAAATCCTTTGTTAAAACATTTGTCAAAACATATTTCCATTTCTTTTTGGTAAAATCCAAAGTCTTAAAAGGGCTCTTAATTTTTGAAGAGTCAATTTATATTCCATTATCCTTTTAATCACATAGTCAAATCATGTAATGGTTCAAGTCTTTAATCACGTGTTAATTATTCAAGGTACAGGTTTTTATCGTTCGGCCAATTCAGGGCAATCTATAAATGATAATTAACTCATTCTTATTCTTATAAACAAACATATAGTCCTTAATGATCACGAGCATGAATTTATCAAATTACAGCCTACACACGTGATTCATCATATTTATGAATACTACATGTGCATTGTCAAACCAAACGACATCACGTGAACCTCATAATGTTCATTACAAGTACCGGATGTAGTGATTGAAATACATAATCTTTTTCGCAGATGCGAAGTTGATGATAACCATGCCGTGGATCAAATCTTTAAAACATACGCTAGAACCTTGTAAATGATCGAACAAATCTTCCATTTCGAGTTATGGATATCGTTTTCGATTGTCAGTTTACTCAGTCACAGTAATCTATAAATATAAGGAATGATAACACCATAGCTCTTCAGGATGACAGGCTTGGTATAATAAAATCTTTCTCCGACAACTCTCTCAGTTGTACGGTAATTCCTTTAATTTAGATGGTGCTGACGTATAGTGTACAAGTCACAAATGCAGCACCGGGAATATAATCAATACCAATTTCAACTTGCCTTAATGGCAAAAGTCTAGGTAAACCATCAACAAATACTTACTAAAGTTTCAAATAACAGAAACATTTTTTATTTTTTTTAATAATTCAATATTAGGTTCTTTCTAGATTATAATATCTATGTCTAGTTCACAATCATTCACGGTATAATTTCAAGTCTAAATGCAGGATATAGTCATCCGTCAAGAATTATTTAGATCACTCTTGATAATCAACATCTTATCTTTTAAGGGAATTCTACTCGAGTTCCCATCGATTAAGACAATGTCGTCATGTCATAATCAATCAATCTCTTCTACTGGCATTATCAACTTTCCAGTTTCATTATCGTTGATAAGATGTGAACTTCTCAAAGGACTAATAATAATTCATAATCCTTCACAAATTCCAGGATATTAGGAGACACAACTAACCTTAAGAGAGTAAGGTCAACGCATAATCTATGTAAGAGAATTTCAAATCAGATACAAACGAAAACATTTAACGAATATGAATATATACCATGTTTTCATAATTTGAGTACGCATTCGAAAGCTCCTCGGATCGTTACCCAGGTCATTCAAATGAAATCAAATCATAAGAAATGATAAGAACGTCAATACATCCAGTCGGGTATCAACATTCGGTAATCAAATACTTTTCCTAAGAATCTTACTACGGGAGAATTGGACAAGAAAGAATTGTCAATTGTCAAATAAGACAATTTCTACAGATGATTAAATTCGACTCAGAAGAATAGATGCTACAGGCACATATGTAGGTGTCCCTAACACTATGTCCTTATTTTTCACTTCTTGCAGATCTCATAAAATTTAATCTTTCACAATCTTCAAAGAAAATGTAGTGTATATTAATCAGTTTTATGGTGACTACTAGTCAGCCTTGCATGGTCCATTCCAAATTGTATGTAGGCGCGCAACTATATATAATTTCAAGATTAACGATGCAATACTCAGTTCGTCAAAATTTTATCATCATGTGTATAATAAAAACATTTTCATGCTTAATTCTTAAATAAGAATCAAAAATAAATTTTCAAATATTTTCTTTGTCATGAAAGCAATTAGGTTTCCAAAGCGTTTCATAAACGACTTCATTTTGATATCAATCACTTATAAATCTCACTTTGAATAATCCTTATTGTGTTGAAAATTAAATTTTCTCAAAGGATACCGTTTTAACTTATAAAAACAATGAGTGATCTGCAAAAGAGTGATGAAAGCTTGTTCACCAAGAATTAACTACAATATGATAGGAAATGAGCTTAGCCAATTAATCATGAGGTTCATGACCTTGATGGCACTCAGGAATACGAAGAGAATAATCCACAACGTAACTCAAATCAAGATGAGTACTTGTTCAATGGTTGCATCACTAATGCGAACATTAGGAAGAAGCAAGAAAAGATAGATATCATCGATACATGTAGAATTTAGCAATCAAAGGTAGTCTTTTCATTAATCACAAACAAGTCAAATTGTACCGTAACACATTACGTGTCACTATGTCATACAATTTTCAGAACTCATCCTACCAACTGATATCTCAGTTAAGTTAGGGATATTTAAAAGATACCACAATGAATACTAATCTACAAGAGTCATTAGGTGTTCCATATGTCCCAGAAGATCCATTGGTCCCAATTCAGAAGAAGATTTCTTCAATTTATTTCTTGGACACTAGGCATCCTCGTTAGTAGACAATGGCCTAGGAACAACACTTAACACGAATTAATAATCAATTAAAACCTTATAATTCAATCACAAAACTTAACGATTTCCTCTTAACAATTTCTTATTCCATATGGGTTAAATTTCACTTTATTCAAGTTATAACAAATTTTATACTCAAGTCCATATCCTACTTCATTCTCTAATACTTTCAATCTTATTATTCGGCCTTGTAAAGGCAATACAATCTCAATATAAATCAACACTTAATTTCCAATCCTATTAGCTCTTACAACAACAATTATCAAATGAGTCATTAATATGAAATGACTTTGATCATTCAACTTAGACTTCTCGGAAAGGTATTAGTGGCATGAGGCTTTTGGGTAATGGTTCCAATAACAGCCTCAAGTGCAACATTCACCCTTTTGATTTCAAATTTAAGAATTGGATGACAACGAATCATATGACATCTTTCTAGGTGGTAACGTTTTGTCAAACTCCACTCTATAAGGAAAGATCGTCATGACATCGATGTCAGATTTAATCTCGCCAATTCTTTCTCAATATCACAATCAACTAATATCTATATTTCTACGAATATCAACCATTTGTTGGGATCATAAATGTCCACAACTTGGTTTAGATCTAGGATAGCTAGAATTCCTACGAGAATAGCTTCGATTAATTTACTAGGGGAGTTAGGGTTACTTGTGACAATCGACGTCGTATAAATACCTCGTATAAAAATCAAAATAATTATCAAACAATCATGTAATAAAATTACATCATATATATATATAATCCAAGTTATATATATTAAAATAACACTTCTCAGTCTGGCCTTGTCGGTAACACGGGAATTCTTCGGCACCGTTATAGTCAAAATATTTTTAGACATTTTTAGAAAAATGTTTTTAGTAAAAAGATTTTGAAATGTTTTATTCAAAACCTTGGTTTTAAAAATCTTTCGTTCTCTATAACGAGAGCTCTGGTACCAAACTGTAACACCCCCAAATTTATACGATTTAGTACAGCGGAAGACTCGTTGGTGTTACGGGATAGCACATTACTCACATCATAGACAACGCATAAAAATCGCGTCGTTTAATAATAAATCATTTCCATTCATAATTATCAAAGTTACATCGGTCCCAAGTCATTATATTTCATACAAAGTTTTACAAAGTATTTGAATGGAAAAATAGTGTTTAAGTGCGGGCCATGAAGTCTTGTCATCTTCCCGAGAATTACCTTCAAGTACCTGAGATAAAACATGTTAAAAGAAAAGGTCAGCGATAACGCCGAGTGAATTCATAGAGTTTAATAAATTCTATCAATATAACTTTGGTATAAAATTAGTACCAAAAATCAATTTGTACAAATTATTGTGATAGACCGTAAAATAGCCAAAATCATTTTATACAAATCTTTGTAATAGGACATAAAATAGCCAAAGTCATTTTATACAAATCCTTATCGAAAATCATAATATAGGCATTTGCCTTAAAAATCATTGTACGAGCCAATGTCGTAAAAATATCATACAATACGTCTTATGACGTTGTATAAAATCAAATAAAAACCGTTATATGAATATGGTTATGAAATCCAAAACACAAACATAATATCAATAGTATGACCCTGTATTGCTAGTCAGGCAATACATCGTAATTCGGAGCGTCTATTAGTATTTTGTAAATTTTGGATTATTATAAGCCGCATGACATTGTTACCTTACTAAACCAACAACGGGTAGCTAACCCGATACCAATTTTGCCCATCTAAAGTAGCGTGTCGTCACAAAGGTCACGCTATGGAAATCTTCTCATACATAAATTCGCTTACCAATCAATGTGGCACGACGGGGATCAACCGTCAAGGCGCGAACTGGGGTGATCGTCCCCAAATAGTACTATTAAATGCATAAGCGTCTACCAACTCCCGGTAGTTCACAATTCATACTAATGAGACTTTTAGTGACATAACCTAACTTTAATAATCCATTTAATTTCATCTATCAGGTCCATTAATCATTTATCGGGTCATTCAATCATTCGGGTCCAAAATCAATAAACAAACAATCGGGACAAATGGTGTCCAAACTTTTATAAAAACTAACATGTTATCTCCCTCGCGGGTTTATAAAGCATTTATAAAACATTTAAAAGAGTGCGAGGCTATGAACTCACGTTGATGTGGGAAGGCGGGTTGTCGGTAATTCGGACGTACGGTACGTGCTTCAATCACGGAAACCTAGACAAATAATACTCGTCTTAGACTCATGTCCAATGACTTTATAAAAATAACAATTATGTATACATATGATGATTGTATATATATGATGATCAAGTGGGTTTACATATTCTCGTTTACTCATTTTAGAGTTATGTGTCGATAACTTTTATACTAGTTTTCTCGTTTTACCTATTTACGTGTTTTAGGTCCAATAAGCCTATTATAAGTTCTTAACTTGTATTAATCCTTGTTATACTTACATTATCAGTATCTACACTTTACAAGTTGGGCCTAAATGGGTTAAGCCCAATAAGTTCTTTTTAGGAGTGTTTATCTTATTTAGTCCAATTATTAGCCTAAGTATTAGTCCAATATGTTTACTTAGCTCGTTAATGTCCGTATGCCCTATAGTTCGGGTTTTATCGGTTTTTACTTGTTATACATGTCTATATATCAGTATACAAGTTTTATAAAGTTTTCATTAGACGGGTCCAACCATCTAGGTTTTATTTAACAAAAACGTTAATTTTACGGTATTAGCCGGAAAAGTCGTAAAAATCATGTTTATAGTTTTTATAACTTATAAAACATAACAAGTTACCATTTTTATAAAATGTCCACTTATTTATCATTGTACATATTTAAATAAAATCCAAGAGTTAGTGGGTTTTAACTTTACATTTTATACAATAAAATTTTGAGTGCTTATATAATAGTATTATACTTTATTTTCAAAATCTGATTTTTATCTTCACTTTCACCAAAACTGCCATATCTTGAGTTCTATATGGAGATAGAAGCTCAACTTTTTATCACATAAACTAGATGATATGTGCTACATTTAACTCTTCTATAGCTACTGTTGAATCATCCTTTAAGTATTTTCTAAAAATCGTCCAAAACAGTAACCTCAGATTTATACCCTAAACTTGTTTTGATCATATCTCACTCATTACAATGATTCCATTGCATGGCCAACTCTCACATGTGTACAAGACCCATATCTTACTGTAAATGGATTCTACTTCATCATTTTATCAGTCCATGACCTGTTTATTTACTGTTTTATACAGCCAACAAATTTAATCAAGATTTTAACCTTGTTTCTTATGGTTTTTCACCTTTTTAATCATGTTTATCAACACCAAATCCCCACATAACATTTTTAACATCATATAATCATCATATACATATACAATAGGAAATAAAATACATGTTTACATAATCAAAATAACAAGAAGATGAGGAGGAAAATCTTTATACCACCATGATGATGTAGGTTGATCAAAACATGGATTTTGATGGAGAAACTTGTGCATAGCCAAGACCATCTTCAAGACCACCAATCTTCATAAACTCCTTGTGGAAAATCAGCCCCAAGACACCATGAATACTCCTCCTTGGATGTTATAAGTTGCACCAATATTCATCTTTTTGAATGGAGATTAACATATGTTAATTATAACATATGTTTTGTGGTTAAATTTTGTATGAAATGGGTGTTTGAAGGTGAATATGGGACTGCATATTAGAGAGAGTGAGAGAGTTTGTGTGTGGTATTGCATGGATGAATGGAGAGAATGGTTTTGGTTAATGGTTTTGATGGGTGGAAAGCTTAACTAGTAAGCTTAGTTACAAGTGTTGCTAGTTGCTAGAGTTTTGACACATCATTTGATGTGTTGGTGAGTTTTGGCCGCCCCATGTGTGCTAGTGGGGTGGGACAATGTATTTTGTCCCATCTCACTAGTTTACGGGTATTCCTCGATTCTAGTTTCCTCGATTTGCGTGCCCTCGGGTTGTTTTACGAAAAACGTTTTTATAAATTATGAATCAACGTCACAAAACGAATCCAATAAAAATTGTCTCATCAAAAACGGAGTTCGAAAACGTAAATACGTAATCCTAAGGTTTCCGGTTTAGTCGTGAAGGACGTTAAAATAAAATCGTAAGTCCTAATTTCTTCTCGTAAATTTGTGAGTTTATGAACCAACACAAATTTAAAACTCCAAAATAATATTCTCGGATAAATTTATTTTCTGAAATATCGGACTGTCACCAAAGACGGTGTATGTAAACGTAAGCACGTAACGTAGAATCCTCTGGTTTAAACGTAGTCGATGCTACTTCAAGACGTAAATCCAAATTTCTTCCCAAAAATAAGTGAATTCATATTGTATCATTAAAATAATATCTTCAAATAATATTTGAGAATAAAATATCAATCGCAAATTGACGGATTGTCACACATCTTCCACCCCCAATATTACCAAAATCACTTTTAAACCATCCACTCATGTTAACTATCCCATTGATGATATCTTCTTCAAACCCAACAACATCACCTTGCTTAAACCTGAATCCATTAAGTCTGTTCCTAGGGAACAAGTTTTGACTTATCTATCCAAAAGTGTTTTAAGGTATGCTTTATTTGAGGATCCTGGTATGATGTTTCAAAATGTGCTAAAAGAATTTTGGTTTACAGCAGAGGCTTCTAACAACAGGAAGTCCATTGAGTTTGATTCTACCACGATTGGGATTCATGGTAGATTTGGGTTAAAGTTATTTAGAAAAGTTTTGGGGTTAGATTATTTGGAAAACCCTAATGAGTATGAAACAATACCTGATGATTCTATGGTTGTCAAAATTTTCTTTAAAGAGATTAGGTATACTGAAGAAATTACTAAAAAAGGGGGGTTAAAAATAATTTCTTTGCCACCAAGATGGAAATTATTGATGACCATTCTCATTGAATGTTTGGGGGGGAACTGGAGGCCTTGACCAGATCAATCAAAAGGATGCTATTAT
The DNA here is from genome assembly GCA_025667525.1 of Glebionis coronaria. NCBI lineage: Eukaryota > Viridiplantae > Streptophyta > Magnoliopsida > Asterales > Asteraceae > Glebionis > Glebionis coronaria. Next base: position 23,806,342 of record CM046876.1, read on the forward strand.
TTTATACTGTCTGGCCAAGGGTGTCAAAGCTGATTTTAGGAGGCTTATTTTTGAAGATCTCCATGGGAAGCTGGAGAAAAAGACTAGAGAGAAAAACGTTGTGTACACCAGATTTCTATCTCTCCTCTTTGTTGACCATCTTGGAAATGAATTTTCAAAAATCAATGGAGAGAACCTAACTTTTAAGACCTTTAATCTCACTCGCTGGAACATTCCAGTCAGCACCATTGATCCTCCTCTTACACAACCCATGCTGGACATCTGCTCAGCAGATGGTCCAGTAGTGTACAAAGCTCCCATAGGCACTTCTCCAACTGGAGAAGGGGATCTACAAGGCAAAAATCCTGGAGCTTCATCTGGACCTCGTCAGAAGCAAACGTCAATTAATACCAAGAAGGTTAGACGTGAGTCTAGAAAGAGGAAAACCTTCACACAATCTTCCTCAAAGAAGATTGATGATGATTCCCAAGGCCATGCTTTGAAGAAGACCAAGTCCTTGTCCAAGGATAAGAACCCCAGCCAGCCATCACCTTCAGTCTCTACTGGAGGTGATATGCATAAAGAGGCCCATCAAGCGACCCATCTCTCAACTTCTTTAGGAGAGAAGGTTGAAGATGGAGCTCACCCTCAGCTCAGTAGTGTGGAGTCAGCATTGGATACATCAGGTCAAACCAACACTGGTGGTGAAGGTCTTGAAACTGATCCACACACTCATGATGATGCTCCAAAGATTCCCAAGGAAGTGCATCTCACCATTGGAGCCAAGGTGGGACACTTGCCTACATTTGTTGTCAGCATGTCTAGAGATGATCTGGAGAAAGAACTTGGGTTCAATGAAAGAATTCCAGTCAATCTAGATGACAGTGATGAAGAACCTGCTGATGCAACACAAAAGCCACCTTCCCCCAAAACTGAGCAGGTAAAAGAATTAACCAATCAAGTGTTGATTCTTCAATCACAGGTTGCCAGACTAAAGGAAGAAAAGGTGCTTGCTGACAATGAAATCTCTACTCTTAAAGCAAGACCACCTCCTCCTTCTACTGAACAAATTAAGGATGTCATCATTGCTGCTTTGAAGCCCTTAGTCCAAGATGTGGCCACCACCACTTCCTTAAAGCATGAGATGTCCTCTCTTATGGATTCCATCAATGGTGCTTCCATGGAGTTTCCACCAGAATTCACACCAGTTCCTGGCCAAGTTAATACCTTGTGTGATTCTGTGTCAAAGATCAAAGATAGAGTGGCGTTACTGGAGAAACAAAAGCTCACCATTTCTGATGAGGTTCAGTAGAAGCTACATGCCCTTGAAACCGTTCTAGCCATGTTGGCAAAGGTAACTACCACTCTTGATCATCTTTGTGGCCTCTTCCTTGCTGGTGGGTCATCAGAAGTTGCTGGGTAGTCTTCTGTTGAGGGGGAGAAAAACACAATCCATCAGCTCTTTTAGAACATGCCCAAAAGAAGGCTCAGAAACAATCCATTGTCTATGAGTCACCAGTCACTGAAAAGAGCCCAGCAAAGGGTAAGGGGGAGTCATCAGCCAAAGATGATCATTTGCAAGGGCTGACCACAAGTGGGGAAACAACTGATAGTGGTTCACCTCCCTTTATACCCAAAGGAGACCTTACTATGAATGATCGGTTGATCAGCGCTGGAGTGGCCACGCAGGAAGAACTTAACAATCTATACAAGCTTCAGCAAGAGGAGAAGCTAAGAGATCTGAAGTTGAGCTTGTATGAACAAATTGGAAAAGTTGAAGTAGGAAGTGTCTTCAAGAAGAAAGTGTTATATGAAAAGTTTTGTATAACAAGGCTTAACAGAAGAAATATCTCACCAATCACCAATGTTGACATGTTGACCAACAAAGGCGACATCAATCTCAAGCTCTATAGGGGTGATGGAACTGATGAGATACTTGAAAACTTTCAAGGAAAAGAACTTTCTTACACTGAATGGATGGAGATGAGTGTGATGATTGAGAAAAGAAAATCCAAGAGATGGGATGAAGTTCGCACCAGAATCGAGCACTATATGAAAAATCATGAAAGACTAGGTGAAATTCTGAACATCAACACTCAAGTTTCTCTGGAAGATCAAGATCCAATACTAGAGTTGAACAAAAGAGCAAATCTGATACAACCCGAAGTTGGTGAAATCTTTGTCATTACGAAGAAATACAAAGGCATTTTTTAGTTTCAAAATCATCTCCCTGGTCATGTATTGGACGAACCAGAACTAGGAATGATTATGTTCAATCATCAAGAACGTCAAGACTTTGTGGGCATAAGTGATCTTGATGAAATGAACAATGAACTTCTCTCGAATGTTCAAAGGAACTGTAGAAACTAGAAGGGGGGGTTGAATAGTTTCTCTTCGATTGGCAACCAAATTAAAATTACTTTCAATTTGGTTTGTATCAAAACTATCTTTTGTTTGAAGCTAAGTTGCATAATGATTAGGTTCAATTCAAATGCACTAGCAAAGATAATAGGTAAGTGTAATGATAATGAAATAAGTAAAGAGTAAGGAAGGAGACAACCTAGTGGGAAGACACCAAGATTTATAGTGGTTCGACAACGAGGCTCTATCCTCGTTTCTACTCCACTCCTCGAGTACACCTACTCGAGATTTCCACTATATCCACAAGCTCCCTTCTCGGCGGAGAAAACCTTACATTGTTGCTTACATTATTTTCCGACACTAAGCTAAATGTCGAGACCTAATCTTTAGCTAGGACCAATCTACACAACGTTGCCTACTTCACAATTTAACGACACAAGGCTAGATGTCGAGTTCTAATCTTAAGGTAGAACCAATCTTCACGACGTTGCCTACTTCACCATTTTACGACACAAGGCTAGATGTCGAGTTCTAATCCAAAGCTAGAACCAATCTTCACGACTCTTCACTTTGAAGCTAAGTGAGAACTTCACACAACAAAACTACTAATCACTTTCAAGTTTAGTGAGAACTCACAAGACACAACCACATCACTTTATAGTTTAGTGAGAACTACTAATCAAATCTATTACAACTCAACTAGACTTATCCAAGTACACACATGTAGCTTGGATTTACACAACGCAAATCCAAACAAACACATATGCAATGGATGTACATAACAAATTCAAGTATTCACAAATAACTTGGATGAACACAACTAGTCCAAGTATTCATAAATACAATGGATTGACCTAAAACAAAAAGGGTATCATGATGAATATGACTAGCTCATATATTCATCTTTATCACAACACTAGTGAGTGAGTGATCTTCTCATTGGACAAGGTAAAGGAGGGGATCAAGAGGATAATCATATGTAAACATCCTTAACACTTTAAGTGATCATTTACTAATGATTATGCTATAGAAAATAGAAAGGGGGCTGAGAAAAACGTCCATGAGGCTTGTTGGAAAATGAGATTTGACCCACTATTTAAAGGAGACAAAGTATAACGGATATATAACGGCTATCTGGGCGCGATACCTTATCTAGCCCGGTGGTTCCATATCGCTAAGGAACCGCGTAGCTACTTAAGGTACCGCCACTAGAGTACGCTCCGTTTTTTGTCTTTTAGTGGGGTAGGAATATCTGAGGTATTTGAAGCCTTCAAAAGATATTCTAATAGCATATGGAATATGCCATTTTTAAATTTTCATTTTCCCTTTTAATAAAACATTTTCTAAAAAAGAAAGTTTATTAAAAAGTCTTTTGTCATATTAACAAAAGTGAGTTTTAAGGATAATCATTTTGATGATCACTAAGTATGATTAAGAAAGGTTAGTGATATGATTATTACCTTGATGATAGTGTTAGTTAAATAAATCATTTTTATGTTTTACACTAAATGTGTTGTATAGTTTGTAGTGATCAAAACTAAGAAAGAATAGTTAACACTAATAATGTTTTTAGGCATCACTTACATTAACAATCTCCCCCTTTTTGATTACGACAAACTATAAACTCATTTTCATAGAAACACAAAATAACGAATTATTAATGAGTTTATCACTCTCATTTCTCCCCCTATGTCGTAGCAAAAAGGTTAGCACAAGTCTTTGAAGAACATCGAACTTTGCTAGTAGCTCCCCCTTGGTGGTTGCTCCCCCTTGGTGGTTGCTCCCCCTTGCTTGGGGCACCAAGTATATGAGCTAAGGTGACATGCTACACAAAGGTTAGTAGAAATGAAAGAAACACCAATGTATATATGATCACTACCTACTAAGTAACTTGAGAGGGAGAGAGAGAAGAAATCTCAAATTAAAAGCAAGTATTTTGCTAAGTTTGTCCAAAAAGGTAATTGACAAAATCAAACTTCAATCCAATGAAGATGATAAGCTTGTCAATGGGTTAAAGTTTAGAATTGATGGAATCACCCATAAGCAATTGTAAAAATTAACCATGATCAACTCAAAATATAACTAAAGGGATAACACACAAAGGTTACATAATAGAAAAGACACAACAAAGTAGATAGTCATACACACAATATGAGTATCTAAAGCAAAAGATATGGAAAATAAACCACAAAGCATAAGCTATTCTAATAGTGATAATTTTCCAAGATTGCTTAAAAAAAATAAAAGACTCTAAAACAACTAAAGTAATAAAAACTCCAAGAGTAGTTAGTCCTTTAGTTGGAAAAATAAGACGACGATGCATCATTCGAAGTTTTGTCCACCGGAACAAAAACTTGGATAGGAGGTCGAGTGAGGAGGAATTCAAGGAAATTTAACTTCTCATATACATGAGCAAGTTCAATTTGTTGAAATCGACAACAAGCACACGAGGATCCATGCTGCAACACAAAATCGGTTGATGGGGGTATGGCATCAAACCTAGGGTTTGGTGGTGGAGGGGTAATGGGTTTGGAAATGTTTTCACAATGCCTTGTGAGGTTTGGGAAGGTTGAAAGGTCATTGAGTTGAGGGGTATTGAAGGATTGTGGTGGTGGGGGAACATTTTCTTTAGCTCCGGTGATGGGGTTAATGGTATAGGTCTCATTCCAATACTTGATTGGAGAGAAGGTAGGTTTTTTGGGTGGTTTGGAGGAAGATGGTTCATTCTTCTTAACCTAAATAGGTCGAACCGAGATTTTCGATTTCTTTGAAAGCTTGGATGAGGAAGCTTTGGGTGAATGGGGTTGTGACAAAGAAATGTCAAGGTTAGGAATGGAGGAGCTAGGCATTGTGAGGGTGTGAGAATGAAATCTCAAGGTTGGGAAGGTGTGAGAATGAAATCTCAAGGTTGTGTGAGAATGAATTCTCAAGGTTGGGAAGGTGTGAGAATGAAATCTCAAGGTTGGGGTATAAGTAAAATGTAATCAAGGTAAGAATTTGAATACAAAATGTGAAGTGTCAAGGAATGTTTAGTCAAATTGAGTAAACAAGGAATCTTGACATGGTATAGGGTTTAAAGAATTTTGACCAAAAACGTGTCAAAAGTCATTTACTGTCCGCGGTACCTTATAGGGACCGGCGGTTCCTTATCACTTAAGGAACCGCGGGAATTTAAGGATCCGCGTCCAGTGGACTTGAAACCATGTTTTTCCAGGGTTTTGGGAAAAACTAAGACTTTTTCAAAAAGTTGCAAATCTTGGAATTTTAGCTCTATTAGCACCAAATTATGCTAGGGTTGCATAAAGCAACACATTCACAAAGAATGTCTTGACAAAGGGTGACAAAATATTTGAATATCATTTGGAACCAATTTTAGTCAAGTTTTTAGAGGTTGTGATAGATTTAGGTTCAATTTTAATTTCAAATTAAAGTTGATTAATGTGCACATAAGAATAGGAACACATAAAGCTAAATCCATAGAACAACTTCATGAAACACTCATGAGGGAAGCAACTACAATGACAAATGAAAAAACTAACTAATACAAAGCTAGCTTAACATTAAATCTAGATGAGTAGTCTTCTTTGGCTTGGTTTTGTTGAAAACCATTTATTTAGAAAACTTCATCATTCATCTTCTAGGAGGAGGCATGGAGAACAAGGCAAGCAAGAACTCTTGCAACCTCCTATGTAGTCCAAACATTTTCATCCTAAGGTTATGGATGATGTAGTGGTTGTAAAGACAACATGGACAACTAGGACCATGTGTTTCTTGAAACCCATAGTATGGATCACCCAAAAGGAGGGAAAGTGGGACACCAAAAATTGGAATGCTTGAGTTGGGTGGAGGTGGAGGAGGCATGTTCTCCAAGGGTGATGTGGGTGAGAGTGGAGGTATGTTCCCTAAAGGGGAAATGGGTGAGTGTGGAGATATGTTCTCCAAGGTTGGTGAAATAGGTGAGTTAGGAGGGGTAAATGGTGAAGTCACCAAGGTGTCATCAAAGTCATTCATAAAAGGAATGCTTTGGATTGGTTGGGGTTGTGATGCGTGCAATCTAGTTTTCCCAAAATTAACCTTTACTAGATTATAACACGGGCAGTGTACCCTTGTCAATTGTAAAATAGTATTAGCAAATATCGGGTTCGAACACAGGGACTATTTATAGTTGAAATATTAGTTAGTAAAAATGCGTAACGAGTAACAAATTGGTTTTAGTCTTAGTGAAGACTTGCTTATAAAAACAGTGAAAATATTCAAGATTTCAAATATGGATAAAAGATACGCTTGCTTGGACCGTGAATGACTATGAGTTATTCCTTAGGTATGAAAATATCGATAAACTTCTAATGTAAAATCCTAAGTTCCTTTCGAATACCGGATTTCTCCAATTACCTAACCATGCAACGATTCCTTTCGAATACCGTTAACACCTCAAGTAATAGTGCATAAAGTTTCAAGCTGATAAGTGAGAATTAATTTATAAGCTTCCTTTCGAATAGCTTACTAACTCCTAAACCGATTTCTCTTAATTTAGTAGCTAGCGTTTGTGTAAATATCTACTTATGAAAATTGTTGTTAATGACTCCTTTCGAATATCATTCACTTATAATCAACTAAAGACAGGCCGATTAATTCGTTCCTATTTTAGTAAAAATTACGGATTCCTTTCGAATACCCGTTTTTAGATTACCAAACAAGAGTATAAACAATTTTGACAAGATAATTAAGTTATTAACCCAAACGGATCCCCAATTAATCTCAACAAATCAATCGAATTTCCAACCCAAAATCTAACACATAAACATCACATAATCCAAGCAAACGTATAAAGAAATTAGCTACTCATGATTGTAACAAACACAATTGAATATGTAAAAGACATACTTTAATCTTGCTATTAAAATGATAGAAGATGAATACCAAATTGCGAAAGAGGTTCCAATGATCTTCAAAGTAACAAAGCAAAAACTTGAAGTAACAATTGTTCAATAGAAACTTATGATGATAATAAAAATTATGCTAAAGCTTGATGATGATGATTCTTGAATTATATCTTCAAGAATGGATGTGTGTAATATGGGTGTTGAGTGTATGATGATATGAATCTCTTCTCATGATGTTGTGTTCCTTAAATACTCCTCCTGGGACATCAAAAAACGTCTAGCAATAATGTCCCATGATGTCCACTAACTCTTTAGCTTTCCCCATAATGAGAAATAAAAAACAGAGTTTGTAACTGCAAAAAGACCAGTTGCGCCGCAACTGTATGGTATTGCGCCGCAACTCTTGTTCCGCAAGTGCCAAGTCCTGTAGCTTCTTTAGTTGCGCCGCAACTCTTGAGTCTTGCGCCGCAATTGGTGATCCGAGAAACCATGAACTGTAGCAACTTCTGTTGCGCCGCAACAGGTATGTCCTGCGGCGCAACTCTTGATCCGAGGCTGAACTGATTTGGGTGTAAAACTTTTGCTTTGCCCCTTTTTGGTCCCAAATCTTTACAGCAACATGAGCAGATTTGATGAGCCTTTACCAAGTAGCTGCTCGCTCTTGGGCTAGCTAGTCTTTCTGGTGGAATAAGCATCACCCTGGGAGACTAGAACCCAGCCCAACTCTTAGAACGTGAATCAATGGTGAGTGGGGGTACCCTGATGATTTTAGGCAAACCATCACAGCCGTCAACGGATTTGATATGTCTTTACCAGAAGCCGTACCCTTCTGGACTCGCCAATTCTTAGCAATGAAGCATCGGTGAATTGAACACCCTATAGCTTTAAGCAAGCTATTACAGCTATCAACGGATTTGATAAAATCTTTACCAAGAGCCGTACCCCCTTGGATTAGCCACTTTTCAGTCTAGGACCATGGCAAGTGAAAACCATCCAGTTTTGGGTAACCTGGCAACCATCAACGGATTTGATGTGTCACACCAAGAGCCGTACCCTCAAGGTGAATCAACTCTTTCTTGTCGGTAAGACATGGTGAGTTGAGAACCTACAAAACACACTTTTCACAAAATATAAGCAATATGGGGTCTATCCATTACGTTTAGGACACAAAACATAACAAATATCGCTATGAAAAACTCGTATAAATGAGCGATATCAAACCCCCCCATACTTAAGCATTTGCTTGTCCCTAAGCAAATCCGACTCAAACCGTAATGTTTTGTTTTTTTTTTTTTTTTTTTTTTTTTTTTTTTAAAGACTCTAAGTGACTCAAATGGGACTAAAATAAACGTTATAGGGGACAAAACTAACTAATTTCCCGACTCACCCCCCCATACTTGACTAACACATTGTCCCTAATGTGTTCCATCAAAAGAAAATCTAACTAAAAGGGAAATTAAAATAAAATTAGAAAAATAAAAAGGAAAAGAAAAAATAACACCTGAAAAAAAAGTACAACAACAATCAAAGAAGCCCCACAAACGGCTTCAACTTCTTCACTCATCATCCGTAGCTGGTGGTTGGTACCACATGGGAGGTGGGTTGTATTCAGTCCACCCACTTGCTGCCTCGGAATTCTGCACATGATACTGGGAAGTGGCCATATAATCCCACATGGGCTGGTATCGCTGCATGTGGTACTGCGTGTAATCCCCAAACTGGTGCAAATCTGAGCGGGTCCTCTCGACCTCTGTTCTGAGCTGATGAACCTCCGAATATGTCTCATCCATTCGGTGCCCAATCCTATACAATTCCTGCATCATAGGATTAAAATCAAACTGCCCAGGTTGTGGGGGAACTGCTCCCGCTGCGTTTGCATTACCCGCTTCTTCCTCATACTCTTCCTCAGCATCGTCACCCTCCTCCTCTTGCACATGACCAACATACACTCGGTTTGCGGTTACAATATTTTCTCGTTGCAAATCATTCATTGTAAACGTCTTCCATCCCACCGGTGTACCGCACCTTTGAATCCCCGCCTGATTTAGAATACCCAAATTCCTTGCAATCCTCGTAATAAAGTGGCCACAAACCATAGGCCCTGCAGCTTGTCGTCCTGACCCTTTATCGCTCATATACTCAACCAATGCCCACGGGGCATTCACAAACTGATTCGGGTCCCTCTTTGCGAAGAAAAACAAAAGCCACAAATCATCAAGATACACCTTGTCCTGATGCTGAAATCGGTGCAAGAATGAATTAGAGATACCTTTTTCAAGCACTCTAAGTATCGGATCCGTCAGATTGTTTGCTTTGTTGGTGCGTGCGTAAGGCCTATGTCCGGACAAATCAAACCATACCTCATCTTTCCTACCCCGAATTGCATTCCAGTCCCAACTTCCCTCACAAATATAATTTGGCATATTGAATTTATCCATATATTCAGCTTCCGTGAATAAACCCGCCAAATACCCAAACTGTGGTAGGGTGACCTCATGAGCTCGCCCTCCTAACCGAAACTGAATTATCTCGGCACCATAAACTTCATGACTTTGATCCGGAACCGGGTCAACTGTCAAAGTAGAGTAAAATTCGAGACAGAGTTCTCGATAAATTTTCTCCCGGACACTAAATGCTCTCCTCCAAACGTCCACCTCAAAAGGTGGCGCCCCTGCCCTGCTTATAAACTGAGTAGTCAAAAACGGATTCAACTCAGCAGTTATTCCCAAGTTATCTAGCATACCCCAATCTAAGAACTTCGGGGGATGAACCACTTTATTCTGAAGCAAGGCCAAATTGTTATTAAACCGGATCTTTTCATCAGCTGTGCATCCCGGCCATTTTAGCCAAGGGTGCGCTTCTTGTCTCATGAGCATGGATTCAGCGGATGGGACCGATGAGTGGGTCACTCGAGGTGCTCTGGATGATTCTCCCATCTCTGGCTCCTCAACAGCTTGACGTTTGCCCTACAAAAACAAACAACAACAACAACGAAACAAAACTACATTGTTAGAATCCTATTTTTCTGTCTCGGGTTCTTTCTTGCGCCGCAGCTATTCCCTCTTGCGGCGCAACTGGGTGTTTTCTGGGCAAAAACTGCAGCAACAAGGAACCCCAAAAAGACCAAATCTAAACCAAAAAATCCTAACACTAAACGATATTAGGCCTAATTAACTTATGTTACTAATTAACTAATCTTAATACTAAAGAACCCTAATTAAAAAAAACTTTCCCCCAAATTAATTGTACATCAAGAACCCTAATTAAAACTAAAATTAAGAAATTAAAAGGAATATACAACATACCGATCTCCTCATGAATGAATTGATAGATTTTTAAGAAAAGATTTGATGAAAATTCGAAGATGGAGATTAGTGTGTGTTTTTGTGTGTTTGCTGCGCCGCTATAAGTGTGTGAGAAAAGAAATAGGTGTTAGGGTTTTAAAAGATAAGAAAAAAAATTTTAACCACACCTGAATGTCTTGCGGCGCAAGACCTAACAGTTGCGGCGCAACTGTATACACGCTATTTATCAACCACCCTCGAATCACGTCTTGCGGCGCAAGACCATGGGTTGCGGCGCAGCTAAAATAAACACCAAAATTACAACTATTTTCGTATCCTAACTTGCGGCGCAAGACAGAGGAGTTGCGGCGCAACTCTTGATCCGAGATGTTTTCCTTCTAATTGACTTAATACTAAAACATACTATAAAAACTCCTAAGTTACTAAAATAACTAAAGTCAGTAAAAATAATCAAAATAAGAGAAGTTAAAAAGAGAAATGATACAACAAACCGGGGTTTAATCCGGAAATGCTCGTTTTTTTCCTCGAGTCATGAGCTTGACTCCTCGTTGTGCCGAGAATCTAGAACGGGTAAAACCCATCCTCCATCGTCATACCGTTCTCCTCATCTTCCTCATGATATAGCTTGACTCTTTGACCATTAACAATAAATGATCCGCCCTCATCCGTTTCTAACTCCACATATCCCCTCGAAAAGACCCGTCTCACCAAATACGGACCCGTCCACTTTGATCTCAACTTAGGTGCTTTAAATTTGTACTTCGATTGAAACAAAAGCACCTTGTCCCCTTCCTTAAACTCTTTCCGCCTAATTTTCAAATCATGGACCATCTTAGTTCTTGCCTTATAAAGAGCGGAATTCTCGTATGCGTTCCATCTTAACTCGTCTAGCTCATGGAGTTGTAAAAATCTAATTTCGCCACTAGCTAGTAAATCCATGCTACATTCTTTAAGCGCCCAATATGCCTTATGCTCTATCTCCATGGGTAAATGACACGTTTTCCCATATAGCATCTTGAACGGGGTGGTCCCAATCGGAGTCTTGTAAGCTGTCCTAAATGCCCATAATGCTTCATCCAATTTCTTTGACCATAAAGACGGATTATTGTTGACCGTCTTTTCCAAAATCCGTTTAATCGCCCGATTGGTATTTTCGACTTGCCCACTTGTTTGAGGGTGGTAGGAAGTCGAAAACCGGTGTTGTACCCCATATCTTTTCAAAACTTTCTCCATTTGGGCGTTTGCAAAATGGGTTCCCCGATCACTTATCAAAGCTTTTGGCATGCCAAACCTACAAAACAAGCTTCGCAAAAATTCAATAACAACGTTAGCATTATTAGTAGGTAGTGCCTTTGCCTCGACCCATTTTGATACATAATCCACCGCCACCAAGATGTAGACATTTTTGTTTGACGGTTTAAACGGCCCCATGAAATCAATTCCCCAAATATCAAACACTTCGCACACTTGTATACTTTGTTGCGGCATCTCGTCTCGTTTTGTAACCGTTCCTTGCCTTTGACACGAATCACATGTCCTCACTAAGGTGCGTGCTTCCTGAAAAATAGTAGGCCAATAGAAACCTGCATCAAACACCTTCTTTCCCGTCACGGTTGGACCATAATGTCCTCCCGTTGGACCATGGTGACATTCATCGAGAATTCGCCTTGTGTCGGCTCCAGAAACACACCTTCTCACCATTCCATCGGCACACATTCTAAATAGAAACGGCTCCTCCCAAAAGTAATACTTGGCATCCGAGTATAGCTTTTTCCGTTGTTGATAAGTAAGCAATCTACTAACGACTCCACCCGCTAAATAATTGGCTATGTCGGCGTACCAAGGACCCCGTTCACCAACTGCTTTTCCAACAAATGCCAATCTTTCATCCGGAAAGGTGTCTCGAATATCCTCCTCATTCAAAGCTCCAAGTCTCGGATTCTCCAAACGGCTCAAATGATCCGCCGCCACATTTTCTCTACCCCGCTTATCTTGGATCTCCACATCAAATTCTTGCAAAAGTAAGATCCACCTAATCAATCTCGGCTTCGCATCTAACTTTGAAAACAGAAACTTCAAGGCCGAGTGATCCGTGAACACTACCGTTTTACTCAATACCAAATAAGACCGAAATTTATCGAATGCGAACACAACAGCTAGTAATTCCTTCTCGGTAGTGGTATAATTTTGCTGAGCTTCGTTCAATGTCTTGCTTGCAAAATAAATCGGCCTAAAATGTTTCTCAATCCTTTGACCCAATACCGCCCCTACCGCAAAATTGCTCGCGTCACACATCAACTCAAAGGGTAGATCCCAATTTGGCGAGATTAGAATGGGTGTGTTCGTTAATCTTTCCTTCAACAATTCAAATGCCTTCATACAATCCTCCGAAAATTCGAACTTTGTATCCTTCTCTAACAAACGAGTCATCGGCCTAGTTATCTTTGAAAAATCCTTAATAAACCGCCTATAAAACCCCGCGTGTCCTAGAAAGCTTCTAACTGATTTCTCGTTCGTTGGAGGTGGTAACTTTGCTATAACTTCAATCTTTGCTCTATCAACCTCAATTCCCGCCTTAGAAATTTTGTGCCCCAACACTATTCCTTCCTTCACCATGAAATGGCATTTTTCCCAATTAAGCACCAAATTTGTTTCTTCACACCGTGCTAGCATCTTATCTAAACTTTCTAAACAACCATCAAATGAACTCCCATAAACCGAAAAATCGTCCATAAAAACCTCCATGGAATTCTCAATCATATTCTGAAAAATCGCCATCATACACCTCTGAAATGTTCCCGGTGCATTACATAACCCAAATGGCATCCGTCTATAAGCAAAGGTGCCGAAAGGACAAGTAAATGTTGTTTTCTCTTGGTCCTCGGGGTCAATTGGAATTTGAAAATAACCCGAGAAACCATCAAGGAAACAATAAAACTCGTTCCCCGCCAACCTTTCTATCATTTGATCCATAAATGGCAATGGAAAATGATCCTTTCGAGTCGCCTCATTTAACTTCCTATAATCGATACAAACCCTCCAGCCCGTCACTGTTCTTGTCGGTACCAATTCATTCTTTTCGTTCAACACCACAGTCATTCCACCTTTCTTGGGCACACAATGTACCGGACTAACCCAGGGGCTATCCGCTATCGGGTAAATTATACCTGCATCCAAAAGTTTAACAATTTCCTTCTTGACCACATCCTGCATATTCGGGTTAAGTCTCCGTTGTCTTTGGACAACAGGTTTTACATCATCTAAAAAGTTAATTTTATGTTTACAAAAATCAGAACTTATACCCGGAATATCAGAAATACGCCAAGCGAAAGCCTTTTTATGGCTTTTAAGGACCGTTAGTAATTTAATCTTTTCGTCTTCCAAAAGTGAAGACGAAATAATAATTGGGAGACTAGAATTACCATCTAAGAATGCATACTCGAGATGTGCTGGCAATTGCTTAAGTTCCAAATCCTTCGGAGGATCCTCAATAGAAGTCTTGATCCTCTCCCCGTCGTTAACCACCAACTCCTTCACTTCATCCGAGCTTCCCTCTTCATTCGCCTCTTCTTTAACAATGGAATTCAGCCTTTCCATTTCCGCCTCTGCTTCCAAAATGCCTTCCCAATCAAGGTCATAAGCTGCTTCATCTAGAACATCTATTCTAAAACAAGATTCATCTGTAGAATATGAATGTTTCATTGCTTGCTTCAAAGAAAATGTTGCCCTTTCATTGCCCAAACCCAAAGAAATTTCGGTATCCCGAACCCGTATGATAGCATCCGCGGTGTTTAAAAATGGTCTACCCAAAATGAGAGGAACTTTTTCATCCTCCTCCATTTCAAGAATAACAAAATCCACGGGATATAAAAATTCTCCGACCCGTATGAGCATATTTTCGGCAATACCCAATGGATATTGATAAGATCGATCGGCCAATCTTATACTCATACGTGTTGGGGTTAAAACACTTGAAGACAATTTAGTGTAAATAGAGTAGGGCATTAAGTTAATGCTTGCCCCTAAATCCGCTAATGCACTAAAAGTAAGTTTATCATTAAAAGTGCAAGTTAAGAGAAAACTTCCGGGATCTTCAAGTTTCGGTGGAATAGATCTCTTCACAATTGCTGAACATTCGGCATTTAAGAATGCGGTGGTTTTCTCCATGTAATCACCTTTCCCACTCACAAGTTCCTTCATGAACTTTGCATAATTTGGCATACCCGCAATAAGATCAACTAAAGGAACATTAATCTTAACAGTTTTCATTAACTCGATGAATTTCCCGTATTGTTCCTTTTTCTTTTCTTTTCGAAGTCTATGCGGATATGGGATATGTGGCTTATATGGCCCTTTTTGTTCGATTTCCGGCTCTTTTCCTTTATTATCACCCTTTGGTTCCTTCCCAGGTCTCGACTCCATTTCTATCTCTTCCTCGTCGTCCGAATCACTATCTATGGGTTCCTGGCTCATTTTGAATTCTCGGACCACCAGTTGCGGCGCAACTCCATCCTCTTGCGGCGCAAGTGGTTGGTCATTGACAATTGGGTTTCCTTCGGATGACGAGTTGCGGCGCAAGTCCCTGTTGTTACGGCGCAACTTGTCTGTTTCAGCTGTTTTTCCTGTTTTGTCTTTATTTAGCACCAATTCTCGGTTCCCCCCATACTTAGGTCCAGACCTAGTCTCCACAACGTTCACATGCTCATCACGATTATTTGGTGTTACATACTTCGACCCTTGGTTCGATGATCCTCCAGTGTTGTTTTGACTTTGCCTCGGATTTGGTTGGGTTGAACTTGGCATTTGACCCGGTGGTCGGTTCGAAAACTTTTCACTTAATCTTTCAAATTTTCGCTCCAAGTCTTGCATGTTAGCTTGGGTGTTCCGTTGGTTTTGCTCCCATTTTGCGGTGAATCCTTTCATGGAGTTAGCCATCATATCATTAGCTGCCTTTTGGGAGTAGACAAAATCTTTCATCATTTCCTCAAAATTCTGTTCGGTATGCTCCTCCTTTCGTTTCGATTGGTTGGGTTGAAATCTCGCCTCATTTCTGTTTCCCTGATTCTTATTTCCATACCCACTATTTCCCCGGTTTTGATACCCATAGTTGGCATAGTTAGCCTCCTCAGATTTCGGCTCACAATCATCCGTGTAATGAGGTCCCCCGCATTTCCCACAACCGTTTTTCACTAAGTGTACATCTTTCTCCAAACGATCTATTCGGCTTTTCATTTCCTTACCCAAGGCTTTAATCTCGTTCACCACTTCTTTGTTGCTACCACTACTACCTCCTTCTTCAACTTGGTTCACCGTTCCTCTAGTTCTCCTATTCCTATTAATCCGATCCCTAGCAATATGAGCTTGAACTTGGTCTTCCATCATTCGGTGAGCCTCGTTTGGTGACTTGTATAAGAAACTGCCACCACCCGCCAAATCCAAGTCATGTTGAGAACGACTATCCAAACTGTAGTAGAAGATATCAATAACTTCATCTTTATCTAACTCGTGCCCATGGCAGTTCCTTAACAATTCCTTAAGCCTAATCCAAGCACTTGTTATGGACTCGTTGTCCCATTGTTGAAAAGAACGGATTTGATTCAATAGCTTCCTGCGCAAAATAGGTGGAAAAAATCTTGTTACAAAAAGCTCCCTCATTTCTTCCCAAGTTCTAATCGTACCCGGCTCTAATTCATTAAACCATGTTTTCGCCTCTCCCGTGAGAGACAATGGAAACAAACTTAGCATAACGCTTTCCTCTTGACCCTCTCCATATCGAAACATTCTACATGTCTCTATGAAACTCGCCACATGCTTGTGCGGGTCGGACTTGAAATGTCCGTCAAAAGTACTATCTTGAATCATCTTTAAGTGATGACCTTTAACGGAAAATTCATCCCCCAAAACTGGTGCCACAATAGCCGACCCATTCGTCTGTGGTACTATCCTATTCCTATCGATCATCGGTATGTCAAAAGGATTGGGTGGATTGTTCCTTGGTCCAGCATCATCATCATCGTGGTCTGACATTTCTTCTTCAAAAACTGATTCAACTTTATCCTCGGAGGATATGCTTTCACTATAAACTACCGAAGCGACTGCTCCTAAACCCCGATTCCTCAAAAGTTTTTCCGGATCCGACAAAGGACTTTGCAATGGTTTCCCTTGGGATCTCGTGTACATACACAATCAATAATCCTGAAAATCACAACACAAACAACAATACCCGTGAAAAATATTCAACTAAATCAAGTCCCCGGCAGCGGCGCCAAAAACTTGATGCGTGCAATCTAGTTTTCCCAAAATTAACCTTTACTAGATTATAACACGGGCAGTGTACCCTTGTCAATTGTAAAATAGTATTAGCAAATATCGGGTTCGAACACAGGGACTATTTATAGTTGAAATATTAGTTAGTAAAAATGCGTAACGAGTAACAAATTGGTTTTAGTCTTAGTGAAGACTTGCTTATAAAAACAGTGAAAATATTCAAGATTTCAAATATGGATAAAAGATACGCTTGCTTGGACCGTGAATGACTATGAGTTATTCCTTAGGTATGAAAATATCGATAAACTTCTAATGTAAAATCCTATGTTCCTTTCGAATACCGGATTTCTCCAATTACCTAACCATGCAACGATTCCTTTCGAATACCGTTAACACCTCAAGTAATAGTGCATAAAGTTTCAAGCTGATAAGTGAGAATTAATTTATAAGCTTCCTTTCGAATAGCTTACTAACTCCTAAACCGATTTCTCTTAATTTAGTAGCTAGCGTTTGTGTAAATATCTACTTATGAAAATTGTTGTTAATGACTCCTTTCGAATATCATTCACTTATAATCAACTAAAGACAGGCCGATTAATTCGTTCCTATTTTAGTAAAAATTACGGATTCCTTTCGAATACCCGTTTTTAGATTACCAAACAAGAGTATAAACAATTTTGACAAGATAATTAAGTTATTAACCCAAACGGATCCCCAATTAATCTCAACAAATCAATCGAATTTCCAACCCAAAATCTAACACATAAACATCACATAATCCAAGCAAACGTATAAAGAAATTAGCTACTCATGATTGTAACAAACACAATTGAATATGTAAAAGACATACTTTAATCTTGCTATTAAAATGATAGAAGATGAATACCAAATTGCGAAAGAGGTTCCAATGATCTTCAAAGTAACAAAGCAAAAACTTGAAGTAACAATTGTTCAATAGAAACTTATGATGATAATAAAAATTATGCTAAAGCTTGATGATGATGATTCTTGAATTATATCTTCAAGAATGGATGTGTGTAATATGGGTGTTGAGTGTATGATGATATGAATCTCTTCTCATGATGTTGTGTTCCTTAAATACTCCTCCTGGGACATCAAAAAACGTCTAGCAATAATGTCCCATGATGTCCACTAACTCTTTAGCTTTCCCCATAATGAGAAATAAAAAACAGAGTTTGTAACTGCAAAAAGACCAGTTGCGCCGCAACTGTATGGTATTGCGCCGCAACTCTTGTTCCGCAAGTGCCAAGTCCTGTAGCTTCTTTAGTTGCGCCGCAACTCTTGAGTCTTGCGCCGCAATTGGTGATCCGAGAAACCATGAACTGTAGCAACTTCTGTTGCGCCGCAACAGGTATGTCCTGCGGCGCAACTCTTGATCCGAGGCTGAACTGATTTGGGTGTAAAACTTTTGCTTTGCCCCTTTTTGGTCCCAAATCTTTACAGCAACATGAGCAGATTTGATGAGCCTTTACCAAGTAGCTGCTCGCTCTTGGGCTAGCTAGTCTTTCTGGTGGAATAAGCATCACCCTGGGAGACTAGAACCCAGCCCAACTCTTAGAACGTGAATCAATGGTGAGTGGGGGTACCCTGATGATTTTAGGCAAACCATCACAGCCGTCAACGGATTTGATATGTCTTTACCAGAAGTCGTACCCTTCTGGACTCGCCAATTCTTAGCAATGAAGCATCGGTGAATTGAACACCCTATAGCTTTAAGCAAGCTATTACAGCTATCAACGGATTTGATAAAATCTTTACCAAGAGCCGTACCCCCTTGGATTAGCCACTTTTCAGTCTAGGACCATGGCAAGTGAAAACCATCCAGTTTTGGGTAACCTGGCAACCATCAACGGATTTGATGTGTCACACCAAGAGCCGTACCCTCAAGGTGAATCAACTCTTTCTTGTCGGTAAGACATGGTGAGTTGAGAACCTACAAAACACACTTTTCACAAAATATAAGCAATATGGGGTCTATCCATTACGTTTAGGACACAAAACATAACAAATATCGCTATGAAAAACTCGTATAAATGAGCGATATCAGGTTGTGTGGTCACATCCAAGGGTGCACTTGGAGTGAAGGGTGAAGAGAGCTCATTCATTCTTGAGTTGAATGAAGAGGAGGTAGAACCAATGGAGTGGTTAGTACCATGGGTGGATGTTGTCTTGCATGGTGCAAGGGGTGGTGAAGGTGATGAGGAAATGAGGATTGGAACCATCTCATTTTTGGGTGTGTGAAAGGGTGATGAGTTAGGCTTGGGTACCTTAATCCTAATCTTAAGTGTTTTCCTTGGGGTGTTTGAGGTTTTTGTAGAAACCATGGTTGACAAGGATGGTTTAAGGGTTAGGGAAGGATGTTTTGATGTGTGAAGAACATGACTAACAAGGTGGGTATAAATGGGTGAGGGGATGATCCAAACTAGTAATGGGTTAAAATAATTTTAGGTGAATAATGAATTTAGGTAAGCTAGTTTAGGAAATGTGCAGTTTATTACAGAAAATCATGCAGTGTTTACACATAATTGAGAAAACAGTGTAAAGCAAAAGATGTTGTCGGACACAGTGGCGGCGGTTCCTTATCTAGGATCGGCGGTTCCTTATCGATAAGGAGCCGCGGGTTGATATGGAACCGCGACCAGAGGTCTTTCAAAAATTTCCCATCCCAAATTTTGGTTAACCCAGATTTTTACCAAAGGATTCACAAGCCAAAGTTAACTACTGATCAAAATCTAAGAAGCTAACTATCATAAGGAATGCACAAAGCTATGTAAATCACAAACATGATGGCATAAGCAACATTTAGGATTAAAATAAATAACAATCCAAACATTTAGCATAAGTTAATACACAACCAAACCAGAGTAATAATAAGCAAATGTTTAAAGCATCACAAGACAAGTAAACTTTAACATAATTCAAAGTCTTCACCTCCGTTTCTTCCCTAATCCCTTGATCATTTTTCCCAAGTACTTGATTCCCTTTCTTGACTCAATCTGGTGTTCATGCAAATCACCTTGGGCTCGAAGATTTTGATGGTAAAGTTCCTCTAAATTGAGATTATTAGGAACTTCACTAGAGGAATGGTGAGGAGGGGAAGCAATGTCATCTAAACCATCCACGAATGAGTTTGTGGAGTGGTGAGAAGAGCTCGAAGAGTCAATGGGAGCACTTGTACCAATGTCATCACCATCACTTGTTGGCATGTCCATGTCCTCATCATTGAACTCTTGTTGCTCGGATTTACGATCAGATCTTGTCTTTCTCTTATATACCTCTTGAATAGGTAGCATGACCCGTTTGACCGGTTGAAACTAAGAAAGATCAAGATTTAGAAAATCACGGCCAACCCTTTTAAAAAGGCGAGTGAGAAGCATTGCGTAAGGGAGGTTTGTTTTAGGCTTGTGAATAGCATAATTAATCCGTTGAGCGATAAAATATGCCAAATTGTAATTGGTGTTGGTAAAGATACAATATAACATATGCACTAAACACGCCGGAACATGATCCCGGTTTCCACCAAGACAAAACACATTTTCCCTAAGGATATTGGTCCATTGAACCATATTATCATTAAGGTCGCTTAAGAGAACCTCATGACGTTTCACCGAACGTACCTTAGAATGAAGGCTTCTCTTAACGGGTCGATTACACTTTTTGGAGACAATGTCGACAATGAAGTCAAGATCAATTTCCTCATGATCATTTGGAGGACAATTGTAGGATTCAAGGAGAGCACTAAGCTTCCATTTATCCGTGAAGCGGCAAGTGCCTACAAATGGGACATCAAGAATTTGACCAAAAACTTCGAGAGAGTATTGAATGAGTTGATCTTTCAAGATGAACCTAACAAATATTCCATCGTTGTTTTCAATGACGGAGTATGTGCTAAAGAACTCCAATAGGAATCGAGGATAGATGTCTTCCTTAATGTTCAACAAACAATCAAATCCAATGTTTTCAAACATGGACTTGATGTAGACATAATCCTTGATATCCTTTTGGACAACTCTACCCTCATGAAAACAACGAGATTAAAGAGAGGAAAAAGTATGGGCAAGGTGAGTTGAGTGACAAAAGTCGGATAGGTTTGGCATATACTTTTTGGTGAGTTGATGATCCTTTTGGTATTGTGAAGGCATGATTAGTACCTAAATAAATACAAGAAAATATTTTTCCAATCACTCATATGAAAAGTAAAATCAAAAATAAAAAATAAAAAATACGATAATGTGTTATATCAATTTCTTGACAAACAAAGGATTGAATCCATATCATTCTCATGTTCACAATGTAGCTATTCCATCATTAACCAAGAACACATGATCTATGTTAGATCAACAATGGATTAGAACATTGGTTTCCAAAACAAGGTTTTTAGGTAAGCATTAACAATGTCATTACCTACTTGCTCATGGGTTCATCTCAAATCCATCTCTTAATCAAAATAATTAATCAAAATTCAGATTTGTTCTACAAGTGGGTTTTAGTGAAATCTTAATGAATATGAACCTAAGAAATCATAGTAAAATAACCATGTCAACCCACATTCCTATTAAGGTTTTAATTCAATTTCAATTTTAAAAATCACCAATTATGAAAGGATGAACCGTAGAACAAAATAGATGAAATTGAAAGAAAATACTTACAATTAATTGATGTTAGATGAAGGATGAGTGAAACCCACAACTTGGAATTAATTAATTTGAGTGATTGGATGTTTTTGAAGCTTCAACAATGGTGGAAAACAAGAAAAACGTCGGCTGTGTGTTTTTGGGAGAGAGAGGGTTTGGTTTGAAAAAGAATAAAATAATCAAACTGGCGCTCTGACAAACTTTACTGCCCGCGGTACCTTATCGATAAGGAACCACGGGTTTGAGCCGCCTAGATAAAGAATCGCCTACAGAGGCAGGTTTTTATCAATGAAAAACGCCAAATTTTAAAAAACCAAGTTTTTCTAAGATACTTAAAAATATATCATGAACCTTTTAGAATAACATTGGATCATCATAAACACTAGGCAATATGTTTTAATGAAGGATTACGAGTTGAATCAAGATCGAAAAGAACCGAAACGGACAAACGACTACTCGTAGTAAAACGGCAAAGTGGAGAGAAGTCAAGGGAAATGAATCAAGACTAGGACCAATGCTCAAGGGATTAATGACAATCTTCAAATAGTGGTAACGAAGAGCTTGTGTCATATATAGTGGTTTAAGACGTGCCTTTCCGGCGAAACGTTAAACGGATTTGGTAATGAATAAACACAAATCAATTATTCATGTATAGACTAAGATCACTTTCAATAATAGTCTTAGTCTAAACCAAAATATGAGCAAGGTATTAATTCACTTTCTCTCCCACAAAGGGCCTACTAACCGTATGGGTGCAAACCATGGAAATCATGCTTGATACTTTAAGCTACTACTAACTCACTTTACATCACCATAGTGAGTCAAGTATCCAAGCAATGACGGTTTGAGAGGATAAAAGAAAAGAATCACAAACCACAAACAAATGTCAAGGCAAGGATGCTAAGAACAAGCACATAGTCAAGTAATGATCAAAAGAATGATCAAAGGGCGTGTGGAAGAACGAAAGCGTACCTTGGCCACAAAGAGCAATCCATCAAGGAATCAATGCTATGCCCAACAATGACTATGATGAGTACTAAGTCTTCAAGGACTAGTATCATTCCCAATCATCTTGGTATCATCATTCAAAGATGTTAAAGATCAATGAAGATGAGTCTTCTACAAGTGCAAGTAACTCAATCCACAACCAATTAAATGATTGATCTTCATGAGTACCTACACAAAGCAAGATGCAAACTAGTAGATACATTTCAAGAGTAGATCTAAAATGAATAAAGACTACTAATCTTAAGTGGGATGCAATATTATCAATTAAAAGACCTATTTTTCAAAAACAAAATAGTTTTTACCCAAGAGAAACTTTAGTACAACTTGACCTTCTAATTTGAGGAGACAATGGATCTATCCAAGTTTCAAAGTACAATATACTTCTTAGATCTTGAGTGACCATCGCTCTGATACCAATTGTAGAAACTAGAAAGGGGGGGGGGGGGGGGTTGAATAGTTTCTCTTCGATTGGCAACCAAAATAAAATTACTTTCAATTTGGTTTGTATCAAAACTATCTTTTGTTTGAAGCTAAGTTGCATAATGATTAGGTTCAATTCAAATGCACTAGCAAAGATAATAGGTAAGTGTAATGATAATGAAATAAGTAAAGAGTAAGGAAGGAGACAACCTAGTGGGAAGACACCAAGATTTATAGTGGTTCGACAACGAGGCTCTATCCTCGTTTCTACTCCACTCCTCGAGTACACCTACTCGAGATTTCCACTATATCCACAAGCTCCCTTCTCGGCGGAGAAAACCTTACATTGTTGCTTACATTATTTTTCGACACTAAGCTAAATGTCAAGACCTAATCTTTAGCTAGGAACAATCTACACAACGTTGCCTACTTCATAATTTTACGACACAAGGCTAGATGTCGAGTTCTAATCTTAAGGTAGAACCAATATTCACGACGTTGCCTACTTCACCATTTTACGACACAAGGCTAGATGTCGAGTTCTAATCCAAAGCTAGAACCAATCTTCACGACTCTTCACTTTGAAGCTAAGTGAGAACTTCACACAACACAACTACTAATCACTTTCAAGTTTAGTGAGAACTCACAAGACACAACCACATCACTTTATAGTTTAGTGAGAACTACTAATCAAATCTATTACAACTCAACTAGACTTATCCAAGTACACACATGTAGCTTGGATTTACACAACACAAATCCAAACAAACACATATGCAATGGATGTACACAACAAATCCAAGTATTCACAAATAACTTGGATGAACACAACTAGTCCAAGTATTCATAAATACAATGGATTAACCTAAAACAAAAAGGGTATCATGATGAATATGACTAGCTCATAGATTCATCTTTATCACAACACTAGTGAGTGAGTGATCTTCTCGTTGGACAAGGTAAAGGAGGGGATCAAGAGGATAATCATATGTAAACATCCTTAACACCTTAAGTGATCATTTACTAATGATTATGCTATAGAAAATAGAAAGGGGGCTGAGAAAAACGTCCAAGAGGCTTGTTGGAAAATGAGATTTGACCCACTATTTAAAGGAGACAAAGTATAACGGATATATAACGGCTATCTGGGCGCGATACCTTATCTAGCCCGGCGGTTCCATATCGCTAAGGAACCGCGTAGCTACTTAAGGTACCACCACTAGAGTACGCTCCGTTTTTTGTCTTTTAGTGGGGTAGGAATATCTGAGGTATTTGAAGCCTTCAAAGGATATTCTAATAGCATATGGAATATGCCATTTTCAAATTTTCATTTTCCCTTTTAATAAAACATTTTCTAAAAAAGAAAGTTTATTAAAAAGTCTTTTGTCATATTAACAAAAGTGAGTTTTAAGGATAATCATTTTGATGATCACTAAGTATGATTAAGAAAGGTTAGTGATATGATTATTACCTTGATGATAGTGTTAGTTAAATAATTCGTTTTTATGTTTTACACTAAATGTGTTGTATAGTTTGTTGTGATCAAAACTAAGAAAGATTAGTTAACACTAATAATGTTTTTAGGCATCACTTACATTAACAATCTCCTCCTTTTTGATTACGACAAACTATAAACTCATTTGCATAGAAACACAAAATAACGAATTATTAACGAGTTTATCACTATCATTTCTCCCCCTTTGTCGTAGCAAAAAGGTTAGCTCAAGTCTTTGAAGAACATCGAACATTTCTAGTAGCTCCCCCTTGGTGGTTGCTCCCCCTTGCTTGGGGCACCAAGTATATGAGCTAAGGTGACATGCTACACAAAGGTTAGTAGAAAGGAAAGAAACACCAATGTATATATGATCACTACCTACTAAGTAACTTGAGAGGGAGAGAGAGAAGAAATCTCAAATTAGAAGCAAGTATTTTGCTAAGTTTGTCCAAAAAGGTAATTGACAAAATCAAACTTCAATCCAATGAAGATGATAAGCTTGTCAATGGGTTAAAGTTTAGAATTGATGGAATCACCCATAAGCAATTGTAAAAATTAACCATGATCAACTCAAAATAGAACTAAAGGGATAACACACAAAGGTTACATAATAGAAAAGACACAACAAAGTAGATAGTCATACACACAATATGAGTATCTAAAGCAAAAGATATGGAAAATAAACCACAAAGCATAAGCTATTCTAATAGTGATAATTTTCCAAGATTGCTTAAAAAATTAAAAGACTCTAAAACAACTAAAGTAATAAAAACTCCAAGAGTAGTTAGTCCTTTAGTTGGAAAAAGAAGACGAAGATGCATCATTCGAAGTTTTGTCCACCAGAACAAAAACTTGGATAGGAGGTCGAGTGAGGAGGAATTCAAGGAAATTTAACTTCTCATATACATGAGCAAGTTCAATTTGTTGAAATCGACAACAAGCACACGAGGATCCGTGATGCAACACAAAATCGGTTGATGGGGGTATGGCATCAAACCTAGGGTTTGGTGGTGGAGGGGTAATGGGTTTGGAAATGTTTTCACAATGCCTTGTGAGGTTTGGGAAGGTTGAAAGGTCATTGAGTTGAGGGGTATTGAAGGATTGTGGTGGTGGGGGAACATTTTCTTTAGCTCCGGTGATGGGGTTAATGGTATAAGTCTCATTCCAATACTTGATTGGAGAGAAGGTAGGGTTTTTGGGTGGTTTGGAGGAAGATGGTTCATTCTTCTTAACCCAAATAGGTCGAACCGAGATTTTCGGTTTCTTTGAAAGCTTGGATGAGGAAGCTTTGGGTAAATGGGGTTGTGACAAAGAAATGTCAAGGTTAAGAATGGAAGTTAGGCATTGTGAGGGTGTGAGAATGAAATCTCAAGGTTGGGAAGGTGTGAGAATGAAATCTCAAGGTTGTGTGAGAATGAATTCTCAAGGTTGGGAAGGTGTGAGAATGAAATCTCAAGGTTGGGGTATAAGTAAAATGTAATCAAGGTAAGAATTTGAATACAAAATGTGAAGTGTCAAGGAATGTTTAGTCAAATTGAGCAAACAAGGAATCTTGACATGGTATAGGGTTTAAAGAATTTTGACCAAAAACGTGTCAAAAGTCATTTATTGTCCGCGGTACCTTATAGGGACCGGCGGTTCCTTATCACTTAAGGAACCGCGGGACTTTAAGGATCCGCGTCCAGTGGACTTGAAACCATGTTTTTCCAGGGTTTTGGGAAAAACTAAGACTTTTTCAAAAAGTTGCAAATCTTGGAATTTTACCTCTATTAGCACCAAATTATGCTAGGGTTGCATAAAGCAACACATTCACAAAGAATTTCTTGACAAAGGGTGACAAAATATTTGAATATCATTTGGAACCAATTTTAGTCAAGTTTTTAGAGGTTGTGATAGATTTAGGTTCAATTTTAATTTCAAATTAAAGTTGATTAATGTGCACATAAGAATAGGAACACATAAAGCTAAATCCATAGAACAACTTCATGAAACACTCATGAGGGAAGCAACTACAATGACAAATGAAAAAACTAACTAATACAAAGCTAGCTTAACATTAAATCTAGATGAGTAGTCTTCTTTGGCTTGGTTTTGTTGAAAACCATTTATTTAGAAAACTTCATCATTCATCTCCTAGGAGGAGGCATGGAGAACAAGGCAAGCAAGAACTCTTGCAACCTCCTATGTAGTCCAAACATTTTCATCCTAAGGTTATGGATGATGTAGTGGTTGTAAAGACAATATGGACAACTAGGACCATGTGTTTCTTGAAACCCATAGTATGGATCACCCAAAAGGAGGGAAAGTGGGACACCCAAAATTGGAATGTTTGAGTTGGGTGGAGGTGGAGGAGGCATGTTCTCCAAGGGTGATGTGGGTGAGAGTGGAGGTATGTTCCCTAAAGGGGAAATGGGTGAGTGTGGAGATATGTTCTCCAAGGTTGGTGAAATAGGTGAGTTAGGAGGGGTAAATGGTGAAGTCACCAAGGTGTCATCAAAGTCATTCACAAAAGGAATGCTTTGGATTGGTTGGGGTTGTGTGGTCACATCCAAGGGTGCACTTGGAGTGAAGGGTGAAGAGAGCTCATTCATTCTTGAGTTGAATGAAGAGGAGGTAGAACCAATGGAGTGGTTAGTACCATGGGTGGATGTTGTCTTGCATGGTGCAAGGGGTGGTGAAGGTGATGAGGAAATGAGGATTGGAACCATCTCATTTTTGGGTGTGTGAAAGGGTGATGAGTTAGGCTTGGGTACCTTAATCCTAATCTTAAGTGTTTTCCTTGGGGTGTTTGAGGTTTTTGTAGAAACCATGGTTGACAAGGATGGTTTAAGGGTTAGGGAAGGATGTTTTGATGTGTGAAGAACATGACTAACAAGGTGGGTTTAAATGGGTGAGGGGATGATCCAAACTAGTAATGGGTTAAAATAATTTTAGGTGAATAATGAATTTAGGTAAGCTAGTTTAGGAAATGTGCAGTTTATTACAGAAAATCATGCAGTGTTTACACATAATTGAGAAAACAGTGTAAAGCAAAAGATGCTGTCGGACACAGTGGCGGCGGTTCCTTATCTAGGATCGGCGGTTCTTTATCGATAAGGAGCCGCGGGTTGATATGGAACCGCGACCAGAGGTCTTTCAAAAATTTCCCATCCCAAATTTTGGTTAACCCAGATTTTTACCAAAGGATTCACAAGCCAAAGTTAACTACTGATCAAAATCTAAGAAGCTAACTATCATAAGGAATGCACAAAGCTATGTAAATCACAAACATGATGGCATAAGCAACATTTAGGATTAAAATAAATAACAATCCAAACATTTAGCATAAGTTAATACACAACCAAACCAGAGTAATAATAAGCAAATGTTTAAAGCATTACAAGACAAGTAAACTTTGACATAATTCAAAGTCTTCACCTCCGTTTCTTCCCTAATCCCTTGATCATTTTTCTCAAGTACTAGATTCCCTTTCTTGACTCAATCCGGTGTTCATGCAAATCACCTTGGGTTCGAAGATTTTGACGGTAAAGTTCCTCTAAATTGAGATTATTAGGAACTTCACTAGAGGAATGGTGAGGAGGGGAAGCAATGTCATCTAAACCATCCACGAATGAGTTTGTGGAGTGGTGAGAAGAGCTCGAAGAGTCAATGGGAGCACTTGTGCCAATGCCATCACCATCACTTGTTGGCATGTCCATGTCCTCATAATTGAACTCTTGTTGCTCGGATTTACGATCAGATCTTGTCTTTCTCTTATATACCTCTTGAATAGGTAGCATGACCCGTTTGACCGGTTGAAACTGAGAAAGATCAAGATTTGGAAAATCACGGCCAACCCTTTTAAAAAGGCGAGTGAGAAGCATTGCGTAAGGGAGGTTTGTTTTAGGCTTGTAAATAGCATAATTAATCCGTTGAGCGATAAAATATGCCAAATTGTAATTGGTGTTGGTAAAGATGCAATATAACATATGCACTAAACACACCGGAACATGATCCCGGTTTCCACCAAGACAAAACACATTTTCCCTAAGGATATTGGTCCATTGAACCATATTATCATTAAGGTCGCTTAAGAGAACCTCATGACGTTTCACCGAATGTACCTTAGTATGAAGGCTTCTCTTAACGGGTCGATTACGCTTTTTGGAGACAATGTCGACAATGAAGTCAAGATCTATTTCCTCATGATCATTTGGAGGACAATTGTAGGATTCAAGGAGAGCACTAAGCTTCCATTTATCCGTGAAGCGACAAGTGCCTACAAATGGGACATCAAGAATTTGACCAAAAACTTCGAGAGAGTATTGAATGAGTTGATCTTTCAAGATGAACCTAACAAATATTCCATCGTTGTTTTCAATGACGGAGTATGTGCTAAAGAACTCCAATAGGAATCGAGGATAGATGTCTTCCTTAATGTTCAA
Organism: Glebionis coronaria; assembly: GCA_025667525.1. NCBI lineage: Eukaryota > Viridiplantae > Streptophyta > Magnoliopsida > Asterales > Asteraceae > Glebionis > Glebionis coronaria. Next base: position 23,835,139 of record CM046876.1, read on the forward strand.
CAAACAATCAAATCCAATGTTTTCAGACATGGACTTGATGTAGACATAATCCTTGATATCCTTTTGGACAACTCTACCCTCATGAAAGCAACGAGATTGAAGAGAGGAAAAAGTATGGGCAAGGTGAGTTGAGTGACAAAAGTCGGATAAGTTTGGCATATACTTTTTGGTGAGTTGATGATCTTTTTGGTATTGTGAAGGCATGATTAGTACCTAAATAAATATAAGAAAATATTTTTCCAATCACTCATATGAAAAGTAAAATCAAAAATAAAAAATAAAAAATACGAGAATGTGTTATATCAATTTCTTGACAAACAAAGGATTGAATCCATATCATTCTCATGTTCACAATGTAGCTATTCCATCATTAACCAAGAACACATGATCTATGTTAGATCAACAATGGATTAGAACATTGGTTTCCAAAACAAGGTTTTTAGGTAAGCATTAACAATGTCATTACCTACTTGTTCATGGGTTCATCTCAAATCCATCTTTTAATCAAAATAATTAATCAAAATTCGGATTTGTTCTACAAGTGAGTTTAGTGAAATCTTAATGAATATGAACCTAAGAAATCATAGTAAAATAACCATGTCAACCCACATTCCTATTAAGGTTTTAATTCAATTTCAATTTTAAAAATCCCCAATTATGAAAGGATGAACCCTAGAACAAAATAGATGAAATTGAAAGAAAATACTTACAATTAATTGATGTTAGATGAAGGATGAGTGAAACCCACAACTTGGAATCAATTAATTTGAGTGATTGGATGTTTTTGAAGCTTCAACAATGGTGGAAAACAAGAAAAACGCCGGTTGTGTGTTTTTGGGAGAGAGAGGGTTTGGTTTGAAAAAGAATAAAATAATCAAACTGGCGCTCTGACAAACTTTACTGCCCCCGATACCTTATCGATAAGGAACCGCGGGTTTGAGCCGCCTAGATAAAGAACCGCCTATAGAGGCAGGTTTTTATCAATGAAAAACGCCAAATTTTAAAAAACCAAGTTTTTCTAAGATACTTAAAAATATATCATGAACCTTTTAGAATAACATTGGATCATCATAAACACTAGGCAATATGTTTTAATGAAGGATTACGAGTTGAATCAAGATCGAAAAGAACCGAAACGGACAAACAACTACTCGTAGCAAAAAGACAAAGTGGAGAGAAGTCAAGGGAAGTGAATCAAGACTAGGACCAATGCTCAAGGGATTAATGACAATCTTCAAATAGTGGTAACGAAGAGCTTGTGTCATATATAGTGGTTTAAGACGTGCCTTTCCGGCGAAACGTTAAACGGATTTGGTAATGAATAAACACAAAGCAATTATTCATGTATAGACTAAGATCACTTTCAATAATAGTCTTAGTCTAAACCAAAATATGAGCAAGGTTTTAATTCACTTTCTCTCCCACAAAGGGCCTACTAACCGTATGGGTGCAAACCATGGAAATCATGCTTGATACTTTAAGCTACTACTAACTCACTCTAAATCACCATAGTGAGTCAAGTATCCAAGCAATGACGGTTTGAGAGGATAAAAGAAAAGAATCACAAACCACAAACAAATGTCAAGGCAAGGATGCCAAGAACAAGCACATAGTCAAGTAATGATCAAAAGAATGATCAAAGGGCGTGTGGAAGAACGAAAGCGTACCTTGGCCACAAAGAGCAATCCATCAAGGAATCAATGCTATGCCCAACAATGACTATGATGAGTACTAAGTCTTCAAGGACTAGTATCATTCCCAAGCATCTTGGTATCATCATTCAAAGATGTTAAAGATCAATGAAGATGAGTCTTCTACAAGTGCAAGTAACTCAATCCACAACCAATTAAGTGATTGATCTTCATGAGTACCTACACAAAGCAAGATGCAAACTAGTAGATACATTTCAAGAGTAGATCTAAAATGCATAAAGACTACTAATCTTAAGTGGGATGTAATATTATCAATTAAAAGACCTATTTTTCAAAAACAAAATAGTTTTGACCAAAGAGAAACTTTAGTACAACTTGACCTTCTAATTTGAGGAGACAATGGATCGATCCAAGTTTCAAAGTACAATATACTTCAAAGAGCTTGAGTGACCATCACTCTGATACCAATTGTAGAAACTAGAAGGGGGGTTGAATAGTTTCTCTTCGATTGGCAACCAAATTAAAATTACTTTCAATTTGGTTTGTATCAAAACTATCTTTTGTTTGAAGCTAAGTTGCATAATGATTAAGTTCAATTCAAATGCACTAGCAAAGATAATAGGTAAGTGTAATGATAATGAAATAAGTAAAGAGTAAGGAAGGAGACAACCTAGTGGGAAGACACCAAGATTTATAGTGGTTCGACAATGAGGCTCTATCCTCGTTTCTACTCCACTCCTCGAGTACACCTACTCGAGATTTCCACTATATCCACAAGCTCCCTTCTCGGCGGAGAAAACCTTACATTGTTGCTTACATTATTTTCCAACACTAAGCTAAATGTCGAGACCTAATCTTTAGCTAGGACCAATCTACACAACGTTGCCTACTTCACAATTTTACGACACAAGGCTAGATGTCGAGTTCTAATCTTAAGGTAGAACCAATATTCACGACGTTGCCTACTTCACCATTTTACGACACAAGGCTAGATGTCGAGTTCTAATCCAAAGCTAGAACCAATCTTCACGACTCTTCACTTTGAAGCTAAGTGAGAACTTCACACAACACAACTACTAATCACTTTCAAGTTTAGTGAGAACTCACAAGACACAACCACATCACTTTATAGTTTAGTGAGAACTACTAATCAAATCTATTACAACTCAACTAGACTTATCCAAGTACACACATGTAGCTTGGATTTACACAACACAAATCCAAACAAACACATATGCAATGGATGTACACAACAAATCCAAGTATTCACAAATAACTTGGATGAACACAACTAGTCCAAGTATTCATAAATACAATGGATTAACCTAAAACAAAAAGGGTATCATGATGAATATGACTAGCTCATATATTCATCTTTATCACAACACTAGTGAATGAGTGACTTTCTCATTGGACAAGGTAAAGGAGGGGATCAAGAGGATAATCATATGTAAACATCCTTAACACTTTAAGTGATCATTTACTAATGATTATGCTATAGAAAATAGAAAGGGGGCTGAGAAAAACATCCAAGAGGCTTGTTGGAAAATGAGATTTGACCCACTATTTAAAGGAGACAAAGTATAACGGATATATAACGGCTATCTGGGTGCGGTACCTTATCTAGCCCGGCGGTTCCATATCGCTAAGGAACCGCGTAGCTACTTAAGGTACCGCCACTAGAGTACGATCTGTTTTTTGTCTTTTAGTGGGGTAGGAATATCTGAGGTATTTGAAGCCTTCAAAGGATATTCTAATAGCATATGGAATATGCCATTTTCAAATTTTCATTTTCCCTTTTAATAAAACATTTTCTAAAAAAGAAAGTTTATTAAAAAGTATTTTGTCATATTAACAAAAGTGAGTTTTAAGGATAATCATTTTGATGATCACTAAGTATGATTAAGAAAGGTTAGTGATATGATTATTACCTTGATGATAGTGTTAGTTAAATAATTCGTTTTTATGTTTTACACTAAATGTGTTGTATAGTTTGTTGTGATCAAAACTAAGAAAGATTAGTTAACACTAATAATGTTTTTAGGCATCACTTGCATTGACCGGAACTTTTACTCTCTTCATGGTGGTCTAGGACTTACTGATGCTACTAAAACCTTCAGCATGTGCTTGCTATAGTGGACCACAGAAACTCAGATCCATTAACTCAGACTTCCATCATTGAAGAACTTAGGCCTAAGGAGAACTGAATAATCATTTGTAATATTTTTGTTGTAAGTTATAATGTTATTGAATAAATGATTATCTGATCTTTATAAGTTATTAATTGTTTAGTGCAAGTAAGAAGAAGTTGTTATGCTCACTTACTACTGACATAAACTTAGGCTATTTGTATATCCAAATAGGGGGAGATTGTTGGGTCAGTGTTTACTGACCTTGAAGCAACTCTAGAATTTGAATATAAAATCCCCCTAAGTGTTTCATGTTTAGCAGTAAGGCCAGCCTGCTGAAGGATGACCAGAGGAACAAAGTTCCTACTGAAGACTTTATAGCTGAAGAAAGTTCAGCACTCCCCTTCCAGTGAACTTAGAATACAAAGGAGTCTTCGCTTCAAATACTAGGCGGTCTAGTTGCTGAAGAACAAGGACTGAAGAAGGGCTTTCAGTTCAGTTTGGCTTGACAATACCAAACTGAATGATGTCGATCTCCTTAGGATACTGAAGACTCTTCAGTATTCTGATGGTTTGCATTAGGCGGGAAAAGATAACTTTAAGTCAAAGAAGGTTGCTTGTATACTTAGATGTAAGTACAACCTTTATCTTTTCTAGAATAGTTTAATATGTACTTTGTACTGTTTATCCAGCATGGGCATCAACCGCCCACTCGATAAATCCATGCATTGGTACATGCAAAATGCAAACCCTAATTTACACTGCCTATAAAAGGAGTGTACATTGAGACAAAAAGGTTAACCAATAAAAGAGCTTAAATTCTAGAAAACCTTTCTCTCTCGATACCAACCAGACCATATAGCCAAGATGCATATGAACGTTTAGATTGGAGCTTAGACTTTAACTTTGGTTAGACGTTTAAGTAGAGGAGATCAAACCCCATTGTCATTCAACCACTTTGTTATTCTGCAAACAAAGTGGGTTATAGATTCTTTATTTGATTCTAATAAAAGTCTATACGTTGAAAAGTATATTGGTATTGTTGTTTTAATCTTTCATAGTTCTTATCTATTGTTAAAACAACACACTTGAGTCGAAGTAAGAGTTATTACTTAAGATAATAAGTAATAACGAATTACTAGGGACCAACATGTGAAGTAGGCAACGTTGTGAAGATTGGTTCTATCTTTCGATTAGAACTTGACATCTAGCCTTGTTTCGTTAAATGGTGAAGTGGGTGACATTGTGTAGATTAGTCTTAGCTAAGATTAGGTCTCGACATTTAGCTTAGTATCGAAAAATAATGTAAGCGACGTTGTAAGGTTTTGTCCGCCAAGAAGGGAGCTTGTGGATATAGTGGAAATCTCGAGTAAGGTGTACTCGAGGAGTGGAGTAGGAACGAAGATAGAGCTTCGTTGCCAAACCACTATAAATCTTGATGTCTTCCTATTAAGTTGCTTCTTTCCTTAATTTTTACTTATTCTTACTATCAGGTCATTCACATATATTACTTGTCATTGTTAATGCATTAAAATTGAACCTAATCATTATGCAACTAGCTTTCAAGTAAAAGGTATTTTTGAGACAAACCTAATTGAAAGAAATTTTAATTATGATATAAACCGAAGAGAAACTATTCAACCCCCTTCTAGTTTCTACAGGATCTTCAGCGACCTTTAGTGACCAAATCAAGTTTACGAACTAACATTGATGCTAAAACGTTATAGGTAATGTGATTAATATTATAACTCTCAACGTGTTTGTAAATGTGCCTAATTCGGTATTACTCTACATTCGATTAAAGTACTTAACCTGACCCATTGCCCCCCGTGGTCAAATATTTTAGTTTCACTAAACGAGACTTCAGACCAAACGAGCATCAGACCGCGAATATGAGGATTCATAGCATTAGTCCTAGGACCAAATCACATAAACCAACGGGTTTGATTTATCCTTTTGTTATACAGTAGTAGTTATAAGTCCTACGCACGAGACTTACACTAGTTACACGTATGATATAGAAAAAATTTCAAGATTTGTCCCTGTAGTTTACCCAAAATATCAAGTTTCGTCCATATCTCAAAATAAGTCCAAGAATCGTCCCAATTTTTGAAACTATGATCGAATTTGGTCCCTATTTTGGATGGGGTTAGTTTTCTCCGTTTAGTCTATCTATTAAAGGGGTATTTGTGTCTTTTCTATTTCATTAACTACAATTAAAAAAGTCACAATTTTTTTCCTTTTATTTCTTATCTCTCCCTCTCTCTCACATCTCTCAGCCTCTCTCTGTCTCTCTCTCCCCTGCAACCTACCCTGCTCCTCCATTAAGATCTGAAAAACAAATCTAACACCACCGTCACTTAATTCATCATCCAAAGATTCATATCCCTCGTCACAAATCACTGAATCGTCATCAACTACCAACACAAACAAACATAAACACCAAAGTCACATCTATTTACCCCGATAAAAAATTCCATCATCCATTAACTTCACCACTAAGGCTATGTTTGGCAAGAGCTTTTTTAAACCTTTTTCAAAGCTGTTAGCTTTTTTGTTAAAAAAATAATTTAATAGCTCTGTTTGGTACAATAATTTTTAAGAGTTGTTAGCTTTTTATTTTCACCAAGTAGCTCTTAAATAAAAAGCTGTTTGATACAGCTTTTTAAATTGTCAAGAGCTGTTAAAGCTGTAAATTACTGATACACCCTCCAACCATATTATAATTTATTTAAATATGTCCTTTTAAGTCATTTTACATTTTAATTTTTTATAGTTAACAACTAATATACCAAACACTTCTATTAAAAATAGAGTTTTTTAGTAAACAGCTTACAGCTAATTTTACCAAACATAACCTAAACCTGAAGCAAACACTTTTTAGCGTCAGCTCCTAACCAAACACACTTCATCAGTTTTTATTAAAAACTGAACAACTCATTTCCTGTTGATAAGTTGAAGAACACACTGATTTTTTAATCAGCTCAAACAAACCCTATATCAAATTCCCCTTACTTATATTATGTTATCAAATCCATATCCACAACAAACCATCGCCAGCAACATTTCAGCTCTATTAACTGATTTTTTTTAATCAATTTGTTGAGCGACCCGTGTACACTCAGCCCTAACAATATTTCAATTTCTCATCGACTGTTTTTTTTAATCAGTTCCACCAAGACATCAAACCCCAAATTTTCACTTCACACAACAAACATTCAACAGCTTAGTTTACCCCTTCATTCATTCGTTCAAAAAACAAATCGAAATATATATTTTAAATATTTCCATTTGGATCTTGACGCCCAACTACATATGTATTAATCGAAAATTCCAAAACTATGAAATCAATAAACACTCATTAAAATCGAATCTTCAACTAACAACAATTCATGTGTTGGGATTTCGATTGTAAATTGATGTTTTGATTGTTAATAGGATGGGTTGTTAAAGTTTAAGATGGTTGAAACTGATTAAGAAATCAGTGAATGATGTGGGTTAAGGATCGAATGGAGGTTGGTATACGACAGAAGTGGAGCTTGAAAGTCCCAAAATACAACAATTGTTGAAACTAAGACACGAAAACAATAACACACAATAGATATACTTTTCAAACGAGTAATCCTTTATTAACTATTATCAACAAAGTATTACAAAGTGTTATGAATACACCTGTTGAATAACAACAAGAAATGAACCCTAGAACAAGTAAACTTGATTCGAGACTCAAGTTTACAAGTGAACCAACGAGTCGCTGATGGACAGCTGAGGCCTCAGTGGTTCAAGTGGGAGAAAGAACTTAGATAAAGATTCCAAGCACAAGGGTTAAATCTTAACTTCTTTCTCATCCCCTATTTATAGTGGTACGAGGTTTTATCCTTAGTGGGGGTAGTTGATACGTGTCATCTTCTGAATGGAAGAGTACAACGTATTAAATGCATGTCCAAATCGAGACATGCCTTTAACTACTTTAGGTAAACAGTTCTGCCAATTGTTCACCTTTGTCCCACTAGGTCCTACTAGGCATTGACTTTGAATCTCTTGTTTTGTCCCGCTCAAAACACTTGTAAGATTCTCCCGCCTAAACTATAAGGGGTTGGATAAGCTTTGCTTGATCCAAGTCTCTAGGGTTCTTAAGTGATCTCTGAGTGTTGTCAACTCAGAGATCCTTGAACACCAGTGCATTCCTTTGACATCCCAGCTATCCATAATCGCTGGTGAGTCTGACTTCAGATTGTCTTCGACTTCTCTGACGTTGTCTTTGACTTGAATGATCCTGGTGTGCCAGCTGAGGCTTTGCCTTCCACTGGTCTAGTCTCTGTCGCTGGTCCTCTCAGCGACCTTTCAACACTTAGTCTAATTTAAACAAATCTAGATAGGGCCATAGTTAAAACTTTCATTGGCCCAACAATCTCCCCCTATTTGTTTATAAATTATACTAAGTCTAAAATTATTGTAAGTGAGTACACAGCTTCTTCTTACACATAATTCAACAAACATACCTCAAAGTTTTATTAAACAGAATGAACCTAGTCTATTACAATAGCACCCTAAGGTGAAAACATAAACAAAAATAAATAGGTTCTTCAGCGATCAAGACCTTGATCACAGATTCTCTGGGCTTCGACTTTGTCACTCCTAGAGTTAATGACAAGTTCAATTTCAAAATCGAACTCATCAGCTTCTTTGCAATTTCTAAGGATGCCCTGCTTGAGTCTGATCAGCTGAATGGTTGATGCCAGAGGTAGCTCATTCAAACGCTGAAAAGCATAATCACAGTTACCATTCATAAATACCATACCTGCCTCTGGCTCAGTGTAAACTTGGCCTTCTATGGGTTTGGTGATTTCCTTGGGAAGGACCAAGTTTCTGAGCATCCCATCAACCACTACATCTTCAGTGACCAACCTTTCAGTCAGAGGCCCCATTGGTGTTTTCCTTTTTCTTTGCACCTGAGAAGATGATTGAGGGGAAAGCTGTGGAGGTAGGGGTACCTTCAGCTTCTTTGCAGTATCTCTTACCCAATTGAGTTTTGCTTGAATGTTTTTCATCATTTGGGCAGGACCAGGCCCAGTCTTCTTTTGGGCAAGAGATAGTATTTCCAACCACTTAGAGAGGCTCAGATCTCTGAGTTTGAAGTCGTTGGAGACTTTATAATTCTGCATGTCATTCTCCCTATAAATAGTCATTACCACCTTTTTGTCTTTGTTGGTGAAGCATGTGTACTTGGTGATACGACCTGGTTCAGATCTCTGGTTGACCAGCCTTTGATATTCTGTTAAGAGGTTGTTCCTCTTAACCTCCAGTTCCTTGAGTTTAGCCAGTTGAGCTTTCTTAGCAGAGGGAGAGAGCTTGTCCAGAGCTTCTTTGCTCCTTAGTTCAGCAGCCCTGATATTTGCTAACCTTTGATGTTCAAGGATTTGGGCTTTGGCTTGCTCTGGGGTGAGTGGTGGTTCATCAGCGCTTTTGAATTTGTTGAGCTCAGAGTTTTTGGAGGGTTTGGATCCACCTTCAGCTTGAAGGGAGTGTAGGGTAATTTCAGGTTGCTCAACTGCAATCCCTTTACCTTTATCTTTCACAGAATCAGCAGCAGGTTTGAAGGATCTCAGTGGAGTGGGTGTTGGTATTTCAGGTGTAGGCTTTTTCTTCTGCTGCTCCCCCGTAGATACAACATCATCAGCTTCTTCTTCAGAAGAGGAGGCAGACTTCTCCCCCTCAGGCATAGCCCCAGCAGGTGCTCTGCCTGAACCTGCCTTATTGAAACGAAGGAACTCCTGGTGAACAAATATGCAAATTTCCTTGAGTTCACCTTGGAGAAGTTCCTGAAGAAGAAGTCTTGAGGGTTCAGCAGCCTGAGCTATGGCTGCAACATTTGCCTTTACCGCTGAGGTTAGAGCAGATGGGATGTACGTCTGAAGACTCTGGCTGATTAGGTCAGGTAGTTGTGCCTTCAGAGCGTTGTTCAGTAGTTGCGGAAGCAGTGCGGTCATGGAAGACTCCACTGATGAAGTTAGTGAGGTTTCCAAGTTTGTAGTAAGCTCCTCAGCAGCATGAGTCAGGGTCTGGATCTCAGAGATAAGAGCTTCGTTTGTGACTTTGGGTTTAGTGATGCTGATATCCCCTCTCTTTTCCCATAAAGCCTCAGCAGCCAGTTCCTGTACATCTTTCATTCGTGGGACTTGTGCTGACTTGCGTGAGAGGAGGTATTCCAGGTGTTGCTTAGCCCCCAGCTCCATGACACTTGGCAAGGTGGGAAATGGAACAGGTGCAGGGGAGCTAAGTCTCTGTTCCCATAGCCTTTTGGCAGCTAGTTCTTGAACATTAGGAAGGGAGGGGACAGAGACCGGTGTCAGCTCAATGGAGGACAGGTTGTAGTCATCAGTGCTCATTTCCTCAAAGTCAGAGGTGAAGGGGCCTTCCTCTATAATAAGAACTTCATCATCAGGCAGAGATTCGAAGTCTGAGAGGGCATCAAGATCAATTGTGGCACCTTCAGCGGAATTGTCATCAGCAATCAAGTAATCATCATTGTTAAGTTGTTCCTGATGAAGATTGTGAGCCTGTGATAAGAGTTATTAGTAACCAGTTGTGAAAAATAATGCAGTTATAGATCGCCAGTCGCTGCCCCTAGGAAAGCTGGGTGTGATTATCCAGCCCCCCCTAAGGATTTCTCCTTGGGACTCTTTTAAGTGTGAAATAGGTATGTTAAGGATCGCCATTCGCTGCCCCTAGGATAGCTGGGTGTGATTATCCAGCTCCCCCTGAAGGATTGCTCCTTGGGACTCTTTTAATGTGAAATAAAAGTGTTGAAGGATCGCCATTCGCTGCCCCTAGGATAGCTGGGTGTGATTATCCAGCTCCCCCTGAAGGATTTCTCCTTGGGACTCTTTTATTTGTGAAACATGATATGGGAATGGTCGCCTTTCTCTGCCCCTGGGATAGCTGGGTGTGATTATCCAGCTCCCCCTGAGGGATTACTCCCTGGGACTCTTTTGATTGTGAATTAATATGAGGGTGATGGTCGCCTTTTATCGCTGCCCCTAGAAAGACTGAGGGTGATGATTCAGCCTTTCCAAAAGAATAAATTCTTTGGGACTCTTTTATTAATGATGGGGACCCAGAGTCATTGAGAAGTGCAGAGACTCTGGGTCGGGACTTATATGTGCTCAGGTTGTTGTTTGCCAAGAGCACAGTCCAGAGGTTGAAGGATCATCGGGGTGCGTTAGAAGCACAAGTGAATCATTTCCTAGTGAAGACAGAGTGTACAGAGAGTCCTAAAGGTCTAGGTGCTGACACAGACACGCTAAGAGTTGAGGCAAACTCTAAAATACATCACTCTCTCCTACAGATAATGAGAGTGAATGTATGTGGACCTCTGAGAGGAAAAATAAAGGTCAGACTAATACCTGAGTGATATCAGCGTGGAGAGGGATCTTAGTTGTCTTCGCTGACATGGAGACACTAGACGCTGGTTGTTTGTCAGCAATGTGTTCTTCTACCACATCCGCCAGAGAAGGGGATGGGTTCTTCTTCGTCTTTGTCTTCTTTGAAGGATTAACAGAAGGGGTTTCAGAGGAAAGGGGGATGTCTTTCCTCTTCTTCTTCTTTTCCTTAAGCACCTTGGGCTGAGAAGTAGATTGCACAGAGGTCTTGGACAGAGACTTATCAATCGTGCTTTCAGCATTCACCTCAGGTTGAGGGATCAAGGGCTCATCATCCTCAGCAAGTAATCCAGCAACTTTCATCATATGCCTGGTGAGAGGCACTTCATCTTCAGTTGGAGCTTTCAGTGATGCAGCAGTGATATGATGAGAGGGAAAGGAGTGTAGAGTGTCATCAGTGTATAAGTCACCAAGAATATTTTCTAAGACAAGAGAGAGATATCTGGTGTAGCAGATGGTGGCACCACGAGTCTTCTTTCCTTTGTTTTCCAACTTGGCGATGAGATCGGTGTACAGTATGTGAGCGATTCCAATATCCAATCCCCAGATTAAGCTATAGGCAATGGCCAGTTGGGAGCCATTCAGTTGGTCGTGAGAGCCAGTGTTCCCTCCCAGACATTTGACAATGTACAGCATCAGCGTTCTCCATGTGGGAGAGAAGTAATTGACCTTAATGAGGGATTTGCTTTGGAAGCCAGCAGCAGTGAAAGGTTGTTCATGATCATCATGAGGTTGAAGGGTGGCCAGAGCTTTTCTTACTGTGGCACTGGTGGGTAAAGCTGATATATTGTTGTTGTAAGGTAGTCCAATGGCTGTGGCAAAGGTTGTGAAATCAAAGGTGAGAGGTTGAGGATGGGTGGAAAGGTTGAAGGTGATTTGGGAAGAGGATGGATCGACTTCAGCGCTGTACCAGAACTCTCGAAGGTATTGGGAGTAACAAGTGGAGGGTTCCTTGGTGATAGCTTCGCCAATGGTGGAGTTCTTGAGGAATTGGAACAACGGATGGTAGAGAGGGTTGTTGTGTTCAAGAAGGGCCACACAGTTATTTAAAGCAATCTTGCCATCTGAGATCTCGAAGTCAACGTTTGTGGCGGCTTGTACAACGAAGGTTTGGTTTGGTGAAGAAGACGCCATTGTTGTGAGTTTGAAGGTGGTGAGAGAATGGAGAAGATGAGAAGGTATGTGAGAGAAGATTTTCAAAGTGACAAGAAATAATTTTGGGTCAAGGGTTTTGAAAGGTTTAGCCGTTTTCCAATAAGAGCATTAAATGCAAAGATTAACCTTTTTCAGAAACTTGTGGGTCCCCTTGACCTTTCATGGTATACTTGTCCCCTTGGAAAGCGGGAAAGTTGGTGGCATAAAGAGATAATCATTTGAATTTAATATCTGATTAAAAACATTCCCATTGAAATGTAACTACCTCGTTACATTCAATTCCCTTAAATGCCCAGAGACAGCGGTCATCATCAGATTTATTTGCCAATATTGAGCATTCCCAGCTCAGCGACAAGCCTAGTAAAACTTGGCTCAGCCAGCGGCTTAGTGAAAATGTCAGCGAGCTGGTACTCAGTGGGTATGAAATGTAGCTCAATATCACCTTTTAGAATATGGTCTCTGATAAAGTGATACCTGATGTCAATATGCTTGGTTCTGGAATGAAGTACTGGATTATTGGAGATGGCTATGGCACTGGTATTGTCACAGAATATGGGAACCTGCTCATAATTAATACCATAGTCAGCCAGCTGACTTTTCATCCAGAGAACTTGAGCACAGCAACCAGCGGCCGCAACATATTCAGCCTCAGCTGATGACATAGCCACAGAGTTTTGCTTCTTAGCACTCCAGCATACCAACTTTCCTCCAAGGATTTGACAGCTACCAGAGGTGCTCTTTCTGTCAAGGCAGCACCCTGCGTAATCTGAGTCGGAGTAGGCTTTGAGGTCGAAGCCTGAACCATTTGGGTACCAGAGACCCAATGAGGGAGATCCTTTCAAGTACCTGAAAATTCTTTTGACAGCTACAAGGTGGGATTCCTTGGGGTTAGCTTGGTACCTAGCACAGAGACAAGTGGAGAATTGTATGTCTGGTCTACTTGCTGTGAGATACATCAGTGACCCAATCATGCCTCTATATAAGGTCTCATTAACAGAGACCCCTGAGTCATCAGCTCCCAAGTTGTTGGGAGGAAGCATGGGGCATTTCACTGATGCACAATCAGACAGATCATACTTTTTGAGCAAATCTCTAACGTACTTTTCTTGACAAATAGAAATTCCTTTTGAATTTTGTTTGATTTGAAAACCCAAGAAAAAGGTTAGTTCCCCCATCATGCTCATTTCATATTTTTTGGTCATAAGTTTGGCAAATTGTTTGCTCAAGTTAACATTGGTTGAACCAAAAATTATGTCATCCACATAAATCTGTACTAATATGACGTCACCCTTGGACCTATAGGTGAACAAGGTTTGGTCAATGGTACCTCTGACAAATTTATTTTCAAGAAGGAATTTTGAGAGAGTTTCATACCAGGCTCTGGGCGCTTGTTTCAGCCCATAGAGTGCTTTGTGAAGTCTGCAGACATGATTTGGGTAGTCGCTGTTTTCAAACCCTGGGGGTTGACTGACATATACTTCCTCTGCAAGTTTCCCATTAAGAAAGGCACTCTTCACATCCATCTGATAAACCATGAAACCCATATAAGCTGCAAAGGCTAGGAAGATTCTGATGGCTTCCAACCTGGCCACTGGTGCGAAGGTTTCATCATAATCAATTCCTTCAGATTGGTTATATCCCAGCACCACGAGCCTAGCCTTGTTTTTTACAATCATACCAGCTTCATCCCTTTTATTTCTGTAGACCCATTTTGTTCCAACCACTTGCTTATCAGCTGGAGCTTTAACCAGAGTCCACACCTTGTTTCTCTTGATCTGATTGAGTTCATCTTGCATGGCAACAACCCAGCCTTCATCAAGCAGAGCAGCAGCCACGTTCTTAGGTTCATACTCAGAGAGAAAATTTGCAAACAGGCATTCATTTGCAGAGGCGGTTTCCAGAGATTTTAATTTTCCTCTGGTGGTGACTCCCTCAGAGGGTTCTCCAAGAATATTAACTAGAAGAATATCTTGGTTCCTACTCCATTTGGATTGTGGAGCAGGAGTCTCTGTGGGATCAGGAGTCACTTCAAGTTCAGGGAGTGATGGAGGTTCATCACATGTAATCTCTTCGTCCATGATCTCTTCATCTGATTGAATATCCAAGGTGACAGGATCAGCATTTTCTTCAGAGATTTGAGTAAGAGATTCAACACCAACAGTTTCAGGAGTGATGTCAGAGATGGAGTGAGGATCAAAAGCTTGAACATATGGGAGATCCTTGTGACGACTTTGAGATGATTCCTTGGGATTTGAGAAATCATCTTTGGGATAAGATTTAACTTCGTTGAAGTCAATGTCACAATCCTCTGAGTTGGTGTGTGTTATGACAGCGTCAGCTTCATTAAAGGTGACATGAATGGACTCTTCTAGTTCTTGCCTGCGAATGTTGAATACTCTGAAAGATCTGGAGGTGGGAGAGTATCCAAGGAAGAATCCATCATCTGATTTTTCATCAAATTTACCCAGGTGATCTTTGTAATTGTGAATGAAAACAGGGCAACCAAAGACATGGAAGTAGCTTACATCAGGGGCTCTCTTCCTATATACTTCATAAGCGGTCTTGCCATGTCTCTTCACAATAATGGATCTGTTTTGTGTGTAGCATGCTGTGTACACAGCCTCTCCCCAGAATTGTTTAGGAAGTCTAGATTCGCTGAGCATCGTTCTGGCAGCTTCAATGAGTGTTCTGTTTCTTCTTTCAGCGACACCGTTTTGTTCAGGGGTTCCTGGGTTTGAGAAGTTCTGTGATATACCCTTTTCATCACAAAAGGCTTCCATGGCATGGTTTTTGAATTCTGTGCCATTGTCGCTTCTGATAGCCTTTACCCTGCAGTCATTGAGGTTTTCTATTTCTCTGATGAAGGACATGATTCTTTCAGCAGCATCACTCTTTCTCTTAAGAAAGAATACCCATGTGTATCTGGAGAATTCATCTACAATGACCAAGGTATATTTGTTGTGATTGAGGGATTGAGGTTTAACTGGTCTAAACAAGTCCATGTGAAGAAGATGAAGGCACTTGTTAATGGAGAATGATTGTTTTGTTTTGAATGAAGCCCTGTGATGCTTCCCTTTCTCGCAGGCTGAGCAGGGTCTGTCCTTGCTGAAGGTCAGAGAGGGAAGTCCAGCTACCAAGTCATTCTTTGCCAGTTTGTTGATGTTTTTGAAGTTGAGATGGGAGAGTCTCTTATGCCAGAGCCAATTTTCGCTATCAGATGCTTTGGCAAAGAGACAGGTGTTCTCTCCTTCAGGGGATGACGTCATGTCAATGACATAGACATCCCTTCTTCTGGGTGCAATTAGAACGACATCATCGTCCTGATTGAAGATAGTTCCTTGGGTCTTTGTGAACAGAACCTTAAACCCAGCATCGCAGAGTTGACTGATGCTAATAAGGTTGTGCTTCAAACCATTTACATAGGCGACCCTTGTGAAGGTAATTCCATTGCAATCCACTGAGCCATATCCTTCAGTGGCCCCTGAGGAGTCATCCCCAAAGACTACTTTTGGACCAGGCTCCTTCTTATATCTATGCAGATATTGTTTAATTCCTGTCATGTGTCTAGAGCACCCGCTATCCAAATACCAAACAGATTTCTTTAGGTATGCCTGCATAGATATAACAAACCAGATTAGTTTCTATGATGAACCCACTTTCCAGTGGGTCCATGCTGTCGCTGACTGGCGACATTGGGTCTTCTGGGCCTTTCTCCCCCTCTTTGGTTGCAATCCCTGGTTTCATGTCGCATGCTGCCACAGATGTCACAACCAGGGTAATGTTCACACTCATCAGAGTGGTGGTCATAAAAGCCACAATATTTGCAGGGAGGATTAGGCCTGTATCCCTGAGAACTTTCTCTGGATTTTGGTTGCTCAGGTCTTCTAGAGGGCCTGTGAGGGGTCTTAGATCTAAGCTGTGTTCGAGTTCTCTGAACAGCGATGATCTCCTCATGCTCTCTAGAAGAGTGTTCAGTGGACTCACATGTGATACACTTGGGTCTCTTGGAACAATCATCTGAGGAATGATTTTTGAACCCACAGTGTTTGCAAGGCCTGAATAGCGTTCTCCCCTTAGAGCTGCTGGAGCTTTCACCAAGGGAGTTAACAGAAGGACTGTTATCCTTGGGGTTGATTTTTTCTTTCAACCCTTTTACCTCTTCCATCAGGGTGAGGAGAAGTTTCTTGGTGGGAGATAACTCTTCGGGGGAAGAAGTGGGTATGTCAGTGTTTTTGGCCACATAAACCTTCTTGTGTGCTTTATCAGCAACTTTAGAAGTGAGGTTCCCAGAGGTTTTGAGAACAGGTTTTGGGCCAAGCAAGGAATCTGATGGGTTAGCACCAGCAAGCTTGGGAGTAGCTGATGCGTCAGATTCTTTGTCAGAGTCCTTCTCAACCACAGAGGTGGAGTGAGGAGAAGTGACTTCTGATGGGACAAATTTAACACTGGGCACAGGAATGTGGTTTTTGAACCTACCCTTACCCCCTATGGCTTGAACCACATCTCCTGGAATGGTTTCAGCAACTATTTCTTCCACAGTGGACTGGCCAAGGTTCCATTTTTTAATGGTTTTTCTCAAATCAGCATTTTCATCAGTCAAAGATTCATTTTCAATGGACAACTTGCTGACCTCATTTTGAAGTTGATTAGCCATGTTCACAAAAGGTTTAAGATTAGCTAGTTCAGATTGACAAAGATTCAGTTCTGTTTTAAGATTTAGAAACTTATTTAACAGATTTTTTCTTTGTTCTTCAACAAAATGGAGGTCAACAAAGGTATAGTCACTGACATGGTCTCTGTCAGGACCTTCAGGCATAGAAAGTAATCTTTGTACCTTTTTCATGGTGATGTCCACCCATTGGCCTGATCTAGCCTCACTTTTACCGACAGCTGGTTCTTCATCAGCAATAGCCATGAAGGCTCTGACGGTAGTGGTTCCTTCATCCTCAGAGGTGAGGGGTTCATCATCCCAGTCAAAAGAAGCAGCTATCAGACCTTTTTCAGTCTTTTTGTTATCTTTCTTCTTGGCTGCATCATCAGCTTTCTGGTTGAGTTTAATCAGCTCAGCTTTCAAGGCCTTGTATTTTACCTTGTAGTCCTTTTTTACCCTCAGAGTCACTGAGAGAGGATTGCTTGAAAGGTGAGGAAGAGAACTTCTTTTTGCTGTTGGTTTTGCTGGATGATGGAAAGCTGGGAGAAGATGTCTTGTTTGACCAGCAGTCCTTTTGGAAATGACCAGTCTTTCCACAAGTGTAACATGACACTTTGGATTTGTCAATCTTGGCAGCACCAACTCTACCAGATCTTTTGTAGTATCTCTTCTGGTCAGCTAAGAGGGCTCTGTCATGGAATTCAGCATGTAATTCATCAAGGAATTCTTGACTACTTCTTGTGTCTTCTTCCACGTCAGAGTCACTATCCTGAAAAGAGTGGTTAGCAACAAGAGCTTTTGACCCAGATATAGGAGAAGTAAACCTATCAGTCTCTGATTTGTAAATAGAGTCAATCAGTCCTTCTTCATAATTGTATCTACCAAATAGTTGAGCAAGAGTATCATTCTTTATGGCATTATTTGCTCTCAGGGTTTGGTTAAGGCTAAGCCATTTCCTAGGCAGACTATTGACAAATGTGGCATTAACCTCAGCCTTGGGTAGAACAACACCATTGTTACCTAAATCATTCAGCAAGATCTTAAGTCTAGTGTAAGTTTGAGAAACAGTCTCAGTTTCTAGGGCTTTAAAAGTGTTAAACTTAAGTCTTAATGCTTGGATTTTGGTCTCTTTGGTCTCTTCTGGTCCTTCATACCCTAGAACCAACTCAGTCCACATTTCTTGTGCGGTATTGCATTTGATAATGGACTTCATGATGTTCTTGGGTAGGCAAGAGACTATGATACTCTTAAGTCTCTTGTCCTGGTTGGCCAAACGTCTATCAGCTGGAGACCATTGCTTAACAGGTTTCTTAATGGGTCTTTCTGGTGTAGAGGTAATAGCCAGTGGTACGTAAGGACCATTTTCTAAGATTTCAAACAAGAAGGATTCTAAGCCATCTAAGTATATAAGAAATTCACTTTTCCAACTTGAGAAATCTTCTTCATCAAACGCTGGCACATTAGACACATGTGACCCTCCACGATTATCAAGAAGCTGTGGAAGATCATCCTCATTCACACCAGTGCTTACAACAGGTGTAGGCATGGTAGTGGATGTGGTGGCTGGCGCGTTTGTGGAAGTATTTGCTTGGTTTGATTGACCAAATGGTGGTGGGATGGGTGGCATAGTTTCAGTCATATTTGGATCTTGATTTTAAAAACAAGAACGGTTTTTAGAAAAGTTTTATAAATCAAACCGCTCTGATACCAATTGAAAGTCCCAAAATACAACAATTGTTGAAACTAAGACACGAAAACAATAACACACAATAGATATACTTTTCAAACGAGTAATCCTTTATTAACTATTATCAACAAAGTATTACAAAGTGTTATGAATACACCTGTTGAATAACAACAAGAAATGAACCCTAGAACAAGTAAACTTGATTCGAGACTCAAGTTTACAAGTGAACCAACGAGTCGCTGATGGACAGCTGAGGCCTCAGTGGTTCAAGTGGGAGAAAGAACTTAGATAAAGATTCCAAGCACAAGGGTTAAATCTTAACTTCTTTCTCATCCCCTATTTATAGTGGTACGAGGTTGTATCCTTAGTGGGGGTAGTTGATACGTGTCATCTTCTGAATGGAAGAGTACAACGTATTAAATGCATGTCCAAATCGAGACATGCCTTTAACTACTTTAGGTAAACAGTTCTGCCAACTGTTCACCTTTGTCCCACTAGGTCCTACTAGGCATTGACTTTGAATCTCTTGTTTTGTCCCGCTCAAAACACTTGTAAGATTCTCCCGCCTAAACTATAAGGGGTTGGATAAGCTTTGCTTGATCCAAGTCTCTAGGGTTCTTAAGTGATCTCTGAGTGTTGTCAACTCAGAGATCCTTGAACACCAGTGCATTCCTTTGACATCCCAGCTATCCATAATCGCTGGTGAGTCTGACTTCAGATTGTCTTCGACTTCTCTGACGTTGTCTTTGACTTGAATGATCCTGGTGTGCCAGCTGAGGCTTTGCCTTCCACTGGTCTAGTCTCTGTCGCTGGTCCTCTCAGCGACCTTTCAACACTTAGTCTAATTTAAACAAATCTAGATAGGGCCATAGTTAAAACTTTCATTGGCCCAACAGAGCTGCATTTGGAGAAGATGTTGAAGAGAAAAAAAGAAGATGGGAATTTTGTTGGGGTAATGCGTCGAGTAGTTGAAGAAGAAAGGGTTGGATTTTGATTTGTTAAAGAGAGAAAGAAATTAGTTTGCTGTGAGAGTGTGGATAAAGTCGATTTCGATTTCCAGATCTTGATTTGTTTTTTTTTTTGAGATAAAGGAGAATGTGGATAAAGTAGATTTTTTTTAGAGATGAAGCAGATCTTAGATTCAGATCTTGAGTATATGTGTGTGATCGTGTGTGTGGAAAAAGGGTAGCAGTTCGTATTAAATCATAAGAAATAAGTAAAAGTCTAAAATACCCCGCCCCTCATCGCACTTAAAGAGAAAATTAACCCCATCTATAATAGGGACCAAATTCGATCATAATTTTAAAAACATAGACGATTTTTATACTTATTTTAAGATATATTCGATTTATAAAACAAAACTCAAGAAATGATTTATTCAGCCAACCTCCCCTTTATTTTTATTAAACTGCGTTAGGCTATCATTTCAAATGTGATACCTAGCTTTTTGATCATACATACAAAGCAAAAAGAAAAAAAGAAACAAGTGTATCAATGATCTTACAACCCAAGATCAATATACACGTACAAGAATCAAAACCAGAGATCAAGTATTCAACAATGGCGGAGAGAACTATGTGAGAGATGATAAGCTAACAGAATGAATGAATACGCAACAAGAAAGCGGTGAATAAATAGTCCAAGACTAGGGTTGACTCAAGTTTCTTCAACTTGACACATTTAGCCCTTATTCCTTTTGCAACCTCTCAAACTAAGACACAAATATAGAAACAAAAATATATAAAAGAAAATATTTACCTTACTTACCCTTCAACTATTGGAACCTTGTCAACTTACTTTTTAATACCCCCTCTTAAGTTGACTTGTGATAGAGATCAACAAGCTTCAACATATCACAAAAAGAATTGTGATCTTTGATAGACAACCCTTTGGTAAATAAGTCTGCAACATTATCTTCAGGTTTGATCTTAATAGTTTTGATCAAACCTGCAGACACCTTTTCTCTTAAGAAATATAAGTCAATTTCAAAATGTTTAGTTCTCTCATGAAATACATGATTGGTTGCAATTTGAATTGCAGAACTACTATCACAACTGATAGGCACAGGTAAGACCACTTTCACCTTGAGATCATTCATAATCTTAAGTATCCACATGATTTTACAAGTAACACTATTCATAGATCTATATTCAGCTTCAGCTGAAGATTTAGCTATAACATATTGTTTCTTACTTTTCCAGGATACAAGATTATCACCCAGATATACAGTATATCCAGTAATAGATTTTCTAGTAATCTTACACCTAGCCCAATCTGAATCAACAAAAGCATTAAGATTCAGATTGTTATGTTTTTCAAAAGATATACCAGTTCCAGGAGACCCTTTAAGGTATCTAAGCACATGAAAAGCCAGTTTCATATGAGATTTATAAGGAGCATGCATAAACTGACTTAAACAGTGAACAACATAAGCAATATCAGGTCTGGTTAAGGTCAGATATATTAATTTGCCAACAAACTTTTGATAACAAGTTTTATTATCAAGCATAGTATCAACCTCATCTTCAACAAGTTTTTTCTTTTTCTTAGTAGGATCTGGTATAGGAGCTTTAGCTGGCTTACAAGCCAACATTCCATACTCAGATAGTAATTCAAGACAGTATTTTCTTTGATTAAGACATAATCCTGAGTTAGTATCAAGTACTTCAATACCTAAGAAATATTTGAGTTTTCCAAGGTCTTTAATTTTAAATTTAGAACTCAAATATTCTTTAAAGTCGTTGATAATACTTTCATTGTTCCCTGTTATAATAATATCATCAACATAAACAAGCAGGGAAACAAAAGACTCATTCTCAGTCTTAGTAAACAAAGAAACATCACTTTTACTTTGACAAAAACCATTTTCAGTTAACACACTTGTTAACTTTTCATTCCATTTCCTAGGTGCCTGTTTTAACCCATATAAATACTTGGTTAGCTTGCACACCTTGTTTGAGTTAGAGCCATATCCTTCAGGAAGATTCATATAAATTTCTTCATCTAAATCTCTATACAGAAAGGCATTATTCACATCTAACTAATAAACAGGCCAATTATTGTGCACAGCAACAGAAAGAAGACACCTAACTGTCACAATTTTCACAACTGGTGAAAAAGTTTCTTCATAGTCTATACCCTCTTTATGACTAAATCCTTTTGCCACAACTCTGGCTTTAAACCTCTCAACATCACCACTAGATTTATATTTCACCTTCCATAACCATTTACATGCAACAGGTTTTCTACCTTGAGGTAGATCAACTATAACCCATGTATTATTTCTATTAAGTGCCTCCATCTCCTCATTCATTGCCTCAACCCACCTAGGGTCTTTGGCAGCCTCATTATAGGATTTAGGTTCATGTATTTTATTCAAGTTATTAGTGAACACAAAATTATGCATAGACAAGTTGTTATAGTTCATCACAGTATTAATATCATATTTAACTCTTTTATCAAGCACATAATCACTAAGTTTAGTAGGAAGTTTATGTGGTCTACTAGACCTTCTTAGCTCAGTCTTCTCTAGACTATTTTTAAAAAGTTGATTAAATTCTATAAAAACCTCACCCTCAGACTCATAATTTTCATCATTAAGGGCAACATTATGATCTAAATCATTAGCCTCATTACTTCCTAAGTCATACTGGTTTCCAAGACTATGATCTTTATTAGTCATAGACTCTGACCCCTGAGTATGACTGGTAACAATGATAGAAGTATCAGTAGATACTTTATCAGCTAAGACAGACCTTTTTGAAATGCTACCTCTATCTCTTAAACTTTCATCTCTCATATCATCATAGGGATCATCAGATTTGTTTACTACTAAGTCAAAAATATTTAAACTATTTATACCCTGATCTTCAAAGATCAAATCACTCTTACAAACATCATTTTTGAATGAAAAGAGTGTTTCATAAAACTTGACATCTCTTGAGAAAAACACATTTTTTGACTCAAGACCAAACAGTTTATAACCTTTTTTAGTAAAAGAATACCCAATGAACACATACTTTTCAGACCTAGCAGCAAACTTATCCACATTATTAAGCACGGTACTAAAACAAAGACAACCAAAACTTTTTAAATGAGAGATGTTAGGTTCAACTTTATAAATTATTTCATAAGGACTTTTTATAGAGAGAACTGAGCTAGGAATCCTATTAATCAGATAAACAGCAGTAAGAATAGATTCAGGCCACATGTTCAAAGGTAATCCCCCCTGAAACATGAGGGCTCTAGCAACATTAAGCAAGTGTCTATGCTTACGTTCAGCTATACCATTCTGCTGTGGAGTATACACACAAGTAGTTTGATGAATAATCCCATTATCCTTAATGAAGTCTTCAAATTTATGATTAATAAACTCTATTCCATTATCACTTCTAAAAACTTTGATAGATATATCAAACTGATTTTTGATTAGATTATGAAATTCAACAAGTTTACAAAAAACCTCATCTTTGCCTTTAAGCATGTATAACCACACAGCCCTAGTATAGTCATCTACAATAGTAAGAAAGAATCTAAATCCATCTTTACTTTTGACTCTATAAGGACCCCAAAAATCCAGATGAACAATGTCACCCAAAGCTTTGGTCTTATGGTCACTTATAGGAAAAAGGATCTCTAGTTTGCTTAGCCATGTGACACACATCACAAGGCTGAATATTACTAGTAGAATCAAGATGAATTTTATCCTTAAGGATAGCTAAGACTTGGTCAGAGGGATGACCAAGTCTGTTATGCCACACACACTTAGACAAATTACACTTAGTGATAACACTATTAGTAAACTTCCTACCTGAATCAAACAATGTCCATTATTTTCACTACCAGTCCCCAAGAGGAACTTTTGAAGAGAATCCTGGACAAAACATCTAGACTCAGTAAAGGACACAACAAACTTATTATCTTTAGCCAGCTTGTGTACATATATAAGACTGACCTTATAACCTGGAACAACCAACACATATTTTAATGTAATTTTATCTGAAAGTTTAAAATTTCCTACATGCTTAACATGTTCAATAGTCCCATTAGGATGTGAAACTGATATATTCATATTTGACACATCAATAATATCAAACAAATGTTCAGTAGAAAAAGTCATATGTTGTGATGCTCCAGAATCAAAGATCCAGCCAATATAAGTACTATAAGTACTTATATTAGTATTATAGTTAAAAAATTGACAAGTAACAAAACTTATAACATGATTAGAACCAAATCTTATACCTGCAGCACAAGACTGCACTTCACCAATATCAGGCTTTGAGTTGATCAAAGCCATGAGTCTATTAATTTGATCAGCAGTAAAGGGAAGAGATTTCCCAGATCCCTGATCAACACCATTAACCTGAGAGCTAGTGACATTATTAGAACCATTAGATCCTCCAGTATTTCTTTTCTTGAAACCTGGAGGATACCCATTAAGCTCAAAACATCTATCAACAGTATGGCCATTCATATTACAATGAGTACAAACAAACTTATTGTTGTTCTTATTAGGACCTCTGTTTTTACCATTTTGACTGTTTTGAGTATTTCTATTACCAGTCCAATTATTAGGTTTAGCAACAAAAGCAGTAGTAGTACTCCTATCACTAACAACATGAACCAAATTATTCTTATGGGACTCAACCCTAGAAAGAGTAGCAAAAGCAGATTTAACATCAGGTAAGGGGTCAGCAGTTAACAATTGGTTCCTAACAACACTGAAAGTGTCATCAAGACCCATAAGAAACTACATAAGCCTTATAAGAGCATTGTGGCTCTTCATTTGAGGGGCACCATCACAATTACAAGAAGGAAGATTGACAAGGGAGTCAAACTGCCTCCATAAACTGTTGTAATTATGATAATACTCAAACAAAGAAGACCCAGATTGAGTGAGAGAGCAAATTTTATAATGCAAATTATAGATAACAGATCCATCAATTTTATCATAAGTTTATTTAAACTCATCCCACGCATCTTTAGCATTTTTTGAAAAAATTTGTCCTTGATATAACTCAAAAGAGATACATCCAAGAATCCAAGATAAAACCACAACATTACATCTATCCCATTGATCAGATAACACAACATCATCATTATTTTTCTCACAAGTACCATCAATAAAACCCAGTTTGTTCTTAGTATGTAAAGCAAGTTTAAATGCAGCAGCCCAAACTTTATAGTTTTCTGGTCCAGTAAGTTTAACACTCACAATGGGCTGCCCATTAGTATCAGTAGGGTGTAAGTATAAAGGGTCATTCGTGTGAATGACAGTTTCACTTTCTGTTTCAGTATCACTAACATGATTATCATCCTGATCACCTTTCTTGGGATCAGACATGATAACACCACTAAGAAATCACACAAGAACAAAAAAACAAAAAACCATCTTATATCTCCTCTACACACAGCTACCAAGAAGCACACAAAAAACTGAATCAATCCACCAAGACTACCTAATCCCTTCGACACCTAAATCACCCTCTAAACAGAAACAAGAAGACAAAAACTAAAGAGAGAGCAAGAGGGGTGTTACAAAACGCGCAGCTACCAGCAAAAAATAGCCAAGATCCAACGAGATCAAGAAGATCTCACCACAAAACAATAAGCACAGCGGATACCAACCTGAAAGAGTTAGTTATAACAAATAACCAACAAAAATAACAAAACCCCCAAAAATTGAATGAAACCCTAATTTCTGAAATTTAGGGTTTCTTCAATTAACCTTACCAGAGATGAAATTAAGCTCAAATAACCAATAAAGAACCCAATTAAACACCACAGAACACCAAGAATCAGAAAACCCCCAAATTTTAAAACCCTAAAATATTTTAATTGATCAAAACTTGTAATTAACCACAATCAACACAAGATTAATCAAGATCTTTAGTAAAAACGGTTTTAAAATCAGATATCAAAAACCAATGGCTCTGATACCATATTCGATTTATAAAACAAAACTCAAGAAATGATTTATTCAGCCAACCTCCCCTTTATTTTTATTAAACTGCGTTAGGCTATCACTTCAAATGTGATACATAGCTTTTTGATCATACATACAAAGCAGAAAGAAAGAAAGAAACAAGTGTATCAATGATCTTACAACCCAAGATCAATATACATGTACAAGAATCAAAACCAGAGATCAAGTATTCAACAATGGCGGAGAGAACTATGTGAGAGATGATAAGCTAACAGAATGAATGAATACGCAACAAGAAAGCGGTGAATAAATAGTCCAAGACTAGGGTTGACTCAAGTTTCTTCAACTTGACACATTTAGCCCTTATTCCTTTTGCAACCTGTCAAACTAAGACACAAATATAAAAACAAAAATATATAAAAGAAAATATTTACCTTATTTACCCTTCAACTATTGGAACCTTGTCAACTTACTTGTTAGATAAACCACATAGATGAATCTTAAAAAAATTTCATTGATATATAACTTGGTGATTGGATTTCAAATGTCATGCCCTTCTAAAAAAGTCGTAATATTGTTTCTTCAATTTTTTTTTTCACAACACATATATTTATTATACAAATATAAAAGATGATTCTTTTTAGGAGATAAAAGCAGATATTTCTGGAAGAGGAGGGGGGGGGGGGGGGGGGAAGGCGCTGCATAAACCAAAAAAACAAAAAGGTGTCGACGAGCCCACAATAATAAAATATCCCACTGATTCGTACTTTCATTCCCATACATCGCACCCCAGCATATGAACCCAATAACCAAACCGCTCAACGCCCACAAATAAACCTCAACCATCACAGTCACAAATAACCCAAATCCAACGACCAGAATCCCACCTTCACCATCCTTTACCTCACCGCCAGTCACTCTATCTCCTCCACCAATACAAACTAATTAAAAAAAATATCTCATTCTTATCCAATCCCTTCCCTTTTAATCTATATATATAAATATCATGAATATAACTCTCACTCAAACTAAAAAAAAAAATGATGATGATAAGGTCAGTAGGGTTAGTTAAACCTGCAATGATATGTTGTACATCACGTAGTAGTAGTGGTAATGAAGCGTATATACCGAAACTGGAACCGTTTAGTCGAAGTAAGATTGATCGGATGGTTAGAGATCCGCCCTTGATTCAGAAATCTGAAAATGATTTAGCAGGTTCATTATTTATTATTTAGTTATTATTGTTTTCTAAAAATAGAAAGTAAAGTTTGTATCTGAGGTTTGTTTGTAAGTAACAGATTATTGTTCCACGTTGGAAGGAGATAGATCTTACAGCTGTTGGAGAGCTTATTTTGAGCTTAAGGATCTCGAGGTACCAATAACAATATTCTTTTTTTAGCTTATTTATTACTAACCGTCTCAAAATTAAATTATATTTATTACTGTATTATTTTTATTACTAACCTTTTTACATTTTTAAAAAAATAGTCTTTCTTTGTGGGTCCTACTATTAGGACACTAATTTTACTAATTAGACACTTTTTACTAATATTAACTCTAGAAGTCAACTAATGTACGTAGTAAAAACACACTTTTGTGCAATTTTAGACGTTACACCTTCTAAAATTGGTACAACCCCTACCCTGAAATAAAGTACAGTATAATTTTTGTTTTTAATTTATAAAACTGCAAAACGAAATTATTATGTTTGGCGCAAGGGTGGGTTATCGGCACTTATTGAGGCTTGGGTTTTTAAAATAAGTCGGCTTATAAATTAAGTGTCGTTTGTCATGCGCGCTTATGAAGTAACTTATACTTCATAAGTCTCAATAAGCCACAATCCCAGAAAAGAGGCTAAAAAACTTTAGCCCGGGCTTATAAACTCTTTACATATACCCAAAAGCTATATACCAAAAACTTATTTAATTATGTTCTTTTTAGTAAATAAGAAGCCCTAGCTCAACGCATTTGCCAACAAGTTTACAAAAATACAAATTTCAATTTCAACTTATATTACTTATAATATAAGCCCTGGCCCAGCTCGTTTCGCCAAACATACCCATTGTCTAGTTAATAAGGTGGGTAAAATTGCGAAAATAAGTAGCGAACATGAAGTATAACAAAGTTCATAAACATTGTTCTGTCAATGGGTAGCAATAAAAATCCCTTTCTAAAATGGTTGCCTTCCCCGGCTAAACAGGAAAACACCAATCATTTACAGTTACACGGTTAATGAAGCGAAGTATCTAGTCTTAGTCGTTTATTAAAGCTTATGCGCTATTGAAATAGTTGTTTTAAGTTAATATGGAGGTGCAAACTAAGCTCTTTTAAGAAGTTGATGTGGTGGTGCTTATCCAAAAGAGCTTATCAAGTTGATAAGCTAATATGTATAAACTACAAAGCTGTTTTAGATAGGCTTGGTAATTGTTTTATGTTTAAATATGAACAGAAAGAAGCTCCAAAGGAGGAGGTAGAGAGGATGATAATAGAATCCGGAGGTGTGAAATCATTGATTGGATGTTTACACGGAATAACCGAAATTCACAAAGCAAAAAAGCAGTCAGAAAATGAGAACGGATCAGAAGCAAGTCATTTGAATTCGATGGAGAATGTGACCACAGATGGAGGTAGAAGGAGAGAGTGTCCGGTGCCAGATGGATTACCCAAGAGCCGAGAAGAGATGGAGGAAGAAGAGAATGGGAAAATGCCGGATTCGCCATTTACTAGATTGCTTCGTTCCAAAGGGAAGTTCCCTGCTTGGTACTCCCCTGCTCCTGATCATGAAACCGATTAGTTTTTGTAATGTCGATTAGTTAGTATCGTTCTTGGTGATGTGTTTTAGTTTACACTTGTATGTATATATATATGTCGCGAGTTTTGTCAAATATTATGCCTCTGTTCTTACTTTAATGATATGATAGTGTTTGGTTATTTGTTTTGGTCTTGTTATGCAAGTTTTTTCTTTGTATATATGGTTGAATTAGGTCAGACAAACAGACCGTATTGCGGTCTCGTTGTTGACCCACCCTTTTTATCATATCCGGTCGGGTCTGGTTTGACGTAGAACCCGCCAATATGTTTTGTTGGCGGGGTGACGAACTGAACCGCTTTTTATCATATTCGTTTTATCATATTCAGTCTGGTTCGGTTCTGCACAAAACTGGCCAATATGCTTTGTTTTCCGGACTGATGAACCGAACAGATGGTCCTCGGTCCGGTGTTTTACGCGAAATCAAAGTTACCTTACTGTCTGGTCCAGTTGAAGAAAACACTGATAAAAATTGAATACAAATCTCACTTGCCACATATTCATAGAATTTACAAGGGAAAGGATTATGCAGCAAAACTTCTACATTTCAAGAAATCTTGAACTTAAATATGTCAACATGGCGGCAATCGGAAACTGTTCATTTATCCGCCATTCGTGGCTTCCAAGTATTATAATCGTCCCGATACTCAAACAGAAGCCTTTCACCTTGCCCAAACGTTCACACTTAAATGCTGAGTCAGTCGTTTTTCTTCTGGCACAAGGCTGTCATTTTTATGTACTGGTTGAAGCTTAAGCTCTTCTTTGGTTAAGTTGATCTTCGTACTAGTACTAACTCTGCGCTTCGGTTAGCAACCCCTTTATTCAGTCGGCTAATTATTACTTCTGCTTTTCTCAGCTTAGAACAGATCTCATCATTTCCAGCCTTTAACACCTTGTTTTCCTCCTGTATAAGAAGCACTATCATCCTTTAGCGGGCGTTTTTTGAGTTTTTCTATCTAATAAGGAAAGAATGCTAGAAAACTGACCCTTATTATCTCAAGATGATGAATTTGTTGTTCGAGAATTTGTTGTCCTGGCAACTTCTTGATTTCGTCTTCGAGCTGGATCACTTTCATCTTGTAATTAGCAATCTCAACCTACGACCAATAATAAATCATTAACAAAATATCCAAATTCTAACATTAAAGTGGTCACCGGAACTGTAATCAGTTTTAAAACCTTGAATGCTTCGTTTGCTGTTGTAAGTGACTGTTCTTGCAGACGTATCTTTTGAAGCTCTTGTTCTAGCTTCTCCCTCTGCAAACGTTGGCTTTCAGCTTCTCCTTGGACCATCTCAAGCTTATAGATTCAACAAAAGAGAGACTAGTACTTGAGAAGTTACATTTAAAAAAATGGCGATTTTTTTTGCTAAAATACCAACAACAAAAAGATAGAAACTTAGCCAAGTTACCTGGCTTTCCAAATCGTCCACGGTACATTCCAGCCCTTCAATCGACTTCTGATTAAGTTTCAATTTCTCTTCAGCATAATGTTGGCTAGTTTCATATTCGTTCAGGGTAGATTCTAGCCCTTCCACGGACTTCTCATAAAGTTTTAACTTCTCTTCAGCATAAAAGTTAATGGAGTCACGCACCTAATATTTTTGCAATATGCACAAAATGTTAATGAACTGCTACAACCATGCATGAGCATCAACTGTTTTCTTTACTAATTGACTGTAAAACCGGATTAAGGTTGGTACATTATTATGGATTATCATCGGTACATTATTATGTGTATTATCATCGTCAAGAAAATTGAATGAAAGTAATAGGCAAGGTTGCTTATCACTGAAGACTGAACATTTTTTATTTGTTATCGAGTATAATTAAGAAGTTTTTGAAAAGTTAAAGAAGGAATCATAGGCAAGGTTGCTTATCACCGGAACTGTAATCAGTTTTAAAACCTTGAATGTTTCGTTTTCTGTTGTAAGTGACTGTTCTTGCAGACGTATCTTTTGAAGCTCTTGTTCTAGCTCCTCCCTCCGCAAACGTTGGCTTTCAGCTTCTCCTTTGGCCATGTCAACCTTATATAAAACAAAAGAGAATACAACGCTTTATGAAGTTGAATTATAAAAGATAGGGACTTTTATGCAAAATTGCAGAAAGTTTGCCACGTTACCTCGTTTTCCAGTTCATTCACGGTACATTCTAGCCCTTCCACTGACTTCTGATAAAGTTTCAATTTCTCTTCAGCGTGATGCTTGTTAGTTTCAAACTCATTTATGGTACATTCTAGCCCTTCTATCGACTTCTCATAAAGTCTCAACTTCTCTTCAGCATAATGTTTACTAGTTTCACACGCCAGCTGTTTTTGCAATATACACAAAATAAAGAAATGTTACTAGGCCCGTGCATAAGCATCAAGTACAACTTACTGGATCAAATCATAAGGCGATGTTGCGTATCACTGAACAATTCTTCGATTTAATTGATTTGTTATCAAGTATAGTTACGAAGTTTTTGTGAAGTAGAAGTAATAATACCTGGTTTGCTTGATTAGCCATTGCCATATTTCGTTCACAAGTAACACTTTTCAAGTCTCGTTCCAAAGATTCTATCAAAGTGGTCTTTTCGTCAAGAGAAGTTTTGAATCCAATAATTTCAGTTTCCAAACTCTCCATTGCCTTCTTTGTCTCCGCCAACTGCACTCCGGTCAACACTTTTGTTCTTAAGGCATCTTCAATATTTTCTGTCAGCAAATGAATCTCAGAGGAAAGTGATTCTGTAGACTGATGCTGTCTGAATAGATCTGCCTCAAGAGTCGATATTAGGGCTGTCTTTTCCTGCAACTGAGCTTCAAGAACAGTGCTTTTTACAATATTTTCATAAAGCTCACACGCTAAAGCTTCGTACGAATCTTCAAATTCCCCAATGTTATCTTTCTGGTGTTTTATAACGTCGTCAAGGTCTGCACCCTTGGTTTCCAGTTCATGTTGCAGTTTACATGACGATATTTCAAGCATTTGATTCCTGTACTCTAGAGTAGAGATGGAGTCAGAAGAGTTTATTAGAGCTTCTTTCTGCATCTCGATTTGGTTCTGCAAAAGATCAAAGTTTGCATCCGTTTCCATACGGACAAAATCTTTAAAGTGCGAATCCACATGAGAAACAATTATCTCTTCCTTCAACTTTTCAAGAACCGTAGACATATGTTTGTTCTCATTCTGAAGATGGTTATTTTCCAACGCCACTTGTTCTAGTTTTGACGACATAATGATTAATTCGATCTCTTTTGCAGACAAACATCTTAATTGTTCATCTTTGTCATCCATAACTTCCTTCAATAACATACAAAGCTCATGCCCCATATGACCAGACCGTTCCAACATTGCTTCTTCCATAAGCTGCAAGTCTGAAATCTTCTTCTCGAAACTGGTCATTTTGATCGAGAGCTTATCAGCTTCTTCTTCTGTCCTGAAAACACGATCATAACTATTCTTGATATCAGCCAGTAACTTTCCTCGAAGCATGCTATACGCTTCTAGTTCTTTTCTTGAATTGTTGTTTTGTTCCTGAAGTTGAGATACTAAAGAACTTGATTCACACAGGTCATGGTAAAGGAGACTCTTTTCTGCATTTAATCCAGTCACGGTATCAATCAGTATTCCCATGTGACACACATGCAACACAGACATAGCCCAGTCCTTTGCAATTATTTCAGACCAGATCTCTTCACACATTGTCCGCTGTAACTTGTTCGAGCTTTGAAACCGGGACTTGATTTCAACTAAGTCCAAACCCGTTTGCTTGAGTTCTTCATCTACGGTACCCTGAATTTCAAGAATCATGAGCCCAAGCTCTTCCACTCCTTTCTTCATTTCAGTGGTATCTATTTCAAGCTGTTTCTCAAGAACCGAATAACTGCCCATAAGCATATCCCTCTCGTTTATCAAAGCAACTTCTTTGCTCTTCAGTGCTTCATTTTCGGTCACCAACTTGCTGATCATAGAGGATGTCTCTTCGGTGTTTTGTTGGGATTCTAGACATTTAGCAAGATAGCAAGACGATTCGATTGCATGTTGTGCTGCGCTTTGCTTTGCATTCAGAAGCTCAAGCTCATATAGCTATGCAATTGAAGAACAAAATCCGTTAGAAAATAATGTTAGGATATACCACTAACGTAGCTTTTTTTTTACTAATTAACGAATAAACGAAGAAGAAAGCATACATTTTTATCTTCAGTAGCCATCTTAAGAGCTTCTGCCTGCATCTCGACTTGTTTTTGCAAAAGAGCAACTTCAGCATCTTTTTCCAGCGATATACAATCTTTCAAGTGCATATCCACATACGATATAATTAACTCTTCCTTAAACTTCTCAACCACTGTAGCTACACGAGTGTTCTCTTTCTTAATATCATTATCTTCTAATGTCACTTGTTCTAATTTTGACAGCATGATAAATAGCTCGATCTCTTTTGCAGACAAGTCCGTCACTAGCCTCTCTTCCAAACTTTCTAACTCTTCATTTTGGTGGCTTATGTCCGTTGTCAGTGCTCCATTTTCCGCCATGAGGTTGTTTATCACGAGACGTGCTTCTTTAGCGTTTAATTGTGCTTCTACAAATTTATCGAAAAAGCATAAAGATTTCACTTCTTGATGAGCTTGACTAACCTTTGCTTCCGTAACCTCAAGCTCATACAGCTAAAAAAAGAATATACGAAAATGAATTAATATCTTTAACTGCAAAAAAATAAATAAAAATCTTTGAATTGAATTTAATAAGAGATAAGTTATACTTTTATTTGGTCTTCTAGCTGGCTAACGAGTGATACCAAGCGATGAATTTCTTGATCTTTTTCCCTGCAATCTTGCTGATGTGCTTCTGACATAACGAGAGTAGCCCCTCTCAATGACCTCAGCATGGACTCCATTTCATTGCCTCGGCTTTTTGCATCCTCCAGGCATGAATTGAGTTCGTCAATCCGTAACTCCTTTTCAGATATGTTTCTTGCAATAATCTTTAATTGGTCAGAAACCCATGTTCTTTTTCCAGTACCAATCATGTTCGCCTCGTCGAGTGCCTTGTGACCAGCAGTAAGAACCTCTTCGACGTCTTCAAAAAAACTGTTAAACTTTTGATCTTTCTCTTCGCACTTTTGCTGCAAAAGGGCCAGTTCGTGTTTGGTCTCGTTCTCCTTCAAAATACTGTCATGCATTTGCTTCTGAAAACTGCAAATTTCTTCCTGCAAACAGACTATGACATCTGTCATTTCAGCCTCAACTTGCTTGCGAACTTCATCCATTTCTTCTTCGTTAGACGCATGACATGCCCTATCGGTTTGATACCACATATTTAATTTCTTAGTTTTATCAAGGGAATCTTGGACCTTGTTCAGTTTTGCTTGCAAAGATGAATCTTGATTTTCAAAACGGTTTACAGAAACTATTTTTGGCTCTCTTTTGTGCAGTATTTCATCATATTTCTTATTAGTATTTCTGAGATCTTCCAGTTCATTGATTGACGCAAGCTGTTGAAACTCGAGAGCTTCAATGACAGATTTTGCTTCATGAAGCTCTTCCCTCAACTTTTCGAATTGT
Organism: Glebionis coronaria; assembly: GCA_025667525.1. Taxonomy (NCBI): domain Eukaryota; kingdom Viridiplantae; phylum Streptophyta; class Magnoliopsida; order Asterales; family Asteraceae; genus Glebionis; species Glebionis coronaria. The sequence continues at coordinate 23,869,133 of CM046876.1, forward strand.
TGTGTTATCAGCGAGAACTTCTCTTCTGTTTCCCCACGGATTGATCTCTCCTCCTTAAGCATAATCTTGAGAATTTCTGCCTCGAGTTGTAGATCCACTACTTCTGTATCCTTCTTCTTAGATGATTGATCTCCATTAGAAGAAAAGTCCAGTTTCGATTCCTGAAAATCCATCAAAATACTTGTTCATGAAGATAGTACTTCTTACAAAAATAGTGGCCTACACGTGTATAACAAGCAACTGAATATACCTTTACGATCTCAACGGCACCATTTTCTTCATTTATTGCTTTGTTCTGCATTTCTAGTAAGGCAGTAAGATCCACAATCTCCCTGTAGAATACGAAGAACCAACATATGACATAATGAGAACCTAAAGACAAAACATCAGCATAAACTTATAGAAGAACGAGACTGCGTTACCTGCAGAGTTTTTCATTTTTGTCTAGGCAAGAATGCAGGTTCTCTCTGCACTTTTCTAATTCATCCCGACACTCTTTCAACTGAAAATTTATATCAAATGTCAAACAAAAGTATTGACTCATGAAAGACTATGCGTATTCAATTATGATATGACTGTATCCAACCTCTGATTGAAGGAAGGCGTTTTCTTTTTTATTTGCTGCAGCTTCCTGTTGCCAATTGCAAACAATAACGAGAATGTAAAGACGTTGGCATGTGTGACAAGTCAAATCGTAACAAAATGCAAATGTTACCTTTTCCATGTTTTGATTCATAATCTTATCTTGTTTTAAGTTCTCCTCGAGTGAAAGAGCCAACTGCCATAAAAAGATTTCAGTTTTAAGAAAATACGGAAGAACTGAAATTTTTCTAGCGAATTTTCCTTGAAATTTGAAAGTACCTGATCCCTTAATTCAGACACCTCCGCTAACAACATCTCTCTCTCCCCTTCTTCATAATAATCTTGAACTCTAAACATTAAAAATATGAAAAGTTTTACATCACTTGATCAAGCGTTGTAAAATTAAAAAACTTAGTTAAGATCTTGTAATTTATGTTGGACGTAATGTCTTCTATGCCAAAAGGTTCCAGGCCCAAAACATATTTTATTTAGGCCTGACAAAGCCCATAGCCAAACCCTAGAATAGGTCAACAGTTATATACGGTTATAACTGTAATATGTCGATTACTTTTGTAGAACCGGTACAATCACACCGATTCATGTAGTATAAATAGGGCAAAGTTCTGTAATCGAACCAACCCACTTGATTCAATATATCAGAAAGTTATTAGGGTTCATATCCCTTTGTTCTTTATTTTCTTATTCTATGATGATATGATGTTTGCTGAAAATCATGATGCTTGTTTGGTTGATTCGATCCTGGAGATATGACGAAGAAGACCTGTGCAACATTGGTATCAGAGCGCCAAGGAACCAAGCAACACCACATCATGATTGAGTCACAAGAAGAATAGAACGAATGAATGAAAGAAGAAAGAAAGGAAAGAAACGATTCGGGGAATCGTTCCAAAAGAAAAGAGGAAGAACAACAATTCTGGGAATTGTTTTTCAGAAAAGAGAGACAGATAATTGATTCAGGGAATCAAATACACCAACGATTCAGGGAATCGTTCCAAAAATAGAAAGCAACGATTCGGGGAATTGTTCAAAAAAGGGAAGAACAACAATTCTAGGAATTGTTTCAAAGAAAGAAAGACCAACGATTCAGGGAATCGTTCGTGAAAACAGGGAGGAAGACATGCGTAAGGCGGGACTGAATATCAACAGCGAACTAGTTAGGATTAATAGCGGGATGCAGGTTTGATTGTCGGAAACAAAGAAGCAGGATTGATTGTTATTAGCAGAAGGCGGGATTAAAAATCATTGGCAGGACGAGTTTGACTTTCAACAGCAAGGCAGGCTTAATCAAGAACTAGAGGGAACGTTGTTGTGGAAGATAAATACTAGAGGAACATAAAGCATGAGATCAACAGCGGGGAGAAGCGGGTTTGATTGTCAATAGCGGTGAAGCGGACATAGTTGTCATTAGCAGGAAGCATACGTGACAATTATTTGCTAGGCGGATTTGACTCTCGACAGCGAGGCGGGTTTGATCACATACCCAGAAATCAGCGAGTACGCGGGGATTGCAGAAATCAGAAACCGCAGGGAGTGCAAGGAGAAAAGAAGTTTTTGGCATCTCGACATTAGGGGGGAACTGTTGGACGTAATGTCTTCTATGCCAAAAGGTTCCAGGCCCAAAACATATTTTATTTAGGCCTGACAAAGCCCATAGCCAAACCCTAGAATAGGTCAACAGTTATATACGGTTATAACTGTAATATGTCGATTACTTTTGTAGAACCGGTACAATCACACCGATTCATGTAGTATAAATAGGGCAAAGTTCTGTAATCGAACCAACCCACTTGATTCAATATATCAGAAAGTTATTAGGGTTCATATCCCTTTGTTCTTTATTTTCTTATTCTATGATGATATGATGTTTGCTGAAAATCATGATGCTTGTTTGGTTGATTCGATCCTGGAGATATGACGAAGAAGACCTGTGCAACAATTTACCTTTTAAGTTGTTCAGACAGCCTAATATTTTCGACAGCAAAGCGTGTCACTTCAGGGTTCCTATCAACTTTTGCACGAAATATACCGAGTTCTTCTTTGAGTGTGTTGTTTTCTTCTAGCAAGTACGAATCAACAGGTACTGATCCAGTAAGCAGAGACTCCATTCGGCTGATTTTGTCTTCTCGAAACTTCAGCATCATTTTGGTACACCTATTTTCCTCCTCCCTTTGACGGACCTAGTAAAAAAGTTCATGTTCAGTTGGAGCAAGTTACATTTGGCCATTACGGCGTATTTACTTAGGAACGGTGGTCATTCTGTGTTGTATTTTAATTCGTCAAAGGGGGAATTTTAAGTAAAAGTTAGCTTAAAAAGAACGGTTCAATTGGGTTGTAGGACATACTATTAATTTACAGAAAATGTGGACAAACGCATTATAGTACAACGTGAACCTGTATTCACCCGTTACTCAACCCGTGTCGTCCACTTATTTACCCTCGACATAAATACATGAAGCAAAGACATACCAGGCTGTTTAACTGTTCTATTTCTTCTTCGAGTTTTCTAATACAATTTTCTGATGATTGTTCTCTCCTTAGGGCTCCATTCAATGAAGTCTCCAAGGATTTCAACTGAAAAAAAGATCAGCAAATAAAGCGTACCGCTCAGAAGATAACAAACCAACAACTCAGATTTCATATTTACCTGTTTACAAGAAACCCTCAAAATTTGATCATCTCCGACCACATTGTCATCTTTTGATATATCTGTTTCAGTTGAGCTTCCATTGCTATAATTCTCGTCTTTTGAACTAAACCTCAAAGACCTGGCTGTATTGTGACGTTTAAGGATAGCAAGCTCCTCCTAAACGAAAAAAAATGTACATTTGTATTTAAACATAAGCAAATGATGGATCTCCTTTTAACTTCAATGTCAGGAAATGAAAATTTATGTTTTACCTTTAGAAGTCGTATTTGGTGTTGAAGTGCCTCAACATCTCCTGATGCATCTTCATTTATCACGGCCTTGTCACAGAAAATAAAAAATTAACCTTTTTAGCTTTGCATAAGATATGCATCTAACGTAAATAACTATAACTTTCTTACATTATTCTGAATAAGTTTTGCACGCTGAGCGAACTTTAGAGTGTTCAAGGTCTCGATCGCAGAACTGAAAAAGAAAACAAAGATCGTAAAATACAAATAATAACAATGAATAATCAAATGTACTAATAATATACGGAAAGAAAACAGGCATACCTCATTGAAGGGCTAACATTAGCAATTATCATTGTTTTCGAGTTTCCACCCAGTGAGTCCTGCATTATTTATAAAATAAGTATACCACGTAATATAAAACTTGGTGAACAATAATTAGAAATTTTAAGAACCTGAAGAAGAAATGTGAGCCTGGAATCTCGATAAGGAACATGTTTAGTCCTTGCATTAGCACCGTCTACTAGAACCATTATTACATGACTGTAAAAACAGACTCGTTACAAAACTGAACAATAATGTAGAAAAACAAAACAGAAAAAGTTAATTAACAAATGTGTTCATACCCGAGTGTGGATAATGACTTGTTGATACTTGAAGCTTCTTTTAACCGTTCACCTTCAGCACCAGAACTTTTCTGCCTGTCAAAATATAGTTATAAAATATAAGGCTTGTACTCTTAGTCTCAAAAACCAACCGATTATAGAAACACTCGAATAATGCTGATCAAATGCATCACCTTTCTGAACCGGCTAAGTCAACAAGATTTAGCCTTGCGAATCTTAAGTTGGATGTCGAGTCTTTTTCCCACCTACTTTCAATTACGCACGTAAAAACACTGTGTGAACGACTGCTTTCTCTATTCATATTTGTTGCAGCAACTCTTCTGTTTGCAGAGCCCTAAATAACAAAGCACAACACTATTAAAAAAAGTATATAAAGGTTTGGAAGTGATTTAGTTGGCTAAAGAAAAAGAGCATAGTTTACCTGACTTAGAAGCTTGAGAATATCGCCCACAGTACGAACTTCAATTTCACTAAGGTTTTCAACATATACACCGTTTTTAACATCTTCCCGCAGCTAAAAGAACAGCCATACGTTACAAACTTATGGTATACACGGTGGTATTCATAATGTCATAAAAGGCCAGAAAACGTACTTGCAAATTTGTGGAAGAAGGATCAAGGAGATCAGCTATTTGTTCATTATATATCTCCAAGAAAGAACATTTGCACGTGTATACAAGCCTTTCATCCTTTCGAGTTTCCTCTTCCTGTAAATAAAAACGAAATGATTTCTTAAGGTGGAACTACTAATGAACGACTAGGCTAAAATGTTGCAGGTGGTGTTTATAATTACCGCTATGATTCTAGCAAATAAGAACTCAAATATCCTTGGTGTCATTCCACGATATTGGCTCGGTTTTACTTCAAGATCATTTATCTCACCAAGCATTGTGTGTGTCTTCCCGCTTCCAGTCTGCAACAGTTACATAGTTTGTAACCCGATGAACTCGAACTAATAATACTAATTGACATACGTTATACTAACGGCTTATATTACCTGTCCGTATGCAAACATACAACTATTGTATCCGGACAAGCAATTCTCCACCATTGGCAGACCAACCATCTTAAAAAGCGTTTCCTGCAAATTTCCAAATTCTAACAATATATCCTAAAATGTATAAATGAAAGAACCCGAGCATGAACTAAATTTACCTGATCAATCGTTTCACACGCAACATGGTCGAATGTAAACCGAGTTTCAGGATGCCCTACCCACGTTAACGATTGTGCACTTTCCTGTTTCAAACACCTATTGTAGCCTTGCGAACTAATCTCCATACCATTCAGCGGTCTTACACGAATCAAAACCTTAAAAAAATTAAACGAAATAAAATCATACCCATAAGCTAAACTATCGAAAACTCAAAAAGTAATAAATTATCGAAAAGCTTCTTACTTGAACATTATGATCCATCCAGAAAGATGGATCTTCCTTAAGGTCAAAATGAGGAACATCAACACTATTCACATTCGTATAAGTATTATACGACACAGGAACCCCTTTAGACAACGCGGCAAAGCTACCACCACGCGCACCTCCCACTACCGGCGGCCTAGTACTAGTACTAGTTCCACCCCCATAAACCACCCCAGGATTCGGCGGCTTACTCACACTCACACTTTTCGTAGGCGTCCCAACCCCAAGTGCCCTACAAGCCTTAGGAGTACCATTCACATTACTCGTATCCATACCCCACCCGTACCGATTCCTACCCAAACCTTGCTTTTCGGGCGTTCTCATGACTTTCGCCTTAGTCGGAGTTTTCAACAATTTGGGGGTTTTAAACCCTGGTTCATGGTCATTTCTGGTAGGGTTCAAAAGGGGTTCTTGGATTGCACTCAAAGGAGGTCTAGAACACGAATCGAGGCTCATTCGGCTAACCGGCTGTTGTTCGCGTATGTTTGAATTTACAGGTACATTCTCAGATTCGTCGAAGTTCAGATTCTTACCCGAGCTTCGCCGCGAAAATTTCGAATCTCTAATCATTCTTAAAAAAAAAAAAAAAACTTAGTACTAGATTAAAACTGAAACATGAAAACCTAAGTTTAAGATTCAAATGTGTTTTTTTCAGTTTGTGTTTGTGGGTCCCACAGATTAATAAAAAAATGTTTTTTTTTGAGATCTGGATTAAAATGGACGGTTGAGATGAGTTTATAGATTTGAAATTGGTAAAGGTTTAAACGGCTATGGCGCTTTTGATTTGAATGAGGGGTTTAATTTGGTAATGTTGAATAAATGAAGGGCTAAAATTGGTAAAGTGATACTTATGGTTTAAATTGTTTACCCTAACGGCTATAAATTTAAAATTGTTGGGACTTAACTAAAGTTAATGATGTGCTAAGAATGGATAATTGATAATGATGATACTGTTTAACACTAACATTATTTTTCTTATCATAACATCAAATAACATCATATTTTTCACCCATTTTTTATTTTTTTATAAAACACTTTAAAAATACATATTACATTAAACCACACTCTACTTATTGAGTTTATTTATTTTTTAACGACAACTTTTATTAAAAACTAGAAAGGTGCTAAAAACATTACAAAGAAATTAAATAAGGGTTCTTAAACCAAAACTCAGGAATTAATCTAGAACATCGATTAGTACACCAATTATAAGAAAAAGAAACAACGTCGTCAAAAATCCGAGACTGCCTTGGAGGAGAATCATCATATAAGAGTCGATTCCGAAAAGACCAAATTAACTACTATGTTGAGATGAACACACCTTCCAATAAGGACTTAAGCTTGAACGACATCCGAATTGAAAGAAACAAGAATCCCACTGCGTAAAAGAAACTAACTCGGTCCAAGGAATATTCCAACAATAACATATCATAACCGAAAGATCTTTAGCCAAGGAGCATCCAAAAAATAAATGATGCGCGTCTTCTACAGGCGAACCACAAACTGGACAAGCATCGGAAGCCACAACAATACCTCTCTTACTAAGATTAAGCCTCGTAGGAAGCCGATCACAACGTGCCCGCCAAGCAAAAGCGTTAACTTTAATAGGAAAACATTTCACCCAACGAGTAGCATTATTCAACGCAAGAAGGAACATGTCGTCGAGGGACAGCCAGATATCTTTAACACGAAACATACCTTCGCCATTGAGATCACACACCCATTTGACGAAAGCAGAATACAACCTAATGGGATCAAGAATGGAAAGAAATTCTTCCCACTGGTGCATCTCGGCCCCATCGCGAATCTGCCTGCGAAAAGACGTGCACAACGAAGAATCGTTCATCTTATCAGTAACCAAAACCTCTTTGGCAACCTCTAAAGCAAACATACGAGGGAACCGGCCACAAAGAGCCATATCAGAAATCTAAGGATCTAACCAAAACTTAGTCTTAGATCCATCTCCTACACGGATTCTGCAATGAGAAAGGAACTTAAATCCTTTAGTATCCAAGACACGAACCTCACGAAAAATGGAGCTCCAACAAGAAGAAGAACAAAGACCATGATTGTCAATCGGGTTGCCATATAAAGCACAACATGAGACCGACCATCTTGGGATATGAAGCGCCACATCTATTTGAGGAGTAGACCACGGTTTAAGGCAAAGAAGCTCGAGACCCCTAAATCCCCACGTTTTTTGGCAGCCAAAACTTAGTCCCACGCGATCCAAGAAATCTTCCTGTCCGATTGATTAGCACCAATAAAAAATTTACTTCGAATCCTCTCGAGGACACGTAAAACCCCTAAAGGCACCTTATAAATTGACATAGCAAACAAAGGCGTGGCACCAAGGACATCTTTCAAAAGAGTTCTACCACCCACTGAAAGAGTTTTTTCTTTCCATCTTGAAAGTCGCGACTGGACTTTCTGAATGACACTGGGCCACGCAGACTGCCTAGTCATATAACCACCAACATCAACACCTAGGTACTTGAACGGAGTAGATAAAACCGCACATCCAATAGAAGAAGCACCATGCCGAACAATCTCATCGGGAACACCAACACCCATCAAATGACTTTTTTGAATGTTAATCTTTAAACTTGAAGCAAGATGGAAGCATTTGAGGATTTTACTAAGATTAGCCAAGTTAGCATTGGACCATTCCCCTACGAAAATAACATCATCGGTATAAAATAAATGAGATAACTTCAACTGATCTTGAAGATGAAGACCGGTAAAGATACCATCATTTACACTAAATGGAGGTCTAGAACACGAATCGAGGCTCATTTGACTAACGGGCTGTTGCTCCCGTATGTTTGAATTTACAGGTACATTTTTAGGTTCATCAAAGCTTAGATTCTTACCCGAGCTTCGCCGCGAAAATTTGAATCTCTAATCATTCTTGAGAAAAACAGATAGAAAAAAACAAAGATTTTAACCTAAGTTAAGATTCAAATGTGTTTTTTTCAATTTGTGTTTGTGGGTCCTACTTATTAAAAAAATGTTTTTTTTAGATCTGGTTTAAAATGGATGGCTGAGATGAGTTTATAAATTTGAAATTGGTATTAAAAGCCTATGGCGTTTTTTATTTGAATGAGGGGTTTATTCGGTAAAGTTGAATAAATGAAGGGCAAAATTGGTAAGGTGATACTTGTGGTTTGAATTGTTAACCCAACGGCTATAATTGTTGGGACTTAACTAAACCTTAAATCCTTAATGATGTGTTAAGAATGGGATAATGAGACTATGGAAGTGGAAAAAATGGATGTAAATGAGTAGAGCTATACGTGAGTTATCTGAGTTCGATTGTCAAAAATTTAACTTGAGCTTTTTTAATGTTAAACGAGTCGAGTTGAGTTAACTTTTTTGTTAACTTTCAGTTATAGCCTCATATTTTGCAACATCAAAAAATAAAAAAAACAAAAAAGAAATTGTTACTTTAGAGTATAATATCAAACACTGACATCACTTTTCTTATCATAACATCAAATAACATCACATTTTCACCTTATTTTTTATTTTTTTATAAAACCTTTTAAAAATACACATTACATTAAACCACACTCTACTTATTGATGTTATCGTTTTTTTAACGACAATTTTTTTAAAAAACTAGCAAGGTGCTAGAAACATTACAAAGAAATTAAATAAGGGTTCTTAAACCAAAACTCCTTAGAAATTAATCTAGAACATCGATTAGCACACCAGTTATATGAAAAAGAAACAACGTCGTCAAAAATCCGAGACTGCCTTGGAGGATAATCATCATATAAGAGCCGATTCCGAAAAGACCAAATTAACCACCATGCTGAGATGAACACACCTTCCAATAAGGATTTAAGCTTCCGAATTGAAAGAAACCAAGAATCCCACTACGTAAAAGAAACTAACTCTGTCCAAGGAATATTCCACCAATGACATATCATACCTGAATGCTCTTTAGCCAAGGAGCATCCAAAAAATAAATGATGTGCGTCTTCTATAGTCGAACCACAAACCGGACAAGCATCGGAAGCCACATGAATTCGGAAGCCGATCACAACGTGTCCGCCAAGCAAACACGTTAACTTTAATAGGAACACATTTCACCCAACGAGTAGCATTATTCAACGCAGGAAGGAACATGTCGTCGTGGGCCAACCGGATATCTTTAACATGAAACATACCTTCGCTATTGAGATCACACACCCACCTGTCGGAAGCTGAATGATAAGTGTGAAAACACTCATCAATAATGATCCAAAAACCACTCAAAACACAGTCAAATACATTATATTTAACTGAAAATTATCAGAATCACGTTGGTATTTGTGTTTCATGTGTTTTCAGGTAAAAAGATGCATTTTTGAGCAAACACGCATTTTCAAGGATTTATTTGATGAAAAGACGAAGAAAAGAGACGAAAGATGATTCAAGGACTTTATTTGCCAAGTTTTCAAAGATCAAGGGCCGAACTTGCAATTTTCTACAAAGACAAAGGATGAAATGGAAATGTGCTAAAAGTTTATATACATTTTGATAAGGGTTAAAAGCAAAGGACTAAAAGGCAAAATTTTGGGAAAGTTTATTAAACTTGGTCAACTGACCAAGACCTGGTCAAAACAGAAACACGTCTTTCTTCAACAATTATCAAGAGAGAGAAAGAGGCGAGGTATGAGACGGTTTATATCTTTTCACCACCTCAAACCTGCAAATCAATTTCACGAAAGACACAGGAAGATTCAGAAGAAACTTAAAGAATAAAAAACGCTCATCTCCTTCTCCTCTACATGATGGTGGTACTTAATTAGAGCAAAAGTGAAAGATGAAGAAATCCCCAAATGGGATGAAGAATGAAGAACGAGTTCAAGATCATCGTATTTTACACGTGTCCATATTTGATTGGATAGAACACGTCACCTCTCCTTCTCTCGACGTCTATAAATAGAGACGAAGGCTTCATTTTTCGATGGTTAGCATAGGTGTAGATTACACATAGTTGTTTAGAATAGGAAATTAGTTAGGAATAGCTTAGTGATTCAGTTAAGCTCTCATTAAGATTCTGTTACGTTTTCAGTTCAGTTAGTTGTAACCGAATGCTATTTTCATCCATTAATGAAAGCTTAAGTTTTCTTCTTTTGAAATCAATTTTCTTCATTCTGCTTTAAATACTTCACGATACTGTTATAGTTTGTAATCGACTTATGTTTTCATCTCTTATTCTTCTTTCCTCTTTACCGAATTCAGGTTTTGCTCTTTTGAGCTTATGAAAAGGACTACTGATAAGCTTTGGTTAGATTCAGTTTTAATCAAGTAAAAGAAGATTGTATTTTAGATATGAATTAGTCCAGTTTATTTCAATAGGAATCAGATGCGTAGTTCTCAAATTGGAACTCAAGAAATCAGTTAAACGTTCTTTTCAGAAAGTATAGTTTTGCTAAGCTGATTTAATCATTACTGTTCAATCGTTCTTCGAGTAAATGTTGGAATCAGTTTGAGGCAAAAAAAAATAGAAGTTGTTAGAGATTTATTTTGACAGTAGAATCAAACAGATTCTTAAACAAGCTTCTTTTCAGTTTTAAAGTACTTTCATTGGTTTTATATGTTATCTCGTTAGCACAGTCTCGGTTGCACATCCTTTATTCTTGCAAGTTTCAGAATCGAGAGATTTCGTCCAGTTTTTCTGTGTTTTGTTTTAATTTTGCAGGAGTTTTCGATTAGCAGTTGAAAGAGTGTAGGTGTGTTTGGATTTAAGCCGGTTCAGCGACGTGCTTCTCGTCATCAACGGACTGGCCTGGATGTAGCAGGTTAAGCACGTTTTAGTTTTCGACAAATTCTTAGTGCAATCTGCTCGTTTGTATTTGATAGTGTAAACTTTGTGTAACTGTTTGATTCTTATGATTTGTTTTTTGGATATCTTCATTCTGCATGTTATAGGATGTTTGGATTGGCAGTTTATTGCTTATTTTTTGTGCTTCGATTCGATTATTTTGATTGTTTGTATTATACTTACTCTGGCACAGTAGGCCTACGAAGTCAGTAGGAGAGTGTTATGATCTTAGCAGTAACTAGTGTTTGAGACAGTAGCATTAGATAGTTCAATTTGAGTCTTTGTTTAACTGTTAGACTGATGGTATTTTGGAAGATATTATAAACCAATAAGTAAGAATAGGATCGTTAATCAGTGTAGTCATCAGATAAGTCATCAGTTAGTAGGTTTGGATTTGTCTTTGCTTAGTACTAAGGATATTTTAGAATTGTTTGCAGGTTTATAGATACGAATTTACAGAATTTTGGGAAGTAATCCTCTATAAATTCAGTTTAGTACAGTAAGTGTAGCATTGCAACATTAAGATTAGCTCATACTTGTTTTCTGTTTGCTGCTAGTGCACTTGAATTGATCTTAGTTAAAGTGGAAGAAATATATTAGAGGTTTTATCCTTGTTAGCCAAACAAGTAGGAAGTAAGGTGTTCATGGAATTTGTTAGCTGAAGAATTTGATTTCAAAGTTTGTTACATAGCAGGTGTGTCATTCATATTTGTAGAAGTTTGATATGTATACATTTTTAGTCCTTGAACTTGTATACCTGTGTTACATAACCAGTCCTGTATCGTTATAGTTAACGAGTTAGTCGGTTAGTAGCTTGTAGGGCCAGTTTGCTTGTTGGGCCAATTAAACTTGTTTTGGGCCAACAGCTTAATTCTCGTTTCTACTAAAAAGATTTGTTTTACATTTTAAATATTTCAACTTCCATTTTTAGTTTTATAAAAGTTTTATTTTGTTTCAATCAAATTCAGTTTAAATTCATTCTTACTTTTATAAAAATTACGTGTAGCTTTATATTTTGAATTCTGTATTTTTCTTTCTCATTTGTAGTATAAATTTGTTTTACATTTTTCATTCTGTGCATTTAATTGACGTAATTGCTAAATGTTTTAGATTAGTAGGTATACGTAGTTAATATAGTATATTTTACACTTTTTACAAGTTTTGTGCAAAGTAGTTAACAATTCCAAACAATATTTTTACAACAAAAAACGATTAAGTCTTTGCTAGAAAACGTTATATCAATTCGTTAAGATACCGAGAAAAACGAACTAAAAAGACAGATATTAAATGGCGCCGCTGCCGGGGATAACTAGGTTAGAAAACGTAGAGTAGATCTAAATAGGTTAGGTTTAATTAACAGGATGCTATAGTAGAGTTAAAGTGGAGGGGTGGCTTTTCTTCGTCTTTTTGGTGTTTGTTTCAAGGGTTGCTCTCTCACATTTCATGCTTGGAGCTTATGGAGGAGGCCCGTGTATCTGGTTCACTTCGATTAGTTTTTGCTATCGTGATATTAAACACTTGTGCTTAAAATGAATACCCTTTAGTTGATCTTTCCTTAACTTGAGTTAAACAAAGTTATCAATGTCATAAGTGTAGGGGAGTTTACTCCAATACTCTTAAACATTGAGGACAATGTTTATCTTAAGTGTAGGGGAGACTTCTATCGAAGTGACCTTACCTGGACCATTGTCTTTACTTCATGATAACTTGGGAAATTATTTTTTCAAACATTTTTCAAATTTTTGATCTACTTTGGCCACCAAAAATATGCATTCATAATTTTTGCATTAATCATTTTTCATTTGCATATCACATTTGCATTGTATATATTTCTTCTTTATTTTTCATCAAAAATATATAAAAGAGAAAAATATAATAAAAACATGGTTTAACAAATTTAGACTTCTTTGACATATTAGGCCCGCCATGGATATTTTGACTCAACCCGAGTTTGCTTATCTTAGCATTCTCTAGCTAGTATCCTTAACCATGTAGTCCTTCATTGGTCTATTAGGCTAAGCATCCACCAATCTCATTATTTGAGATTTTAAATTTGTGGAGAATGGGAAATGATAGAGTTGAAGCAAGTATAAAAGGGCTAGATAAACTTCATGATAATTACTTGTGGTTAAACCCTTCTCTTCTTTGCCTCTATTTTCTTCGCATGTATATAATTGTTAATAAATAATCAAGAACGGTTTTAATCGGTTTGTAATCTCTTATGCATTTTTGTCTAATCATTCGTGGTTGGTATAAGTACGTCTTAAGATTTTAAGTTAGAACGTTTTATGTGTACTAGACTTATGTCATGCTCAATATTTAGCGGGTGTTTTTCCTTTTATTCTTTTCAATTTTCTTTGTGAGGAATAAAGAAAAATAAGAGCGGCTTATGAAAAAAAACGAGCGGCTAGAAAGAAAAAAAAAGAAGAAGAAAAAAAAAGAAAAAAAATATATATATACAAGACTCCCAAGAGGGGCAGTGTGGTGTTAATTATAGTGACTATTGAGTTCCAATATTACCTAGACGGGTTGCGGGGATTCAATAGATTGCTCCAATCCAATATTACCTTGACGGGTTGCGGGGTTGAAGATCCAAAGTCTCAAAAAGATGGCGGATGTAAATTATTGCGTGAGTTTTATTTTTCTTTCCTTAGCGAGTGTGTAGCTACTTATGAAAGCATGACATGAGGATTTTATACATAAGGCGAATGACTTATTACTCTTGAAACGGACTTATATTAATTGTGAGCGGTTTTTCAAGTAATGGATGAGAGGATTACTTAGGATTAAAACCGTGCTTCCTTATTTTTGGATTTTACATTTCTTATACTTCACACTTGAATAAATGACAAATTTGCTTACAAGCAATTTGCTCAAATAATAACCGGTTCCACATTTAATTGTCATGAATAAGTTGATGCACTTTTTACTTGTGAATACAATGATCCCATTTTTAAGCTTGGTATGGGGAAAGTGAAACTTGAGGGTGATAAATGTCCATGGTACCAAAACCCTAATTTAAGTCATTGATTTCTTTATGAGTTATTTCCATCAAAACCATTTCAAAAAAAATCAAAAATATATAAATAGAATTGTTTTCTTTGCATTGCAAATATTCAAAATCATTCATCATATAGCATAGTATAGTTTATTAAATCATAAAATGGCCAAGGTTGGTTAATTATGAGAAAAGTGCACTTTAGAGCTTTGAAATGCTGCATTGCATGAGGACATGGCAATTGTCAAGTGGAGGGGAGTTGATAAGTGTGAAAACACTCATCAATAATGATCCAAAAACCACTCAAAACACAGTCAAATACATTATATTTAACTGAAAATTATCAGAATCACGTTGGTATTTGTGTTTCATGTGTTTTCAGGTAAAAAGATGCATTTTTGAGCAAACACGCATTTTCAAGGATTTATTTGATGAAAAGACGAAGAAAAGAGACGAAAGATGATTCAAGGACTTTATTTGCCAAGTTTTCAAAGATCAAGGGCTGAACTTGCAATTTTCTACAAAGACAAAGGATGAAATGGAAATGTGCTAAAAGTTTATATACATTTTGATAAGGGTTAAAAGCAAAGGACTAAAAGGCAAAATTTTGGGAAAGTTTATTAAACTTGGTCAACTGACCAAGACCTGGTCAAAACAGAAACACGTCTTTCTTCAACAATTATCAAGAGAGAGAAAGAGGCGAGGTATGAGACGGTTTATATCTTTTCACCACCTCAAACCTGCAAATCAATTTCACGAAAGACACAAGAAGATTCAGAAGAAACTTAAAGAATAAAAAACGCTCATCTCCTTCTCCTCTACATGATGGTGGTACTTAATTAGAGCAAAAGTGAAAGATGAAGAAATCCCCAAATGGGATGAAGAATGAAGAACGAGTTCAAGATCATTGTATTTTACACGTGTCCATATTTGATTGGATAGAACACGTCACCTCTCCTTCTCTCGACGTCTATAAATAGAGACGAAGGCTTCATTTTTCGATGGTTAACATAGGTGTAGATTACACATAGTTGTTTAGAATAGGAAATTAGTTAGGAATAGCTTAGTGATTCAGTTAAGCTCTCATTAAGATTCTGTTACGTTTTCAGTTCAGTTAGTTGTAACCGAATGCTATTTTCATCCATTAATGAAAGCTTAAGTTTTCTTCTTTTGAAATCAATTTTCTTCATTCTGCTTTAAATACTTCACGATACTGTTATAGTTTGTAATCGACTTATGTTTTCATCTCTTATTCTTCTTTCCTCTTTACCAAATTCAGGTTTTGCTCTTTTGAGCTTATGAAAAGGACTACTGATAAGCTTTGGTTAGATTCAGTTTTAATCAAGTAAAAGAAGATTGTATTTTAGATATGAATTAGTCCAGTTTATTTCAATAGGAATCAGATGCGTAGTTCTCAAATTGGAACTCAAGAAATCAGTTAAACGTTCTTTTCAGAAAGTATAGTTTTGCTAAGCTGATTTAATCATTACTGTTCAATCGTTCTTCGAGTAAATGTTGGAATCAGTTTGAGGCAAAAAAAATAGAAGTTGTTAGAGATTTATTTTGGCAGTAGAATCAAACAGATTCTTAAACAAGCTTCTTTTCAGTTTTAAAGTACTTTCATTGGTTTTATATGTTATCTCGTTAGCACAGTCTCGGTTGCACATCCTTTATTCTTGCAAGTTTCAGAATCGAGAGATTTCGTCCAGTTTTTCTGTGTTTTGTTTTAATTTTGCAGGAGTTTTCGATTAGCAGTTGAAAGAGTGTAGGTGTGTTTGGATTTAAGCCGGTTCAGCGCCGTGCTTCTCGTCATCAACGGACTGGCCTGGATGTAGCAGGTTAAGCACGTTTTAGTTTTCGACAAATTCTTAGTGCAATCTGCTCGTTTGTATTTGATAGTGTAAACTTTGTGTAACTGTTTGATTCTTATGATTTGCTCTTTAGATATCTTCATTCTGCATGTTATAGGATGTTTGGATTGGCAGTTTATTGCTTATTTTTTGTGCTTCGATTCGATTATTTTGATTGTTTGTATTATACTTACTCTGGCACAGTAGGCCTACGAAGTCAGTAGGAGAGTGTTATGATCTTAGCAGTAACTAGCGTTTGAGACAGTAGCATTAGATAGTTCAATTTTAGTCTTTGTTTAACTATTAGACTGATGGTATTTTGGAAGATATTATAAACCAATAAGTGAGAATAGGATCGTTAATCAGTGTAGTCATAAGATAAGTCATCAGTTAGTAGGTTTGGATTTGTCTTTGCTTAGTACTAAGGATAGTTCAGAATTGTTTGCAGGTTCATAGATACGAATTTACAGAATTTTGGGAAGTAATCCTCTATAAATTCAGTTTAGTACAGTAAGTGTAGCATTGCAACATTAAGATTAGCTCATACTTGTTTTTTGTTTGCTGCTAGTGCACTTGAATTGATCTTAGTTAAAGTGGAAGAAATATATTAGAGGTTTTATCCTTGTTAGCCAAACAAGTAGGAAGTAAGGTGTTCATGGAATTTGTTAGCTGAAGAATTTGATTTCAAAGTTTGTTACATAGCAGGTGTGTCATTCATATTTGTAGAAGTTTGATTTGTATACATTTTTAGTCCCTGAACTTGTATACCTGTGTTACATAAACAGTCCTGTATCGTTATAGTTAACGAGTTAGTCGGTTAGTAGCTTGTAGGGCCAGTTTGCTTGTTGGGCCAATTAAACTTGTTTTGGGCCAACAGCTTAATTCTCGTTTCTACTGAAAAGATTTGTTTTACATTTTAAATATTTCAACTTCCATTTTTAGTTTTATAAAAGTTTTATTTTGTTTCAATCAAATTCAGTTTAAATTCATTTTTACTTTTATAAAAATTACGTGTAGCTTTATATTTTCAATTCTGTATTTTTCTTTCTCATTTGTAGTATAAATTTGTTTTACATTTTTCATTCTGTGCATTTAATTGACGTAATTGCTAAATGTTTTAGATTAGTAGGTATACGTAGTTAATATAGTATATTTTACACTTTTTACAAGTTTTGTGCAAAGTAGTTAACAATTCCAAACAAGATTTTTACAACCAAAAACGATTAAGTCTTTGCTAGAAAACGTTATATCAATTCGTTAAGATACCGAGAAAAACGAACTAAAAAGACAGATATTACTAAATACAACCTAACGGGATCAAGAATGGAAAGAAATTCTTCCCATTGCTGCATCTCGGCCCCATCGTGAATCTGCCTGCGAAAAGACGTGCACAACGAAGAGTTTTTCATCTTATCAGTAACCAAAACCTCTTTGGAAACCTCTAAAGCAAACATACGAGGAAACCGGTCACAAAGAGCCATATCAGAAATCCAAGGATCTAACCAAAACTTAGTCTTAGAGCCATCTCCCACATGGATTCTGCAATGTGAAAGGAACTTAAATCCTTTAGTATCCAAGACACGAACCTTACGAAGAATGAACCTCCAGCAAGAAGAAGAACAAAGACCATGATTGTCAATCGAGTTTCCATGTAAAGCACGAATGACATGAGACCATAACGAACCATCTTGGGATATGAAGCGCCACACCTATTTGAGGAGTAGAGCACAGTTTAAGGCAAAGAAGCTAGAGACCCTTAAACCCCCATGCTTTTTGGAAGCCAAAACTTGGTCCCACGCAATCCAAGAAATCTTCCTGTCCGATTGATTAGCACCAACAAAAATTTTACTTCGAATCCTCTCAAGGACACGTAAAACCCCTAAAGGCACCTTATAAATTGACATAGTAAACAAAGGCGTGGCACCAAGGACAACTTTCAAAAGGGTTAATCGCCACCCACTGAAAGAGTTTTTCTTTCCATCTTTAATGCCGCAACTGGACTTTCTGAATGACATTGGACCACGCAGACTGCCTAGTCATATCACCACCAACATCAACACCTAGGTACTTGAACAAAGTAGATAAAACCTCATGTCCAATAGAGGAAGCACCATGCTGAACAATCTCCTCGGGAACACCAACACCCATCAAATGACTCTTTTTAATGTTAATCTTTAAACCTGAAGCAAGATGGAAGCATTTGAGGATTTTAATAAGATTAGCCAAATTAGCATCGAACCATTCTTGTTGAACTTAATCACACGACTAACCAAACACGAATAACATGATGAAGATTAAACCAAAAAAGAAAGATTAGATTAAGATGAAGAAAAGAAATACAAAGTGTTGGTGATTTCCTAGTGAGAGAAACAAACACACATTTCTCTCTCTAAAACTATAAAATGGAAAAGCACACACACAAATGAGGTATAGGAGGTCTTTTATACTAAGAAGGAAATGTTTAGGAGGCCTTCCTTATTTGTGTGTTCGGGACTAAATCCCGTTACATAACCAATAATAACTAAAAACTCTCGACATCATTAAATAACATTTTTCACGAGCTTCGTAACGATATATTATATGACCATCACTTTAATTACTTCTAACAATCTCCCCCTAAGGGGTGATCATGTAATATGTGACTTCACTTCATTTTTGTTGTAGACTTTAAAGCTCGATGTCTTGAGAGTTTCTTCATAGTTCATTTCATGACTTGTGATCTTGGATCTTTGATCTTTGCCTTGACTTGATCTTGACACTTTGCCAGCTTGTGTTCTTGTGTCTTTCCCCACATACTCATGTTTTGTGTTGACTTGAAAGCTTGTTAACAATCTCCCTTGATCATCAGAGTAGCGGAAGTCTTTGTCTTTAGATGTTCTTGAGCTTTCTTTATTTACATAAGCATGTGGTCTTGAATTACGACTCTTGAAGTTACGTCACCGTTTGCATTCCTCCGGTTTCCCGTTATACAGTAAGAGTACTGTACTTGTGATTAGGTAAGTTCAAAGAACTTCCTTGATAGGGTTTCCGGCTGTGGTAGCCGTTCTCAATACTTGAATATATCAAAAGATAATTCAAAGTAAGGAGTGAATTATGCAGTTCCATTCTGCTGATTAAGTCGTCAATTCAATTTCCTGGAACAAGTTTGAATCAATTAAGAATCAAACCATCATTGCTTTCCAGTTGACACAAGTTTGATTCATATAAAATCGCACAAGTTACCTACCGCAATGCTGCTTGATGATGACACTAGAAGGATTTCCATTTGTCACTGTAAATACTGAAAAGTATTACTCTGAATGTTCTGGCAAGATCATAAAGATATTGCGTCGAGACCTGGAACGAGTTTGAATCAATTAAGAATCAAACCACTATTGCTTTCCATTTAGCATATGTTCAATTCAAAGTGAATCGTACATATGACCTACCGCAGTGATGTTTGATGTTAACACTGGAAGGATTTCCATTCATCACTGTGAATACCAGAGAGTATCACTCTGAATGTTCTAGAAATACCACGAGGATAGAGCGTAAGACTCTGTAAATTATCGCTTGTGTTTTAATGATGAACAACAATTGATATATGGAATAAGTGTCCTAATGAGATTTTTTGATGAATCTCGTTGGCTCTAGACTCTATAAGTGCACGTTTATTTGGTGATCAGAGGCTGGAGCAGACTGCCACCTATTCAATATCTACTATCTCGGAGTGAGAAAGTCGATAGAAATGAGTTGAACTCCGTGACAATAAAACAAACTTCTTTTGAGAGAAGCTTGAGTAGGCTGGTAAGGGTTGTGCTTTGCATCACTGGGTCCATGATGCTTTGTCTTCAATACAAGAAATCATCAACGTGATTCTAATAGTAGATGTATTGACCCGGTTTCTGCCTAAGTTGCATGGAGGGCTATTTCTTTTCACCCTTTATCCTTACATTTCTCTTTCATTCTTCAACCCCTTCAATGCTTACTAAGACGTCATAACTAGCACCTTGTTATGATTGTTCCAGTGCTAGCTTAAGTCATTAATCGGCATTATTCCTGTACACTCAACTACTCCATCATTCCTAAGGATTTCTAAGTTCTAATGGATTGTCCATGGGAAGATCCCTCCAGTTCTGGTAGGATCATAGGACGAGTACCTAACCACCTTTTGACACCAATATCGTCGTGCGTAATTGTGTTGTAGGTATAGGTATCGTAACCAGTGAAACTTTCTATATCACAAAAAATGCTCCCCCTACATATGTGCATCATACAAAGAAGGTTTTTGTACATATTAGGAAGAGAAAGCACTTATATCAAAGATCTTATCCAAGAATGAAGCATTTTTTATCACATTTTAATCACTATTCTCCCCCTCAAAAATTACATGAAGTTGAAATTTTTATGTAACTAGTGATAAAACATGGAGAGAATAATGTGTCATGAAAAGTTAGAACAAATGTTTATAAAATCATTATACTCCCCCTCGAAAAGAGAATCTAATAAAATTAGGGGAGTATATGAGCACATAGTTTTGAAAGACTTTGAAAATTTGTGCTCAAAAATCCGAGAAGATTTGTGTTCATGAGCTTAAAACTTTGAATGTTTTGATATAAGCTCATGACCGAGAAAAATGAAGTTCTCGTTGTTGAGGATAAGTCAAAGACTTTCCTTTATTTAGGGACCGAGTTATAGTCTGACATGTGACTATAAGCCATTATGAGAAGAAAATAGAAAAAACATGTTTTGTAAAAATTTGAACTCTCATTCGAACTTTATGTACGTACCCGTGTCGTTATTGAGCGACATTTCTAAGTGCGTCCATATTATCGATGTTGAGAGACATGTCGGAGAAGAATATTTTTGATATTTTTGAAAGATTTTCTCATTTTTCATTTTGTTTTTATAGATTTTATATTTTTGTATTTTGATTTTCTGATAGATATATACAAGGTTACTGTGAATGTGTAAGACGTTCAAGTTCATCTGGAGTGAAACTACGCATACCAAGTCGACGAACCAAGAATTCAAATCTGTCTTGAGAAAGAGCTTTGGTGAAGATGTCGGCTAGTTGGTAGTCCGTCTTGACAAAATACAGTTCAATCGTTCCTAGTTCCACATGCTCCTTTATGAAATGGAATCGGACATCTATGTGCTTGGTTTTGGAGTGTTGTACCGGGTTGCAGGATATGGGTATGGCTGATTGTGAATCACAATAGATAGGAACTTTGTTAAAGTGAAAGCCATAATCCGTGAGTTGTGTTCTCATCCAAAGGACTTGATCACTACACACGGATAGAGACACATATTCTGCTTCCACGGTGGACAACGCCGTACAATCCTGTTTTCTTGAGGACCACCTGACTAGCTTCTCGCCTAAGAATTGTGCTCCACTGGAAGTGCTTTTGAATGTATCATGACATCCTTCATGGTCGGCATCTGAAAAACCAGTGAAATTAAAACCAGAATCCTTCGTATACCAGAGACCCATGTGAATGATTCCCCGGAGATAACGAATGATCCTTTTAACCTCCTTGAGGTGCTTCTCGGTTGGCTTAACCTGGTATCGAGCACATAAACAAGTAGCATGCATAATGTCCGGTCTACTTGAGGTTAAGTACATAAGGGACCCGATCATACTTCGGTATTTTGTAGCATCTAAAAATGTCCCTTTCTTATCCAAATCAAGCTTGTGTTTAGTGTCCATTGGAGTACCAATAGGATCACAGTTTTCCATTCCAAATTTCTTTAGAATTTCAAGCACATATTTGGCCTGATATATGAAAATGCCACAGGGGGATTGGTGAACTTGGAGACCAAGAAAAATATCATTTCCCCCATCATGGACATTTCAAATCGACTTTTTATAAGGTCGGTAAATAATATGGAATATTTTGGGTTAGTAGAACCAAATATAATATCATCTACATAGACCTGAGCCACCAATATGTCGTTGTCGTAGTGCTTGATAAACAACGTTGGGTCAATGGTTCCTTTGCTGAATTGATTTTGGAGAAGAAATGATGATAATTCGTCGTACCATCCCCTCGGTGCTTGTTTCAAATCATAAATTGCCTTTTTCAACTTGTAGACATGGCTTGGATGTTCGGTGTTGATGAAACCTTCAGGTTGACATACATACACATCTTCTTTTAACGATCCATTCAAGAAAGCCGTCTTCACGTCCATTTGATACACAGTGAACGATTTGTGTGCAGCGTATGCCAAGAAAATCCTAATAACTTCCATCCGAGCAACCGGGGCGAAGGATTCTGCGAAATCAATTCCCTCCTTTTGTTTATAACCTCTCACAACTAACCGAGTCTTGTTTCTAATGACCGTTTACTCTTCATCCATCTTGTTTTTGAATAACCATTTCAGGGGTAAGGGGATCAATATTATCCGGGCGTGGTACTAACTCCCATACATCTAGCCAGATGAATTGATTGAGCTCTTCTTGCATAGACTCAATCCATGATGCATCGGTCATTGGTTCTTTAACACTTGCTGGTTCCATTGTACTGACTGATAGTGCATAGATACACATATCACCGTCGGTACGCAACTGATTTCGTATTGAGACTGGTCGTGAGAGATTTCCAATCACTTGAACCAAAGGATGATTCTTAGTCCATTTTTGTTCATGTGGAAGTGTATGAGAAACTTGATGCGAGCTCGACGGATCCACATATGGTGTTGAAGGCTGAGTAGTGCTTGTGGAAGCCGCAAATGGATTAACAAACTCATGTTCGTTGAGCATCGCATTGTTTGCATTTTCAGCAACTATTTCATTCTGAAGATGAACATGATTAGGAATTTGCTGAGAATGTTGTTCAGTTGCGTCAACAGTCGAAGAAGTGGTTGGAATGTTTGGAGTCAATATGGTTGAGGTTGATGTATATGGTGCAAAAACGGATGTCGTTGGTGTAGATGCAATTGGTGGTTCTGGAACTACCGTAGCAGGTGAAGCCGGGGCATTTTGAGGAACACCAAATGACGAAGGACCCTCCATATATTCATCATAAATTGGTCCAAATAAAACTTACAAGTCACGTTCCGAAGGTTGTAATGATGAGATTGCTGACGGTGCAAATTGAAGCGCGAGTCCTGAACTTACGTGTCCAGAAGTCTAACCTTGAAGCTCGGGATGTGAACTTCTATGTTGAGAGGCCATACCCGAGAGTTCATCAAAGGTAACATTCATAGTCTCCATTACCTTTCTTTTCCTTCGATTATAAACCATGTAAGCACAAGCAGTTGAAGAATAACCAATGAAAAAGCCAATATCACCTTTAGGTTCAAGTTTACCGATATCTTCACGATCATTCTTCGGATAACATAAAGCACCGAAGACATGTAAAAAAGAAATATCCGGTTTTCTTCCATTAATGATCTCATAAGGTGTTTTGTTGAAACGGGTGTGAATAATGGAGCGGTTTTGAGTATAACATGCAGTTGCTATAGCGTCGACCCAAAGAAATAACGGTGCACTGGAGGAGAGAAGCATCGTCCGAGCAGCTTCAACTAACGTACGATTCCTCCGTTCCACAACTCCATCCTGCTCTGGAGTTCTTACAGCCGAAGTTTGATGAGAAATCCCAACTTCGTCAAAATAAGCTTTCAGTTTCTGATTGGTGAATTCTGTACCGTTATCCGATCTTTCAATGATAACAGGGGCTTGAAATAGCACTTGTGTTTTCTTCAAGAAATTGATAACTACATCAGGGGCTTCATCTTTCGAAGCAAGAAAATGAACCCATGTGTAACGAGAATAATCATCCACAATCACAAGGACATATCGCTTTCCATTAATGCTTTTGATTCTCATTGGGCCATACAAATCCATATGAAGGAGATGCAACCTATTCGTCGAATTTGGAACAGGTTTGGGTTTGTGAGGCTTCTTCTTGCTTTTAGCTTGCTCACATGATGGAAAAAGATGGTCTTTAGTATATTTGAACTTTGGAAGACCGGTAACGAGATCATCTTTTGCAAATTTAGTGATGGCATCGAAATTGAGATGAGATAACCTTTGATGTCATAACCATGACTTTGTTGAAGTGGCCCGGGCCATGAGACAAATTGGAGATGCAGCAGACATTTGAAAAAGATCAATGGTGTAAAGATTGGTGGTACGATTTCCTTTCAACAAATTAATTCCTTCAAGATCCCTAACAAAGCATGTATGACTTTTGAAAGCTACCTCCAAATCTGAATCACAGAATTGCCCAACCGAGAACAAATTGTGTCCCAAGCCATCAACAAAAGATACTCAGGTGATGATAATATTTCCCCAATGAAGATCACCATAGCCTAGAATTGCAGCAACATGATCATTTCCAAATCGAACAGTTCTCATAAAACGCCATACAAAGTTCTTGAGAAGGCTTCGATTCCCAGTCATATGTTTGGAACAGCCCGAGTCCACGCACCAGAGACAAATTTCAACAGCCTCAGAGGGACCGTCTGAATCATAAACGGGAGCTCTGTCGACATGCATTCTTGAGGTAGATGCTTGTTGTAAGTTTGCCATCAAGATGTAGTTGGCATTCACCTCTTCTTCCTCGTCATATTTTGCAGCAGAAGCTATAAGATCCAATTCCTCAGCTTGAAGTGGAATCTCTGCCTCTTCTTTTTGTGCTATGAGAAGCTGAGTCTGAAGATAAGTAGCATCCCTCTTCTTTTTGGCTGTACAATCTCGAGCATAATGACCAATTCCCCTGCAGTTGTAGCACTGAACCTGACGATTGTTGTTTCCATTTCCCGTACCAGTATTCTCAGCCCTTGCAGCCACAATGTTTCCCATCTGATTACCAACCGCTGGCACAACTATTAACCCATTCTGATTACCCGCATTTGGAACATTCGGATTCTGACCATGAATTTGTCCATACTGATTTCCTGCATTCCCAACATTCTGACCATATTGTGTCCCCGTGTTCCCAGAAGCTACCAATTGGCGATCTTGATTCGCATTCAAGAAAGGTTGAGCAATCTGCCTATTTCTAGTGTTCGAGGAGATTCTCTTATTGTTGTTGGTGGGGTTAATGGTAAATTTGAATGCCTTTGCAAGAAGAGCAAGACCAGTATTAATCGCATGAGTTGGGTCGGTGATGTCATCAAAACAGGCAATGGGTTGTTGTAAGTAGTTAGCAACAGGAAGTTGATATCCATAGGGGGTGAGTTGTTGTTGTTGTTGTTGTGGCATGAAGTTACTTGATGAGTATTAATGGTAAGGTACCATGGGATATGACATAGATGATGGAGAGTTTGCCATAAAAGCCAATGGATCTTGTATCTTGGCACGTCTTTCAGCCCTAACTTCGTTAGCTTCATCCTGATTCATCTTCAAATAATCATATACTTGAGTTTAGTCCACGACATGAAGATCCTTGGTTTGATGACAAGAGTGACATATCGTGACCATTCAGAAGGAAGATTATCAAGAAATTTGATGTTTGCAGCAATTTGTGCAGGTTCATGTTTGTTTCTTCTAAGATGATTCATGAGGGTTGAAAACCGATGATAGTAAGGTTCAATTTGTTCCCCTTCAGTAGACGTAAATTTCTCCCATTCACGAAGCAACTTAGTTTCCTTTTCTTGTAAACCGATTTCACTCCCCTTCATCATTTTCTAAATCCTAAGCCACATCTCGTGTGCGGTTTCACAACTATCGACAACAATATAAACATCTTCAGGAAGTCCCATTAGAATGACTTGAATTGCTTGATCATCGGCGTCGAGTTGTTTGGATTCAGCTTTAGTTAATTCTTCATCCGTTTGCTCATGACTAGAGTCAGCCACTGGGTTAGCATTCGTAGGGTCCCCAGGCACAATAATTGTTCTTCTAACATACAGACCTCTTTGAATCGAGTTGACAATCAATTTTCCCAAAGGTTTACATTTTGCATAACGAAGGAGACGACTAGCGCATGTAGTGTAGTTCTCCTTGGTGAGCATGGGTGGACGATTCTCAATACCCGCAGCATAAATATCTTGTTGAGCAATTTTTCGGAATTATGGCAATTTTTCGGAATAATGATGTTTCTTCGGAATATTGGTACTTCTTCGGAATAATGGTGTTTTTTTCGGAATAATGGTGTTTTCGGAATAATGATGTTTCTTCGGAATATTGGTACTTCTTCGGAATAATGGTGTATTTCGGATAAAAACGGTTTTTCGGAAAAAAATGGGAATTTTTGGAGAAAATATTTTCGGATAAAAGGGGTTTTTCGGAAAAATGGGAATTTTCGGAAAAGTATTTTCGGAAAAATGACTGTTTTTCGGAATACTAAACCCTTTTCCGAAGATATATAAAATTCGGATGAACTTGGTATTTTTCGGAATAACAAACCCTTTTGCGAAGATTGTGTCTGAAAACACAAACTGGCAACACCAAAAACCACGAATAACCAACAGCCAATCCACGAATCAACCAAAAACCAATCCACGAATCTATATACCACCAATTCCAATCAATTCCACCAATCTAAACCAAAAACCCACAAGTTCGAAATCCAAAATCAACAATAAATCAACACCAAGGCTAACTACGAATCCCTAGGCTCTGATACCACTTGTTTAACTTAATCACACGACTAACCAAACACGAATAACATGATGAAGATTAAACCAAAAAAGAAAGATTAGATTAAGATGAAAAAAAGAAATACAAAGTGTTGGTGATTTTCTAGCGAGAGAAACAAACACACCTTTCTCTCTCTAAAACTATAAAATGGAAAAGCACACACACAAATGAGGTATAGGAGGCCTTTTATACTAAGAAGGAAATGTCTAGGAGGCCTTCCTCATTTGTGTGTTCGGGACTAAATCCCGTTACATAACCAATAATAACTAAAAAATCTCGACATCATTAAATGACATTTTTCATGAGCTTCGCAACGATATATTATATGACCATCACTTTAGTTACTTCTAACACATTCCCCTACGAAAATAACATCATCAACACAAAATAATGAGATAACTTCAACTGATCTTGAAGATGAAGACCGGTAAAGGTACCATCATTTACCGCCCTAGATACCGAAAAATGAAGCGACTCCATAACCAAAATAAAAAGCAAAGGCGCCAAAGTATCTCCTTGTTTGAGGACACAAGAAATAGGGAACTCACTCGTAGGGCTGCCATTAATAAGAATCGAGGCCATGTTGGAAGAAAAGATACCTTTGATCCAAGAGCACCATCTAGGACCAAATCCAAACGCGAAAAGTACCTCTTAAAGAAAATCCCATCTAACGGAGTCGTACGCCTTAGCGAAATCTACTTTAAAAATTACGGATTGTTTCTTCTTCCGTTTGCACCAAGAAATAATATTATTAAAAATGAATGGGCCATCAAGGATTTGCCGGTTCTTGATAAACGCTGATTGAGTGTTAGAAACTAAATGCGAAATAACAATGCCAAGACGATTTAATTGTACCTTATATATCTCACATTGAGAAGTATGTTTTCTTCTTCTCTCCATTGTCGTCTCTAACTCCTTACCGGTAAAAACATCAAAGTTCTTTTTTTCTCATTTAATTCTTTTTAACATTGAGGGGTTGTTTTGATTTTTTTTAACAATCAACCCAACGCTGGTGTGCGGCATGGTAACATTGGGTCGGGTTTGATGTTACGATACCTAGTGCTCTTGGGAAGCGTTGTGATACTATTTTATCTCAAATGATTACTACAATTTTTTTATGTTTCAGTTTTATCGTCTACTATTAAAAGCAGATAAGAAAATTTTATCAAATTTACTATATTATTTTTCGTTGAAATTAATATCGCTAGCTTTAAATAAAAGTTAATTAATTAAAAGCAAAATTGTCATTATATGAAAGAAACACTTAAATAGGTCAGCATCCAAATACATACCTTTTGTGTTTCAAAATGGAGTAGTTTAGTATACTATTTTTGAACTTCTCAAATCAATAGTTCATTTTAAAAATAGATAAGGAATGTATATTGAGTTTACAATATCAAACTCACTTGAAAATATTATTAAAAATAATAAAAAAGTTGTAAATTATTTGATTAAAAGTAAAATTGTTATATTGTAAAAAAAGAAAAAAACTAAAAAGTAATATTTTAATAATATTTTATTAAATTTTGTATTTTTTATCGATTGACTATAATTATGATACAAAGAAAGTAGTATCTTTTAGTATCGTGTAATAAAATGCGAATCTGCGATACAACATCTTATTCATAAAATGTGAAACCGCGGTTTTTGGTTCGGTGCGGTTTTTAATTTTATAAAAACCGCAAGTGCGATTACAGTTCGATTTTAGTCAAAAACCACACTAAACCGAACCATACTCACCCCTACTTTCACTACACCCATTTTAGTCTAACAAAGAACAACATGGCAAAAAGAAATTTACACCATATCCACATTAGTAGTTACCTTTTACTCTTTTAGAGACTAAAGACATCAACTTCAACATTTACCCGCCCTAAAAAGGCAAATAACCTATAAAAGGTTTTGTTATCCCGTACTCATTCGGCAAAAGTTAGTAAACAATAAATGAATAATAACTTTTCAAATTAATATTAAAATGTATTAAACGCACATTAACTCTAATGAAAATGATGTTATTATATAATAATTTATTAGTTTATTTTTTTTAAAACGACAAATTGTTAGTGGTAATGCATTTTAATCTTAATTTAAAATTTTTATGTTACTTTTACCTTTGTTAGCAAAACTTAACCATGAAATATGCTTAACTATAATACTATATTACAAATATGTTTAGTTTTGTGTTATTTTGTCATGCATGTACAAAGAATTGATAAAACAATGCAAAACGATGATTTTCGGACTCAACTCGATAAGTTTGCACGCTTTTCGAGGTCAAAACGAAGACATAAAAATTCTCCGAGCACGCCATTTAAAAGCGTACGGAAAAACCAACCCGGCGATGCTTTCATATTTTATTAGGCCAGCGCGATACCATTTATACAAGTCGGACTCGTTATTACTTAAAAAGCCTTATACCATTTATTTATATACTTGATAGCCCACTTCTACCTTTCAGCCCAAATTCAATATGGACTATTTTGGCTTTAACCTGGCACGCAGCAGCTACACGATCTATATTCTTCTTTCTATTTCTTTTCTTTTTTTAGTTTAGGTAGATTTGTTTAATTAAATAAATTTTGTAATAATTTTTATATTTTATTATATTGAGCTTTATTAAATTTTCGCAAATTTTACAGTTTTAAGAATAAATTTTTATTTTTATTGTTATTCCCGCTCAATGTTGCAAAAATCGTGAATCGCTAGCAGGCCGGTCGATCATCTTGTAGCTTGTAATCGTTCTAGGCGGGATTAATCGAATTGACATTTTTAGCAAATTTTGGGTATTTTTTGCAAGTTTTTGGTACTTTTAACGAGTTTTAGGTATTTTAGGCATTACTATTCTTAGAATCCAGCTTTTCATACATATAGATAGTTACTATAAGTGATAAACACAAGTTTATAGCGAGTTTTTGGTATTTTCGAAAAGATTTGTAAGTTTCCGGCATGTTTGACCTCCCTTGACCTCCATTTACCACAGTTGACTGCCATTAATCGCCTTTACATTAATCGACAAGGTTGATGGCCTTGTAGCGATTAATCGTCCTTGTAGACCTTATTTTGCAACATTGTATCCCGCTTAATCTCTTACTAGTACAATATCCGTGCGTTACCCGAATATAACGATTCAAGAATTTATATGAAAAAAACATTATAAACTCATTGTCTATATATTTAAAACAAACTTAGATAATAAACACAATTTAAAGTGCAAATCATTCTTATTTACTACTGATATACAAAGTACTAAGGAAAAGTTTGAAACAAGGACAAAATGCATGTTTGGAATGATACTGGGTGCATGTACAAAAGGCATTGATTTAAATAATATCTTGCTTGTTTGTTGCTACTGTTAGTAGTAAGACAGAGGAAAGAGGCACCAACTACTAAATCACCATAGAATGCTCCAGGTTTATTTCAATTCTTCAAAATTAATCTGTCGACAATATAGTCGAATGGACATAACACGTCACAAAAGAAAATAATCCATAAACTAAACAGTATATGTGTGCATTGTCGGGTCTTACGATTACATAATCTACAAATAACAATAAAACCTTGTTATATATTAAGGGTCCGTTTGGTTTGAAGTCGGGTTTTAATTTAGGTGTAGGTTTATAAAGTAGGTGGTTTAGGATTGGGAAAGATTTGGATTTAATGTGGGTTTTGAGGAAAAAAATAAAGAGGCAAAATATATATAAATAAAATGTTAATAATTATTTAATAAATAAATGTATATTTTTTAAACACTAAAAGTTAATTTTTATTTTTTGAAACGGTTAGTAGCCACCCACGTATTATTTGTCAGAGAATCTTTGCAAATACTATTTAAATCCTACCCACTTCTCTCATTTGGTAAAACCCACGATCAAGGTATTTGAAGTGAGCCCGTATTAATTCAGAAATCAAACGGGCCCTAAAAAAAAGTCATACATCGACGTAATAGAAACTTTTTATTTTCTTCATGTTGATATTAGTCACTGGCAAAACATCATCTACCGTCCATATCCTTATTAATAAGGATTAATAAAACAATGACACATGTGATCTATTCAATTATGGAGTAGTAGCACACACTAATTGTAATTCCGTATTTCATCCGGAGTATCACTAAAAGTATCATCGACCGAATCAAAAAAGAAAATGTTATCAAAATTAAAAGTTGGGATGATGATCATCATCCCAACTTTTAACTTTGATAACATCTTTTTACAGTCATGTTGTCAATTTGTTTCTGTTTTCCTTCTCTCTGTTGTGTGATTCTCCTCATCAAGCAACAAATGAGCATTCTGCCGTTTATGGTCCTATATAAAGAAGATAGTCAATATCACGCCTTCATATAAATATACGAATATAAGATTTGTATATTGATAAGCGAAACTCAAAAAGCTTATAACTGAATGTTACCTCATGAGTATCTCTATCCACATTGTCCCCGACTTGCTATTCAAAGGAGAAAAAATATCAAGAGTATTTTTTTTTGTGTCTTTTGCAAATTTAGTGATGGCATCGAAATTGAGATGAGATAACCTTTGATGTTATAACCATGACTTTGTTGAAGTGGCCCGGGCCATGAGACAAATTGGAGATGCAGCAGACATTTGAAAAAGATCAATGGTGTAAAGATTGGTGGTACGATTTCCTTTCAACAAATTAATTCCTTCAAGATCCCTAACAAAGCATGTATGACTTTTGAAAGCTACCTCCAAATCTGAATCACAGAATTGCCCAACCGAGAACAAATTGTGTCCCAAGCCATCAACAAAAGATACTCAGGTGATGATAATATTTCCCCAATGAAGATCACCATAGCCTAGAATTGCAGCAACATGATCATTTCCAAATCGAACAGTTCTCATAAAACGCCATACAAAGTTCTTGAGAAGGCTTCGATTCCCAGTCATATGTTTGGAACAGCCCGAGTCCACGCACCAGAGACAAATTTCAACAGCCTCAGAGGGACCGTCTGAATCATAAACGGGAGCTCTGTCGACATGCATTCTTGAGGTAGATGCTTGTTGTAAGTTTGCCATCAAGATGTAGTTGGCATTCACCTCTTCTTCCTCGTCATATTTTGCAGCAGAAGCTATAAGATCCAATTCCTCAGCTTGAAGTGGAATCTCTGCCTCTTCTTTTTGTGCTATGAGAAGCTGAGTCTGAAGATAAGTAGCATCCCTCTTCTTTTTGGCTGTACAATCTCGAGCATAATGACCAAATCCCCTGCAGTTGTAGCACTGAACCTGACGATTGTTGTTTCCATTTCCCGTACCAGTATTCTCAGCCCTTGCAGCCACAATGTTTCCCATCTGATTACCAACCGCTGGCACAACTATTAACCCATTCTGATTACCCGCATTTGGAACATTCGGATTCTGACCATGAATTTGTCCATACTGATTTCCTGCATTCCCAACATTCTGACCATATTGTGTCCCCGTGTTCCCAGAAGCTACCAATTGGCGATCTTGATTCGCATTCAAGAAAGGTTGAGCAATCTGCCTATTTCTAGTGTTCGAGGAGATTCTCTTATTGTTGTTGGTGGGGTTAATGGTAAATTTGAATGCCTTTGCAAGAAGAGCAAGACCAGTATTAATCGCATGAGTTGGGTCGGTGATGTCATCAAAACAGGCAATGGGTTGTTGTAAGTAGTTAGCAACAGGAAGTTGATATCCATAGGGGGTGAGTTGTTGTTGTTGTTGTTGTGGCATGAAGTTACTTGATGAGTATTAATGGTAAGGTACCATGGGATATGACATAGATGATGGAGAGTTTGCCATAAAAGCCAATGGATCTTGTATCTTGGCACGTCTTTCAGCCCTAACTTCGTTAGCTTCATCCTGATTCATCTTCAAATAATCATATACTTGAGTTTAGTCCACGACATGAAGATCCTTGGTTTGATGACAAGAGTGACATATCGTGACCATTCAGAAGGAAGATTATCAAGAAATTTGATGTTTGCAGCAATTTGTGCAGGTTCATGTTTGTTTCTTCTAAGATGATTCATGAGGGTTGAAAACCGATGATAGTAAGGTTCAATTTGTTCCCCTTCAGTAGACGTAAATTTCTCCCATTCACGAAGCAACTTAGTTTCCTTTTCTTGTAAACCGATTTCACTCCCCTTCATCATTTTCTAAATCCTAAGCCACATCTCGTGTGCGGTTTCACAACTATCGACAACAATATAAACATCTTCAGGAAGTCCCATTAGAATGACTTGAATTGCTTGATCATCGGCGTCGAGTTGTTTGGATTCAGCTTTAGTTAATTCTTCATCCGTTTGCTCATGACTAGAGTCAGCCACTGGGTTAGCATTCGTAGGGTCCCCAGGCACAATAATTGTTCTTCTAACATACAGACCTCTTTGAATCGAGTTGACAATCAATTTTCCCAAAGGTTTACATTTTGCATAACGAAGGAGACGACTAGCGCATGTAGTGTAGTTCTCCTTGGTGAGCATGGGTGGACGATTCTCAGTACCCGCAGCATAAATATCTTGTTGAGCAATTTTTCGGAATTATGGCAATTTTTCGGAATAATGATGTTTCTTCGGAATATTGGTACTTCTTCGGAATAATGGTGTTTTTTTTCGGAATAATGGTGTTTTCGGAATAATGATGTTTCTTCGGAATATTGGTACTTCTTCGGAATAATGGTGTATTTCGGATAAAAACGGTTTTTCGGAAAAAAATGGGAATTTTTGGAGAAAATATTTTCGGATAAAAGGGGTTTTTCGGAAAAATGGGAATTTTCGGAAAAGTATTTTCGGAAAAATGACTGTTTTTCGGAATACTAAACCCTTTTCCGAAGATATATAAAATTCGGATGAACTTGGTATTTTTCGGAATAACAAACCCTTTTGCGAAGATTGTGTCTGAAAACACAAACTGGCAACACCAAAAACCACGAATAACCAACAGCCAATCCACGAATCAACCAAAAACCAATCCACGAATCTATATACCACCAATTCCAATCAATTCCACCAATCTAAACCAAAAACCCACAAGTTCGAAATCCAAAATCAACAATAAATCAACACCAAGGCTAACTACGAATCCCTAGGCTCTGATACCACTTGTTTAACTTAATCACACGACTAACCAAACACGAATAACATGATGAAGATTAAACCAAAAAAGAAAGATTAGATTAAGATGAAAAAAAGAAATACAAAGTGTTGGTGATTTTCTAGCGAGAGAAACAAACACACCTTTCTCTCTCTAAAACTATAAAATGGAAAAGCACACACACAAATGAGGTATAGGAGGCCTTTTATACTAAGAAGGAAATGTCTAGGAGGCCTTCCTCATTTGTGTGTTCGGGACTAAATCCCGTTACATAACCAATAATAACTAAAAAATCTCGACATCATTAAATGACATTTTTCATGAGCTTCGCAACGATATATTATATGACCATCACTTTAGTTACTTCTAACACATTCCCCAACGAAAATAACATCATCAACACAAAATAATGAGATAACTTCAACTGATCTTGAAGATGAAGACCGGTAAAGGTACCATCATTTACCGCCCTAGATACCGAAAAATGAAGCGACTCCATAACCAAAATAAAAAGCAAAGGCGCCAAAGTATCTCCTTGTTTGAGGACACAAGAAATAGGGAACTCACTCGTAGGGCTGCCATTAATAAGAATCGAGGCCATGTTGGAAGAAAAGATACCTTTGATCCAAGAGCACCATCTAGGACCAAATCCAAACGCGAAAAGTACCTCTTAAAGAAAATCCCATCTAACGGAGTCGTACGCCTTAGCGAAATCTACTTTAAAAATTACGGATTGTTTCTTCTTCCGTTTGCACCAAGAAATAATATTATTAAAAATGAATGGGCCATCAAGGATTTGCCGGTTCTTGATAAACGCTGATTGAGTGTTAGAAACTAAATGCGAAATAACAATGCCAAGACGATTTAATTGTACCTTATATATCTCACATTGAGAAGTATGTTTTCTTCTTCTCTCCATTGTCGTCTCTAACTCCTTACCGGTAAAAACATCAAAGTTCTTTTTTTCTCATTTAATTCTTTTTAACATTGAGGGGTTGTTTTGATTTTTTTAACAATCAACCCAACGCTGGTGTGCGGCATGGTAACATTGGGTCGGGTTTGATGTTACGATACCTAGTGCTCTTGGGAAGCGTTGTGATACTATTTTATCTCAAATGATTACTACAATTTTTTTATGTTTCAGTTTTATCGTCTACTATTAAAAGCAGATAAGAAAATTTTATCAAATTTACTATATTATTTTTCGTTGAAATTAATATCGCTAGCTTTAAATAAAAGTTAATTAATTAAAAGCAAAATTGTCATTATATGAAAGAAACACTTAAATAGGTCAGCATCCAAATACACACCTTTTGTGTTTCAAAATGGAGTAGTTTAGTATACTATTTTTGAACTTCTCAAATCAATAGTTCATTTTAAAAATAGATAAGGAATGTATATTGAGTTTACAATATCAAACTCACTTGAAAATATTATTAAAAATAATAAAAAAGTTGTAAATTATTTGATTAAAAGTAAAATTGTTATATTGTAAAAAAAGAAAAAAACTAAAAAGTAATATTTTAATAATATTTTATTAAATTTTGTATTTTTTATCGATTGACTATAATTATGATACAAAGAAAGTAGTATCTTTTAGTATCGTGTAATAAAATGCGAATCTGCGATACAACATCTTATTCATAAAATGTGAAACCGCGGTTTTTGGTTCGGTGCGGTTTTTAATTTTATAAAAACCGCAAGTGCGATTACAGTTCGATTTTAGTCAAAAACCACACTAAACCGAACCATACTCACCCCTACTTTCACTACACCCATTTTAGTCTAACAAAGAACAACATGGCAAAAAGAAATTTACACCATATCCACATTAGTAGTTACCTTTTACTCTTTTAGAGACTAAAGACATCAACTTCAACATTTACCCGCCCTAAAAAGGCAAATAACCTATAAAAGGTTTTGTTATCCCGTACTCATTCGGCAAAAGTTAGTAAACAATAAATGAATAATAACTTTTCAAATTAATATTAAAATGTATTAAACACACATTAACTCTAATGAAAATGATGTTATTATATAATAATTTATTAGTTTATTTTTTTTAAAACGACAAATTGTTAGTGGTAATGCATTTTAATCTTAATTTAAAATTTTTATGTTACTTTTGCCTTTGTTAGCAAAACTTAACCATGAAATATGCTTAACTATAATACTATATTACAAATATGTTTAGTTTTGTGTTATTTTGTCATGCATGTACAAAGAATTGATAAAACAATGCAAAACGATGATTTTCGGACTCAACTCGATAAGTTTGCACGCTTTTCGAGGTCAAAACGAAGACATAAAAATTCTCCGAGCACGCCATTTAAAAGCGTACGGAAAAACCAACCCGGCGATGCTTTCATATTTTATTAGGCCAGCGCGATACCATTTATACAAGTCGGACTCGTTATTACTTAAAAAGCCTTATACCATTTATTTATATACTTGATAGCCCACTTCTACCTTTCAGCCCAAATTCAATATGGACTATTTTGGCTTTAACCTGGCACGCAGCAGCTACACGATCTATATTCTTCTTTCTATTTCTTTTCTTTTTTTAGTTTAGGTAGATTTGTTTAATTAAATAAATTTTGTAATAATTTTTATATTTTATTATATTGAGCTTTATTAAATTTTCGCAAATTTTACAGTTTTAAGAATAAATTTTTATTTTTATTGTTATTCCCGCTCAATGTTGCAAAAATCGTGAATCGCTAGCAGGCCGGTCGATCATCTTGTAGCTTGTAATCGTTCTAGGCGGGATTAATCGAATTGACATTTTTAGCAAATTTTGGGTATTTTTTGCAAGTTTTTGGTACTTTTAACGAGTTTTAGGTATTTTAGGCATTACTATTCTTAGAATCCAGCTTTTCATACATATAGATAGTTACTATAAGTGATAAACACAAGTTTATAGCGAGTTTTTGGTATTTTCGAAAAGATTTGTAAGTTTCCGGCATGTTTGACCTCCCTTGACCTCCATTTACCACAGTTGACTGCCATTAATCGCCTTTACATTAATCGACAAGGTTGATGGCCTTGTAGCGATTAATCGTCCTTGTAGACCTTATTTTGCAACATTGTATCCCGCTTAATCTCTTACTAGTACAATATCCGTGCGTTACCCGAATATAACGATTCAAGAATTTATATGAAAAAAACATTATAAACTCATTGTCTATATATTTAAAACAAACTTAGATAATAAACACAATTTAAAGTGCAAATCATTCTTATTTACTACTGATATACAAAGTACTAAGGAAAAGTTTGAAACAAGGACAAAATGCATGTTTGGAATGATACTGGGTGCATGTACAAAAGGCATTGATTTAAATAATATCTTGCTTGTTTGTTGCTACTGTTAGTAGTAAGACAGAGGAAAGAGGCACCAACTACTAAATCACCATAGAATGCTCCAGGTTTATTTCAATTCTTCAAAATTAATCTGTCGACAATATAGTCGAATGGACATAACACGTCACAAAAGAAAATAATCCATAAACTAAACAGTATATGTGTGCATTGTCGGGTCTTACGATTACATAATCTACAAATAACAATAAAACCTTGTTATATATTAAGGGTCCGTTTGGTTTGAAGTCGGGTTTTAATTTAGGTGTAGGTTTATAAAGTAGGTGGTTTAGGATTGGGAAAGATTTGGATTTAATGTGGGTTTTGAGGAAAAAAATAAAGAGGCAAAATATATATAAATAAAATGTTAATAATTATTTAATAAATAAATGTATATTTTTTAAACACTAAAAGTTAATTTTTATTTTTTGAAACGGTTAGTAGCCACCCACGTATTATTTGTCAGAGAATCTTTGCAAATACTATTTAAATCCTACCCACTTCTCTCATTTGGTAAAACCCACGATCAAGGTATTTGAAGTGAGCCCGTATTAATTCAGAAATCAAACGGGCCCTAAAAAAAAGTCATACATCGACGTAATAGAAACTTTTTATTTTCTTCATGTTGATATTAGTCACTGGCAAAACATCATCTACCGTCCATATCCTTATTAATAAGGATTAATAAAACAATGACACATGTGATCTATTCAATTATGGAGTAGTAGCACACACTAATTGTAATTCCGTATTTCATCCGGAGTATCACTAAAAGTATCATCGACCGAATCAAAAAAGAAAATGTTATCAAAATTAAAAGTTGGGATGATGATCATCATCCCAACTTTTAACTTTGATAACATCTTTTTACAGTCATGTTGTCAATTTGTTTCTGTTTTCCTTCTCTCTGTTGTGTGATTCTCCTCATCAAGCAACAAATGAGCATTCTGCCGTTTATGGTCCTATATAAAGAAGATAGTCAATATCACGCCTTCATATAAATATACGAATATAAGATTTGTATATTGATAAGCGAAACTCAAAAAGCTTATAACTGAATGTTACCTCATGAGTATCTCTATCCACATTGTCCCCGACTTGCTATTCAAAGGAGAAAAAATATCAAGAGTATTTTTTTTGTGTGTTTTTGAAGGTGAAGGTAAAAGTGACTTCTAATATGTTTACAACTTTATATAAGACATTGAATTAGACAGACAAGTGTATTTGACATTGACGAAGTATCATATTTTTACTATTTTATAAAGGATTTATTTTTATGGTTGAAATATTGAAAACATAGAATGGTTGAAAATGAAGGCTCTACTAAAAAGACAAAATTTATATATCTTAAAAAAACATTTATCTCAATTGTTGAAAAGTTAAATTTTTTCAACATTTCATCTAAACAAGAAAAATATTATAACTTCAATGTAAATCTTAAATCTTTCACCATACGACTCATTCTAAAAATTAAAAGAGGTGCAGTTTCAAAATTATCATAAGCCCAAATTCATGAATCCATTTATATGTTTAAAACTCATGAAATGTTATGAACATTTTCATTTTTATTTTAAAAAATTCACTTTGGATTTCAAGAAACATTTACTACAAAATGAGTCATTACGTCAATTATCCGCCGCTAGACATTCCGTCGTTATGCGCAGGTATTCGTCTAGTATATTCCTAAATCGTAAAAGAGTTTGGTAGTCCACGTCGAATAGGATAACAGGAAATCTTCACTTTTGGCTCAACTTTGTCACAATAATAAGGATAATTCCATAATTTTAAAGGTTATGATTAATTCTTCCATCGATTTAAACGGGCAGGATTGAATTATATTATTGGAAAGACCTGTAGCAATATAAAAATTATTTTACCTTTTTTAATCACTTTTCAAAAAAAAAATTATAAATCTTTTAGTTTTATGCTTTTATGTTATAAAATTCAAAGCTTTTTATAAAAATATCATTCATATTATTCTAATAAAGTTTTAGTTTTTAAGCCTATTTACTTTTACTTTAGTTTTAATATTTAGGTTTTCATCATTTTTAGAGCATCTGCAGTTTAAGAAAAAATTTATAAAATGATAAAGATGTCTAAAAGCTTGTAAACTATAGTGAAAATAGTTTTGTAATGTATATGTCTAAAATAATATATCTTTTTAAAATTTAATATATGTGTAAATATTGAGAATTTATGAACTTGAATAGGTTTACGCATAGTGCAAGAAGGTTTATGGAGCCAAAAACCTCAAAAATTAATGATCTTATTAAAATTTACACTTTTTAAAACGTTCACCATTGTGGATATTCTTATGCTTTATGCATTAAAAAGTTGCCAACTTTATTTTTTCACCACATCAAATTTACACAAAGTTGCGAGCTTTGAATGATTAGCAGTAGAAGATTAGTGGGTAATAATGAGTTTTTAAGAAATTTAGCGGGTTTATTAATGGTTTTGGTTCGAAATATGGTGTAGCTTATGGTTTATGATTCGGCTTATATTAAGTTCTTTTTTTTAGCTTATTTTTAGTTTGAATTTGGCTTATTTTATGATGGTTATTGGATTCCGCTTGTAGTTAGCTTATGGAGGTTTCGACTTATTGTATCGATGGTGTTTTTTTATGGTTTATGATTTCGAAATATGGTATTAGCTTATTAGGTTGGATTTGTTTAGTTTATGATACGGGTTTTAGTTTGTAGTTTATGGTGTGGTTTTTCATAAAGGTCACACCTTTTATTTTTATTTAGTTGCACAAAGTTAGTTAACTTTTAAAGAATGTTGATTAGCTATTGCTTAGTTGTTTTTAGTTCAAGTATGATGT
Organism: Glebionis coronaria; assembly: GCA_025667525.1. Taxonomy (NCBI): domain Eukaryota; kingdom Viridiplantae; phylum Streptophyta; class Magnoliopsida; order Asterales; family Asteraceae; genus Glebionis; species Glebionis coronaria. The sequence continues at coordinate 23,909,146 of CM046876.1, forward strand.
TTAGTGACTACTGTTTTTTACTTTCTTATGTTGTTTAAGTGGTGATGATTGATGCTATAAGGCTGGTGGGAGTGGGATATATCCCACGAGCTGCATGGTCTAAGCCACGCGTAGCCCTCACCCTCCCCCCCCCCTCCTAAATAACCCGCGCGCAACTAAAGGGCTAGCATGCCAAAATACATAGTAAACTCACCCAGTGAGTTTATAACTATTGGGCCCCACCACTAAAAAACTAACCATTTTTTTCATATTTAAAAAAAAAAAAATTTTTTTACTAAAAATTTACTTATAAATACCCCCATCTTCTTCTTCATTTTTCACACACACAAAATCAAACATCTCATTTTCATCTCCATCTTTCATTACTCCAATGGCACCTATATTTTGGACACCCGCGGAAGAAATAGCTTTGTGTCATGCTTGGTACTCGGTTGCTCAAAACACCGTGCCAAGTAACCGAACAGATACTCGGGTTTTTTGGAATTTAGTTGTGCAAATGATGGAGGGTCATTTAAAAGATCCAAGGAATAAAAGACATCATACGCTAATCTGGAAATGGAAGGGCGTAAAGTGTGCCATGCGTAGGTTTGTTAGATGTCACAACAACGCAACGCGTGCACGAGTAATTGGAGCAAGTGACGAGGATATAATTAACAACGCCATTCGTGAATATGAAGCTGAGTATAGGTGCCCATTTCAGCTTCTTCATTGTTGGGAGGTTTTGAAAACTTATCCGATGTTTCTTTCTACTGTATTTTAATTTTCATGTACCCGTGTTTTAATAAAATGTATGAATAAATGTTTTAATTGTATGAATAAAAAATATTTAATGAAAAAATGGGGGTGATGTGGAGTGAGTTTGGGTGAGTGGCATTACATCCTGTGGTGAGTTTGAATGAGTTTTGATGAGTTTGGTAAAAAAACTGACGTGACGTTGAGGTGCCGGTAAGTGAGTTTCACCCCACTCCCACTAGTCTAAATGTGGAAATAAAGGTAACATTGATTAGTGATTTTTATTAAATTAAGTAGAGCTTGGTTTTTGAAAAAAGAAAAAGTCGATCAAAAGCTAAGGTTTAATTAATGTTTAAAGAAAAATGATAGATGGATCTAATTCGTAAGGTTAAAATGAGGCCTAATCATAAGATTGAGACAAGTGGCTGAATGAAAAACTGAGATCAAGAAAGAGAAAATATGAAATAGTGGGCCATCTGCATTTTACCAATCACAAAACGACACGTAAGTTTAGATCTATTTTAAGGCCTGCGAATTAGATCGATATATTAACACTCATGTTTAAATTGATATTTGTTTATTTCAAATAGCAAAAGTCAGAGAAATAAAGGCGAATTAATTTGGTAAAAGAAAATGGATAGCTTTTATTGGGACTTGGTTATTTGAAAGAGCAAATGTTGGAGAAATGAATAAGTATTGACTTAAAAATGAATATCCTTATAAAAGTGTGTTTTCAATAAAAAAGACCGTGGGAAGAAATTTTATTTTTATAAAAGTATTAATTCGTCAATGTAAAATAAAAACCACACTTGTTGATCTAATTACTCCACTTGATAAGCATATTGGTTTAGCATCTTTATTGTCATTAGTATTATTTTTCGATCTCTTTTGCTTTTGTAATATAATTGTTGCTTTTATCATTTAATATTTAGTTATTAAATTTAGTAGTTTAAATTTTAACCGAATATAAGAAAAAAAATTCTTGAAAAAAATTAACGAAGAAATTTGTTTTTGGACAATTACTTTTTGAATAATTACGTAAAAAAATATTAATTTTTTTTTAAATAAAAGTTTCCAAAAGTTTTTAACAATTACTGGTATTGTTCTGGAAAGGAAATTTTGTTTTCGGAAAAAAAGTTTCATTATATTTTTTAAAAGATTAAAAAACACATACCCGTTATAAAGGACCAACCGTGCAAATATTCAATACAAACAGTCCTTAGTATGTTGGTTGAAGAGAGTATTTGAGTCATTTCAATTTGGCTAAGGAGGTTAAGTGCAACGAAAGTTTCCGACAAAAAATCCGCCTACAGCTTTCATGAAGTTGGGAAGCAAATCTGCAGTTTTGGCAAACCACGAAGAACATATTGACATTCCCCTTTTGATAATAAATGAAGACATAATCTAGAGTACTAAGGATCACTTTTCATTATAATTATCTTTACTTAAGGGCTGTTTGATAAAATAAAATGATATAGTACTGAATCATTTATCGTCCTAAATGATTCACATGCTCTGTATGAGTTTGCTTATGAATAAAAACTCAGCGTTTGATAAATACACTGAATGAAAGATCTGAATAATATAAATTACTATTTTAACCTCATACATAATGCATAATAAGAAACTACTTCTAATAAATAAGATGTAAATACAAAAAAAATGTTAAAAACATCGTTAATTAAACTAAAGTAGCAAATGTAGAAAAAAATTCATCCCTTTTGTTGTAAATCAAATACGTTCTCATTATTAATTATTTTTCTTATTATTTAAAATGTATATAGCGTATTATTGATTCAAAAATAATATAATATGTAAAGAAACTTATCATGTCAACCTATGATAAATACATCCATTAAAAATAGTTAAAGTTGATTTCATATGAAAAAAAGATACGTGATTATATAACATGGAAATTTGAAAAAGTATTGTCTGCTGAATGGGATTGCATGCCCATCATCCATAATGATACAGAGCCAAATCAAATGACACAATGCACCAAAGTTTTATTACCAAACAGTTACACCACTGACCGATTCATATCTGTTCTCTGAACTAAATCATTCAAAGGGTATCAAACACCCCTTATCCTTTAAAACCTTCAAACAATCATCCTTAAATAAAAAAGTCTACAATATCAAAAGTAATTATCTAACTCTCTTATAAACATTTTGAGAGGTTATTAATAAAATACTTAAATTTTTAAATTACAACATTAATAACACATGGTACAAGCAAAATAAGCTCAACTACAAAAATAGAAACTTGAAACATACAAATGTAACTCGGAAATTAAATATTATATTTAAAATACCCCATCACCCTATTTTTCAATAAATATAACACATGGTACAAGTAATATATGTCAATACAATTAATCTACATTAATTATTACAACACTACTCCTACTTTATTTTTTCTATTACAAGCCCAACAAAAAGAATGATAATAACAAATATGTTATACCAATCTTTGATTTGATTTAACACTTTAAGAAACCAAAACAAATCACTTGCATTAATCACCTACCCGAGATCCTTTTTTTAAAAGATCTTGAAGCCGGACATAACTTTCAAGTTAAACATGTCTCGAAGTCAGATTCGTGTAAATAGACACGTAGGTAGCTGCCGCTTAGGTTTCGATTATATGTAAACAATGAAAAAAGTGATTCGTATAGTTTGTGGATTCAATTCGTGGATATGGTTTAATGTGGTTGAGCGATTCATTTGGTGGATGAATAAAGATCTTTTTCTTGTTTCAATGATGGCAGATCTTGTTTGTGAGAGATGGGGACTGGGGATAAGAGATTGGGTTAGAGTAATCAAACGATTAGGGATAAGAGGTTCTTATACTCCTAAATCTTATGAATGGACCATGATTTAACTTGGTAGCTTGGCCCGACATATATGTGAATTGTGTGATCATTGGTGTTGGGCTGGCTTATCTAATTTGGACCAATTCAATGTAGCTGAAGGTGTTTGGCCTGTGTATATCTTTTCATATAGGAGGGACATGTATTGGTCTCATACAAGTAAAAAAAATAGGGTGTATGTATTCAAAATTCAATTTTGCACTTCTTTGGAAACAAAATTCAGTTTTTCTTATTCCAAAAAATAGGGTGCTCATATTTTTTTAAAGACATTGATGTTGATGATTAGGATGACTTGTTTAATACAAGATTTTTCTTAAATAAAAGTTTACCGTCTCGTCTCGATTCGAATTGAAAAAGGTTGAAAGTGTGACTCAGTCGTTCTTGGTGAAAAGAAAGTAAAATGATTATCTATTTTAAACTAAATAAAAATGTAAATTGAAAATGTAAATGTCGTTAAGTAAAAGTGGAATCTTAAAAATTTAAACTAAAAATTTATACTTAAAATAAAGACAAAATTACACGAATGGTCCCTGTGGTTTACGTTGACTTTCACTTTTCGTCCCTTGACTTTTTTTGTTGCACAGATAGTCCCTAACTCGAAAACTCGTAACACTTATGGTCCCTTAACTAAACGGCGTTGATTTTGACCGTTAAACACTTTTCATGTGACTTGCACATGAGGTTAATCTTGTCATTTTGTCTCACCCAAGGACTGTTTATGAAATTTTGTACTCTTTTACAATATAAACTAGCTTCATACCCGTGTAATACACGGGCTTTTTAAATATTTATTAATTAAAGATCTGTATTTATAATCTATAATTACATATATAAATCATTTAAGACTTTTTAAAAATTAAATAGAAAGGTTGAATTTTCATCCAATTTCACTTATTAAATATAGGAAGTTGTTGGTGTATTTTTCACATTTTGGACTATATATTAAAATAACAGTTTTTAATTTTAAATTGAAATAAATTTTTTTATCTATTTACTATTTCATAATATAAGTTTATCATATTTTTTAAAATTTGTGTCGTTTAGTTGAATATCAATTGTGACAAATTTTATTAACTTTTAATTATTATTTTTTTTATTTTTAACGGGTTTATTTTAACTTTTTACCCCTTTAAAATTAATGTGAAAACAAACTTGAGAGGTAAAATAGTAACATTTGTTTGTTTCAAAAATTATCACCGAGTACTTGTCGCCGCATTCACCATGCTAGTAATAGCACGAATTGGTTGAGTTAATTTTTCAATCAATTTTTTTGACTATAACGCAATCTGATTAAAGTTTGCACAGCTCGACAAATGGCACTTTGACTCTTGAGAGTTTTTTTTTTCTCTTTTTTGGTTTATCCGCGGTTTTCAAAAAGAAAAAAATTCAAATGTTTATGAAGACATAATGCTTATGGAAGGTGCAGTCGTGCAGAATACCAGTCAAGATGTTATAATACTCTCCGATATTTTTTCATGTATTACTGTAATGATGTCTTGACTATATGTTTTCTTCGTTACTATAGTTAACATAATGATATTGTTTTGAGTTGACAACTTGTTTAGTTGGATTGCCTTTAGAATTATGCTGTTATAACTTGAGTTATGGGTTTAAGAGATTAATAATATGAATATCAACTTAAAATAACTTATAATGAGTACTAAACTAATTTACAGTATTTACATTTTCCATAACCTAAAGTGTCTTCCACCAATATTTACTTGCAAATTCTCATATTGGGTACCAAATAATATTCGAAGTTAAAATTAATTCACAAGTACAATAACAGGTACAATAAAAATCCCTTTTCTAATTTTCTTTTGATACAGATGGAGCCATAACATGAAACCCGAAACATAGATATCTATCATGAATAAGAGCTTCTATTCTTTTGAACTTTCCTGTAAACAAACTTAACATTCGTGTCGACCAACCCACCACACCAGCATCAGCTGTGTGCTTAAACAAACCTGCTTTCCCCTAACTTTTTCCCGATTAGACTTTACTTACCAGCTCTTCTATACATCTCTCTGCTGTATACATAAAAATAAAGTTTCCAGTTTAGTAGGCATATGCAAAATTAATAACTACAACATCAGTTTATTTAACTACAACATCAGTTTACTAACACGACTTACCTCAACATCTGAGGAATTGATACTACAATCTGAACTGTCCTTTCTAACATAGAAGGTTCATAAGCTACAGATAATTTAAATAAGTCACTCCCACAGCTGCTACCAACTGTTGTGAAAAATAAAACATGTATATTTAAGCTCCACCAATCAGATCATTGTCATGGACCAATCTACATGTTATGGGTGTTTAATTTATTGAATCAGTATTTAAGAGATATGAAAAAAGGACTTTGTATTTAGTTACATATTTAAAGAAACAGGGCAGTTTTATGGAAAAAAAAGAGAGAAATAGAGCAATTTTGTGGAACAACTTTAGTATAATACATCTTAATCAAAGAACTCGCGATTAGAACATCTCCACCAAATTCATCAGCTAATGGTACAAATAAAAAAACTGAGGTCGAATCATGAGCACAAACAGTTGGTGTGCAAATAAATCAAGCCAAAACTAACCAAATAAATCTAAGATAGATAAATAAATCTAAGAAAACAATATTCTAAAAAGATAAGAACTTAATATTACACTACTTAAGTTTTATCAACAGTCAACATCATCATCTTTTTTTTGTTATATTGCCGTTGCATCACATCAAATATTGTAAAAAAGAAGATTAAAGGGAAAGATCTTGATGAATAAAAAAACTATTTGAAGTTAATGGAGAAAAAAACGGATGAATGGAGAAGACACCCAAATTTGAATTTTAAATCTCTGATCAATTGCTTCAAGCATATTGGGCGGCTCCATTTTCCAAAGAAAACACAATAAAAAAAAGGCCGGTATGTGTTGCCAAAAAAAATTAAAATACTACTACTTATGACATAATCAATCATAAGTTTATCCTCTAGCAACATGACACATTAGCAAAATTACATCAGCAAAAACCCTCTTTTAATAGAATAAAATAGACTTCTCTATATAACTGTACATTAAGTACTAAACATGACTTTTTATAAAGCACGGTCCTTAGTTTAACATTCATATCTAAATCCAGGTTCTTAATGAAAGAAACATGATCGTAAACAAATTTTCTATCCATCAAATAGATATCAAGGCGAAAAATATAGGATTAAAACATGAAAACTTACTCAGTTGCTAAAGCATGGGTAGAGTCTCATGCCAACGTCTTGCCGTGCCTACTTCAAAAACATTGTGTCCACTCTGGGTACAAAAAGCAAAAACATGAGTCAGATAACCCATGGTCATGGATAACTAAAATAGATTCCTTTTGTGTGATAACATAGAACACAATAAGATGTCTATATGTTTAGTCAAGATTTAAGAGGAAAATACTCCTGGCAACGCAACCTAAAAGTGACCACTCTTATATAAAGATGGGCCGAGTTAGATAGAAATTAGCACACATTCTTTATTAGCACCATGTAGTCTTGTATTTACAAAGGTTCAGACATCTGCCATAAGATATTTGTGATCGATTAGGCAAACGAAGTGGTATATAAATAAATCTATAGGTTATTATATGTTCAATATGCTGAATAGCCATATAAAATTATGGCAAGACACAACCTAAAACAGTTAAGCCCAAATCTTATTTTAAACATATAAAAGAATCTTTATTTGCACATGGTAAATGATAGGAAGAATCAGTGGAAAAGGGGTTGCCTCGTGTAAGTAAACTTTGAACAACAATGTTCCAAGTTACCTTGTCTAACTACCCATTAGCCTGAGATGTCCACGTGAGAACCTCTCAAAGATATCTTTTAGTTTAACTACCCCTTGTATTATAATATGTGATATGATGAGTAGTTATACGCATTCAAGAAAAATCAAATAATGTGGAAGTACGAAAAAAAGTACTACCTGCTAATACAAATGAATCTCATAGTTTATTGAAGCACTTTTGCTACCTGAAAAAAAGAAGACATTGGTTAAGAACTTGAATAAAAAGAAAAGGAAAAAAAAGCTAACGATTAAGACGGAGACGAAGAATAATTAAAAGAAAATGCCGGGAAGATTTCAAATAAGCTCACCAATAAGTGTGTTTGACTATGCTTAATATTTTTAGGAAGAGCTGAAAATATACTAAAGAATAAGTCGTAGCAAAAGCATGGAGTATCATAGTTGTAGCCTAAATAATAAGTACGCCTTATTAGATATCTAAAAGCAAATACCATCTAATCCTCCTACTTCTAAATCTTCAATCTTCATCGCCATGTCTATTCAAATTCTGTCAAAATAAAGACATGGTAGATATTAAAATCTCGAAATGACACAATAAAAACCATCAGAAATGATATTACTATAAGAACAAATGGTTTATGCTCAAAGTAGTTGCTTCAAGCCTTCAAGTTAGTGTGTAATTATAGTGGTATTATAAAAACCATATATAAAAAACAACCAATATGATAATCACCATTGATGAATTTCATAAGTCTTATTTTTTACATTTCATCAAGCAGTAGATGCTATGCTTTAGAAAGATGATAGTTAACTTTTACAAATACTAAAGCAATATGACAATAATAGTAAATTAAGAAAGTATTAGATGGAAATATGGAATGGTGGAGCAGAGCAACAACTTTCATAAGGTGATAAGACCAACAACTTCTTCTATAAGTGCATCATGAACTACCATTTCCTTGCAAGTAGCTTTCCTAAGTACTAACTCATATATATATGGAAAAATTTTAATTGAAAATGTTTAACAAATCAATTACCCATTAATCCAAAAGCAATTGACCCAAATCTAGTCGCATAAGTTACGATATTAAATTAATACTAATGGTATCATTTTTCTAACAATTTCGACTTCAAATAAACAATCAACTACAAATCTAGAAACCAGTTGAGCAAAGAAGTGATTTTTAATACCTGAGATCAAATGACTGGACGTGCAATCAGATAAGCAAATTTAAGAACTCACGTTGAGACATTGTTTGATGATCCAAGAACTCCTATTGCAGGCAAACCTAGAGTAAGTGGAATGCAACTAAAGAATAAATCAGTAATTTAATAGTAGAAAACTACGCATCAGATACACGAAACATGCTCAAAGCATTAAACTATGATCTAGTTTTGATATTTCAGTATGTCAATGCTTGTAGATAATATAAATTTATAAACATATATATATTGCATTTTGGGTGTTTGCCATTGAATTTCTTAAGTATAGACATATAAATTGAATTTCTCAAAGCGTCAAACTATCATTCACAATTCTCAGGAACCAAAATCAAGATTACAATGAAATGCCAATCATATAGAGAACATAGCTAACACAAACTAAAACCATATTAAATTTAGTATCGCAGTATATGAATTGGACATGGCGGTAGAGTTCTTTCAACATTTACTACCCCAACATTCAAACGGTCCTACTAAACTAAACAGAAAGTCAAATAGTGAAAAGAAATTAAGAGACTTTGAATTACTTTTCAGTCGACGCCTTTGCAAAATGAAGTTTTAAATATATAACCATGCGTAGTTACAACAAATGGTCGATATCGAGCACCATGGTCTGCATTCGCAAATGACAACATCAGTTTTATAAGAAGTCAAATAAATTCTAGAAAACCCATTGAAGGCAAAAACCATAGCTTAATATTAAATCTCGTGCCATTTAATTTCTAAGTAACGGTTTCCAGCAACAAATTCCTTAAGCATCATATTAACAAAATATAAACAAATATAGATATCAATGAAGGTACAGTTTTTGTATAGATATTAATGAAGGTCCATTACCTCAAATCGACAAAAAGCTTCAAGTCTTTTTAGAAGTCCCATAAGTCCTGAATAAATCTTAAAAATCCGCAACTACAATTAAAACATAATCTCAAATAAATAAAGCATAAGGACTAATTAAGATTAATTTTTGTGTGTCAAGTAAATCAAAATTGGTGTTCTCACTTGTTTTCTGCTTTAGACTTTTCACTTTCGCATGCCCTTATTAGTGCATCTTTCTTCTCGACTAAAGCTCTAACAGTAACACTATCTGCAAGAAACAAACCATCAATCATATTAAGTAATTTATTAACAGATTTATGAATCAAGTTAGAAAGATACCGCGAAATGAACTCATTGAAACCTTCTTTTAGCAGATTAACCATGTTGCAAATCAAATCATACATGCACATATAAGAAGAAAAAAAAACTATACTCCAACTAAACTCAGATTTGTAAGGCCCGCACAAACCATTTAAATTTAGTTCAAAGTGTGAACATGAACCAAATGCTGTTGTGCAATAATATTTGTGAACCATGTCATCGTAACATTGTCTTTAACTTTCCATTCAATAAACGATAAACCCTTGATCATTAAGAATCGCTGCATCTATAAACCTAATGATAATTTTTTTCTAGAAACAATAAACATAAAGGCATTTAGACATTTCATCAAACACTTGGTATTCGTCAAGTAAACCTAAACTTGGAGGTCAAATGCATAAAAGAAAAACATGTGTATAGTTTATTCTCTTAGAGATTTCATCAAGCATGTGTTGAATTATTCATTAAATACCACGTAATGTAGAAGGCCGATGTATTTTTTTTTATATTTTGAAGGAGTAAATGTAGAAATACCTTTTTCTTATAGACACTGATTAGAATCATGGGACCTTGGATCTGCAAAAACGCCTTGTTACTCAAAATCAATATCTTCGATTGTATGTGTAGAATTTAATAAACCTTAATAAAGCAGCATCAATTATTGCTTTAATTAGGGATGAAGAATTGAAAAGAATAAGATTTTGAATTTCAAATGCAGATTGTCCGGAGAATCATTATTTGGCTAAGAATGGAGGCGTTTATCTTTTTATCTTTACAAAAAATAAAACAACAGGTCTATTTGCTAAATTATTTTTAAATAAAAATAAAACACCTAGTTAAAGATGACCAGAGTAAATAGATTCAGTGCTATTATTTCTTTTTGCTTTTTCTTTGTTGTCGAGTGTTAGATCCTTGTCTGCTAAAAAAACCCACCACTACTAGGGGTACAACCAGTTTTTATTATTTTTTTCTTACACCATTAAACTAATACTATAACAACCACCATATATGTTATCACCGTCAACGATACCAACACTTTTTGATTATGCCGATACAACACCACCACTTTATTTATCAAGACCACCGTATCTTTAGAATCCAATCCCACAACTCACAAACCGACTTAAATATTGCCTATCTTTATAGACCAGTCCCACCAGTGGAGTTTCAAAACCCACTATCTTTAACAAGAAAAACCCACTTTTGGAGTTAGGATGTGGTAGCGGCGACCTAATACAACAAAAAATTAACCATACCTTTATCACAAAAAAACAATTCATTCATCAAACAACAACAAAACTCATATCCCGATTCATGATCCCCTACATAATAAAGAGGGAGGTGGGTTGGTATGGAAGAGATGAGTCAATTCTTTTGTTTTAGGATTAGGGTCGATTCATTCTACACGTTAATTACTAGAAGAGGAAAAAAATGAGATTAAAAAAATCAAGGTGATGTTTAATGATGGTTGATTTATCCATGAGAGAATGAAAGAGTTTTCATTGTGTAAATAAAAGTGCCACACATAATAATTAAATGAATTAATAAAATGTCCATACTACCCTCATGTGCCTTGCACATGAGGAGCTATAACAGTCAACTTAGACACACGTTTAGTCAAGGGACCATAAGTGTTAAGAGTTTTCGAGTTAGGGACTATCTGTGTAACAAAAAAAGTCAAGGGACGAAAAGTGAAAGTCAACGTAAACCACAGGGACCATCAGTGTAATTTTGTCTAAAATAAATGACGAGAGATTAAAACTTTAAAGAGTAAATTTTGAAAACTTAATAAAAATGAAAATTTAAAATAAATCTAAGATAAATCAATTAAAATAACACATAAGAAAATTGGCGGGAAAAATAAAGTTTCAAAACTAATACTGAAAATTAAAAAAAAAACATAAGTCGGAATACACCAAAACTAGACCTAATCGTAATCAGTGAAGTCTTAACCTAGTTCGGGATATACAATCCTAGATCTAATTCGAAAAGTAAATCCTACACTTAGTTCGGAATACACAATTGTAACCTAAGTCGGAATGCCAATCACCAACTCATTCCGGAATCCACGTCCAAGATCTAATTCGGAATATAAGATTTGCACTCAATTCGGAATGCTTGTTCCATACCTAGTTCGGAATACATGTCCCATACCTAGTTCGGAATCTAAGTTCTTGAAGTAAGTCGGAATACACTATCCCTAAGTAATTCGAAATATAGTTCTTGACCTAATTCGGAATCCTGTACATCATGTAATTCGGAATGAGTTGTTTGACACCTAATTCGGGATACGCAAGCCACACCTAATCCGGAATACACGTTTTACATATAATTCGGAATCCAAGTTTTTTGAACTAATTCAGAATGAAATCCTGCATCTAATTCGGGAAAAACGGGAATGCAATATAAGTTGGATTAAAGTGAATGCCAGATCTAATTCAGGAAACTAGGGTTTTGGGATAACCCGAATTAGAAACAGTGATAAGCAAAATCAAAATTAAGTTAAAAACTAAATAACACTTATCTAAAAATTTAACCAAATCAAGTTTAAGAAAAAGCTAATAAGCCAAAATTTAAAAACTTTCAAAAACACTAAATAATCTAAACATTTAAAATCAACTTTTTATATAAATAAACTAATAAGCACTTAATTAAAAATAAGAAAAATAACACAATAAGCTAGAAAAACAATAAGCTAAAAATCAATAAACACAATCAAACACAAACAACAATCAAACAAGGAACATAATTAACAAACTACATGATTATCAAAATTAAACAAGATTAAAATTAAAGAAAGGTAGAATGAGAATGATTGATGAAAAGCTTGAAATTAAGATTAAGATTAAGGATTAAAAATACAAGATAAATATGAAAACTTGAAAAACATTAAGGAAAAGCTAGTGAGAGAAAGTAATATTAAGCTACTCTTAATTACCTTACAAAATTAAAACTAAAATCTAATCTCTTTAATGAAGTGTTTAAGGACTATATATATAGGAGGAGAAAAATGTGTTGATGCTTTCTTCTTTCTTCTTGTCTTTTCTTCTTTTGAATTCTTCGACTTTCTCGACGTTATCTTGGGATTTGTCGATATAATATTGAGCTCGTCTTATAATTTTCTTCTTTTATTAGACTTGGTTCTTCGACTTCATTAAACTTCCGTCATTAGAATTTTTCTTCGATAAATCTTCAGAATAGGCCTTGGACTTCTGTTCTTTTTACACTCTTGATCTTTTGACTTCGTCTTTTGTCTTTTTTTTTCGATAAAAGCCCGTGAAAGCCCATGTTTTCTTCCCTTTTCACATTTTGGTCCTAAAACACAATAAAAACACAAACCACGCATAATTCCGACATTTACGACATTAAATACACGTTTTGGCTTGGTTATTATTATAATTAAGTGGTAAAAGGATAAGTGTTTTCACGCATATTAAATCCCATACACTTGACCATTGCAATACCCTCATGAAATGCATTAGTTACAAAGCAAGATTTACATTTTCCATCATAATTAACCCACCTTGGCCTTTATTAACATAATACATTAAGGAAATTTAAAGAGATAGAAAATTTACAAGATATTCAAAAGAAGAAAACAAGTAGAGATATCGAAGAATTACATTAGGGCTTTGGGTGGTCATGAATGTTTATCACTCTCAATTTTCATGTTCCCCACACCAAGCTTAAAAACGAGATCATTGTTATTATAAGTTAGCAAACTAACACAAACTCACGTGGCCCAATTATTCACCTAGACTCGCATATTCCTAGGTGTATCTCTTATATTTTATTGTTGTCTTGAATGATCACGAGGATGCATTGTTGACTTATTTCGATAGTTTATTTAGGCTGAAAATAAAGTAGGACGATTTAATCAATAGTTAGCTAAAGGACAAAATGTAGAACCTGTAAATTTCAGGTTTTGACTTGTAAACATTGTGTACGTCACCTCATGATATCTAAATATTTTATTACATTTTCTTTGCATGAATCCTTTGAATCATCATATGCATCTCATAAGCATGCATCATTCTAATCATCTAAACAGGAAAAACAACCATATCACAATTTTTATTGTGACTATGAGTATTTTTTAAAAGCATGACCACATTTGTATGGCTATATCTCAATTAGCATACTGGACGACAAATGATCTATTGTGAAGGACTTTATGTCAGCTGAAACATAAGATCACTTGCATGCATCTCACAGATTTTTTCTAAGAAATCCAACGTCATGATCACAATATATAACTGGCTACTCATATATATAAATATATTTTTGAATTAAATAGTATATATATATATATATATAAATATATATATTTTACACAATAAATGGCTTTAAACTACGATGACCATTAATTTTACACGTGAACACTACAATAGCACATTTTATAATTACCTTATATATTTCTAATAAAATCACCTAAGGACCTTACTTTCACCAAAAGGCTCTAAACATAACCAAAATTACTTAAACTCAAGCGTACTCACAATAATATGACCTTAACTCATTTAGCACCTACCTAAACACAAGAACTAAACACAAGTCGAACCTAAATTATACTAAACCATATATACTTACGTATATACTTAACCACAACCCTTTTATACCAAAACCTTTCCACTCCTCACAAATTATCTAACTATACATTAACTTATATACTCAATACACAAATTAAAATCTTCCTCCTTACTTACACCACAAAACCGCCGGTTTTCCTCCTTAAAACCATGGGAAATTTGTACAACATGAGCAATTAAGGAATGGTACTAGGAACTTGGTTTAAGAAGCTAAATGACACATCCCTCTCCCTTGTGCTTTAGCCGTGTGTATCCTCAACACCACACATAAAATCTTGTACAAACTTAACAAGTTATTACCAACACAACTTGCCCTCCCTTCTTGGAATCCTACATGCGTCGGATACTACCCCAAAACCTAGCATCATTGTACCAAATGGAGCATTTAAGGAATGTACTTCCTAGTACAAAACAAATATTGCTAAATCCATCTCTCCCTCTCTCTTGCCGTGTCTCAACCCCAAGCCACACCTTCACTTCACTCTTGGATATATAGGAAGCAAGACACATATTACTTCACCATCACCACAAAATTCGGATCAAAGGACCCTCCCACATAACACCTAGACTTAACCGAATCTCACCTCATCACATTTACTACCAAATCAAAGACCTTCAAGCATTGAAGTCTAGACATTTAAAGCTCCTAGGACCCGTGTGAATATAAGCCGACGCATCCCTATCTCCTTTGTCAACACCTTGGCCAAACAAGTAAGTGAAAACTCTACTAGACCTATTTCCTTATTTTCATTCGCCCTTCATCTTGTATCATGCACGTATGAGCTTAAGGAATAACTTAGGTTGCCATGCATACGTAAACTTTCATGATAATGCCACCCAAGTGACATATAGGCCACGGCTTATATAGTGGGTGAGCATACCATGCCTTAAAATCTTTATTCACGAAATGGCATGTTGGACACCTTGCTTAAAATCTTAAGAAAGAACTAGTTTATAAAGGAGCACTCTAAAACATTAATAAGCCGAACCACTATAAGCCCATATTGTATATAAGCCGAGACTTAGATAAGTTAAATAAGCCTTTAGAGATATAAGCCTAAAAATATAAACTATGGATAAATAAGCCGAATGTTTAAGCCTTAATATAAGCCCAAAAGCCTCCAAAAATATAAGCTCATGAATTGTTAGTGGGAATAATATAAGACTTAGTCAAAAAGAAAATAATAAACTTACATAAGCCACATATATAAGCTGAGACATATAAGCTAGAAACTAAACCTATATTATTAAGCAAAACTTAATATAAGCCCACTAAGCATAGGCCCAATAGTAAGAATAATTAACATTTACTAATTACTTTAACTTTAACCAAGCCCTATAACTTTTTACCCTAACCGGACATTAATGGGCCGTGTAGCCCAATATTGAAAACCAACTAGGTACTATTTGTGCCAAAAGTGTCACATGGTGAAAGTTTGGGGCCCGAATGTGAAAATAGTAAAAACTAATATTTATTTTTACTTACTATTATTACTTGGTAAAATTTATTAAGCCCATTAAGCTAAACAAAACAAACCGTGGCCCTTAATGGACCACCTAAGCCCATTTAACTAAAGTTGGTAACTTTTTGGGCCGGTTATGTCAATTGCCAAAAGATGTGTCCAAACTTGTAAACTAAGTGAAACCCCTAATTATTTTCGTGACCCTTATATAGTCCAAGGGTCGGTTGTGTCACTTTTGAAACTATAGGGTACCAAGGATCAAACCGAGAGTTTAAGTAAACTACGAGGACCATTTATGTTCTTTTTAAAAAACTTAAAGCAAACCCTAAGTCCCACTTATTTTAAGGCGTGGGATTAGAGGGGGGTATTTTGCCATTTCCCGAAAGTTTATTAAGCCCTAGGGGGCGTTTTCATAAAATGGGATAACCGACGAGGACTAACAACGTAATAAATATAACGGATAAAAACATAAGGATAGAAATTCTAAAGCATTTTATTTACAAGGGGTTATCACAATTTATTTACTTAAAAAGTGATCATAAAACGGGTCATTTGCAAAAATGGATTATTTAAATTGTTTACAACTGTACGATATTAATAAAACTAGTTAACCATCTCCTTTTTGAAACCCTAAAAACTTAATAAGGTATAAAAACTATTTCTTCATATTAAATTAAATAAAACTTAAGTAATTATTTAATTTACGATACCTCTTTCCTTAAAGCAAACTAATAAACACATATATTCATATATATTATTTTCCCGAAACAAAAATATATATATATACATCCCTAATTCGTATAAAAGACTTAAGCCAACGTGTCAATCTATAAACTGTGATCATGCATTTTTCATATATACTATTCGTCATGCATAATTATTTCTACATTCACTGAGACATTTAAATTACTTAGGTAATTTCTCCAGTTCGAAACTATACTGTGACATCATCCTCACTACCTCATTATCACTAAGGTGAGTTCATGGCCCCATCTTTACTGTTTTATAACTAGGGGAGAAAACATACAAAACTATTTATATGCAAGCATGCACAGACAACAACAATTTATTTGCCTACTGTTTGCCCCATTCCCGTGGACTGTATTAGTTAATAGTGTAGCGCGAAATGTATGGATAGATATATTCGGGTGTTGACAACACCTGGCCTGTCGTGATCAGCTGTCACGTATTGCTTAGGCCGAGCAGCAGGTTTATGTCATTGTCGGATTAAGGGAAACCACATCAGGATAGACCCAATGGGCGTACTGAGAATCATGTCTAGCTTCTATTACAGGGCAGTAGGAACTACTGTAGTATTGGGCTGTGATGTCCTGCTACCTTCGTGATGCTTTGCATATTAATACATTATTTAATTAAACCTGTGAATTCACCAACCTCGTGTTGACCCCCACATTTTACTTTTATGTTTTCTCAGGAAAGTAAGCAGGTTCATGCATTGGATTCCAGCATTATAGGAAAGCATCATGTTGACCAATGGGCTGGGATATTTATTTCTGTTTTGTAATAAATGTGGTTTACTTTTGGACAAGATACTAAATATGTACGATTAATTCATGTAATATGTTTTTAAATGATATTATAATCATTGCTCTATATGCTATGTGCTATCGATCCACCCAAGTAACACCCCAACTACTTTTCCGCTGCATTTGACCAACTTGGGGGTGTTACAGAAATGGTACCAGAGCGCATAGTTATAGAGAACCAGATCAAAAACTAAAAAAAAAAAATTTAAAATAATAAAAATTTTAAACTGGACTATAACTGAACATAAAAATCAGTCTAAAAAGAAAAATTGATTTTTGGGAACCTATAAGTTAGGCATATGGCATTTTAGAGCATGCATATTATGTGAACTAACTTCACATTGATTTATTCCCTCGTGGCAAATAAATCACATAAGTATCTATTTATGCTTTTGACATCATGGTTAAAAGTTTTAAAACCTCATCGCATATGCATCATGAAAAACCTTTTATATTGTGTAAGTTGAGAACTTGCTCAAACTATAAAATATTACTTTCAGATATCATGACGACGCCCACTATTGTTACTACCTTCGAGGAGCTTATGGCTCCTACCATCACCCCCTTGTCTCCGACATCAGTACTAGCTGGACCTGCATCAGATACAGAGTCCAGAGATGACCAGCAGGACGGAGTCATCGTGCTCACAGATTCGCTTACTCCTTCACCACCCACTGCACCTCCTTCTACACCACATCTTGTAGTACCTGCATCCCCTCCTAGAGAGGCGGACCAGGTCGTACCTTCTCTACCATCCTTACCACCACCTTCCGTACCTAGCACCTACCCCACCAGTGTCTTGCCACCTCGTAAGAGGAGACATGACACTATCCCTGACTCGACCTATGAGGTTGGAGAGGGATCAGGAGCCGGGCAGGCTAGACTTAGTGCCCTTCAGGCACAGGTTGATGCACTCACGACCCGACAGGCACAGGATACCACCCTTATCCACTCTTTACTACAGGCAGACCAGCAGGGTCGCGCCATGCTCCAAGAGAGACTTGACTCTCTCTATTGGGCCATGGCCGGGGAGTCATATACCACCAGAGAGACCATACACTGGCTATTGGATGAGGTAGCTTATCTCCGTTGCCGTTTAGCTATGCTGGAGAGTCATTCCTACGAGACTCGAGCCGCCATCTACACACAGGAGGACACTTTCAGGACCTTCGTGGACTTGGCAGATCTCCGTCATCAGGGGATCACTACAGAGACAGAGCAGTTACAGAGTGCCGACACTACACGTCAGCAGCAGCTACTAGAGACCTTGAGATACACCAGAGAGACCCGGAGTGCCGTGATCCGTATGCAGGACGAGCGTGCACCACCAGCTGGACCACCTGCACCCGCAGGCAGCCATACTAGTGTAGGGTAGATTCTTAGTAGTTGTACATCATGACAAGCACTGAGTTGCATCTCAGCTCTCATGATTTATCTCTTTTGTACTTATTTTTCTTTTTAGTTGTATTCGTAGTACCTAACCTTAGTAGGTAGGATATCTTCTGGTTGTAATACAAACATATGTACCACTATTCCAGACAGGTTACTATGACCCTGTCTTAGATCGGTTGTACTTGTACTATATTGTTGTTTGCCAGGAATAACATGCTACTGTTCACTTGTTTGTTTACATTTATATTATTATGAACTCTTAACGGATTATTAAATTTGTTGTGAATTCTATGCATAAACATTACCCATGCAGTTTAATATGACCACCTTTATCAACTAACAAATCTCAGTCTGTCTTATAGAAAAATGCCACCAAGGCACGCACGCCCAAACCCCGCAGAAACACCTGCAACGACTATGTCCGATGCACAACTCAGAGTACTGATTGAGCAAGGCATCACTGACGCCTTAGCTGCCAGGGAAAACCGCCCCAGCGGAACCCATGGAGACAGTGAAAACTCTAATAACCGAAACCGCGAAGCTCGAGGATGTACTTACCCTGACTTCCTAAAATGCAAACCCAGCTACTACAAGGGCAAGGAATGGGTAGTCGAGCTCATGCAATGGTTTGAGAGGACTGAGACCGTGTTTCGTATCAGTGACTGTACTGAGGAGAATAAGGTGAAGTTCGCCACCTGTACACTTTTGGAACATGCACTCACGTGGTGGAACTCACAAGTTTCTACCCTCGGATACGATGGAGCCTATGGGATGACATGGACTGCGTTGAAGGAAAAGCTTACCATGAAATACTGTCCACGTAGTGAGATCAAAAAGCTGGAGATTGAATTATGGAATCTCAAATGCACCAATTTCAATATTACGGGTTACAATCAGAAGTTCCAGGAATTAACTTTGATGTGTACACGTATGTACCCAAAGGTGTCAGACAAGATAGAGAAGTACGTTAGTGGACTTCCAGACTCTGTTCATGACAGTGTGCTTGCATCTCGACCTACTACCGTCGAGAGTGCCATTGAGTTTGCCATAGAACTAGTGGACAAACGTGGTCGTGATCATATGATTAGACAAGCAGAACACAAGAGGAAAGTCGATGATAACTACCGTCATCATCCCCAGACCCAACAGTCCAAGAAACAAGGCTTAGGACAAGTCTGCAGTGCTGTTTCCTCAGGACCACCACCATACGTGGGAAGCAAACCAAAATGCTCAAAGTGTAACTTCCATCACTACCCCACTGTTGGATGCCGAAGACCAGAGCAGGGCAGTGCATATGTTCCGACCAACAGGAACAACTTCAGTGCCAACAACAAGTCCCACAACGGCAACAGGCAGAATTCCCGTGGAGGTGGATACCAAGGAAGCCGCCAGCTCACTGGCAGTGGAAACATGGCTCGTAAGGAAATCCGTTGCTTTGGTTGTGGAGAGATTGGACACATCAGACCTGACTGTCCAAAGCGTAAGAATGAAGGCCAAAGCGGAGCACCCGCCAGAGTTTATGTCATAGGAGAGAACAGGACCAACCCCGACTCCAACGTAGTTACTGGTACGTTCCTTCTGAATAATCGCTATGCAAATATTTTATTCGATACGGGAGCCGATAGGAGTTTCGTATCAACTGAATTTGGTAGCTTACTAGACATTTTACCAACCCCGTTAGATAACTGTTACAGAGTCGAATTAGCAGACAGAAAGATCATTGAAACTAATACCATCATAAGAGGCTGTACCTTAAACCTTCAAAATCACCCATTTGATATTCAATTAATACCCATACAACTAAGTAGTTTTGATGTCATCATTGGTATGGACTGGTTAGCCAAGTATCATGTAACTATTGTGTGTGACGAGAAACTAGTCCGTATACCATGGGGAAGTACAGATCTGATTATCCGAGGAGACGGAAATTCGGATAAAACAGACACTAGGTTGAGTGTGATCTCGTGCACTCAAGCCCAAAAATATCTACTAAAAGGATACCCTATCTTTTTAGCGCATATCTCTAAAACAGATCAAGAAGAAGAACCCAAGGAGAAACAAATCAAGGATGTACCCATCGTCCGTGATTATCCTGAAGTCTTTCCAGACGACTTGCCAGGATTACCTCCGACCCGTCAAGTTGAATTTCAAATAGACTTGGTGCCGGGAGCGGCACCTGTAGCTAGAGCACCCTACCGTTTAGCACCTACCGAGATGAAAGAACTCGCGGAACAACTCAAAGAACTGTCAGATAAAGGCTTTATCAGGCCCAGTTCCTCGCCTTGGGGAGCCCCAGTATTGTTTGTCAAAAAGAAAGACAACTCATTTCGGATGTGTATCGATTACAGAGAACTGAATAAGTTAACTGTGAAAAACCGTTACCCGTTACCACGAATCGACGACCTATTTGATCAACTACAAGGATCAAGTGTGTACTCCAAGATCGACTTACGATCCGGGTACCACCAATTGAGGGTCAGAGAAGAGGATATACCAAAGACAGCTTTCAGAACACGATACGGTCATTATGAGTTCCAAGTCATGCCATTTGGACTAACTAATGCACCAGCTATATTCATGGATCTCATGAATCGAGTATGCAGACCCTATCTGGATAAGTTCGTGATAGTGTTTATTGACGACATTCTCATCTATTCCAAGAATGAGCAGGAACACGGAGAACATCTGGCTCATGTATTAAAACTGCTTAAGGAAGAAAAGTTGTACGCAAAATTCTCCAAGTGTGATTTTTGGATCCCTAAAGTACACTTTCTCGGTCATGTGATTGACGACAAGGGAATCCAAGTTGACCCTGCAAAAGTCGAATCCGTGAAAGATTGGACATCTCCCACATCGCCGAAGGAAATTCGTCAATTCCTAGGTCTTGCCGGTTACTATCGACGATTTATCGAAGGTTTCTCTAAGATTGCTAAACCAATGACCAAGCTCACCCAGAAAGGTATAAAGTTCGTGTGGGAAGAAAAAGAAGAAGCTGCATTCCAGACCATCAAACAAAAGTTATGCAGTGCACCTATTTTAGCCTTACCGGAAGGTAACGAAGACTTCGTTGTCTACTGTGACGCCTCGCACAAAGGGTTGGGAGCTGTGTTGATGCAGAGACAGAAAGTGATTGCTTATGCTTCAAGACAACTGAAGAAGCACGAGCAGAATTACTCCACCCATGATCTAGAACTTGGATCCGTAGTTTTTGCCTTAAAAATCTGGAGGCACTACCTATACGGGACTAAATGCACAGTTCACACTGATCACAAGAGCTTGCAACACATTCTAGATCAGAAATAATTAAACATGAGACAACGTCGCTGGATAGAACTACTCAGCGACTACGATTGTGAAATCAAATACCACCCGGGAAAAGCAAACGTAGTTGCAGATGCACTAAGTCGAAAGGGAACTGATCCTCCCATGAGAGTTCGAGCCTTAGTCATGACCATTGATTTGGACCTACCCAAACAGATATTAGAGGCCCAACTACAAGCACAGAAGCCTGAGAATATCGGGAAGGAAGACATAGGAGGAATGCTTAGGACGGACCTAAGCAAGGAGAAGTTAGAAGCTAGAATGGATGGAACATTGTGTCTACATGGAAGAAGCTGGCTACCCTGTTATGGAGACTTGAGAACCGTGATCATGCATGAGTCCCATAAATCCAAGTACTCCATACATCCTGGATCCGCAAAGATGTATCAAGACGTGAAGAAATTATACTAGTGGCCGAACATGAAAGCAGACATTGCCACCTACGTGAAGAAATGTTTGACTTGTGCTAGAGTTAAAATAGAACATCAGCGACCATCAGGGTTGTTGGTTCAACCCGAAATACCAAAATGGAAATGGGACAATATCACCATGGATTTCATCACCAAACTCCCTACATCGTCCCAAGGTTACGATACAATTTGGGTAATCGTAGACCGCCTCAAAAAATCAGCTCACTTCCTACCTATCAAGGAAAATGATTCTCTGAGCAAATTAGCCAAAACATACCTAAAGGAAGTTGTGACGAGACATGGGATACCAGTCTTAATCATCTGCGATAGAGATGGCAGATTCACATCAAACTTTTGGAAAGCTTTTCAAAGAGCTTTAGGAACAAACCTGGATATGAGTACCGCATACCACCCACAGACAGACGGTCAGAGTGAACGAACAATCCAAACAATAGAAGACATGCTGAGGGCATGTGTGATCGACTTTGGAAAAGGATGGGTCGAACACATTCCATTAGTGGAGTTCTCCTACAATAACAGCTACCATGCCAGTATTAAGGCGACACCATTTGAGGCTCTCTATGGTCGCAAATGTCGTTCGCCAGTATGCTGGGCAGAGGTGGGAGAATTTCAACTAACAGGACCCGAAGTGATCCAAGAGACTACTGAGAAGATCACCCTCATCAAGCAACGAATTCAAGCTGCCCAGGACAGACAGAAGAGTTATGCGGACAGGAAACGTAAACCTACGGAGTTTGCTGTAGGTGATCGTGTCATGCTAAAGGTATCACCTTGGAAGGTGTTGTACGGTTTGGGAAACGGGGAAAGCTAAATCCACGTTACGTAGGACCCTTCAAAGTGATTGCCAGAATTGGAGAGGTCGCCTATCGCTTAGAGTTGCCCCAGCAGTTGAGCCGAGTACACCCTACCTTCCACGTCTCGAACTTGAAGAAGTGCTATGCAGATGAACCTTTAGCAATGCCATTGGAGGGAGTCCATTTTGATGACAAACTTCAATTCATAGAAGAACCAGTGGAAGTCGTGGAGAGAGAAGTTAAGAAGTTGAAACGAAGCCAAATCCCGTTAGTTAAAGTACGATGGAACTCTAGGAAAGGTCCTGAATTTACTTGGGAACACGAAGAATCGTTTAGAGCCAAGTACCCACACCTTTTTACCTAAGCAGTGACGTCACCTTAAGCTTTGAGGACAAAGCTAAAATAACGGGTTTATGCTGTAAAACCTGTAAATTTCAGGTTTTGACTTGTAAACATTGTGTACGTCACCTCATGATATCTAAATATTTTATTACATTTTCTTTGCATGAATCCTTTGAATCATCATATGCATTGTGACACCCTAGAACCGAGGTCATTAACGTTACCCTAAATTACGCTAATTTTTGAAATTTTTAATAAATTTTAATTTCTATATATATAAGTATTTTGGTAAAAGCCGATGTTCGAGGTTATAATTTTTACGATTGACGATTCAAGAAGGACGATGACGAATACGACCCTGATGGATGCCCAAATTTCTATAATTATTGACGATTTATCGATAATGTAATTTTTCGAGAATTTTACTTACGGTTCGTGTTAAGTTGAGTCGGGTGAGTTTTATAGCTTTCCGAGTACATTTAAAGTATCCCAAAAGTATTTTGGAGTGTTTGGGATAATTTCTGACTCCCGTAAATTTTTCTAAAATGACTAGTGAGTCAATCCCGCAAAGTTTTAGTGACGTTTTTACTTAAGGCCAAAAGAAAGCTTTAATTGCACAATGGGTCCTTCCAAATTTACAAAAAGGGGAAAGAACACACACACTTCACAAAAATACTTGGACAAATTTTTGGTTCTCTCCATCTCTTCTCCTTAGGCCGACGGTCACCCCCAAACCCACCAAAACCACCATTAAAAATTTTTCTACTTGATTTTCATTGAAACTAAGGTTAGACCACCTCTAATCTTATCATTCCCCACCTTTCTATGTACTCAAATCCCACATGCATTCAAATTATTTTTCGAAAAATTTTCAAGATCATTTAAACTCATTTTTGAGGTTAATTGGATTAATGCATGTTAAATTCATGTAAAATGAGGGTATAATCACTAATCAAACCCACCAAAATTGATTTGGTTGTGGTGATTTGGTCACCCAAACCCCACGGCAAAAGGGGGTGTTTGGGGAGCCATGGTGATTGATGTTTTGAGCATTGGTTTTGTGTTTGGTTTTGTGTTTATTGATGTTCTAGATGGATACAAGTGTTTGCATGTTAGTTTTTAGATTTTTAGCTTATGAGGTTGATGATCAATAGGGGTTAGGGACTGAAATTAGTGTTTGGTTATGATTGGGAATGCTTAGGATGAAGCCTAGTAATGATTAATAGGTTTGGAATCGAGCGTAAGTGTGATTTTGGTATGGTTAAATTTAGGCAGAAAGTTTAAGACCTTTTCATAAAAATAATTTTTCCTACAGGTCTAGGTAGCTAAATGTAGTCATAGAGGGCCTTCTTAGCTTTAATTTGGTATAAGGTAGAGCTCGTGACTCCAAACGAGCCAAAAGTTATGAGGTTTTAAAGATCGTGTACCGGGAGACGAGAACTTTCATAATCCGAATTTATGTATAGTTTTAGTCAAATCCCGAGGACCACAAGTATGAATTGGTAAAAGGTCAAAGGTCAAATTTTGGTCACAAACCTGTGTAATTGAGTCTATAAGTGGACTTAGGAGTCAAAGAAGTCAAAGGTGCATTTCAAATAGGTCAAAGAAGTCCAAGTTGGTCGAAGTACAATTTCAGTCCGAAAAATGTAGTTTTTGGAAAAGCGTTGAGTAACGGGTCGTAGAAGTAAAAACTTTTATTGGGATTAAAAATGTGTTATCTACAGGTCTTATAGTATTTTTGAGAATTTTGTCAAATTTTATAAGAATGGTTAAATATAGTAAAACAGCCCGTACTTTCGGTAAGTACCGGCGAAAATGAGTAAAAATGGATGACGTAAATAATAAGAACAAATGGTGTAAAATGAGTGATGCTTGTCGTTTTGTTTTGGCGTGAGTTGTAATTGTCCTAAGTGACTAGTATCTATGTATTTTATACAGTACCATAAGGTTTTAAAATGAGATTACTCATTACGCGTTATTTGGTTGATAGGTGTTGATTTACCCGGGCATCCGTATCGTCGTCAGTGATCATCTCTCGAACTACCGACTACTTAATATATAAGGTGTGAATTTATAGCCTCGCTTACTATTATTTCAAACTGTTTTACCCGCGAGGGAAATGCATGCTAGTTTTTAAAATGAACGTATGTCATGAATGATTGTTAGTCCCAAATGTTGCCTTAGAAATTGTGTTGAGTACCTAGTTGCAAAAGACCCTAATTTCATGAACTATTAACTATTGTCTTGCCCTTGCGAAGGGGGAAATAGCCGCTTATACAAAGTGATAGTACTATGGGGTTGACTACCCTATCCGAGACGAGGGCTAGTACGTTGATACCCCCTGCGGACGGATAATTTGTGATAAGAGACAAGGTATAATTGCAACTGATGCCTTATTAGGGGCCATGGTTTCATCTGAATCACGCCGGTAATTATTACGCGGGTGATTGAGTTAACGGTTTAGTGTCATGAGCTTAAACACAATTGTCAGTATCTTGAATATAGATTGTTTTATCGACAAGTCTATGAATGATCGTGAATGGTTTTTATCTCATATACGTTCAAAATGAATTGTAAAACCTATGAATTCCACTCAACGTTTTCGTTGACCAAATTTTGGCATGTGTTTTAGGTAACCGCTGAAGTGTAGCATGGAGCGTGCATGGGATGGATGTTGTGTGTATGGCTTGGAGTCTGCTTGTTTTTCCTCCCTTTCCTACTTAAACATTTTTAATTTTAATGTTATGTTGTTGTGAAACTGAAATTCTTGGGTCGAGATTCATGGGGACCGAAAACGCTAAACTCTGTTGTACCAAGTGGGGTTGGAAAAACCGTGGACATGTATCATTTAACAATTTTTAATTCAAGTTTTAAGTTGACGTCTCTTTAGAGTCGTTCGATATGTCTTGTGTGTAATGATAACTGAGTAGCACCCAAATGTTGTAGTTCCGCTGCGCATAGCATTTGTGGGGGTGTTACAGATTGGTAATCAGAGCCATGAGTTATAGAGAACTAGGTCGTTTTTGAAAATCCTAAACTATAACTTTTGGTGTCGTAAGAAATGGTCCAAGCACACACAACTATCCTGCATGGCTCCGGTAAGATTTATTTTTGTATTCATGGCATTTGACGTATACTTTTGAGTTGAAGTATATATGTGGGTAATTATTACGTAAGTATGGAAATTACTATATGTAGACGTTGAAATTATACGTGGAATATCCGACATCGTAATTTTTGTATTAATCATGCATGAGCATCATATTATTATATTTTGGGCATATGTACCACCTTTGCATTGCATTTGCATGCATGTATTTATAAATATTGTATAATTACTTACGTACCCTCCGAAATTCGCTGTTATTGCAGGAATGGCCGAGGTACCGCCTAATGGTAATGGAAACGATTACGTCGTAGGTCGCGAAGGGGGAAGTGTTGGAACAGCAGCTGAAGGACAAGCTGAGACGAACGATGTGCAAGCCCAGGACCCCGACCAAAGGAGAACTACTTGCCCCAGGCCTATGCGTACTTCCCATCTGGTTGGTGCACCAGGTATCCCCAGAAGATCCGAAGGTGCAGTGAGCGTAAATTTTCTTCATCAAGGCATCTCAAGAGTTTGCTGCCCCGGACCAAGAGCTTACCATGACGTACAGCGTGTTGTGAGAGGTTTGGATGAATCGATGTTCATGCGGTACATAGTGGAATCAAGGGTGATCGACAAATTCGACGAGAATGAAAGGGCAGACCAAAGACTGTTGGAAAGGAATGCAAGAATTGAGTATGATGGAAATGTAAACAAAAGTGACATCAACAGTCTAAGATCGATGGTCGCGAATTTGAGCGCTAGTCTTGACCGTGTTAGGGAAGATCAAGTGAGATTGTCAAGGATGCAGAGTTGGGAGCATCGAGTGAGAGCATCATTGCCCCCAGATTGGAGATTCGTGGACGATTTGGAGATGGAGGCTAATGACTTCATGATTCAGCCGCCTACTAGAGGTGCTTGTATTACTGTGGGAAATCAGGTAGTGATTGAGTGTGGGTCTACATCAGGGACGAAAAAGGAGACTGAATGTGGGCCGAACGACAAAGGAAAGAGAAAAATGGATGATGTGGACAAGGATGATAGCGAAGAGGAACCCGAGGAAGATGATGACGACCCGCCATCCAAGAGGCCATGTGGATCACCACATGCCTAGTTGCTTGTCTTGTATTTTATCTTTGATCGTTGTAATAGAACTGTTTTAGACTTTTGTATGATGGTATTATGACGAAAAACTTGAGGACTTAAGTTTTATGGTGAATGATTGTAGTGGCAATACTTGTCACAATTTTGGTTAATTATCAATACAATCCATGTTTACCTTTCATGATCTGTGATATGTCTTAAATTTGATCTTTTGTGATGTGAATTGATGAATATTAGTAACTCTGTAGTGATGTGTCGTTGTATGTATATTATGTCTTGAAAGAGAAATCCATCTTAATCTTGATGTGTATACTTACATTGTTTTTCTATTTTCCCTGTCTTGCAGAAAGAGATATTCGATAACACCATGCCTCCAAAGCTAACCGCCGATCGTGTAAACACAATGATTCAGGAAGCTATAGCAAATGCGCTAGAAGCAGACCGAGCCGGGAGAAATCAGGACCAGGGTAGAAACGCGGGGAGACAGCAAGCCCCGAGAGTGTGTACCTATTCTAGTTTTATGAAATGCGGTCCCACGCAATTTCGTGGAACTGGTGGAGCTCTAGAACTTAGAAGATGGTTGGAAAAGGTTGAAAGTACTTTCGAAATCAGCGGTTGTTCAGAAGCGGACAAGGTTAAGTTTGCGGCTGCTACGTTTCTTGACGATGCATTAAGTTGGTGGAACACCCAAGTAGCCACTGTTGGATTGGCTGTAGCAAATGCAAGAACATGGACTGCGACAAAAGCTCTTTTGACTAAGAAGTTCTGCCCGGAAGAGGAATTGGGTCAATTGGAAGATGAGTTGAGGCACCTGACCTTGAAGAACAATGATATAGCTGCTTACACCAGGAGGTTTAATGAACTAAGCCTTTTGTGTCCAGACATTTTTGCCAATGATGCCAAGAAGATGAAACAGTACATCAAAGGTTTATCCAGCAATATCAAAGGTGAGACGACTTCGTCTAAACCTGGGTCGTTTGATGAAGCGGTCCAGATGGCTCACGCATTGATGGACGTCAAGCTCCAGGACAAGAAGAACTTCATTGCTGAAGGAAATAAGAGGAAATGGGAAGCGGCACAAAGCAACCAATTCCAGGGCCAAAACCGAGGTGGAAATCGAAACAACCATGGTCAGAACCGCAATCAGCAGTTTAACCAACGAAGGAATGAAGGGATGAGGGCTGTGACAAACCCCAGAGGAGTAAAAGTGAATCCCCACTGTGGTAGGTGCAACTTGTACCATGTAGGGAATTGCCCGCCTGCATGCGGCAAATGTGGAAAAGCAGGTCATAGGATGTTTGATTGCCGAGCGGGAGGAGTAGCCACTGGGGCGAATGCTATCAGAATGAGGGGATGTTTTGGATGTGGAGAGAGAGGCCATATGCAAGTGAATTGCCCGAAGGCAGGAAACAAGCGGGGAGGTAACAACGCTGCTGCCGTGTATCAAGTAGGGACGACTGATAAACCACAGGGTCCTAACGTGGTTACCGGTACGTTTTTGCTAGACGCTTGTTATGCTAGTATTTTGTTTGATTCTGGCTCCGACAAGAGTTTTGTAGATGTTAAATTTAGTCGTCATATCGATAGAAAACCGGTGTTGTTAGCGACTAGTTATAACGTTGAGTTAGCCGATGGAAAAATTGTTAGTACGAATTCTATACTGAAAGGGTGTACCTTGAAGTTAGGAAATTACGCTTTTAAAATCGACTTGATGCCTATAGAGCTAGGATCGTTCGACGTGATTGTGGGAATGGATTGGCTAATGGCGCACAGTGCTATGATCGTCTGTGGCGAGAGATTAGTTCAGATTCCGTTGAGGAATAAAGTCTTGACGGTGAAGGGAGACGAATGCACTTCTCGTTTGAAAGTGATTTCCTGTTTGAAAATGATGAAGTATGTAGAGAGCGGATGCGATGTGTTTTTGGCACAATTTTCGAGTGATGGTGATTTAGAGGCGAGGATTGAAGAGGTACCTGTTATCTGCGAATAGCCGGAAGTTTTTCCAGACGAGTTGCCAGGTTTACCACCCACCCGTGAGGTCGAGTTTCGAATTGATTTGGTGCCAGGAGCTGCGCCGGTTGCGCGTGCACCTTATCGCTTAGCACCATCCGAGTTAAAGGAGTTATCGGATCAACTGAAGGAATTGATGGACAAGGGATTTATTAGGCCGAGCTCATCACCATGGGGAGCGCCAGTGTTGTTTGTGAAGAAGAAAGATGGTTCATTCCGGATGTGTATTGACTATAGGGAACTCAACAAGCTGACGGTTAAGAATCGGTACCCATTGCCGAGGATTGACGATTTGTTTGATCAATTGCAAGGTTCCAGTGTATACTCAAAGATCGACTTAAGATCAGGGTATCATCAACTACGTGTAAGAGAGGAGGATATTCCTGTAACTGCCTTTCGTACGCGGTATGGACACTTTGAATTTCGAGTGATGCCGTTTAGGTTGACGAACGCGCCTGCTGTATTCATGGACCTTATGAATCGCGTGTGCAAGCCGTATCTAGATAAGTTTGTTATTGTTTTCATCGATGATATACTTATTTACTCTAAGAGTAAGGAGGAACACGAGAAGCACCTGAGGAAGATTTTGGAGTTGTTAAAGAAGGAGAAGCTGTATGCGAAATTCTCGAAGTGTGAGTTTTGGTTAGAATCCGTGCAATTCCTAGGTCACGTGATTGATAGCAAGGGAGTTCGCGTGGATCCTGCCTGTTGATCCCAAACTTAGATCGATTAAGCTTTGTGTATACGAGATTAGATCAAGTAATACACGTAGAGAAACCTTTGCTTATGAATAAAGTAACTAAGTGTTATGCGGAATTAACACTTAATCTAAAACACAAAGATGTTAAACAAACTTTCACTTGTATTAGAATGATCGAACTTGATTACAATGAAAGAGGTTTAACTTGTGAAAACTTATGAAAACTGATAATAACTTTAACCTAAAAGATCTTCTTTTATAGATTAAGAAGTCTTGTACAAAAAGGTACGAATCAACTATTCTAGGTAAAGATAATAATAAAAAAATACAATGTCGAGCTTATCTTTACCATACACAAATAAAGAAACAAATAAACAAAAAGATTCGTATGAAGATATATTCCATCAGTGTTAATCTTCAAGGCTGTCAGCGTTGACTTCTTCAATGTCAACGCTTGGCTGTCAGCGTCCAATGTCATCCTATCAGCGCTTGAATTCTTCTTATCAGCGTCTAGTGAATTGACCCATAATTTATTCCCAACAATCCTCCCCTAAACTTGATATCTATTCCAATGATCAAGTTTCTGAATAAAAACTGAAGGCTTAGGAGGAATCTTGCAAAAACTTCTTATGTTGGTGATAAACATATCTAATCAAGTCCTTGGCCACGTCACTAGTATAATCAATCTCCAAGGGTGTCTCCTTCATCTTCTCCAACACTTCTTTGGACAAGAAATAGTTAGCATCCACAAGTAGATACTCTAAAAACTTTGTAGAGCTCAAATGAAATACACCACAAGTAGAATAAAGCCTCCAATGAAGATTACTGAGATCATCTTCAAGATCCTTCCATATGGCAGGATCTGCTTCTCTTGGACCACACAAAGTCAAAAATGTGTTCCAAAGTCTTATTCCATTTGCTGAAGTAGGTGCTTCAGCTGTATACTTGGCCTCTATCAATCTCCATAGATGCACCAAGTCTTCTCTGTCTATGCTTGCAAAGATAGAAATAATTGAAGTGAAAGTATGTACCTCCTTTCCAAACCTGCCAATCTTCCAAAATCCACACTCATCTTCATCAAAACTGATGATTGGATTTCTGTCATCTAGAGGTACTACATTAACCAAATCTGAAGCTTCCAATGGAGAAAGCTTGAGATGCTTCCTTATGACACCTTCAGTTGGATAATACACATCCATATCTTTGGGAAATTGGAGAGGATCTCCTTTCTTCACTGGTCTTTGAGCAATCCTCATTTCCTTTTGAATCTGCATTTCCTCAGCAAGCTCTTGTTTCCTTTCTTCTGAAAGAAACTGGTAGACATTATTTTCTTGCACATTCCTCCAAATAGGATGTGCCCTATACTCTAACTCCTCAAAAGATAAAGCCAGCAACTTCTTGTATGTCCATCTAGGTTGATGGCATCTAAGCAACTTGTAATACAACTGCCTTCCATCTCTTTTAAGCCAAGTCTTGACCTCTTGTGCATTAAACCTCAAAATCACCTTTATATCATCTTGTACCCTGAGAAGAACTTCCAACCCCCAAATTTGATCTGACAAACTCATCCCTGGGTTGTCCATAACCTTGTCTTCCCAAGCATGGTACATTCTGGTGATTTCTGGAAGGTCCCAATCAATCTGATTCTTCAAATCACTCAATCTTTCCTTTGCTAACTCATCCCCATATTCAAGTCTTTCTGGATCTTCAATAATTTGAACACTTGAATCTGAGCTATCTTCTTCTTTTTCATCACCACTCGCTTCCTCACTCTCAGAAGTGGCAACAAATGGTGATCTACCACTCCTCTTCAAATCTCTTTCCAAAAGTTGTGCAGCCAACTGTTCATCAAATGCAATTTGTGCTGCATCTTTCTTTGGAACATCTTCTTCAACCAGAATCCCCTTACCCTTGTCTTTTGGATCAATAATAGGTAAGGTAGAAGAAGAAACCTGTGTGGACACATCTTTGATGATTGCTGATGACTAGAATACATCAACACCACCTGCAACTTTGTCAGCGTTCAAGTTACCTCTGTCAGCGCCCCGATTACCTTTGTCAGCGTTGGATGTGTCAGCGTTCAAACCTGTATCAGCGCCCATTGTTGCTGTGAAAGATCCTTCCAAGTTCAATGGAGTTACCTTGGATGTATCAATAATTGGGTGCTTCTTCAAGTTGGTGAGGACTTCAGCAACATTTAAAGATTCACTAAATTGTGAACTCTTCTCACTGCTCTTCTCACTGGCTGTATGAATCAGCTCATCCTCTTCATCCTCCCCTTTGGAAGATTCCTCCATCCCACTCCTGCTACTTGGATTCTCCAAAACAGTTACCCGCTCCCTCAATACTTGGAGTTCACGGCCCTGATTATTGACAATTTGTACAAGGCTGACATTTTGCTTTTGCAAGCTAATGACAGCAGCCGTCAATTCATTCAATGTCATAGGTTCCAATCTGCCCTCAGCTAGAATGGGGATTTGACCTCCCAAAATAGAATCATAGGGCATGGATGAGGTCTTAAGGATGTTGGGACTGTCTTGACCAGCTTCTAAGCCTGTGTCAATAGCCCCAGCCTCAGCCATGGCACCAGCCACACTTGTGGAGGTGGTTCTCTCTGCAACAAGGCTAGGACCACTAGAGGAGAACACTCTAGTAGTCCTTTGGCGTTTATTCAACCTAGATTGTAATGGGGTGGAAGATGAGGTAGATTGTGTGGGTGTTGGTTGGTTAAGGGGTGTTTGGGATTGTTCAGGAATGTCATCAGCGTTGAGATTGGCTGTGTCAGCGCCAATATTTTGAGTGTCAGTGTTGACATTGGGTTGGTCAACGTCCATGTGGTCTGGTGAAGGTAATGGTTCATGGATAGGCTCAAGTGGGGGTGCAGGGTCTGGTTGTGGTTGAGCAGCCTGAATTACGTCAAGCATAGCTTGGGTGAGAGGTATGGATCTGTTTGTGGAGCTCATCTTGTCAAAAATGGTTTTCTTTTGTTTAGGGATCTCATAAAAAGTGTCATGATCCCTAGTACAATATTCTTGTAAATCAAAGACCATTTGCAAAAATCTTGGGTAAGCCAAAGTCATTTTACTTCCCTTATTTTTACACATCCCTTCAAAAATCATTTTTGAAAAATTATACTTAAGCCCACGTGACATACAAACCAAAGCACTTGCAATGGACCTGTTTATTTCATTAAAAGCAGTACATTTTGGACTTAAGCATTGAAGAAGGACATGTATCAAATATTTCCAGTCAGAGGGAAATTCCTGCTTATGATATTTATTTAAAGATTTACCAGCAGGAATAGGATAAGCCAATTCCCTAAGACCTTGTTCTATTGTTGCAACGGCAAGGGTAGTCACACCATCAGCATCATCAAGACGCAAAGCTTGGCGAACCAAGGCTTCAGTGACCACCCATGTTCTTCCATGAACAGTAGATGTTAATGTGGTCACTCCATTAGCTGTTGTGGAACTAACATTATTCCAAAACTGTCTAATGTGTGCGACAGGGACTAATGGTTCATGAGAAAGTGCATACCTTATGGAGGATGCATTTAAAAATGCCACCATTTGTGAATACTGAGGGAACAAATCATTATCAGCAGCCAAGTAAGCGACCATATTATGTTGGCTCTTGAACTCCAATGTCAGATTGCTTGAGTTGAACTTTGGTGCCATGTTTAAAGCTGTTTAGGTTATGTGATATGGGAAAAATCTAGGAGAAAAATATTAGACAAGAAAATATGAATACCCAGAACAAAAAGTTTAGCCAAATTTATAGGAGAGATGCATGATTTTGATTGGTCAAAAATGAGGCAGTTATATTCAAAAAGCAATGGTGAAAATATTGAATCAAATATAACTTATCTCATGCATTAATTAAAAGTAACAACTCCCCAATATTACGGCCAAAGATTAGTCAAAAATAACAACTGGGTAGGGCCCACTAGGTGTCAACGGTCAAAAATAGCCCATCAGCGCCCAACGGTTATATTTTCTTGTCAGCATTTGCCTAAAGCCTTGTCAGCGTCACGATTGGACGTAACAGCGTTTGGAGAAAATCTTGTCAGCGTCTAAAATAAAAATATTTAAAAAGAAAAAGACCTTAACAAAGTAATTTATCCTAAGGGAAATATCTTACAAGTTGATAATAATTACTGGGCGGCAAGCACTGTCCATTTATGCACACTTGCTTAAGCAAGATAGACACAAATGTCCTCTAGTGTCCCTTGCTAACCAAAATACTTACCAACAAAGTTATTTCATAAAATTCTTTGTAACTCCCAGGTAAACCCATAACAAAACTATTCCCAAGTCTCCCATCAGACCATAACCAATTCTAGGCCAAAAATGTCTTGGCAGCATGCATAGTTTATCAACTTTGCATGCTACAGTGCCTCATGGTTTAGTAAAACTAACCCATACTCACCTGTGGACACAATCTAGAATTGTGATAAGAGTATTATAAGAATACCCAAAAGTCCTAAAGGTTCCTTAAACCTCCCCTTAAACTATGATACATGAGTTTCTCAAAATATATATGAACATTAAAAAATTTATGTCAAGATAGGAATATAAATATTCCAACCATCATCCATAAACAGAAACATGTCCAAATAGCTCTTCAAAGATCCATAAGCAACTCTGTATCCAATGGCATAAAGCTACCACCACCTACACATTTAGATTGAAAACCACAAAACTAACATTTGTTGCTGACAGCGTCCCGACAACACTTATCAGCGTTGAAAGAACTCTTGTCAGCGTTAGACAATAATATCTCTAACAACGGCAAAATAACACTTATCAGCGTTACATTTACCTTTGTCAGTGTTAGAAAAATAAAGTGGAAAAAATCGAAATCATCATAAAGACCAATAACAATGCATTATCCTGTACATACTTTTACAAAAAGGTTCCAAAACACATATTAAGTGAGATTAACCATTCCAATATTTGTTACCAAATATTGAAATCTTCCAGCATCAAAAGGTTTAGTTAATAAATCAGCCACATTATCTTCTGTGGCTACCCTATCTGGTTGTATTAAACCTTTCTCAAAGCAATCTCTTATAAAATGATGTCTAATTTCTATGTGTTTGGTTTTAGAATGATGTACAGGATTTTTAATAATGCATAAAGTACTGTTATTGTCTACAAAAATCTTGGTATGCATGAAATTATACCCATAATCCAACAGCTGGTTCTGAATCCATAAGACTTGTCCACAACAAGCAGCTGCTGCAACATATTCTGCTTCAGTTGTAGAGTTTACCACCACTGTTTGTTTCTTGCATTGCCAAGATATCAATCTACTCCCAAGAAATTGACATCCACCAGTTGTGGATTTCCTATCAAACTTGTCACCACCATAGTCACTGTCTGAATATGCAATAAGCTCCAATGGAGAATCTTTTGGGTACCACAAGCCAAGATCTGGATAACATCTGAGGTACCTAAAAATCCTTTTCACAGCAAAAAGGTGACACTCTTTGGGAGTCACTTGATGGCGTGCACAAGCACACACAACAAACATGATGTCAGGTCTTGAGGCTGTAAGATACATCAATGAACCAATCATTGATCTATAGTGCCTAACATCCACATCCTTTCCAGCTCCAATTTTTCCCCAAGGGTGTTCCCTATCCATAGGAGTGGAAGCATCCTTTTCATGTGGAGAAAAACCATATTTCTTCAAGATTTCAGCTACATATTTGTCTTGGGAGATGAAGATACCATCTTCTTTCTGCTGAACTTGTAAGCCTAGAAAGAAGTTCATCTCACCCATTGCACTCATCTTGAATTTATCTGTCATAAGCTTGGAAAAGTCTTCACTCATCTTTGGATTGGTAGATCCAAAAATGATGTCATCAACATAGACCTGGACAAGTAAGACATCCTTACCTTTCTTCTTTGTGAACAATGTCTGATCTATGGTGCCCCTTTTAAAACCATTTTCCACCAAGTAAGTGGACAATGTACCATACCATGCTCTTGGGGCCTGATGAAGTCCATACATAGCTTTCTTCACTCTATAAACCTTGTCTGGATTCTCAGGATCTTCAAAACCAGGAGGTTGCATGACATATACCTCCTCAACAATTGTTCCATAGAGGAAGGCACTATTCACATCCATTTGATAAACAGTGAAGTTCATACAAGAGGCATAAGCTAGAAAAATTCTTATAGCTTCAATTCTTGCAACTGGAGCAAAAACTTCTTCATAATCTATACCTTCCTCTTGTGTATATCCTTGAGCTACCAAACGTCCCTTGTTTCTGACCACAATACCTCTTTCATCTTTCTTGTTCCTTAGAACCCATCTTGTCCCAATTGGTCTCACATATCTAGGACAATCAACCAGCTCCCAAACATCCTGTATAGCAAATTGGTGAAGCTCATCCTGCATTGCTTCCA
Source organism: Glebionis coronaria (assembly GCA_025667525.1). NCBI lineage: Eukaryota > Viridiplantae > Streptophyta > Magnoliopsida > Asterales > Asteraceae > Glebionis > Glebionis coronaria. The sequence goes on from CM046876.1 coordinate 23,946,085, forward strand.
CCCAACTAGGTTCTTTGAGAGCATCAAAAATCTTCTTGGGTTCTTCTTGTGACAGAAAACATGCAAACAAACATGCTTGTACAAGAGGGGTATCAACCTTCTTGTGTATATTGGCAATAAATCCACCAAGATTTTGATGGGATCTTCTTGTCTGAACTGGAGCCATAACATCACCAATGATCTGAGATGAGGGGTGATCCTTTGTTGTGGAAGTGAGAACTCCTCCTTCAAAAAGTCTGGTGTCCTCAACTTCACGCTCCATGTTGCCAATATCTTCTTCATCAGACTCTCTTTGATCAACAGGAATCTCTTCATGGACATTAGAAGGTCCACCTTGTTCAAAATGTGAAGAGAAAAGATGTGCAAAAGTGTCATCAAACTCTGAACCTTGCTTGTCAGCGCTTGGGCTGACAATGCTTGAACTGTTGTTGTCAGCGTCTGATCCATCAGCGTCTGAATTGCTCTTGTCAGCGCTTGATTTCCCTTTGTCAGCGCCTGAAGAACCATGCATGTTTGTATTTGGTGGTATTTGGATACCACCATTATCTTTTCTAGCAGCAGCAGCAGCAGCAGCATAATACTCATCTGTCCATATAGGAAGTGTAACATATTCTTGTGTGGGAGATGACTCAAATGCTGGTGATCCATCCTTCTTAGCAACCTGTATACCTGAAACATTACCAATTCTCTTTTCCAAAACACTTGAAGTTACCTTCACAATGTCTGGATCAGTAACAGGCATATAATTTAAAGCTCTAGATAAAGGTTCTAAGTCAAACAACCAATTTGGACCACTTTCAGGATCACTAGGTTTACTCTCTAAAAACCTAACATGTACTTTTTCAAGTATACATTTTTCCTTTTTAATGTAAACCCTATATCCTTTGCTCTGCACTGAATAACCCATGAAGTAGCCTTCATCGCCTTTTGAATCAAATTTACCTAGGGCCTCACTAGTTTCTAAAACAACTACATGACATCCAAAAGGCTTGAGAAAGCCAATATTTGGCTTCCTTCCCCAAAGTAACTCATAAGGTGTCTTATTATGTATTTTGTTGACCAATGCCCTATTTTGAACATAACAAGCTGTGTTAACAGCTTCAGCCCAAAAGGCTATAGGAAAGTGGGCATCAGCCAACATGGTTCTGGCTGCTTCAATAAGGGTTCTATTCTTCCTTTCAGCAACCCCATTTTGCTGTGGGGTTCTAGCTATGCTAAACTTCCTAGTAATCCCTTTCTTGGCACAAAAATCATCTAACAACTGATTTCTAAACTCACCCCCATTGTCACTTCTAATAATTTTGACCTCATTACCATTCTTCTTCTCAATCTGGGTAATGAAATTAATCAGACTTTGGGCACTTTCACTTTTCTTGGCTAAAAAGAAAGTCCATGTAAACCTGGAAAAATCATCAGTGATAACAAAACAATATGATTTTCCCTTCAAACTTTCTATATTAGTTGGACCAAAGAGGTCCATATGCAATAAGTGAAGTGGTTTAGAACTAGAGTGCACCTGTTTAGATTTGAATGAGACCTTGTGCTGCTTGCCCTTAAGACATGCAACACAAGAGTGGTCATTGTGGAAAGCCTTTTCAGGCAAACCATCAACTAAACCAAGCCTCACAAGTCTATTGATATTCTTAAAGTTTATGTGCCCTAATCTCCTGTGCCAAAGATTACTTTCATCTCCTGAGGCTTTAGCATAAAAACATGACATCATTTTATTATTCATCTTAATTCCATTAAGATTCACATTATATATGTCTTTATGCCTTGGTGTTCTAAATTCTATGTATTTCTCCTCAGGGAGCTTGTAATCTTTGCTTAACACCAAGCACTCAGTATCTGTGAAAAGAACCTTATTTTTGTTATCACACACTTGTGATGCACTAAACAAATTATAATCCAGTTCTTTTACCAGGAAGACATTCTCAAACCGTAGATTGTTGGTAATAAGGGTTCCTTTTCCTGTGATGGTGCCATAGCCCCCTCCAAAGTATACCTTATCACCATCTTGAATAGGAGTGAAGGTTGTCAGATAGTCTTCCTTTCCTGTCATGTGCCTTGAGCATCCACTATCCCAATATCCATAATCATTGATCTTCTTCTGAATGCCATGCACATAAAGAAAACACATTAGTTTTCTTTGGGAACCCAAGCCTTGGAAGACTTGGATTCTGGTTGTTCAACAAGAACAGACTTGGTTCTCATAACAACCCCATTTTCATCCCTTTTTGAATGAAATTCCCAGTTAACCCCAACTGGTGTTGACATGGCCTTTGAAATATAATGAAACCTGTTGCATGTCATAGAAAGACCAGTAGAATTAGAGTTTTGGTCTTGTTTTGGTCTCCATGTTAAGCTAGTAGAAGCTTTAGACCCATTTCCCTGTGGTTGCAAATACCTAGGTTTGGCAGTGTGTCTGTCAGCGCTGAAATTGTTCTTGTCAGCGCCCCGATTGCCTTTATCAGCGTTAAACCTAGGGTTTGCTACAGGAACCCATTGCCTATTGGACCAAGTGTTTGACTTTTGGAAAGGTCTTAGGCCTTGTGTGTTAGACCCTCTAGAAAAGAATGGGGCTGGTCTAACAATTTATGAACTTTTGTTCACAAAGGTATTGGGTCTGACAGTGTTTGACCTATGTTGACTTTTGTCAGCGCTGAAATGGTTCCTATCAGCGTTGACATTGGAAGCGTTGACACATTTGTATGCCAAATGTGAGAAGCTACCACATGAGTAACAAGCTTTTCTAGACATAGTCTTAGGTCTAGAAGCAAAGAAGCCTGTTCCATGGTTACTAACTTGGCTTTTTGGTGACCTAGTATTCCTATACATTTCTGCATACCTAACACTAGGTTTTCTAACAGTTTGTGGGCCAAGGTCAACAGCTTTGCCAGTGGTAGGGTGTGTGATTTTAATAGGTGTAGGATCATGGCTCTTTATTGGTGTGGGCTCATTTGGACTTTCACACAACAACCCTCCCTTAACAAACAAAGTGTGGTTAGCTTTCTTCCACTCATCTAGGTCAGTCAGTTTTTGTTTGTATTCTTCAACTTGGGAAGTCACTCTAGGTGGAGGAATGAATTCCTTCTCTTGGAGTTCTGGCAAGCCAGTCCAAGATAAGTCCTTTGATTGGACACCATAGAAATCCCTAGCTGGTGGTGGAACACCAGTATAATCTTTCATCCCAATCCCACTCATGTCCTTAGAGTCTCTTTGTTTACTAACACACTCTCCTAGGGATTGTGTGGCCTTATCAAATCTTTGGATTTTAAGACTCACATTATCTTTATTTTTGTTAGCCTCATCTAACTGAGCTATCAAATCAAGATTAACCCTGTTTGTGATATCTTGAATATCTTTACTTTGATGTAACTCATGTTTTAAGATATTTATTTGATCCTTTAAATCAAACTCCATTTTCTTATACTCAGCTACTGTCTTTTCTGTTTGGGTAAGAGCAATTTGATAATTAGATACTTTGCATCTTTCAGTACTTGCCTCATCTAATAATTTTACTATCTCTTGATTTAGTTTTTCAGTATTTAAACGACAACCCTTAGAACAGAAAGCATCATCATATACCTCATTATCTGATGAAGAGGAGGAGTATGCCATGAGAGCATATTCAACATGCTCTTCTTTAACTTCAGCAACCAAGGCTCTGTCCTCTTCCTCATCCTTAGCCAAAAAGTTCTAGCTCTAGTCCCATCCTCCAACACCATCAATTTGTTGAACAGCAACCATGGCCTTGGAGTCTTGGCTCTTAACCATTTGGCTTGAAGGTGTACCAGCATCAGATCTTCTTGGAGATCTACATTCCCTCATAAAGTGTCCCATCCTATGACAATTGTAGCACTCAACTTTGGATTTGTCAAATCCAGCAACATCCTTAGCATTAAAGGTCATCTTCTTCTTGAACCTTTTATTAAACCTGTTTGCTCTTAAACTTACAAGAGCCATAGTCCACTTGATGTCCATCTCTTCCAATTGCTCATCACTTATCTGCTCAAGATCTTCATATGTAATCCTTGAATCACTGGGCAAAGAAGCAATGAATGCACACACAGTATCTAGATCTAAACCAGCAGGTTTAATTCTATCAGCGCCAAAGTTGTGTGTGTCAGCGCTTGAGTATAAAGCGTTGACAGGATATGATCCAGCGCTGACAGACTGTGATCCAGCGTTGACACATTGAGATCCAGTGACTGGATGTCCATAGGAGTTCATGGAATCAAATTGGCCTTCACTTTGTGAGAAGAAGGCCATGTTGCTACTGGAAGATTTATTATCACTCTCCAAAAGCCATTCATTTTCCAACAGTCTTAGTTTGTTGAAGATGTCATCAAACCTGGAGGTCTTGTGGGTGTTATTGACAAGAATGGATCTTGTCTCAATCTTCCATACATCACCAAGGCTTTTGAGAAAAGTAGCATTCAAGTCAGGGTCATCAATCTGTGTTCCCATGAAGGAAAGTTGACTTGTGATGTCAAGCAGTCTACTCCTCACACTGCTGAGATTCTCATTGGGTTGAGCCTTAAAGACAGCATACTCATGCATGAGTTGCTTCTTCTTTTCTTCTTTTGTGTCAGCATTGCCACCATGTGCTACTTCAAGAGCTTCCCAAAGCTCTTTTGCAGACTCAAAGTGTTTGTACTTGTGCTGATTCTCATGACCTAGGGCGTGTTTCATGATGTTTAAGATTTTCATGTCCACCCTTTTCTTGGCTATATCTTCAGCAGATACAGCTCTTCCATCTTCAGGCTTTTCCTTCTTATCAGCTTCAGGACAATTAGGAAGAGCTATCCTTGTGGCAATAGCAGCAGCAATCTTTTGAGCTTTGTTGAATGTGTTCCCATATTCAACAATCTCCCAAAGAGTGTAGTCATGGATGGCTATATATTGTTCAAAATTAGACTTCCAAAGCTCGAAGTTCCTGGCATCAAACATGGGAATTTTGATACTAGGGTTTGTGGTGTTGTTTTGTAGCAAAGCTGGAGCAGGAGGCTGATTTGTGCCAGACATGATGTTTTTAGGGTTTTGAGAAATTTAGGGTTTTTAGGGTTTTTGGTGTTTTAGGGTTCTTGCGTTACTTAAAGATCAAAAGTTTCTCAACAAGCTCTGATACCACTTGTTGATCCCAAACTTAGATCGATTAAGCTTTGTGTATACGAGATTAGATCAAGTAATACACGTAGAGAAACCTTTGCTTATGAATAAAGTAACTAAGTGTTATGCGGAATTAACACTTAATCTAAAACACAAAGATGTTAAACAAACTTTCACTTGTATTAGAATGATCGAACTTGATTACAATGAAAGAGGTTTAACTTGTGAAAACTTATGAAAACTGATAATAACTTTAACCTAAAAGATCTTCTTTTATAGATTAAGAAGTCTTGTACAATAAGCTACGAATCAACTATTCTAGGTAAAGATAATAATAAAAAAATACAATGTCGAGCTTATCTTTACCATACACAAATAAAGAAACAAATAAACAAAAAGATTCGTATGAAGATATATTCCATCAGTGTTAATCTTCAAGGCTGTCAGCGTTGACTTCTTCAATGTCAACGCTTGGCTGTCAGCGTCCAATGTCATCCTATCAGCGCTTGAATTCTTCTTATCAGCGTCTAGTGAACTGACCCATAATTTATTCCCAACACTGCCAAGGTCGAAGCGATCAGGGAATGGTCGGCACCGACAACGTCGACTGAAGTTCGACAATTCCTTGGTTTAGCTGGGTATTATCGAAGGTTCATTGAAGGATTTTCGTTGATTTGCAAAACCATTGACAAAGCTTACCGAAAAGAATAGGGTGTATGAATAGGGAAATGAGGAAGAACTCGCTTTCAAAACGCTCAAGGACAAGTTATGTTCCGCACCGATATTGTCATTGCCTGAAGGAACCAAAGATTTTGTAGTGTATTGTGATGCATCTCGTAAGGGTTATGGAGCGGTTTTGATGCAGCGTGAAAAGGTGATAGCTTACGCGTCGAGGCAACTGAGGAAGAATGAGGAGAACTACACGACGCACGATTTGGAATTAGGAGCTGTAGTTTTTGCGTTGAAGTTGTGGAGACATTATTTGTATGGGACGAAGTGTGTTGTATTCACTGACCACAAGAGTTTGCAACACATTTTAGATCAAAAGGAGTTGAACATGCGACAGAGACGATGGGTTGAACTACTGAGTGATTACGACTGCGAAATTCGCTACCACCCTGGCAAGGCGAATGTTGTAGCGGATGCACTAAGTAGGAAGGAACGAGAGAAACCTTTGAGAGTCAGAGCTTTGGTGATGACTGAGAGCGTTGACTTAACCGAAACTATACTGAAGGCTCAAGAGAGGGGACTAATGAAAGGGAATGTTGAAGTTGAGAACTTGGGAAGAATGTTGAAACCTCTTTTCGTGATTAGGTCAGACGGACTGAGATATTTTGAGAATCGGATTTGGTTACCATTGTGTTCACCTGAGGAAGGAAAGCCTGGAGTACGAGAATTGGTTATGAACGAGTCGCATAAGTCGAAATATTCGATACATCCTGGATCGGATAAAATGTATCACGACCTGAAGAAAGTTTATTGGTGGCCGAATATGAAGGCGGATATTGCTCGTTACGTTAGTAAGTGTTTGACTTGCGCGAAGGTTCAAGTAGAACATAAGAAACCATCTGGATTGTTGGTACAACCAGAGATCCCAGAATGGAAATGGGAGAAAATCGCTATGGATTTCGTGACGGGTTTACCTAGAACTCCTAATGGATGTGATATGATATGGGTAATAGTGGATAGATTAACGAAATCTGCTCATTTCTTACCTATGAAGAAGACGGACAGCATGGAAAAGCTAGCCAGTGTGTACGTGAAAGAGATCGCCTGCAGACATGGAGTGCCGTTATCGATCATTTCGGATCGCGACAGTAGATTTACTTCGGAATTTTGGAAATCGCTTCAACGTGCGATGGGCACTGAATTAAATTTAAGTACGGCTTATCACCCGGAAACTGATGGCCAGAGTGAACGAACTATTCAGACGATGGAGGACATGCTCCGAGCATGCGTGATTGATTTTGGAGGAAGTTGGGAACGCCACTTGCCTCTAGTGGAGTTTTCGTATAATAATAGTTACCATGCGAGTATCAAGGCAGCACCGTTCGAAGCATTGTATGGAAGGAAGTGTAGATCGCCTGTGTGTTGGAGTGAAGTAGGAGAAAGTCAATTGACTGGACCCGAAATAGTTTTAGAAACGACAGAGAAGATTGTGCAAATCAAGAACCGACTACTTGCTGCGAGAAGCCGACAGAAGAGTTATGCCGATAACAGAAGGAAACCGTTGGAGTTTGAAGTCGGAGATATGGTTATGCTCAAGGTATCGCAGTGGAAGGGTGTAATTCGTTTTGGGAAGAAAGGAAAGTTGAGTCCGAGGTATATTGGACCATTTAAGATCGTTGAACGAATTGGACCAGTAGCGTACAAGTTAGAGTTGCCGAACGAGCTTAGTGCTATTCACGACACGTTTCACGTATCGAACCTGAAGAAGAGTTTGGCGGATAAGGAATTGGTGATTCCTTTGGACGAGATTCGACTGGACGACAAAATGCATTTTGTGGAAGAACCTGTGGAAATTATGGACCGAGAGGTCAAGAGGCTGAAGCGTAGTAGAATTCCCATTGTGAAGGTTCGATGGAATTCTAAGCGTGGACCGGAATACACTTGGGAACGTGAGGACTTTTTCAAGGAAAGGTATCCTCATCTGTTCCAGCAGAACGAAATGTGAGTACAAGAAGAGGCGAGCGCCGGGACGTCGCTCTCCTTAAGGAGGGGTGGATGTGACACCCTAGAACCGAGGTCATTAACGTTACCCTAAATTACGCTAATTTTTGAAATTTTTAATAAATTTTAATTTCTATATATATAAGTATTTTGGTAAAAGCCGATGTTCGAGGTTATAATTTTTACGATTGACGATTCAAGAAGGACGATGACGAATACGACCCCGATGGATGCCCAAATTTCTATAATTATTGACGATTTATCGATAATGTAATTTTTCGAGAATTTTACTTACTGTTCGTGTTAAGTTGAGTCGGGTGAGTTTTATAGCTTTCCGAGTACATTTAAAGTATCCCAAAAGTATTTTGGAGTGTTTGGGATAATTTCCGACTCCAGTAAATTTTTCCAAAATGACTAGTGAGTCAATCCCGCAAAGTTTTAGTGACGTTTTTACTTAAGGCCAAAAGAAAGCTTTAATTGCACAATGGGTCCTTCCAAATTTACAAAAAGGGGAAAGAACACACACACTTCACAAAAATACTTGGAAAAATTTTTGGTTCTCTCCCTCTCTTCTCCTTAGGCCGACGGTCACCCCCAAACCCACCAAAACCACCATTAAAAATTTTTCTACTTGATTTTCATTGAAACTAAGGTTATACCACCTCTAATCTTATCATTCCCCACCTTTCTATGTACTCAAATCCCACATGCATTCAAATTATTTTTCCAAAAATTTTCAAGATCATTTAAACTCGTTTTTGAGGTTAATTGGATTAATGCATGTTAAATTCATGTAAAATGAGGGTATAATCACTAATCAAACCCACCAAAATTGATTTGGTTGTGGTGATTTGGTCACCCAAACCCCACGGCAAAAGGGGGTGTTTGGGGAGCCATGGTGATTGATGTTTTGAGCATTGGTTTTGTGTTTGGTTTTGTGTTTATTGATGTTCTAGATGGATACAAGTGTTTGCATGTTAGTTTTTAGATTTTTAGCTTATGAGGTTGATGATCAATAGGGGTTAGGGACTGAAATTAGTGTTTGGTTATGATTGGGAATGCTTAGGATGAAGCCTAGTAATGATTAATAGGTTTGGAATCGAGCGTAAGTGTGATTTTGGTATGGTTAAATTTAGGCAGAAAGTTTAAGACCTTTTCATAAAAATAATTTTTCCTACAGGTCTAGGTAGCTAAATGTAGTCATAGAGGGCCTTCTTACCTTTAATTTGGTATAAGGTAGAGCTCGTGACTCCAAACGAGCCAAAAGTTATGAGGTTTTAAAGATCGTGTACCGGGAGACGAGAACTTTCATAATCCGAATTTATGTATAGTTTTAGTCAAATCCCGAGGACCACAAGTATGAATTGGTAAAAGGTCAAAGGTCAAATTTTGGTCACAAACCTGTGTAATTGAGTCTATAAGTGGACTTAGGAGTCAAAGAAGTCAAAGGTGCATTTCAAATAGGTCAAAGAAGTCCAAGTTGGTCGAAGTACAATTTCAGTCCGAAAAATGTAGTTTTTGGAAAAGCGTTGAGTAACGGGTCGTATAAGTAAAAACTTTTATTGGGATTAAAAATGTGTTATCTACAGGTCTTATAGTATTTTTGAGAATTTTTTCAAATTTTATAAGAATGGTTAAATATAGTAAAACAGCCCGTACTTTCGGTAAGTACCGGCGAAAATGAGTAAAAATGGATGACGTAAATAATAAGAACAAATGGTGTAAAATGAGTGATGCTTGTCGTTTTGTTTTGGCGTGAGTTGTAATTGTCCTAATTGACTAGTATCTATGTATTTTATACAGTACCATAAGGTTTTAAAATGAGATTACTCATTACGCGTTATTTGGTTGATAGGTGTTGATTTACCCGGGCATCCGTATCGTCGTCAGTGATCATCTCTCGAACTACCGACTACTTAATATATAAGGTGTGAATTTATAGCCTCGCTTAATATTATTTCAAACTGTTTTACCCGCGAGGGAAATGCATGCTAGTTTTTAAAATGAACGTATGTCATGAATGATTGTTAGTCCCGAATGTTGCCTTAGAAATTGTGTTGAGTACCTAGTTGCAAAAGACCCTAATTTCATGAACTATTAACTATTGTCTTGCCCTTGCGAAGGGGGAAATAGCCGCTTATACAAAGTGATAGTACTATGGGGTTGACTACCCTATCCGAGACGAGGGCTAGTACGTTGATACCCCCTGCGGACGGATAATTTGTGATAAGAGACAAGGTATAATTGCAACTGATGCCTTATTAGGGGCCATGGTTTCATCTGAATCACGCCGGTAATTATTACGCGGGTGATTGAGTTAACGGTTTAGTGTCATGAGCTTAAACACAATTGTCAGTATCTTGAATATAGATTGTTTGATCGACAAGTCTATGAATGATCGTGAATGGTTTTTATCTCATATACGTTCAAAATGAATTGTAAAACCTATGAATTCCACTCAACGTTTTCGTTGACCAAATTTTGGCATGTGTTTCAGGTAACCGCTGAAGTGTAGCATGGAGCGTGCATGGGATGGATGTTGTGTGTATGGCTTGGAGTCTGCTTGTTTTTCCTCCCTTTCCTAATTAAACATTTTTAATTTTAATGTTATGTTGTTGTGAAACTGAAATTCTTGGGTCGAGATTCATGGAGACCGAAAACGCTAAACTCTGTTGTACCAAGTGGGGTTGGAAAAACCGTGGACATGTATCATTTAACAATTTTTAATTCAAGTTTTAAGTTGACGTCTCTTTAGAGTCGTTCGATATGTCTTGTGTGTAATGATAACTGAGTAGCACCCAAATGTTGTAGTTCCGCTGCGCATAGCATTTGTGGGGGTGTTACATGCATCTCATAAGCATGCATCATTCTAATCATCTGAACAGGAAAAACAACCATATCACAATTTTTATTGTGACTATGAGTATTTTTTAAAAGCATGACCACATTTGTATGGCTATATCTCAATTAGCATACTAGACGACAAATGATCTATTGTGAAGGACTTTATGTCAGCTGAAACATAAGATCACTTGCATGCATCTCACAGATTTTTTCTAAGAAATCCAACGTCATGATCACAATATATAACTGGCTACTCATATATATAAATATATTTTTGAATTAAATAGTATATATATATATATATAAATATATATATTTTACATAATAAATGGCTTTAAACTACGATGACCATTAATTTTACACGTGAACACTACAATAGCACATTTTATAATTACCTTATATATTTCTAATAAAATCACCTAAGGACCCTACTTTCACCAAAAGGCTCTAAACATAACCAAAATTACTTAAACTCAAGCGTACTCACAATAATATGACCTTAACTCATTTAGCACCTACCTAAACACAAGAACTAAACACAAGTCGAACCTAAACTTATACTAATCCATATATACTTACGTATATACTTAACCACAACCCTTTTATACCAAAACCTTTACACTCCTCACAAATTATCTAACTATACATTAACTTATATACTCAATACACAAATTAAAATCTTCCTCCTTACTTACACCACAAAACCGCCGGTTTTCCTCCTTAAAACCATGGGAAATTTGTACAACATGAGCAATTAAGGAATGGTACTAGGAACTTGGTTTAAGAAGCTAAATGACACATCCCTCTCCCTTGTGCTTTAGCCGTGTGTATCCTCAACACCACACATAAAATCTTGTACAAACTTAACAAGTTATTACCAACACAACTTGCCCTCCCTTCTTGGAATCCTACATGCGTCGGATACTACCCCAAAACCTAGCATCATTGTACCAAATGGAGCATTTAAGGAATGTACTTCCTAGTACAAAACAAATATTGCTAAATCCATCTCTCCCTCTCTCTTGCCGTGTCTCAACCCCAAGCCACACCTTCACTTCACTCTTGGATATATAGGAAGCAAGACACATATTACTTCACCATCACCACAAAATTCGGATCAAAGGACCCTCCCATATAACACCTAGACTTAACCGAATCTCACCTCATCACATTTACTACCAAATCAAAGACCTTCAAGCATTGAAGTCTAGACATTTAAAGCTCCTAGGACCCGTGTGAATATAAGCCGACGCATCCCTATCTCCTTTGTCAACACCTTGGCCAAACAAGTAAGTGAAAACTCTACTAGACCTATTTCCTTATTTTCATTCGCCCTTCATCTTGTATCATGCACGTATGAGCTTAAGGAATAACTTAGGTTGCCATGCATACGTAAACTTTCATGATAATGCCACCCAAGTGACATATAGGCCACGGCTTATATAGTGGGTGAGCATACCATGCCTTAAAATCTTTATTCACGAAATGGCATGTTGGAAACCTTTCTTAAAATCTTAAGAAAGAACTAGTTTATAAAGGAGCACTCTAAAACATTAATAAGCCGAACCACTATAAGCCCATATTGTATATAAGCCGAGACTTAGATAAGTTAAATAAGCCTTTAGAGATATAAGCCTAAAAATATAAACTATGGATAAATAAGCCGAATGTTTAAGCCTTAATATAAGCCCAAAAGCCTCCAAAAATATAAGCTCATGAATTGTTAGTGGGAATAATATAAGCCTTAGTCAAAAAGAAAATAATAAACTTACATAAGCCACATATATAAGCCGAGACATATAAGCTAGAAACTAAACCTATATTATTAAGCAAAACTTAATATAAGCCCACTAAGCATAGGCCTAATAGTAAGAATAATTAACATTTACTAATTACTTTAACTTTAACCAAGCCCTATAACTTTTTACCCTAACCGGACATTAATGGGCCGTGTAGCCCAATATTGAAAACCAACTAGGTACTATTTGTGCCAAAAGTGTCACATGGTGAAAGTTTGGGGCCCGAATGTGAAAATAGTAAAAACTAATATTTATTTTTACTTACTATTATTACTTGGTAAAATTTATTAAGCCCATTAAGCTAAACAAAACAAACCGTGGCCCTTAATGGACCACCTAAGCCCATTTAACTAAAGTTGGTAACTTTTTGGGCCGGTTATGTCAATTGCCAAAAGATGTGTCCAAACTTGTAAACTAAGTGAAACCCCTAATTATTTTTGTGACCCTTATATAGTCCAAGGGTCGGTTGTGTCACTTTTGAAACTATAGGGTACCAAGGATCAAACCGAGAGTTTAAGTAAACTACGAGGACCATTTATGTTCTTTTTAAAAAACTTAAAGCAAACCCTAAGTCCCACTTATTTTATGCCGTGGGATTAGAGGGGGGTATTTTGCCATTTCCCGAAAGTTTATTAAGCCCTAGGGGGCGTTTTCATAAAATGGGATAACCGACGAGGACTAACAACGTAATAAATATAACGGATAAAAACATAAGGATAGAAATTCTAAACCATTTTATTTACAAGGGGTTATCACAATTTATTTACTTAAAAAGTGATCATAAAACGGGTCATTTGCAAAAATGGATTATTTAAATTGTTTACAACTGTACGATATTAATAAAACTAGTTAACCATCTCCTTTTTGAAACCCTAAAAACTTAATAAGGTATAAAAACTATTTCTTCATATTAAATTAAATAAAACTTAAGTAATTATTTAATTTACGATACCTCTTTCCTTAAAGCAAACTAATAAACACATATATTCATATATATTATTTTCCCGAAACAAAAATATATATATATACATCCCTAATTCGTTATAAAAGACTTAAGCCAACGTGTCAATCTATAAACTGTGATCATGCATTTTTCATATATACTATTCGTCATGCATAATTATTTCTGCATTCACTGAGACATTTAAATTACTTAGGTAATTTCTCCAGTTCGTGACTATACTGTGACATCATCCTCACTACCTCATTATCACTAAGGTGAGTTCATGACCCCATCTTTACTGTTTTATAACTGGGGGAGAAAACATACAAAACTATTTATATGCAAGCATGCACAGACAACAACAATTTATTTGCCTATTGTTTGCCCCATTCCCGTGGACTGTATTAGTTAATAGTGTAGCGCAAAATGTATGGATAGATCTATTCGGGTGTTGACAACACCTGGCCTGTCGTGATCAGCTGTCACGTATTGCTTAGGCCGAGCAGCAGGTTTATGTCATTGTCGGATTAAGGGAAACCACATCAGGATAGACCCAATGGGCGTACTGAGAATCATGTCTAGCTTCTATTACAGGGCAGTAGGAACTACTGTAGTATTGGGCTGTGATGTCCTGCTACCTTCGTGATGCTTTGCATATTAATACATTATTTAATTAAACCTGTGAATTCACCAACCTCGTGTTGACCCCCACATTTTACTTTTATGTTTTCTCAGGAAAGTAAGCAGGTTCATGCATTGGATTCCAGCATTATAGGAAAGCATCATGTTGACCAATGGGCTGGGATATTTATTTCTGTTTTGTAATAAATGTGGTTTACTTTTGGACAAGATACTAAATGTGTACGATTAATTCATGTAATATGTTTTCAAATGATATTATAATCATTGCTCTATATGCTATGTGCTATCGATCCACCCAAGTAACACCCCAACTACTTTTCCGCTGCATTTGACCAACTTGGGGGTGTTACACAAAATCTTTTAAAACTGCTTATCGGGACCTCATAAAGTTCATATCTTGGCATAACTCGCTTCATGATTTGAGACCTTTCTCGGACCGATATTTGGCATTGACTTCATACTTCAAATCTTGAGAGACGTTCATGAAATAATGGTCTTCTCTTCATAATAGGAATGTCTTCACTTGAAGTTTTGAGAGATTCTTCATACTTGGACCACGACTTCTTCATTTTTCTCCAATCTTTATTTGGGATTTTGATATACAACGATCCGCTTCCTTTTAGGACTTGGATCTATTTATCCTCATACCTTGTTAGGGCCTTTTTGGATAGACTTCTTCATTATCTTTAGGAGAGTATTTGCTTTTCGTCGTGTGTCTTGATCCTTCATATTAATTTTTGATAAATGATTCTTCACATCACTTTGGATCTTTAGCAACAAAATGTAGCCCTCATGCCTTGTTAGGGCCTTTTCGGACTCGCCAATATTCGCATCCCGCTTCAATAAGTTATGGCTTGGATATGAACTCTAATTAATACCGAGCAACTTTTAAACGATCTTGTGCTAGAAGCTAAGTAACTTTTCAAATCGTACGACCTTACTTATTGCAATTAAATTTATTAACAAGCGATGGGAGAAAAAGCTCATAATTAACTCACATAAATTCATGAAAGAATACCAAACTTATAACTGACTCTATCATCTCTCGTTCTCCACAATTTAAAATCTCAAGGAATGAGATTCGTGGATGCTTAGCCAATTAAATCAAAGTTTTGGGTTTTCAAGTCATCTATACGATCTTGTATTTTCAGACTCTTTCAAGTTTTAGAATTCGCATTTTAAAGATCCATTGATAAACGACTTTCTAAGATCACGTATAGGAACTTGTGAAAAGTTCTTGTTCCTAACCCGTAAGAGTTAAGACTTTCGCGTTTTAAAGTTCCCTATATAAAAGCCTAGCAAAACTTGACTTAAACACGTTAAGGATACTAGCTAAAGTAAACTTGGATAAGTAAACTCGGGTTGAGTCAAAAGATTCATGACGGGCCTAATATATCAAAGACATCTAAACTTATTAAAACCATTTATTAAAATTTATTCTAATGAAAGAAAATAATGATAACAAAGGAAAATACTAATAGGCCAAAATAGATTAAAAATTTTGAAAAATGTCGAAAAATCAATTTTCTGGTTAAAATGAGGACAAATACATGGAAAAGCCCACTTAACTTCGATAGAAGTCCCCCATACACTTAATATAAACGTTGTCCTCAATGTTTAAGCATGTGGGAGTAAACTCCCCTAAACTTAGGACATTGTGCACGTTGTTTAAATCTTGATAAGGAAGAGACAACTAAAGTGATTCATATTTTAATATTGAAGAATATAAAATAGAGAATCAAAAGAGTTTAGGATAGAACCGAGAAGACGGGAACACGAAATTCTGTCACACCCCACTATGGCGGAATATAGGGTGCGATATATGGATATCATCACAAAAATAGCGTGTCTATAGGGATAACTAAATGAAACGGAAATATCATAAATGGTGACACAATGCCATGAAGATATCACAAACAATGCAGGCGTCTAGGTAAGTAGGTAACATGTCTACCTCTTACCAAAGACATACAATTAACAAATAACAAACATATAGGTGTCTACATAGTATCACTTATTCAAACATAAGTAAAGACTAAAAGTAAAGGGGTTCCTCCAATGCAATCCTAAGCCTCCCAGCTAGCCACTCCTATTCTCACGCTTAACCATAATCTTACCTGAAAAAGACACTATAACACGTCGACATAAAGTTGGTGAGAGTCATAGGTTTTGACTCCAACTCCAATCAATTATAAGCTGTGAATAACAACCATTAACAAAAGAACATATGGACAATATGCTACAATTATGTATTAACAACTAGCATTCAAGATTAACCAATCACCACAAATCCAAGGCTCCAAGCCTTACCAATAATCACAATTCCAAGGCTCCAAGCCTTATCAATCACCATGGTCCCATAGGCGCCCATACACCTATGAACCGATCCCAAGGCCCTGCCTTGTCAACATTCCATTGGTACCAAGTCAAACCACAATAACAATCTAGAATCACATAGCGGTTAATCACATAAATGTACACACAAGTCCATCACAAACCATAAAAACATTCACAACATTAGTTACAAAACCATATAATGTCTCTTCCATCCCATCTAGAAATCAATACATCAAAAGATATGGGACTATGAAACTCACCTGAACAAGCTTCTCCAAGTATCCGCGCTCTAGCAAAAATCTAAACACACAAACGTATACAATCAAGACATGAACCACATACCAAAATGGCTCATCAATCTATGATGGATATCTAACCTTCTCCTACAACTTAGCCCTATTTATATGCCATATGTATCTCATTACACCCCACTATAAATCCATTAACTTAGTATAGTTCATAACTCACCCCATTAACATTTAACCCAAAACAGTCCCTTTTTCATACTTCAAACTATGGGACGAACACCCCCTTAACCAAAATAACATGCTATGTAAAAGAAACCCTATGCCCTTACATGTATTAGCTAACTCTCCCCTTTGGCCGCAACCTTAAAGGTATTGGTAAGGCCTCCATATATATATATATATATATATATATATATATATATATATATATATATATATATATATATATATATATATATATATATATATATATATATATATATATATATATATATATATATATATATATATATATATATATATATACTTTCACCTATCCAGAATTTACTAATTTTGAACATATGAAAAGTTTGTTATGACCAGAGGGTCTTAACCTATTCCAAATTCTTAGCCCCAATTCAGGTACTTCCTATAATATATAAACCAACTCCCATGTTTGTTTGAAGGCCCATCTATGACCCTAAGTACCCCAAACAATCCAAAACATAAAAAGAAAACAGGCTGATCCAATAACTGTTTTGACACCCGACTGATGTAACCTGTTTTTTACCCACTTACCGACCTCTAATTTAGTTCTCGTTTCTTGCATTCAAAAGCTAACTCAATTACCTTTTCAGGGGTATTTGGATCGCAAAATAAGGGTTTAGAGAACTCTAGATATGATCAAACCAAGTGACCTAAAATTCTGCCTAGTTTTTAAAAACAAATTTAACACAATTAACTTAATTAATTACCATCAGCATGTATAATTATTATCTATAATTAATCTAATCATGTTTAAAATATTATTATAAAGAATTCATAATTTACCTAACCCTAGATCCATCATGTATTGATTAAGAACGAGTTAAAAATAATTTAATCGAAAAGAGAAACATAGGTTTTACCTTAGAATTTTTAGAAGATAAGAAAATTATGAAGAACCCTAAAAATCTCCATTGATGCCGACTAAACCTTGATTTACAGGGATTTTATGAGTGTTTTGATTAATAAAAAGACTTTATATACTTTCCTAACAAGTCCTTGGCCCTTGTACAAAAGCCCGGTTCCCTTTTTTCTTTTTTTATTTTATTTTATTTTTGTTACTTGTTAATATATTATTAATAATACCTTAAGTTACCTTAATTTATTTCAGCTCCTAAAACTTCCAAAACCTCAAAACCGTAAAACTAGTCAATTTACGCGTATACCGTAAAAGACGTAAAAATATACAGTTTTATAAAAACTCTTGAAATATGAAATAAACTATATAACTAAGTCCCAAATGACTTAAAACCATCCCAAAATATTCGTGTGACTAATTAACTCATCCGAGACCTCTGAATGCTAAACCTTAAATCGTAAAAATACGATTTATTATAATACTTATACGTATACGTAAAACCCCAAAATAACACCATTTCGTTTCATAGTCACCAATTTGTGAGGTCATGAACATGAAATAACCGTTCCTCGATTTACTTATGAGTACCATTTACCCATAAACGATATCCAAACCTCACTCCAAACAAAAAAATAAACACATAAGCACATAAAAGCACATATTTGCACAAAACATCCTAAACTATAGTCTAAGTGACGAACCCCAAAACCATGGTTGTCACATCACTCCCTCCTAATAGAAATCTCCTCCCAAGATTTACTCCTTAGGATCAAACACACAAACAACAAATCACATGAGGATACTTGTTCTAAATGAACTCCTCTCATTTCCATGTGTACTTTAATTCAAGTCTCAAATTACCACATATATTAACCAATATTATTTAAACTCATTCCCAAACTATTGACCTCACAACCCATAAATCTCACAAATGACTCTTTTTAACACAAATCCCTAATAACCGCACATGCAAATATGCATTCTCAAACCACATTTCCCAAATCTCAATACATGAAATATATCATGTACACCACTCAATTCCCCAGGTATTTATATACCCATAAACTACCGGTCCAGTCTTTCAAAATATCATAAATAGACCTACAAAACTCGACATCAACTTTTCCCTTTTTCCTAAACATGACGCCCGTTACTATGGGTGAAACTTCCTACATAACTTTGTCACTAAACTGTAGTGGTTTCCTCCTTTTTAACATATCATCTCTTGTTTCTTTTGTCCTTTCCACAAACACCATTATTATATTAGCAGCATCTTTCACCAATTCTAGTCCACAATATGGGAAACTCACCCTATCCTTTCATATAGTGCCTCAAATGGCATACATCGACTTCTAGTATGATAACTATCATTATATGAAAACTCAGACATTTCTAACGAGTTTCCCACCTCCCTCTAAATTAGTCACCCAAGCTTCGACACAACTCATATACTTGTAGCAATTTCTCACTTCGTCCATCCATTTACAGTTATCCGGATATACTCATGTCCAATCATGTTCATCAATCCCTTTAGTCCGTACCCAAAACCACAAAAAAATTCCAATTTCCTTACAAAAGTGACCTATGACGGTCTTTCACATATTCATTAGGTAGTTTTATCAACTGTCATCCAGACCCATGTTACAATTACTTCCATCAAATTTGGATAGCTCATTAGTAGCACCCGTACACTTCTTTTCTCACTTTCCTCAATGAAAGTTTTTTTTGATACCCAACACTTCCTTTATACCTACACAATGTCTTACCTTCAAGGTCATAGTGCTCCTCCTCTTGTCTCAGTTAGACCAACCCCTTCGTCTCTCATGACACATCACATCTATAACTCCTCATCCATTTTATTGTCGATACTAAGCCTTCCAATCAAACAATATTGGTAAGTGTCATTTACTTTCCACACTACAACAATATTAGCATGCTTAGTGCCTTAGTCTACTCATTAAGCTATACCAAAGTTTTACCTTCGCTTCCTATCTCGACCTCTTTCATTCATGATTCCCATCTGTCCACACTTCCTTCTTCTTCCTCAGCTCATGATATACATCACGATGTTATGCTTCCCGTCTTTCAAGTCATCTATACATCAAAGTTTTCCAAGTAGATTCACTTGTTTTCCTCACGACCAGTTCTCCTACTCCCTCCTAATAGAGACAGACTAGAGTTTCTTGTGATTACATGCGGATCACCCTCTCATCTTATACCCATATTAGTTTCCGTATGTCTAAACTAAGCCATATTCTAAAATTCTTACTCAAGTCTCATACTTCTATTATAACCTTGTACCTATCATGAGGTACTTTCAATCATCATCTTCTAGGAATACTTGGTTCTCTCCTTCCATGGTTCTCCCTAATTCCTTCACTATCATGTCCAACCAAAATTCCTCACTCAATTCATCAACTCTATGAAAATTGTTATTGCATTGGATAATGCATAAATGTCTCTTCCAAAGATCCTTCATAAACACCTTCACTAAACTGACCTTATAATCACTTCTCCACGAGCTTATTCCGCTAAGCTTCACTACTCATCCCTCGATATTGATTGCGACGAAACTCTATCTTTGTGTAGTCACTTGGCTCCCCTTGTTGCTTCCACGAGTTCTTAATCTCCCATGTTATGTAGTCACTCCATCACGATCCATTGGTTCAACTCTTTGTAGCTCCACTCCGGTACTCGACCTGTCCTTCTTCGTCACGAACCATACAGAGATTCCCATCATAGTGCTTGTCACCTTTCCAGACCTTGCAACTTCTGTGACTCCTTCTAAATCCCTTGCATCCTTCTAGCAGCCGACACTTAGTCTTTTCGGCTCCTTGCTTCACGATGTATCTCTTCACGCACTCCTTCTCGTCTCTATGATGTTACCTAGGAACTTCACACTACGCAGTAGCTTCTAACTTCAACTCATCAACCACAATATTTCTAAAGGTACTTCAACCCCTCAATGGCTCACTCTTCCTTACTTGTTGTACTTCACCATTAATCAGCCTCCTACCAATCATTCTTTCACATCCATGTTTTCCTTCACGTGTCTACTACTACCTTGCCTCCATAACTATACCAATTCCCTTGCGTGTTATTTTCCCTATATTTCCATTAGTAGAAACTTTCTACTTTACCCTCACATCCGCTAGTACTTTCATCAATCTCCTAATGGTACTTCAACCAACTTCTCATAGCATGACATCTCGTTCCCACGACCAGTCAACTAACTTTACTTACTCCCTTATTCTCGTAACCAATCTAAGTTTCAAAACTCCACAAATCTTAATCATTCCTTCAACACAACCTTTAAACCAAAATACATCTCTCCATTCAAATATCTAACCATAAGTAATACTACCCAAGTCTATCCTCTCATCCTAACGTTCCCACAACCACATAACTAAATCAACCATGACGTGTACCAAAAGAATTCCAAACAATCGTGTCCCAAAATAAAATATAGGGTAAAACGAACCCTAGCCCAAAAAACTGAAAACAAAACAATGTAATCCGAAAGATCAATGGAGTGTGCCAACAACAAAAGTTAGACTCATCACGATTTATATTACCAAATTTCAATATCTTAGAAAATTTTAAATTTTCATCTCAATTAGTTACTTCACATTAGGACCATATTTTAACACCAATAAATGAAATCATAGTCATATTTAACAAAGGGCATAACTTAGCTAGTGTACTAAAACTCACTTTATCTATCATCTCCTTTAACATTAAAACTCATCTTTTATCTTCATTATTTTATCAAAGGTATCCACTAGTTATTATAGTATAACGTTATTCTAACCATTATCTTGTTTACTCACATTAAACTCATTTCACTTGTTATTATGAAACCAATACATGTTTATAAAATATGGTGTTTTTATTCCTTTTATTCTATATTATTATTACTATTATTTAATATAATCCATTTAGGCTTGTTATAACTAAACTATTACACGTTTACAAGGTGTGGTGTTATTATTATCATTGTTATAATAAAATCTTCCTTTTTACTTTTTCCATCTATTTAAATACTTCTAAAATTTTAACTCCACTTTTAAGAAAATTATCGTAAAATTTCTTTACCCTTTATATGTACTATCACATGTTACCTAGAAAACTAATCCATTCATTGTCAATATTTTTTTAACTTATTACCAATAAACTTAAAGAAAAGATATGTAAGTCAGGATATCATACCGTACACTTACAAAGTATTTTCAAAAGCATTTTCCTTTAATTAGCTAGACTCCTATGCAAGAAAATTTGGTAGTTCTCATCAATTAAAATACATACCCGAATGTAGACACACTTCAAAAGATTCAATACGTCGTTGGAACTCCATCAAACCCCAGCACTAATAAACTATTTAAACACGGGAGAACACTAGGTACGTTCAAGTTATAATAACTATTGAACGACCGTATATCATAACATAACATCTACTAGTATATATACATCCACATATATATATATATATACCTATTAAATCTCCCAAATCATACTCGTTTTTCCATGTCAAGTCAGTCAATCGCGTCATACACTCGTTTTCCATACGAGTAATCACCATCTCACCACCTCGCCATGCCGTAACAAGGCATAAAACCCATCACCAAAACCAACCCATATAGCGTGACCCCATAATCACATAACATGACTATTACTCAAAACATAAAACCCACAAAAAAATTAGCATATCATAGGCAACCATTACATAAACCCCTATATTATACATATACCCAAAATCCACATCTCAATATATACAAGCATGTATTAACCTTTTTTCATGCAATCATACTTGGGAGCCCATTGAAGTTGTGGTACTTGTATAACTATGTTGGTTACCATACTTATACAATTACTCTTTCCCCAATACACTCCCTCCTATGATTACACTTATAAGAATCAATACAACACATATCACATAAATCCACCTACCTCACATAAGCACATAACCACATAACCACATAAACAAGATCAAAACTCCGTCTATTAAAATAACATAGTCAAATACTGGATACACATAAATCCATAGTCTAGCTAAAGAAGCATAGGCCAAATCTAAAACGAAAACATAATTAGTTATAAGTCATGTCGCCCATAAGAGTGGAACATCTTAAAATCCTTCCTATCCACCTACTCCTAGTAACTCGAATCACCACATGATTCTTAGGGAACACGACTTAAACATCAAAAGAAAAATACTATACATTAGGTACACCAAATAACTTATCAATTATTATGAAAGTAATTCATATATAAAAAACAAAATAGAAATTAACATGTGACTAAGTATGAACCACTATAGTTCAATCCATACCAGTCAAAACTCACAGAAAACAAATCAACAATGCTCAGATTATACAATCAAAACCATACACACATATTCCTATGACGCCTGTATGCAGGGATCCTTAAGCTATAGACTAGGCTACTAGACTAGGCAACCTAATTCTCTATAACCATTGTCTCTGATACCATTATGTCACACCCCACTATGGCGGAATATAGGGCGCGACGTATGGATATCATAACAAAAATAGCGTGTCTATAGGGATAACTAGATGAAACGGAAATATCATAAATGGTGAAACAATGCCATGAAGATATCACAAACAATGCAGGCGACTAGGTAAGTAGGTAACAGGCCTACCTCTTACCAAAGACATACAATTAACAAATAACAAACATATAGGTGTCTACATAGTATCACTTATTCAAACATAAGTAAAGACTAAGAGTAAAGGGGGTTCCTCCAATGCAATCCTAAGCCTCCCAGCTAGACAATCCTATTCTCACGCTTAACCGTATTCTTACTTGAAAGAGACACTAAAACACGTCAACATAAAGTTGGCGAGAGTCATAGGTTTAGAATCCAACTCTAATCAATTATAAGCTGTGAATAACAACCATTAAAAAAAAGAACATATGGACAATGTGCTACAATTATGTATTAAAAACTAGCATTCAAGATTAACCAATCACCACAAATCCAAGGCTCCAAGCCTTACCAATAATCATAATTCCAAGGCTCCGAGCCTTACCAATAACCATGGTCCCATAGGCGCCCATACACCTATGAACCAATCCCAAGGCCAAGCCTTGTCAACATTCCCTTGGTACCAAGTCAAACCACATTAACAATCAAGAATCACATATCGGTTAATCACATAAATGTACACACAAGTCCATCACAAACCATAAAAACATTCACAACATTAGTTACAAAACCATACAATGTCTCTTCCATCCCATCTGGAAATCAATACATCAAAAGATATGGGACTATGAAACTCACCTGAACAAGCTTCTCCAAGTATCCGCGCTCTAGCAAAAATCTAAACACACAAACGTATACAATCAAGACATGAACTACATACCAAAATGGCTCATCAATCTATGATGGATATCTAACCTTCTCCTACAACGTAACTCTATTTATATGCCATACGCATCTCATTACACCCCTCTATAAATCCCTTAACTTAGTTTAGTTCATAACTCGTCATGTTAACATTTAACCCAAAACAGTCCTTTTTTCATACTTCAAACTATGGGACGAACACCCCCTTAACCAAAATAACATGCTATGTAAGAGAAACCCTATGCCCTTATATGTGCTAGCTAACTCTCCCCTTTGGCCGGAACCTTAAAGGTACTGGTAAGGCCTCCATATATATATATATATATATATATATATATATATATATATATATATATATATATATATATATATATATATATATATATATATATATATATATATATATACTAGCGACGTAACCCGCCCAACGGGCGGGTTCGTATTATTAACTTGGCTTGAAAAATACGTTTGTGCATTATTTTTATATTTTTGTAGTGGGACTCGTTTTTGTTTGAATAAAACTTAAATAATTCTTTTTTTAATATTTTTAATTACACGAAAGCGACATTCTATGTTTTAAACCATATTATTATTTATAAACATACACTCGGTTAAACTTATAAAATGGTTAACCGTAACTCGAACCATGAGTAACCGTTCATTTTGAGTTACCGCATGTCTGGTTAACCGCTTAGTATAGTTTGTTTTCGTGTAAGTGAAATTAACTACTCGTCCCACAATAGCGATAAATAGTTAAGTCGTGTAACTAATCGAAACCAACCGTCCCGTAAACATCCGTACCCAAAAAAATACCGGACAGATGGAGACCAAATGTATGATACTATAATTTCTTTTTGTGCGTGATCAATAAAGACATTCTGATTGATGCCATATACAAAGGAAACAAATCAAGATACATAAATCATAGTTGCTCACCAAATACTGTGACCAAATGTATTCGAATTACATACGTTATGTACATCTTTAACTTCTATCCTTATTTAAGTTCTAGAAAACAAACAGATAAAACAAAAAGGATATAGAAAATAAAATTAAATATGAAAAGATCTTTTAGGTGTAAAATTTAGTAATTGGAGCAATCTTTCGTAACAAAAAAATAATATCGATGTGAAGGTTTTTTTAATTAATGGAGATGTAAATTAATTCATAGGATTAGTAAAACATTGTTGAACCCAAAGGTCATTTTTTCGTAAACACTAACTATTAAAGTTCCTTGTAGAACAACACAAATGAAAGTAGTTTTGCTATATTTCCAAGATTATGAAATATCAGTTAAGCAGATTCTGATTTTCCGTTAACAGGCGAATCATGCGATCTGATGAATAGGATTTGGACCTGAACCAACTTCGGATTGAACCGTGACACAAAAACCATTAATAGTATCTGGTGGCTGAGATAATATAGCTAAATGGGTTGGCCCACTATCTTGACAAACTGCCACACCTCAACCAGAGAATCAGCTTCACTCTAGACTGTTTAACTGTAAGCACTAAAGCATCCTACGCCACGTATAACTGTCATGCCGTCTTGCATCGCCCTACATCTTTACCAGAATCTGAATATATACCCTATCATGGCCTCTTGCCTACCATTAATCCGATTTTAGTACCAATCGATAGAGGAAAGACGAGTCGTAATAGTAGGTGCAACGGAATTCTATAGCAAAATTATTTCAGACTCAGAACGACATCTTCAACAGGTTTGGCTCTGTTGAATAACTGACTCGTATCAAGTTCTTCAAACATGCAGCATTCCCTGCAATGAAAGTATCAGAAAAGTGAAATAAATAGTTACTAATGGTGGTAAAATAAATGAGACTTGCTTTTAAGATACTTATAATAACGTCAATGAGAATGTCGAATTCTCAATTTGTTCATATACGTAGAAAAACGATCACGGATTCCTCCATAGTCAACTTCATACATAAGTCATGTTGCATATTATTCAATTTGAATATATAAACATTAGTGTATGAGTACGAAAGTGGCATTTTTATTGAGCTAAGAACAACAAGAATCACAGGTACCCCCTTTCTAGAATAAAATAGACACGAGCTTCATGAGACCTTCTAGGTTCAAGTAACATGGTTATGACATTTCTCTCTCAAAGGTACGCACCTCGAATATTTCTATCTTTAAATAATGCAGATGATATTCGAGTGTTTTGAAGGAGAATAAGGATTTCAATGTATAGTATGTCACTGAACATGATACAAGACAGGACATCGACATATAACCAACACAATTACGCAAATCCCTTGAATCAGTCTAAGAAATAAAGAGAGAAAAAGGAAACTCGAAATAATAATTTCATTATTTGTAACATAAAAATAACAAGTTAACTTAAAAATAAGTTTACTTAAAAGACGGATGTCAATGTATTCATTGCAGGTGTTGCATATTGTGCATCCCACCCCATTAATCCCTTGAATGTTATGGAAGTTCTTGTAAAACAACTTTATTGTTGCTGTAATTTGGAACATATCCCTAGCCTTATTTCATTTTTCTATTCCCCTAATTGAGTCCCTAAATCTAAAGAATATATAGATATTAAAACACAAGATCAGTCCTTATGAGTTCATATTTTACAGATGAATAATGTATGATTACCCTCTGTTCAGAAAGAACATGAAGAGTCTGCCACACTTTCTGGTGCAAGCCTGGATGGCAAAGGTATCCCGTCGAATTTATGTCGAGTTAAGATATGGCAAGATCGCAGGTGGGGTGGGTTCATAACTCATGGTCCATGTGTGCTTTGTAATCAGGCCTATCGATCACAACACGTCAGCAATAACCCAACGGTTGGGGCGGCCTGTGGCGCTTATTAGGTGTGACTTACCCTCCTTTCACGAAGAATTGAATCTTATTCGGTAGATCCATACATACCATTGCATTCAAAACGACAAATTAAAAACACGTTAATAACAGCACATCCGTATTCATATGGACTTTAAAAAAGTTTGAAGAGAAAAACACAACACTCACTCTCAACAGAAGACCTATATGATTTAGAGCTTCAAACCTCCGCAAGGCCTCCCTAGGATTCTTTTAAATGGTTATGTTGGGAGAGACACCTATAGGTTGAAACAGGACAACGATAACAAGATTTATCATGTTTTGTTATTCCTCCACCTAAAGAAAAGAAGCCAAAATACATTATTAAGTTCATTGGTTGTGCATTTATAGGAGAAGTTCCTAAAGTTACATATGGGTCGGTTTTACTTTCTTTTTTATACTTTCCCGATTATTGTTTATAACAAATTTTGGCAAAGAACAGGTTAGCTTAGGCTATCTGGAAGATGACCCTGAGCAAGAAATCAGTATTGTTAATCAAATATAGATACCATTGGAAATAAAAGAAATAACTTAACCTAAAAAGACGGATGTCAATGTCTTCATTGCAGGTGTTACATCTTGTGCATAAACAATGTTATTATTAAGATAGTTGAAAGTTTTCAAATATGTAGTTTCACTTGTTATATCCATACGGTTTGTTGTAAAATAAAATTAAGAAAAGGAACTAAAAGTAAGGCTTACCTTATTGGTAAAGCATCACTCAATTGTGATGATGTACGTCAGGCATGTCACCTAAGCCACCCCTCACTCATGCGTAAGTTGGCCAAAAACACCTCACAATGGTGAGCCGGTTCCCCTTGATTTTCAGTCATAATGGAGTAATGGGTTGATCTCGGTTACCTTTTATTTGAGTAATGGGTGGAATTAAAAGGCACTATTAAAAGAAGGGGATGCGAATAAAATCGCACTAAGAGTATTTTTAAAGGCACTATTATCAAATTTGCGTAAATATGTTATTAGTTTTAAAGTTCATACCTCTAGATACACACTCGAATTACATACTTTGCAAACAAAATAAAGCAAAAAGATTTCTCATAAAATCTATACCAAACAAAAGTATAAACCTCAATTCTTAGAGAAGAATGGTGACCTCAATGCACATAGAAAAGTACATGCTTCTTTGTTTCCTGTATGGTTGTTTTTCAACCTGAATTTAGAATATGATTATCAAAATTATTTCACTAATAGTGCGCAAAATCTATGCTCATAGTCACCTTTTCTAGCTCTTGAGCTTATCATAATCGTGGTGCTCGTGAATAAAGTACATTAACAACATATATGATTATATGAGTTTGTAGAAGAGAATGAATCAAATACTAAGCTTTTTTTAGCAATTAGAAATTTCAAGTAAATGAATGTAGCAAGAAAAATAAACATCTTACACCTTGTACTCCAGCATATCAACAAATTCACTTGAAGTACTATGTCAGCAAAAAAATACAACATGGCTAGAACTGGCTGCAACAAATTTAATAATTGTGATAGAATGGTTACCTTTGTGATTCGTGAACATACTTTATGTTGAAGCATCGATCTGCTCAGGGAGTTCTTTGATATCCACTTCAAACATCTCTTGAACCTACAATAACCCAGAATCACAATTAATCATGCACACATGATAAAAAGATACTGCATACGTGCTTTTATATATCTATAAACCTTGTTACGAACCAAGATTAGGTATTCACCTACAAGAAAAACAACCCGCAAAAGCATGAAAAGAAACAGCATAAATTACAATTTAAGAAAAACGTGCGTACAATATATGATATTACGGTTTAATGATGATGATTTTTACAAAGATTCTGTATATATCTTAATTTTTAGAATATATCGAGATTTGTATATATCTTAATTTTTAAAGTATATCGAGATTTTTACTAATATCCTTTTATTAATTAAAAAAGATATAAGCATGATCTTTTTTGTATATACGAAGGAACCAATATTTTTGGTTTATTTTAAGAAAATAAAATAAAATAATAGATACTGTTATTATAAATTAGGTAAATAAACATGTAGCCAATGAGTTAATGCCATGTAGGATATGACATGGCGCCTATTTATTTTCCTATGTCAAACTTAGCCCCATATATATATTATATATATATATATATATATATATATATATATATATATATATATATATATATATATATATATATATATATATATATATATATATATATATATATATACATATATATATATATATACTTTTACCTATCCAGAATTTACTGATTTTGAACATATGAAAGGTTTGTTCTGACCAGAAGGTCTTAACCTATTCCAAATTCTTAGCCCGAATTCAGATACTTCCTATAATATATAAACCAACTCCAATGTTCGTTTGAAGGTCCATCTATAACCCTAAGTACCCCAAACAATCTAAAACATAAGAAGAAAACAGGCTGATCCAAAAACTGTTTTGACACCCGACTGATGTAACCTGTTTTTGACCTACTTCCCTACCTCCAATTTAGTTCTCGTTTCTTGCATTCAAAAGTTAACTCAATTACCTTTCTAGGGGTACTTGAATTGCAAAATAAGGGGTTGTAGAACTCTAGATATGATCAAAACAAGTGACCTAAAATTCAGCCCAGTTTTTAAAAACGAATTTAACACAATTAGCTTAATTAATTACCATCACCATGTATAATTATTATCTCTAATTAATCTAATCATGTTTAAAACATTATAATAAATAATTCATAATTAACCTAACCCTAGATCCATCATGTATTGATTAAGAACGAGTTAAAAATAATTTAATCGAAAAGAGAAACATAGGTTTTACCTTAGAATTTTTAGAAGACAAGAAAATTATGAAGAACCCTAAAAATCTCCATTGATACCGAATAAACCTTGATTTAAAGGGATTTTATGAGTGTTTTGATTAATAAAAAGACTTTATATACTTTCCTAACAAGTCCTTGACCCATGTACAAAAGCCCGGTTCCCTTTTTCCTTTTTTCCCTTTTCTTTTCTTCCTACGTTTACAAATCGACTATACCCCTATATTTTTTATTTTATTTTATTTTTATTACTTGTTAATAAATTATTAATAATACCTTAAGTTACCTTAATTTATTTCAGCTTCTAAATCCTCCAAAACCTCAAAACCGTAAAACTAGTCAATTTACGCGTATACCGTAAAAGACGTAAAAATATACAGTTTTATAAAAACTCTTGAAATATGAAATAAACTATATAACTAAGTCCCAAATGACTTAAACCATCCCAAAAATATTCATGTGACTAATTAACTCATCCGAGACCTATAAATGCTAAACCTTAAGTCGTAAAAATACGATTTACTATAATACTTATACGTATACGTAAAACCCCAAAATAACACCATTTTGTTTCATACTCACCACTTTGTGAGGTCATGAACATGAAATAACCGTTCCTCGATTTACATATGAGTTCTATTTACCCATAAACGATATCCAAACCTCACTCCAAACAAAAAAAATAAACACATAAGCACATAAAAGCACATATTTGCACAAAACACCCTAAACTATAGTCTAAGTGACGAACCCCAAAACCATGGTTGTCACAAATCACGGGTCGTCAAAATTCATTAAGAATGGATCTTTGAAAGCTCAGATCCCTGCACATGATAAGAAAGAAAAGAACAAACACATACGAGGGTCTCCCCTACACTTATTATGAAAACTGAGAAAAAGGATAGATACTCGGGTTGCCTCCCGAGAAGCGCTTGTTTTTGTTCACCGAGTCGTGAACCTGACTCGACCTTGATTAGCATGGTAAGAAGCTTGAAGAACATCTACTAGGATCAAATACATGGTTTTCGTCCATCAAAAAGCACAAGCTTAAGGTGAACAAGGCAAGCCAAAGAAGAGTAGGCAAGGTTCCCTTAAGCAGTTGTTGAGCACGGTGGTAGAAAGTATGATGAAGTGCAAGCATATCTCCATTGTTTCCAAAAATCTTTCCTTTTATTTCATCTGATGGATACTGAGATGGCTTGAAAATTACAATACCCGGATCTAACACCTTTTCCTTTAGGGGAAAATAAGACTCAGGCTTAGTAGACCTTGAAGAAGATCCGCTCATAAATCGCACAATCTCATCCTCAGAAGGGGGATAGAGAGGTGTCAAAACATAAGTACTGCGGATGTCGGTGTCGTCCGGTTTCTTCTCCTTTGCAATGGGTTTCTTAATATCCGAAGGAGGATAAAGACCATAATCAAAGTCCAAAGGATGAGAATCATTCTCATTGGGGAAGTTTGTATTGAGAAAAGTGGCAAAATCCTCCTCAAATGAGTAGTCATCCAAAGTAGGATCAAGCATTTTTGGTGGAGGATCTTCATCAAAAGTAGGAACAAGGTCATCATGTGAAGAATCACTCGAAAGAGTATCAACATCATCAAAATCATCATATGTTGGTATGTCTTTATACTCTGAAGCAAAATTATCATAATCATCCACATCGGAACTAGAATTATCATCATAGATTGGTGGTGCATCATATATTGGTGGGGCATCCAAATTGGAGAGAGGATCTTCAGAATCTTCCACATTTTCTTGAAAGAGTGGATTATCATAGATAGGCTCGAAAAGAGGATTGTTGTAGACGTCAAAATCATCAAGCTTTGTACTTTCCAAAGGAGTTGTATCAAGCTCGTCTTGAAGCACATTAATCATTTTCGCCGATTCTTTTCCATTTGACTTACTTGTAATCTTCCCCATCTTAAAGACTTGTGCATCATTCCCGACCCTTAAGATTAACTCACCTTCGGCAACATCGACTAAAGCTTTTTCCGGTTCTCAAGAATGGCCGTCCAAGTATTAACAGAATACGAGGGTCCATTTCATAATCAACAACAACAAAATCGACCGGAAAAGTGAAGGTACCAACTTTAATGAAAACATCTTCGGCAATACCAACGGGGTAAGCGAGAGTTCGATTTGCTAGCTCAAGAGTCATCTTTGTTGGTGTAAGGTCGGGTAATGATAGATTTTTCCAAACACTTAAAGGCATCAAATTTATACTTTCCCCGAGATCGGCTAATGCAGTAAATTCTTCAACTTTGTTAAAAATGCAAGGCAACACAAAACGACTGGGATCTCCAAGTTTTTCCGGAAGTTCTTTAAGAAGGACTACAGAACAGTTTTCATTTAAGCGTGTGTTAAACGCAGCCATCTTTTCCTTCTTGTTAAGCAATTCCTTGAATGCTTTGACAAATTTTGGCATTTGGACAAGTGCTTCAACGAGGCTAATGTTGAAATTCATTTGTGTAATCATCTTCGAAAAGGAAGTAACTTGAGCATCCTCTTTAGTAAGCAATTTGCACTTGTCTAACTGAGAAGGATAAGGGATGTTAGGTTTAGGTGGTGTAGGTGTAGCAGGTAAAGGTTGAGATGTTGAAGGTTGAGAAGTAGAAGGTTTAGAGGTGGAAGGTGGGGTTGGTGAAGGGTTTTTTTAGGTACTTCTTTCATGAGAGGTGGAGACGGTAATGGAGAACTAGTACTAGGTGTGGAAGTAGGAGGGATAAATGGAGGTGGAGGAGGTGTAGATGGAGTAACTTGGGGAGGGATAGAAGGTTCTACTAAAGTTGCTCTACTGCGTGTAGTAATAGCACTCACATTCGCTCTAGGGTTTGTTTCGGTTGTATAAGGAAGAGCACCTTGGGGACGAAGGGTTTGAAACATTTGAACGAGTTTCCTATCCGTGGACTCTTGCATTTCCTTCATGGTTTTCTCAAGATCGGTTAGTTTTTGTAGAATCAAGTCCATGTGCGGATGAGATAAATTGAACCCTTGTTGTTAATAACCTTGATTTGGGTATTGGTTATATGGTGGAAAACCTTCAGGATTGAAACCTTGGTTTTGAAAGACTTGGTTTTGCATTGGATAATTACCTTGGTTTCCATTGTAGCTCCTCACATTAGCATTTTGTTGAACATTTGCTCTTGGTGGCCCTTGGTTGTTATGGGTGGGTGGGTGAGGTCTTTGTTGAAAACCAGGTGGAGCCAAGTAATTTGTCGAGTTGTAAGACAAGTGATTAACATCGACATTAGGCTTGAAATGAACTCTCTCGGTGTTGTTGTAAGCATACACTTCCCCGTGAGATTGATCACAAGCTTTATCACAATTAGCAAAAGAGTGTGACCCACCACGAGTTTCACGAGTGATATTGAGAGCATGGGCATGTTGATTAGGAGGGTGATCTCTTAGAACAAGTTTCTTTACAGCTGAAGTAAGTTCCTTAAGATGATTGGTCAAGTCACTCTCACTGGCACTAGCCATAGTAGCCCTAACACTCTTGTTTTGTACTTTGGCCTTGTTTTCAATAATAGCCCAAGCCTCATTCATGGTCTTGACAAGAATATTACCCCCCGAGGCACTATTTAGTGAATCTTGGTCACTCAAAGTTAATCCATTATAAAAAGTATTAATTTGATGTACCTTTGTAAAACCGTGTTGTGGACACTTTCTTAAAAGTTCCTTAACATGATCCCAAGATTCACTAAATGTCTCACCGTACGTTTGTTCAAAGTTGATAATGTCATTCCGCAAAGCGGTAGTACGTGAGGGTGGGAAAAAGCAATTGATAAACTTTGTCTCAAGGTCCGTCCATGCGACAATACTCTGGGGTGGTTCCTTATCAAGCCAAGTCCGGGCTTGTCCCTAGAGGGAGAAAGGAAAGAGGAGCAAACAAATTGCCTCTTGTGAAACCCCATTGTATTTAACAATATTGGATAAGTGTACGAACCTTTTTATGTGATCGTGTGGATCATCATGAGTACGACCTAAGAAAGGTGTTGCGGAAACCATTTGAATGAAACCGGATTTGAGCTCGAAGTTGTTGGCGTCAATAGCCGGCACCACAATCGCATCATCGTTGCCTTCTACATGTGATTGCAAGAGCTCGATCATTGGACGGTTCTCCATTGTGTTGACAACAGGAGGATCAATAATAGCGGCTTGAATGGACTTCCTTTTGCGTGACCGAGTACGCATACACCTACAAAAGAAAAGAAAAGCAAAGAAATAGAAAAATAAAGGTTAATGTGAAAAGAAATTATTTTTGGTGCAAAACTTTGAAAAAGAAATGCTTTTTATGATTTTTCAAATGTTTTTGGATTTTTTAAATTTATAATTTTTATGGATTTTAGAAAATTTTAAGCAAGAAAAATAACGTTAAAAAATGAACGGATCCCAAAATCCAACGCGTCTCTCACAATAAACAGTTAATCTTCACGAAAAGAGCCGGCAGCGGCGCCATTTAATACAAGATTTTTCTTATATAAAAGTTTATCGTCTCGTCTCGATTCGAATTGAAAAAGGTTGAAAGTGTGACTCAGTCGTTCTTGGTGAAAAGAAAGTAAAATGATTATCTATTTTAAACTAAATAAAAATTTAAATTGAAAATGTAAATGTCGTTAGGTAAAAGTGGAAGCTTAAAAATTTAAACTAAAAATTTAGACTTAAAATAAATGACGAGAGATTAAAACTTTAAAGAGTAAATTTTGAAAACTTAATAAAAATGAAAATTTAAAATAAATCTAAGATAAATCAATTAAGATAACACTTAAGAAAATTGGCGGGAAAAATAAAGTTTCAAAACTCATACTGAAAATTAAAAACAAAACATAAGTCGGAATACACCAAAACTAGACCTAAGTCGGAATCAGTGAAGTCTTAACCTAGTTCGGGATATACAATCCTAGATCTAATTCGGAAATTAAATCCTACACTTAGTTCGGAATACACAATTAAAACCTAAGTCGGAATGCCAATCACCAACTCAATCCGGAATCCACTTCCAAGATCTAATTCGGAATATAAGGTTTGCACTCAATTCGAAATGCTTGTTCCATACCTAGTTCGGAATACATGTCCCATACCTAGTTCGGAATCTAAGTTCTTGAAGTAAGTCGGAATACACTATCCCCAAGTAATTCGGAATATAGGTTCTTGACCTAATTCGGAATCTTGTACATCATCTAATTCGGAATGAGTTGTTTGACACCTAATTCGGGATACACAAGCCACACCTAATCCGGAATACACGTTTGACATATAATTCGGAATCCAAGTTTTTTGAACTAATTCTGAATGAAATCCTGCATCTAATTCGGGAAAGAGGAGAATTGTACTTAATTCGGGAAAAATGGGAATGCAATGTAAGTCGGATTAAAGTGAATGCCAGATCTAATTTGGGAAACTAGGGTTTTGGGATAACCCGAATTAGAAACAGTGATAAGCAAAATCAAAACTAAGCTAAAAACTAAATAAGCACTTATCTAAAAATTTAACCAAATCAAGTTTAAGAAAAAGCTAATAAGCCAAAATTTAAAAACTTTCAAAAACACTAAATAATTTAAATATTTAAAATCAACTTTTTATAAAAATAAACTAATAAGCACTTAATTAAAAATAAGAAAAATAACACAATAAGCTAGAAAAACAATAAGCTAAAACATTAAACACCAAAAATCAATAAACACAATCAAACACAAACATCAATCAAACAAGGAACATAATTAACAAACTACATGATTATCAAAATTAAACAAGATTAAAATTAAAGAAAGGTAGAATGAGAAT
Organism: Glebionis coronaria; assembly: GCA_025667525.1. Lineage (NCBI taxonomy): Eukaryota > Viridiplantae > Streptophyta > Magnoliopsida > Asterales > Asteraceae > Glebionis > Glebionis coronaria. The sequence continues at coordinate 23,981,614 of CM046876.1, forward strand.
GATTAATGAAAAGCTTGAAATTAAGATTAAGGATTAAAAATACAAGATAAATATGAAAACTTGAAAAACATTAAGGAAAAGCTAGAGAGAGAAAGTAATATTAAGCTACTCCTAATTACCTTACAAAATTAAAACTAAAATCTAATCTCTTTAATGAAGTGTTTAAGGACTATATATATAGGAGGAGGAAAATGTGTTGATGCTTTCTTCTTTCTTCTCGTCTTTTCGTCTTTTGAATTCTTCGACTTTCTCGACGTTGTCTTGGGATTTGTCGATATAATATTGAACTCGTCCTATAATTTTCTTCTTTTATTAGACTTGGTTCTTCGACTTCATTGAACTTCCGTCTATAGACTTTTTCTTCAAAAAATCTTCAGAATAGGCCTTGGACTTCTGTTCTTTTTGTACTCTTGATCTTTTGACTTCGTCTTTTGTCTTTTTCTTCGATAAAAGCCCGTGAAAACCCATGTTTTCTTCCCTTTTCACATTTTGGTCCTAAAACACAATAAAAACACAAACCACGCATAATTTTGACATTTACAATGTCACAAACATGAATTTCTAATTTAGGTAAATTACATAAAACGCTATGGTTCGGGTTAGACTTGTGTGTCTATTGATTTTCCCGATTGTTTACGCGTATTTTGTGTACGGATTTAAATTTTTATGAATGACGTTCATGACAATTCTAATTTAAATGATTAATTGCTTACTTACGTTACGTGTTGGAAATCATTATTATAGGAGCCGACTTCTATTAAAAATCGACATAATTTAAGTTTCGATACGCGATTTAAGTTATTCACTTAATATGTCCACAACGTACTTAGTGACTTCTTTATTGTCCTCCTCGAATCAAAGTAGTATATTTGACACTCACTTCCAAATGAACACATCTTTATAAGCATACACACTTATGCGTTTTAAAATAATGGCTTCTCAAAAATTCAACTTAAATTGCTACAAATAGTAAACCCGGTCCCCCTTTTTGCTTGTTACTATCCCACGCCCTCATTTTTCCCCACTGTCCTCACGATACAAACTTTTCATGTACTTCATCAATTGAATTAATAGATGTGCTATTTTTCCCCTCCCCTCTCAAAAACCTACGGGTAAGGACCCTCCCCACACCATAGTTTCAAAACCCAAGCATTGTACATCCCTTACTCAATAACTATAGTCAACATGGAAAATATAAAAAGCCTTCTTATCTCCCTGCCATCCGACGCCCCATCAACTTTACCCCTGTCCCAACTCATTTCAATTATCAATGGTACTATAATAGTTACACTTTCTAGTTAAAATCTAACCAAAAGACTTGAAACCCTAACTAATCCCTTAAACACTCTTAACTATCAACCCCCCTATAAATAGAGAGACTATTCTCACTACTTGACCCACTTTGCAAACACATAACTCAACACCTCTTTTCCTTTTCTTTGCAATATAGACGCCACAAGAAAAATCACACATATATTCACGAAACCTTAAAGTGAGGAAAATCATTGTCACTACTTGTTTGTTTTCCTTGGATGACGAGTACAAACGAGGTTGTTTCTTTCCTTCTTCTAGTTTTATCAACGTCAGAAAGTAAGAAAATTGTGCCATCGTGGTCAGCAATAGTGGTGATCGCAAGAAGACGAGGTGTTGAGTCATTTTGAGTTTTGGTTTGTTGGTTTGTGTTTGTTCATCGATCTTAAATAGTTTTGGTTCGAGGAGAGTTCACGCTTCGAGGGTATGTTCGCATTGCCCACCTTCTTTTGTTAAATGGTAGTTCTTAGAAATCCAGTATGTGCTTATGAGGTTTTGAAAATATGTAACTTTTAAAGAAAGTTTAACATAATAAGAACATGGGATTGGCTACGTGTGTTCAGGATGTATGATATTCACTTAAACCTAGTGCAGCTCGCTAACACCAAGCATTTCTTACACTATGATAACGTAAAAATGGGACGGATTATAAATGAATAATTGATCATCAATAGAACAATTTATAAAAATACAAATGTGACTACCAGTTGCCAAAAACGATTTAGAGACATGATAATTACGGGCTTGTGGCGACTTGTGTAGAAAACTTCTTTACAAACTAAAAGCTACTGTAAAAACATGAATGTGTGAATTTTTATTAACACAAAAGATTACTAAGAACGGACCTAAAATGAAGTCTTGATTTGAGTTGAAAGATGTCAGGTTAAAACTCTTTAAATTTTGTTTTAAAACTAACCACGACATGACTTTTTGGACCAATATTTAACCCCCCAAACGACCTTGCCCCGAGACCGGCCAATGACCGTCACATGGCCGAAGTTGTAGATGACCATGCCGTCTACACGGCCATACTTTTGGTTCGACCCAAGAGTCGTTATCAAGAACCGTAGATGAGATCGAAATCGACACCCAAAACTCGTAACATTTAAAATAGTTGTACGACCCTTACTTCGAACCCGATTTTAACCTATCAAACGACATCGGTTTATAAAACTTATAACAACTCCTTATAGACCACCCGGCCATCTATCTAACGGTACTTGTGGTTTACTCGGCGAGCTACTAACAAACGCGTTATTCTCGCCGAAAAAATAGACGATATCACTTAGTTTAAAAAGAAAACACGCTTTCTGTATACTAGTGCACGCCCCATTTGAAATTAAATTCTTTTACATGTTTCATGTCCCCCCGACATGAAACATGCTTCTCTTTTTGAAAATTTTCTTTTTTATAAATTTAATATTTAGTAATTTTATGTATTTAAAATATTTTTTTAATAAAATATATTTAGGATAGTTGACCCATTAAATGACCTTATTAAATAAACTGTTCCGACAACAAAATGTACAATATTGCTAAATATATCCCGATTAAATGACTACATTATTATTAAACGATAAACTTTCGCAAGTATTGTACATTTTGTTGATTTATTTAAATAATTATCGATTTATTTAAATAAACTCAAGCACATACTAGGGGACTAAATGCTACATTTATTTTCGTGTTCATGTATAGTAATACATATCTTATTTAACTTAGGTTACGGATTGTTTGAAGCTATTATTTCTCCATGTTTACATTGTGCTATTTTAACCGTTGCTATTACTTGAGGTGAGTTTCATAGCCCCACTTTTAATTGTTTTAACTATTTTGGGGTGAGAACATTGCTTGTTTTTAATGGATGAACATAAGTGCCTTAAACTGATACGTTTGCCTACATGATGTCTAAGTAGCGATATCCCTAGATGCTTTAGCCCACTATCGTGAACCGTTAATTACTTTGTGTAAGCGCGAATGTTATGGATAGATCTATCGGGACTAACCTCCCTATCTAATTTGGTTGTGTGGCCAAAGTTAGATACACTTACATTTGAGGATTTAAAAATGCTTCGGGATAGGCATTTGCTCGGGCTCTTATTTATATCTTGTTGGTTGAGGTTAACGCTTCGGTGTCACGAGCTTAGACGTAGGTGATTGAAACGTATACTTTTGATTATAATCTTGTGTTTGTTATAAGATTATATGCCGGTTGCCTTGGAAAATATGGTTCATCACACTATTAAACTTAAACCTATGAACTCACCAACCTTTGTGTTGACGCTTTACCAATGTTTTTCTCAGGTATCAAGACGGAGGAGTGACGTGGTTATGCATGGGAGATTTTTAAATGAAAATGGTCGTGACTAGTGTATGGATATTTGGATCAATGTTAAAGTCTTTTGAAACAATGTTTTATTATGATCTTGTGTATTTCGCTTCCGAAACAAGTTTTATGCTTTTAATTAATTAAAACGGCTTTTAAATTGTCGTTCTTTGTATCTATGTCTTGTGATAGTCATGACCGTCGCACCCTATTGTGTTGCCTTACTCTGATAAATTGGGGGTGTGACATACAACATTAAATACACGTTTTGGCTTGGTTATTATTATAATTAAGTGGTAAAAGGATAAGTGTTTTCACACTTATTAATGACAAATGTTTTGGATTGAGCCCGGTATTTACAAATGTCGAGTTTTAAAACAATATGGTGTGAGAAATAGACGCGACAAAGGGACGCGATTATTTGAGGAGATCGAGATCAATGGTTTTAAGAATCGACAAATTATCGCACCGAAGAATTTAGTCACAGGGTACCCGCCGCCGCATCGCGCGAATACCCTGTTAGTCCTTATAAACAGACCAAGCTACAATGACTATCAACCATATTTATGCTAGGGTAAAAGCTATAAGATACCATCTTACTTATTGATCTGTGCCGACTTTAAACACTTATTATTTAATCTCGTGACTTTACCATTCTACTTGTTCGTTTTGTAATAATATTATCATTATGGCCGTTTATATTATACACGTTACTAAATTAATTATTAAAAAATTCTAAAATCAGTTATTATATCCTACGTGGAGGTTAGAGAAAATGTTTGACCCGTCAAATTGTCCATACCCGATCCAAAATTCAAACCCAACTACCCTTATCCTAAACCTAAATACCCCCGTCCCCCTTTCACCTTCACTTTATTGATTCAAACATCTAAAAAATTATAAACCCTAATTCTGGAGATCTAAACATAAACCCTAATTTCATGGAAATCAAAACTTAAAAATGGCAAAATGGCATTACGAAAAAAAACATCCCTGTTGAGTGTAAGTGAAATCTTCCATTGATGGAATACAATTCATGGAAACCCGTCAATCCTGCTAGAAGATTCTTAGTTTTCCCTAACATATACGTAAGTTAGATTTAATGACACCTAATTGACTTTTATTAAGCATTTAATTTTAATTGAATGATAAAAGATGTTAATTCATAAAATCGAACTTGTAGAAAACTGGTGTGAGAAAGTGTCATGAGTTCTATTGGTATGACACTGAATTGGATAATGCTTGGTACAAAGGGCTTTTGTATGAGATGCATTTCCAGCTGAATCCTCATCAGAGACAGGAGGTCGATATTGAGATAAGCTTAGAATAATTGGTTATGGTGCAAGGTGAGTTGATCAAGAGTAAGAAGAATGCAAGGTTTTGGAAGAAGACAAATTTGATCTTAGTGGCCTTTGTGTTGTTTTTCTTTATTAAGAATTAGAGATTAGTAGGATTTGTGTTGTTTTACTATGTATCAGACCCTGATGATGAACTAGGTTTTGTGTACTCAATCCAATCTTTAATGAAATTTGTTTACCATATGTTTGTCTATATTATGAACTATGTTTGTCTATGTTATGAACTATGTTTGTTGAGAATTGGTTATTCATTGGTTGTCTGCAACAAGTGGTATGAGACATTGTGCACAAGTTTGGTTATCTGCAACAAGTGGTATGAGACACTGTGAACAAATTTCGTTGTCTGCAACAAGTGGTATGAGACATTGTGCACAACTTCAATAAAAAGTGTCACATTTTTGTCTTGTTTTCTACAAGTTTTTGCAGCTATTATCAACTAGGATTAAAAAACACACAAAAGGTTTACAAACCAAAGGAATCTACACATAATTGAGTACTGCTTTTCCATATTTCATGGAAGTCAAATACATAGTTCAAGACAAAAGATTACAACAAAATTTGCAAGTCCTATAAAGCCTGCAATACCCACATTCACTTGTCGACCCATTACTAATAGCTAAGCACTGATAAGTTCCTAATAGTTCATTAAAAACATTAAGTTAATTAAAAAGTAAAGGGGAAACATCAAAGGATTTATCTAGAGTACTTCCAGTCCCATCCTTGTCAAACACAAATGGTTTCTTCAACTTCATATTGCAATTCTTTTAGATCTGCCACGGTTCTTGTGAAAAATCCTGACTCCATCTACATGGGATGGTGGCTTACCCCTCTTCTTTTTTGGTGCATGTTTTGGATCAACTGTCATTGGAGCTTTGCCTCTAGCATCAGTTTCATCCACTTTATCAACAACTTGATCTTCAACAGCAGTTGCAACACTTTTTTCCATGGTTGGTGCATCCTCCATATCTACAGTTGTAATAGTTTGACCCTCATGTTGGTTTTCCACACCACCTTGAAAAATAGATTCTTGTGTGGGTTGTGAATGAATGTGTGGGATTAAAATCTCATTATATTGGTGATTGTATGAAGAATCATCTTCAATGTCATCTCTCCAATTACATGAATTGTAGTAATCATTCTTATCTTCCCACTCATGCTCTTCCCTTCTTTCTTTATCAATCATAGCTTGTTCTGCATTAATTTTTGCTTGTCTTAATGATTCTTCATGTAGATTCTCCCTAAAAGCCTCTTCATCAAGCTCTAATTGTTATTCTTGTATTGCATATATTTTCTTGTTAGCCTTATTTAATGTAAACAAAATAAAAAAATTAAGTAATTAAGTGGTTATACCTCTTCTATAGTTAACCATCCATGTGATGTAGAAGTTTTTTCTCCCCTACTTAAACCAGCCTTTGCACAGGGTTTCCTAGTCCAACCACCCATGTTAGTTGAACCTGATCCAGCACCCCTTCCACCACTACCAACTCCTCTCCCAACTCATCTCCCAACACCTCTCCCAACACCTCTCCCAACACCTCTTCCAACTCCTCTTCTACCTGATCCAACACCCCTACCACCACTACCTTCACCAGTCTCATCCAATCCAGTACTAGAACCCCCACTTCCATCTCCTAGACCTCTTCCAGTCCTACCACCTCTACTAGATGCATATTAACAACAACTGCTGGCTTTCTCCCTGTTTTTTTCTTCTCTACAACATGTTTGGGTTGGGGTTCTTTTTGACATGTAGCCTTATTATGCCCCTGTTTCCAACAGTTTTTGCATGTCATTGTTCTACCCCTCCTACTTATTTATGTTCTTTTGTTTTCATCAGGGGCTTTTATTCTTTCTTTCTGTGGTCTACCAGACATCCTTCTTAAAAGTGGAGGTAAGGGTGGAATGTCATTAGTCCTTCTCCACATGTTAGACCCAGGTATAGGTCTAATGGAGAATTGATAAGCATTAAACCAAAACTCTTGACTATACCAATAGCTTACTCTTAGATCTATTTCAGTTCCTTCATGCAAGTATGCAGCTACAACATGCACACATGGAACCCCACTCAACTCCTACATTCTACAAGTACATACCTTGTTAAGTAGATTCACACCATAACTCTCATCATATTTTCTGACTTCAAGTTCTTGGTAGCCACTCTTAAATTCTATCAAATATTTGCAATAACAGAAACAAATTGATTAGTATACAGGTCACATACTTATAGATACAATGAATTGGTATACAGGTTATCTAGTAAGTATCTTTGTTTTTCTTTGAGTACCTCTAACCTCCTTCTTATGCTAGGTGTAATGGTGTCTTCTAAACTTGAACCAATCTTGTTCATTGCAACCAATCTTTGCATTATATATAACCTAGCCTATTCTAGCATAGTTATGATAGGTTTATGTCTTGGACCTAAGATTACTCTGTTAAAACTTTATGATATACCATTCTTACATGCAACACATCTCCGGTCCATCTCAAAGAAAGCCCTTGACCAAGAATTGGGATTCCTTTTAACCAAATAATCATATGATTCTTGGTCTAATAATCATATATGTTCCATTATTTGCTCAAACTGTTGTTCTAATATACAGGATGCTGCAAACCAAAAAAGTCTTTGGTACTGCAATATGCTATACTTCTTCTTAAAGTTTGCATAAAGATACCTTGTTCATTTCCTGTGTTCTGCTTGTGGTAACCAGTCATGAACAACATCAAGTAATCCCTATGTCAGAATTAAAAAGGTATTGATTAAGAACAATTAAACCGAACTAACAAAACTATCAAAAATGACATTTAATTTAAAATTATGTTATCTTATGGGAACCAAATATGAATGTTATTCCATTTCCTTCTTGAAGATTGAAGTCTTGAACCAGTTAACCAATAAACCAACCCTAATTCTCATGATTCTCAATCCTCACTACAGCCCATGCAATGGGATACATTTGGTTATTTTCATCCCTTCCCATTGCTGTTAGTAGTTCCCCTTACGTGTATGCTTTAAAAAACAGTCATCCAACCCAATAACCTTTCTACAGCCTACTAACCACCCATCTTTGACCCCTTGAAACAAATATATATCCTTTTAAAGGTTTCTTTCCCATTAAATGACACATCGACATCTACCCGAAAACTTGACCCTGGGTTAGATTCTAATATAACATCTCTATATTGATATAGCTTCCCATAATGCTCTATTAGGCCACCCCCATGACCAAATAAAGTTATCTGTTTGGCTCTACGGCATTGACCAACACTTACATCTATCATATACTTCTGCCTAATGTTTTCTTTCCTTTTCTCAAAGGCGTAAATGGATCCTTAATGATTTCCTTACAATAATGAAGTACAATCCACTTGAAAGTCACTAAAGATCCTAGGTTGTAATTCCTACAACATTTATGGTCTAATATCAATGACTTGATTTGAAATGAGTGCTCAAAATGCGTCCAAGATGCATACAACCTAATTGGGTAAGGTACCTTTTTAGAAGCCTCAATCTGCTTCTTTGACCATTTACCAGGTGATCCGGCTGACGTACCTTCACTAAATTAGTGGTAACCTTTTTCACTTTCACCTTTTTAACTTGACTGGTTTTTTTTACCCACAATCTTTCCCTTAGACACAGTTGTCCTAACCTTATTTTGCATAGCCCTATCTATGTTACCTTTTCCAGCACATCTGCCCTGTTCCACATTTCTTCCATAATAAACAAGTAACTCCTTCTAGTCACGCTTCATGTACCAAAGCTAGTAACCATGGGCAACACCATAGTTTACTAAGGCTAACTTCAACTTATAAGGGGACTCATATCTCATTCCTAGGATTGGGTCCATCTTATCCCATGGGATGTCAGGGTCAAATACAGGATAAACTACACCCTTTTTTATCTAATAAGATGAATCAATATTGATTTCATCAGGGTCTGTTAGCCTCAAAATACTGAGTCAAACAAGAATGTTCGGTCATAGGTTTTTATGGTAATATTTATTAGAACGTTGTAATAGTTAATTAGATTAGTCGTGTTTTACGGGCTTAACTTTAAGCTAAAGTTCATTAATAAGTAACTAAAGCCCAAAAGGAAAGCCCAGCCCATTAAACAATAGTCCATTAAGGCTACATGTATGAGCCCGACTATATAAGCCCTTCCTAGCATGTTAGGAAGGGTTGGTGATTTCATTTTCTTAATCTAATATTCTCCTAGTTTCTCAACCTTCTCTCTACTTTCTCTCACTACTTTCTCTCTCTAGAAATCATCTATCTTTCTTCTTTAATTTATAAAATCAACCATGGTGATTGATAAATATGGGAAAAACAATTGGTATCAATCGCCACGGGGTAAATTAGTGATTGGTTGTTTGGTTTTGATTTGGTTCGATTGATTTAATCAAAATCAACTCGGATGTAAATTTTTTTACTGTTTTTCGGGCTCTAAATCTTGAAATACATCTCCTACATAGTTGTGGTAGGGATTTGGTTAAGTTTTTGTTGTTAAAATCGCAAGTTTTTGGGGTGTTTGGATTGTTTTTGGGTACGGTTTGTAAAACAGTGGATTGATTTAGTTGTTTCCGGAAAAGGGTTTTAAATTCCGAAAGAAGAAGAAGTTTATTTATCCGAGAATCAATATTCGGATAAGGGTTTATAATTCCGAAAATCCTCTTTATTCCGAAGATCATTCTAGCATATATTCCGAAGATTGGGCATTATCCGAATTGCTTTATCCGAAGAAAGAGATTTTTTCGAAAATCGTTTATCCGAAAAGTGAAGGTTAGTTTCTTCTTCAGTTATTCCGAATTGAACATTTATCCGAATTAATTCATTTTTTCCAAAAACCTGCATTTATCCGAAAACCTACCAGTTATCCGAAGATTACCTGTTTTCCTGAAAAACAACATTTATCCGAAGATCATTTTTTCCGAAAACCAACATTTTTCAGAAAACCTTTGATTTCTCCGATAATACACCATTTATCCGAAAAGCCACAGTATTTCGAATATACACCATTTATCCGAGAAAGCCACATTATTCGAAGATCACTATTAATCCGAAGATCACCATTTATCCGAAATCCACCATTTATCCGAAAATCTCAAGTTAACCGAAAATCTGCACTTATTCCGAAAATCACCATTATTCCGAAAATCACGAATATTCCGAAAATGGGAAATTTTTTTACAAAAGTGAAATTTTTTAACTCGTGTGATTTTTCTCCATAGAATTTTTTATTTCTTGAGAAGACATTTTTAGGGGATTTTAACATTTTTTCATCGACAACAACAATCACAACACATCTACTTAAGATCCGTTTTCACTTCATCAATTTCAAGTTTCTCGATATGGATTCTACTCAAGAGTATCGTGTTACAAACAACAACATCATGGTGGCGGGTAACAAAGAGAGACCTCCAATGCTTGTGTTGGGTCGATATGATCCATGGCAATCCCGTTTTCTACGTTATCTTGACACAAAACCTAACGGTGATGCTTTAAGGTAATGTATTTTTTATGGACCCTATAAATTCTCAAGGATAAAAGTTCCTGTAGTACCAGCCACAGACACAACTGATGAAATACCAGCTTATGAACGTGATGAAAAGAGAAACAATCTCACACTAGAGAACCGTGCTTGGTTTGATGCAGAGAAGGAAGCAATCTATTTAATTCTCAGTGGCATAGGAGATGATATTTATTCCACGGTTGATGCATGCCCTACTGCTAAAGAAATGTGGACAGCTATTGAAAGATTGCAACAAGGTGAATCACTTAACAAACAAGACATGAAAACTAAGATGTTTTGGAACTTTGGCATGTTTACATCAAAGGATGGGGAATCAGTTGATTTTTATTACTCCCGATTCTATAAAATGATGAATGACATGACCCGAAACAACTTGCAAGTTTCCACCATGCAAGTCAATGTCCAATTTCTACAGCAACTTCAACCAGAGTGGACACGGTTTGTCACCTTGGTGAAACAACAACAAAAGTTAGACGAAGTTTCATATCACACGCTCTTTGACATTTTGAAACAATTTCAAAATGAGGCAAATGAACTTCGAGCTGAACGTGCTACAAAGGTTTCATATCCACTTGCTTTGGTGTCTACCACTCAACATTACCCAGATTATCGCTCTCGTGCTCCAAAGACCTACTCTACTCAATCATCATCACCACGATCATCCACTGTCTCTAAGTCACATGCTCCAACAAGATCTCGAGGCAAAGAAGTTGCAAGAGCACCATCACCCACACCTGAGCAATCATCCGAAGAAGACAATGATGAAGAACTGGCTCAAAAGGATAGGGAATTCAAGCAACAAATGGCTTTCATTATGAAGCAATACAGGAAAATCTACAAACCCACCAACAACAACCTCTGAACATCATCTAACTCGAGGAACAACTATGCTCAGAGTCCTCCAAGGACTGACACACGAAGGCGTGGTGAGAGTCCTCCAATGTATGATCGACAACCCGCGAAGTATGATAATCAGAGGGTTGCTACTGTTGTTGGAAATAGGGAAACTGTTGGTACTCAAGTTGTGCAACAAAGTGGGATTCAGTGTTTTAATTGTCGAGGTTATGGACATTTGGCTAGGGAATGCAGGCAGCCAAAGAGGGTTAAAGATTATGGTTATCATAAGGAAAAGATGTTGTTATGCAAGAAAATGGAAGCTGTGATCAAGTTATCAACTAAGGAAGGAGAAATGCTTGACGACACAAATGATGAGCTCTCCGACCAAGAACTCGAAGCACATTATTCATACATGGCAAAGATTCATGAGGTCCTTAACGTCACTGAAGATGACAATGGTCCTATCTTTAATACCGAGCCAATTGATAAGGTACAACATGATGATGAATATAATGTGTTTGGTGATACACATGAGCATAGTGATCCACCAACAACAATTACTGACACGTGTATGATGGAAATGGTTGATAGCAATACCACACCCGATTCATCAGACATGTGCAATAATGAGTTTGAGGATGATCAACATGCAAATGAGTATGATGACGAGGAGCGTGTCGCGCTTGCTAATTTAATTGCTAGTTTACAAAAAGATGTCAATGAAAATAGAAAGGGTCAAAAGCAATTAAAGAATGCAAACGCAGTGCTCACTGAAAACTTTGAAGAAAGCAAAGCCGCTCTTATAAAATCTAGTGAGACAATTGATAGTTATAGGGCTGAGCTTCTTCAAAAGACCAAAGAGCTTGAGGGGTACAAAAGTCGTGTTATTAACGTTAAAAAGGACGATTTTGAAAATAAATACAACGAATCTCTTGCTTTGTTAACTAAAGAAAAATGTCAATTTAATGTTTTATTAAGTGATAAACGTCAAAAAACGTACATTGCCACAACAAAAGTTAATGAACTTTAACAGAGGCTTTCTATGAATACCACTGATTCTTCTAAAATTCTTGACGAAAAGAAACAAGAGGTTGAAAAATTAAAACAAGATTTCAAAAATAGACAAGGCAAAGATACTGAAAAAGTAAAGCATCTCGAAGAACAAGTCGATTTTTTGAAAAAAGTTGTTTATAAAACGCATGACTCTATTCAAACCATTAGAATGATAGCACCTCGGTCGTTTTTCAAGGGTCAACCTAGTTTTGCAAGCTCCAAGTATCTTGAACAAGCTCAAGCTGCTAACCCTCACTTATATCTTGATGAGTCCGAATGGACCGATCATGATTGCCCAGTAGTTAACCTCGATAGTGAAGAGACGTCCCTTTGGGATGAGGAGAGTAGAGCACCGGTCAATAAAGATTTTGTGACACCATATAATTATGCTTATGAAAATAATCTTTATGGTCTTTTCACTCCACAAAAACAGAAGTCTCGTGAGGAATTGTTTCTTGAATACAAACAACGAAGAATTTAATGGAAGAAATTTTTTGCCACTAAGAAATCAAATGTTTTTAAATATATTAACTATTTGCCTCTTGATGCTTCTAAAAGCAAAAGTCGAAAAACACTTGATATTCTTAAACATCACATCGATAATGTTCAATCAATTGTTGAAAGCGATTGGGAGAAACGTCAAAAGGATAAGTGGAAAACAGAGATTCCTCACGACATAACTGTGCTTGTGAAAGAACTTTTAATACCAAATACGAAGATAATCAAAGAAAATGTTATTGAGTTCGAAAATTTGATTCGGTCTGAAATGTATGATGATTTGAAATATGTCGAGTCTCTTGAAAAATTAATTGATGAACTTCAAAATGACAAATCAGATTTTTTAAACGAATATGATCTACTCTTAGAAGAATGTTTCTCCAAAGATATTTTGTGTGTTACTCTTCAATCTTGTGGTGATATCGATGAATATTCTGATGTTGTATGTAAATATCTTGATAAGATCAAAGAGTGTGAGCGTCCTGAACTTGAGATTTCGAAACGTAAAGAAAATGTTGATAAAAAGGCTTTTGAGTTACTTCAACATAAAACTGACTTCCTTCAAAAACATTGTCATTCTCTTGAACTTGCTTTGTAAAAAGACATCAGAAGTTTTCCACTTGATAATAAATTGCAAGAAAAACTATCCCAAATGTGTCGAGAAATGAATGAAAAGAGTTTGGAAGTTAAAGAATTGAAAGCTCAGTTACAAGACAGGGAAATAGCGGTAGAAGAGTTGAAGAAACTCGTTGCTAAGATGGATGGGAAAATTTTGGAACCTAGCGTTAAGAAACCTGTTGTAAGACAACCCAATGCGCACAAAGTGACTAAACCCTCTGTCTTGGGAAAACCATCTGTTTTCTCCAATTCTACATTTGCAAAACCTGGGTTTGCTCCCAAGACGGATGGGAAGGATATGTTACCACAAAATACTCCCAAAACACATATTCGATCACAAAGCATTAAGAACACAAATATGATAAAACTAGGGATGTGTAGATTGGTCACTAAACCCACACACAGCAAAGAAAGTCAATCACCTCATACTTATAGCAACACTAATAGACGTATGTCTTTTACTACAGGAGTAGTCCCCACTACTAGTGTTAGACGACCTCAGCTTAAGAGCACTCGCATGAATGAAAAGGTCTGGAAACACAAGAGTCAAGGGAAGATGAAGAAAGTAGAAGACCACCCTAGGAATTTGAATGTTTCTAAGAATAAAACGTCTGTAATCGCATGTAATGACGATTTGAATGATTTGACTTTGAATGATATGAATGTTAAATTTGTTTGTGTGAAATGTGGCAAATGTGCTAATGTTAATCATTCTATGTGTGTTTCGAATAATGTCAAAAGCGTAGATAAAGAAGCATACTGCGATGCCTATCAGTGCTAGTAAACCCAAACGCAAAGTGAATCATTCTGGTGCAACCCCCTCTAAGAAAAGCATTGCATCAGACTCCACCATTAAGAACACTAGAAGCAGAATTAGGGAATTATATGAGTCTGCTAGCAAGTCTTAGAAATGGTGGTTTGCTAATCAATGTCCTCTAGAATATGAATGGATGCCTAAGGTTAGGAACGAAAACGTGACAACGAGCATTAGTGAGCCTTTAAGTGTTGCAACTAGGGAAACTAGTGATTCTGAAATCACAACTAACATGGAATCCAATTTAGCAAATGCTCCATCGTGTTCTAATTCTTCTGCAGGTGATCGAGATAATTCTCTTCATACTGGACTCCGGGTGCACCAAGCACATGACGGGGAATCTCAAGCTTCTAATTAACTTCGTGGAGAAGTTCCTGGGTACGGTCCGATTCGGAAATGATCAATTTGCACCGATCATAGGATATGGAGATTTGGTCAGGGGAATATCACAATCAAACGGGTATACTACGTCGAAGGGCTCAATCACAATCTTTTCTCGGTTGGTCAATTTTGTGATGCGGCTTTGGAGGTTGCTTTTAGAAAGAAGACATGTTTTGTTCGTGATTATTATGGGAATGACTTACTTACCGGTTCACAGGGTACTTATCTCTACACTATTTCACTACAAGACTCCACATCTTCAACTCCAATCTGTTTCATGGCTAAAGCTTCAACGACTCAAGCTTGGTTATGGAATCAACGATTATCGCATCTTAACTTTGATACCATCAACTTGCTTTCCAAGAAAGATATTGTGCGAGGCCTTCCAAATTTGAAATTCATCAAAGATCATCTTTGTTCTTCTTGTGAGATTTGTAAAGCTAAACGGAGTAGTTTCAAGACAAATGCTACACCAAGCTCTAAAGGACGGTTAGATCTTCTTCATATAGATCTGTATGGCCTCATGCGTGTTCAAAGCATCAATGGGAAGAAATATGTTATGGTAATTGTCGATGACTACTCAAGGTACACTTGGACTCACTTCTTGAGGTCTAAGGATGAAACACCAGAAGTTCTCATTAACTTCCTTAAGATGATACAACATGGTCTTCAAGCTTAAGTAAAAGTGGTACGTACTGACAGAGGCACAAAATTTTTGAATTCAACTCTGAATAATTATTTTGAAGCCGAAGGGATTGAACATGAAACATCTATTGCTCGAACACCTGAAAAAAAAGGAGTTGTTGAAATACGAAATCGGACTTTAGTTGAGGCTGTTCAAACATTATTATCCGCTTCAAAACTACCACTATTCTTTTGGGCCGAAGCCGTATCAACCGCATGTTACATACAAAACCGTTCCTTAATTATCCCAAGACACGAAAAGACACCATATAACATAATTAATGATCACAAACCTTCACTTAAACACCTTCATGTTTTTGGATGTACATGTTACATTATTCGAGATGGTGAAAATCTGGACAAGATGAAAGAGAAAGGTGATGCATGGATTCTAGTGGGATATGCAACTTAGTCTAAGGGATACAGAGTGTACAACAAGAGAACAAAATTAATAGCCGAGACTATTCATATCAGATTCGATGAATTGCAAGAGATGGCACTTGAACAAAACAGTTTAAGTCCCAATCCCAACGACAGAAGACTTCTGTGCACAACCGCACGGAACTCGGAACTCAAGACCACATCAATGAATCGTCAAGTTCAAAGATGGTTCCTGAACATGTTCCAAGAGCAGATATGACAATGGATACGACACTTAAAGAGTTGGAAATGTTATATGGACCTATGTTTGATGAATATTTCACGGGGGAGAAAGAAGTTGTATCAAAGTCTTCCGCTGTCACTCATGATAAGAATGATGATACCGATCATCGTCAACAAAAGGATACAAATTCATCTACTTCAACACGGGTTTCTGCAGATTTACCTCCTCAGAATATCATTTCAACAATCGATCCTACAACATCCACAACTACTATCATTGCTCCAGAGAACACAAGTCACGCAGACGATGCATTATCAGACGATGATGATTTTCACAACCCATTTGGTACACCGGTACACGAAACTGGAGAGTCTTCTACTCGCCATGTTGATCCGTCAAATATGCATACGTTCTACCAACGACACCCGTCAACACATAATTGGACCCGAGATCATCCTTTGGTTCAAGTAGTTGGAAACCCTTCACAGCTCGTTCGTACAAGACGACAACTTAAAACTGATGGCGATGTTTATATGTTCGCACTCGCCGTGAGTACAACTGAACCGAAAAACATCAAAAAAGCCATGGCTGATCATGCGTGGATTGAGTCGATGACGGATGAACTTCAACAATTTGAAAGACTTAAAGTCTGGGAACTTGTTGATAGACTATACGATGTGATTCCATTAAATCTTCGTTGGATCTGGAAAAACAAGATGGATGAAGAAAACACGATCATTAAGAACAAAGCTAGGCTAGTGGCTAAGGGGTATGGACAGAAAGAGGGAATTGATTTTGACGAATCATTTGCACCAATTGCTCGTATGGAAGCGATCAATATTTTCCTTGCTTATGCTGCACATAAGGGATTCACAGTCTATCAAATGGGCGTAAAGACGGCATTTCTAAACGGTCCTTTGAAGGAAGAAGTCTATGTCACGCAGCCGGAAGGATTCGTCAATCCTCATTATCCCGACAAGGTGTATCGTCTCCACAAAGCACTTTATGGACTCAAGCAAGCTCCAAGGGTGTGGTACGATGAGCTCTCGAAATTTTTTGTATCCAAGGGTTTCTCAAAAGGTTCCATTGATCTAACTTTGTTCACTTATAAATATGGGGATGAAATTTTGCTTGTGCAGATTTATGTTGATGACATTATTTTCGGGTCTACAAACCCAAAACTTTCAAATGGTTTGAAAAAGTTATGCACAACAAATTTGAATTGTCTATGATGGGCGAACTAAAATTCTTTCTTAGAATTCAAGTTCACCAATCCCCAAATGGTATCTTTATAAACCGATCTAAGTATTGTCAAGAGATAATCAAAAAGCATGGTATGACTTCATGTGACGCCGTTGGGACACCATTATCAACCACATCGCTAGATGCTGACTTGAAGAGAAATGCCATAGATCAAACGAGATATCGTTCCATGATTGGCTCCCTCATGTACTTGACAGCAAGCAGACCCAATATATCATATGCTACGTTTTATTGTGCACGATATCAAGCACGACCCACTGAAAAGCACCTCAAGGAGGTTAAACGGATGTTTCGGTACCTCAAGAATACCATTCATTTGGGAGTCTCTTATCCGAGGGAAACCGGTTTCTTTCTAACGCCCTATTCAGATTCTGATCATGCAGGGTGTCTTGATACACGAAAAAGTATTTCTGGTGGTGCACAATTTCTAGGTCAAGCTAAGCTTGTGGGATGGTCTTCCAAGAAGCAGGATTATACGTCACTTTCATCAGCCGAAGCGGAGTATGTGTCTCTATTTCCGTGTTGTGCTCAAGTTCTTTGGATGAGAACACAACTCACGGATTATGGCTTTCACTTTGATAAAGTACCTATGTACTGTAACTCAAAGTCGGCCATAGCCATCTCCTGCAATCCGGTACAGCATTCCCGCACGAAGCACATTGATGTCAGATACCACTTCATAAAGGAACAAGTTGAAAGAGGAATCGCTGAACTATACTTTGTTGGAACGGATTACCAATTAGCCGACTTGTTTACGAAATCTCTGTCGAAAGATAGGTTTGAGTATCTCGTTAGGAAAATTGGTATGAGATGTTTGACTCCAGCAGACCTGGAGATTCTAGAAAATGTGCCTGCTGGATTCATCTATTAAACATCTACTTGTACATATCATTGAAAAAGCAAAATATAAAATTTAAAACATATAAAAGCAAAACACAAAATTAAAAATCTTTGAAAATCCAAAAATATTCTTCTCGACATGTCTTGCAGTATCGGTAATATGGACATACCTAGAAATGTCGCTCAATAACGACACGGGTGTGTACATAAAGCTCGAATGAAAGTTGTAAATATTTTTCAAAACATGTCATTTCTACTTTTAATAAAGGAAAATGTCTATTTTGGACAATTTTTCCAACAACGGGTAGAGCAATCTATCTTGGGTTCAGCTTGTTACAAAACATTCAACGTTTTGAGCTCAACACAATGGCTTGCAATCACTTTCAGATTGCAACCCGGATCGATGTTCACGGGGGAGTGTACGATTTAGTGCGCTTAGCCTCAGCAAAAGAAGTTAAATCTTCTTACACTTGAGTGGATTTGTCAAGACATTCAAAGTCTATGAACTCAAGTTTATGCTTTAGAAAAACCTCTTCGCCGAAAAAGATATTCAGTTTTTCGAAAAGCGTTGAACACAATTTTTTCAAGAGTTTTTCAATGATTATTCAAAATCTTTCAAAAATTGTGTGTTCAACAACTCCCATCCTCAAAAAGCGAAATGTGGATCATATCCTAACAACGACAATTCAATTGGATCAATTTTTGAGGGGGAGCGTTCCAAACTATTTCATGCTAGTTTGACACATTCCTCTCCCAAAGAATTTTAAGACTATTTTTCAAAATATATTTTAATCAAATTTGGTATCTCTAATAACCAACGATTTTATATATTAGAGATAGGGGGAGAAAATGTGATTAAAGTATGATCTAAAGACTCAAGCACTCATGGTTACGATCAAATACCCACAACATCTTTAATTTACGACGTTATTGGTGTCAAAAGGGTGGTTAGGTTTAAGTCCTATGATCCAACCAGAAGCGGAGGGATCTTCCCAGGGACAATCCAACGGACTATTAGAAGTCCTTAGGAAAGATGGAGTAGAATGTGAACGTAGCTGAATGCAGACTAAGTACTGAAGCTAGCACTGGAACAATCACAACAAGGTGCTAGTAATGATGTCTTGGTAAGCATTGAAGGGGTTGAAGAATGAAAAAGAAATGTAAGGATAAAGGGTGTAAAGAAATTAGCTTTCCATACAACTTAGGCAGAAACTGGGTCAACACATCATGAAGACTACACATCATGGACCCAGTGATGTAATGCACAACCCTTACCCAGCTACTCAGGCTTCTCTCAAAAGAAGTTTGTTTTATTATCACGGAGAAAAACATGACTTCTATTAGCTTTCTCACTCTGAGTTAGTTGATATTGAATAGGTGGCATCTGCTCCAGCCTCCGACCACTAAAAGTGCACAAATCGAGTCTAGAGCCAAGAGATCAATCAAATCTCGTTAGGACACACGGATGACGAACAAGAGAGTCCTACGCTATATCCTTGCGATATTTCTAGAACACTCAGAGTGATACTACCTAGTGTTCACAACGATGAGTGGAAATCCTTCCAGTGTTAACATCAAACAGCACTGCGGTAGGTCATGTGTAAGATTCTTTTAGAATTGAACATATGTAAACTGAAAAGCAACAGTGGTTTGATTCTAAATTGATTCAAACTCGTTTCAGGTTTCTACGCAATATCTTTATGGTCTTGCCAGAACATTCAGAGTGATATTTATTAATATTCACAATGACGAATGGAAATCCTTCTAGCGTCAACTTTAAACAACGCTACGGTAGGTGACCTGCGAGATTCTTTATGAATCATGTTTGTGTCAACTGGAAAGCAACAATGGTAAGATTCTTTATGAACCAAACTTATTCCAGGAATTTGAATTGACGACTTTAATGAAGCGGATATTTATCCAATTGATTCATTCTTTATGTTCGCAGTCTTGCTTTGATACGGTCGAGTAAAGAGAACGGCTAGTACAGCCGCGAAAACCTGCCAAGGAGGTTCTTAATTGAATCTACATAATCACAGGTACGATATTTAATATCGTGTAACGGTCTTCACCGACCGGAGGTAAAACGCTACCGATTTAGGACGAATGTCAAAGCCATTCAGTCCGTGTGCATGTTTTGTCTCGAGAAGGTGGCGTTACAGTGTACTCAGCAAAGTCAGAGATTCAAAACCACATACTCATACCCAAAGACATTAACAATCAAGAAAGCTAAAGACTTCCGCAACTCTGATGATCACAATCTTCCTTATCAATTAATGTAGAGAAATGATATGTCTTCAAAGGAGATTGTTAGCAAGCTTTCAAGATAGTGCAACGTATGAGCATGTGGATGAAGACACAAGATCGCAAGATGGCAAAGACAAGCCAAGGATGATTTGAAGATCTCAAGATCAAAAGACAAAGTCGAAAGACAATGACAAAGGCTCAGAGATCACAACATGAAGGAACAAGACTACAATTACACGTTCAAGACTCATTTATGACGAAATTAGTAATCTCCATTGAACTCCAAATATCAAAGAGGAATGACCTCACATTGGGGGAGATTGTTAGCCTCAAAATATTAAGTCAAACAAGAATGTTCGGTCAAAGGTTTTTATTGTAATATTTATTAGAACATTGTAATAGTTAGTTAGATTAGTCGTGTTTTACGGGCTTAACTTTAAGCTAAAGTTCATTAATGAGTAACTAAATTTTAAAAGGAAAGCCCGGCTCATTAAGTAATATAGTTCATTAAGGCTACATGTATGAGCCCGACTATATAAGCCCTTCCTAGCATGTTTGGAAGGGTTAGTGATTTCATTTTCTTAATCTAATATTCTCCTAGTTTCTCCACCTTCTCTCTACTTTCTCTCACTACTTTCTCTCTCTAGAAATCATCTATCTTTCTTTTTTAGTTCATAAAGTCAACCATGGTGAAGTGATAAATATGGGAACAACAGGGTCTATCTGTGGTTGTTCATGTAACTCAGACAACCTAAAATCAGTAGTACCTCTAAAAAGAACCCTTGAAGTACAAAGCTTTTTGAGGAATGGGTATTGGGTGTTGAAATTCTTAATCACAATAGAGTCATCACCCTCATTTTGAAAATCTACATTGTCAACGACTAGTTCTTCATCACTAGAATAATACTCATCACTAGACTCGCTTATGTTTTGATGCACAAGTTCATGTTTAAGCATTTCAAGAATATCATAATCAAAGTGTTCTAAATACAAATTTATCTCATTGCCATTTTCATAACCAACAGTAAGCATATCTAAAATATCCTGATCATATGTAATTTCCTTAAGGCCTAGGCTTAACTCTTGATCTGTTCGGCAATAATAAATCATGCTAAACAGCGCATTAGGAACTAACCTTTTAATAATCCCCTTAAGAATGTCAAATGACATTTCATCAAAATTGGTATCATTAACCTCTTTCATGTCACCCCCAACATATCTCATTGGCTGAGGATAGAAGATCCTATCCCATATTAAGTATACTATGAAGACATGCTTCCTCATTTTTTCTTCTTTTTATACTTACATGTAAAAAGAATGTAATTAGGGTTAGATAATTAATTAGTGTTATAATTCCTATCACATTAACTGGAAACGGGGGATACAATTACCAATCGTCATCAATTAGGGTTTCTAGAAACATTAGGGTTTCGAAAAGGGTTTTTTTTTTAATTCGAATTATAAATATATTCTAAATATCTAGAAATAGGGGATACAATTACCGATTTTCATCAATTAGGATTTCGCAATACTAATTAGGGTTTCTGGAAAAATTAGGGTTTGGAAAAAAAGGGTGATTTTAAAATTAGGGTTATAAATTTATTCAATTGGAAGAAATGATTTCCAATTATAATCAATTAGGGTTTGTGAACACTAATTAGGGTTTCTGAAAAATTTAGGGTTTCGAAATAGGGTTTTTTTTCAATTAATGTTATATAAACAATTAACAAGATAGAAGAACGAGCTTCCATCAAACAAATTACATCAATTAGGGTTGATGAAATAAAAAATAAGATAACTCATAAAGAAATTGGATTCTGAAATTCAAATATGGATAAATTACCTTTTGCCATCTTTAATCAACGGTGTAATTAAATCAACTCTGCAGCTCATAATTAGGGTTCATGTGATGTTTTTAGATTGCGATGGATTCGAATAGGGTATAGAAACCGTGTTTTTTATCGTCTCAATAGTATATAAGTTAACATCCTAGTCGTCGTTTAGAGAAATTGGAAATCAGACGTGGCCGTATTAACTGAAATAAAATAATGACGTTATTACCATGTCACGGTGTCGGTAACAAGTTACCAAACTGGTAACTTCGAGACGATTTTAATGTAAGTGTTTAAAGTCAGCACAAATTAATAAGTAAGATATTATTTTATATCTTTTACTTTTATGATATATATAAAAAGTGTACTTACATTCTTGATACTTATCGTTGTTGTTTTTAAATTGACATTCAGAAAGCTTTACGATGCCATGAATCAAAATTTGTTGTGCAAAATTGATTGGGTTTGGTTTTCATTCGACTATTGGTTAATTGGATCATGAGTGTGTGTTACTGGTACTTCGTTTTCTTTAAGTACTAGGATTTGTGCCCGCGCTTCGCTGCGGCGAAGTGCGGGCGATCTTGGCAACGTTCTCAGTAGTCGTTAATTAATGCGGTCATAATTCTCAACATTTTATTACGATTTTCATTTACAATATTTAATTATTTACGATAATGATAATCTGGGCGTGGTGATGAAGACCCTGTACTTATTCAATCCCCCTTATATACGTGCAAAATGCAACCTATATGTGAAAGCGGAGCCTATGTGTTAAAAATTGTTAATTATATACAGTAAGTTTGATGATTTGGGTGTATGCCCAGATCAAAATTGAGTTAAACTTATGTTAACAATGTTTTGTAAAATCATGTATGTCGTTTAAAGGGTGAAAAGTTCTCCTTAAGGTTCAAAGTAGGAGATCTTGAAGAATATGTTGAGCGCAAAGTCATAATGTGGCTAGTAAGAAGCAATACTAACCTGTGTAGACCAATCTGGTTTTTATGAATAACTCAAATCTTATTGATTCACTTGGAATTTGAATTTGACTTTATCAAGTTAGTTAGGTTAAAATTAAGTGACACATTGTTAAAACTTGAAGATAAAGGTAGAAATTCAAAGGTAGATATAATGTTGAGTTTTGAAGATTTATGGTTGGATGAGTTTGATCATGGCTACAAAGCACCAGTCCAGGGGCGCCCGTAAACATTCGCAGTTGCTTATTTAGTTCAATCGGACCCGTGAATTTTCATTTCATCTATTTTGCATGATCATAAACAAACTTATTTCAGCTTGAGTTTAAGGTAAGAAACAAATCTATCAAGCTCGAGCTTCTAAGCATGCAACTCAATCTAAAAGTTTAGTTCATTGTAAATTTATCAGGCAAATAAACATCTAGCTTGAGATCGAACATAATTATAAAATTTAAGGTTAAGTTTGGATACGAACTCGGTGATGCAGAATTCATAGGAGCTCTAGTCCAGCGAGAGAGTAGAGTGAGTGTTAAACAACCCAAGCCAAAATTCTCTTTTACTCCTCTAGTCTTAACTCGTTAACATCCTTATATACCTTCACATCCATATATACGTGCATAATGAAAATTTATAGAAAAACTACTTTTTATATAACGCATACAAAATTAACTACACTTTGAAAATTTTAACCTTTACAAACCTATAATAACCATTCCTGCCAAAAAGAATTTTTCTTGCCCGCTTTGTCGCGCAATTTCTATTCAAAGGCTAACTCATTGAGGACCTGAGAGTTCTATTACTTGCCCTAACAATGAGTAATCATAGGTGAGGTCAGAATATCTCTTTGATGAAGACAACTCTGATTTACGGAACTTCGTACTTGACTCAACTCCCCGGGAAGCTTCCCATCTCTCTGCTAGTCCATCACCTTCTAGCATTCAGACAACTTCCGACATCTTGGGCGTATCGCCTGGAAGATATTATGTACACAACAATGCTACTTTAACGATTTCCTCTAACTCAAAGCTATCATAATTCTGCAAATCTGTGTCAACTAAAATATCCAGCTTCTTTTCTTGATGAATCTTTCTCACCTGAAAATATAAAATTTCATTTACTACCAAATTTTGAGTAAAGTTTTAATCTTTATTAGCCTTACCCAATCAAGCATTGCTCCTTTTTGGTTAGCGGCTTTGACGAATTCTAAAGCTCTTTGTCTGGTGATCAGTTTAAGGAGCAGGATTCCAAAGCCAAAACCATATGTTTCAAATGCATATGTGCATTACTTTTTACCCGGATTAGCTACAGGCCACAACCAGACAACGGACCTGGCTAAACAAATATTTTTTTTTTGCTCATGGCCACGCCAAAATTTATTTCTTGATACTCCACTTTTGGCTTTCCCTTTTTAATCTTTACATATATGTTTTTAATTTTTAATCAACAGTCGGTCTAAGGGGGTGTTTGTTTAGCTTTTAGAAGAGGCTTATTAGTTAAACTCCGTATAACATAAATAGGACCTTTTTGGTGTTTGGATAGGCTTATAAGCTTAGGCTTAAATGAGGGGGTTTTCATAAGCTTAATTTTTGTGGCTTATGGGCTTATTTAACTTTAGAAGCCATTGTTTCACCTTCTGTCCCTTTATCTAACATTTATAAGCTTATTCGTCTTAGCCATAATCTGCTTAAGACAAAATTAGCTTAAACCGAAAAAGTAAGTTTAGACAAACACCCCCTAAGTGTTCTCAATTTCTTAGGACCACTGACACTAGCTTATTCAAAATCTTCTTACATACACGAACTTTTTAGAAAGTTTTAAAAAGTGTTGTTGGGCTCAGCACACCGTGACTATACATGTTTGCACCCTTATAATCGATATTAGCCATTTTAAAACACTACCCAACCCACCAAACCTTTCCGTTTTGGAAGCTTAACTTCACTTACTACCTTATTAATGCATAAAAAAGGCTCAATAATGCAGTTGGTACCTTTGAGATGGGAAGCAACACTGCCATTCGACATGTAGGGGTAAACTAGTAGCTTCTCAGTTGGAGTCATACAAAACCCGTATAATATAAGTAGGTGTCTGTGTACTGCTAGGCTAATCATCTCAACTTCTCTTTGGAATTGTTTTTCACCACCCACAGCCCCACCGTCATAGCTACAACCACACCCTTAGCGCGGCATTACCTGCAGTTATAATTTCGGAAGAATCTCAAAACATCGACAAACAATTGTGATGTATAAAGATAAAGAACTCATATATAAAGAAAGTATTGTTGCATTTAAGGATACAAAGGAAATAAGATCACAATATTATCTTCGTCTCATGAACTGTTAAGGAGGATCATATATAATGACATCAAAACTGTTCATTAGTGTTATTTGTATTCACGTGGGCGTATTTGGATGAGTGTTTTAAAAATGGTTATTTGATATCATCTTTTCACCTTAGATGAACAAATTATGTTTTGATTATCTTAGTATTTGACGATGTAATAAGCATTTTTGGATAAAAAAAACTTTCAAACCACTACAAAAAACTGGTATCTAAGGGTAAAAACAGACGTACTGAGACTTTCAGTCCATTTGACCATTCCATTATAATTTTTGTTTTATCTTAAATTTCATAAGTTATCAGCATTTGTTAATTACATCGAGACATCTGATGAAGTGAAGGCAAAGACCCAAGGTAAACTTTGGATCATAGAAGAAACCAGGGCATTAGAAAAATATGCATTTCGCACTGTTACGGTCCAAAGAAGCAAAAGCACTTACGGTATTTTAAACAATCAGAAAACTACTCATATTTTTTTACGTAGTAGTTTAAAATAGTAACAAATTATTGGAAAAAAGTGTTTCAAGTCGATCCAACCCAAATGAAAAATATGCATTCTGACCCGATACCCAATCTATCAGCCAAACTTTCTGCCAATAAGTGAACTTGCAGAGTTGCAGGTAAAGAGCTCAGTGTTTGAAACACTCCTAAAGTGTAATTGACGTTTAAGCTTTGGGTTCCATCATATAGGATTGATAATGGGATTTTCTCAATATATGCATAATATATACATAGATATAGACATACCATTTTTGCCATTATCTCCATGATTTGAGCCTTGTTGATCTTGCTGAAAGGTCTTCGTAAGGCATGGAAATATGCCCGACGATCAAAACTATAACCATCATAGCACATTCTATTGCAGAATCTTCATTAAGAAAATGCAGGCATGAAACACTCATTTTTAAATATCATCACAATAAGAGTATACCTCGCAAGTATACTTCCTAATTCGATTTATCTATTTTCTTATTCATATGTAAGTTTCAATATCTCGAAGTTAAAACTAATATGAAGTAAGCACTTCAGATGTCACCTGTTTCAACAGTAAATCATACAACATTATTATTTTTTCTGGATCTGTTTAGGGGTATGAATCATGAATGTTTTCTTGTGATAAATATGGTGAGTTATTTATTTAGTGGGCTTGATGAATCACCCATGTTTTGAGAGGACAGTTGTATAGAGAAGGCAAGAGGAAGGTTATCAGAAGTGACACATTATGCATAGTGACAGTCGATATCATATCCGCAGGCAACTGAATAAACTCAGGTGCATACGCTCCTCTGTCACCGCTAATTTTTTTTACAAAAGCAACGTAAAAAAATATTATACCTTAGGATGGTATTGCACCCCATACATGGCGCCCCCAAACTACTCACTTCTCGCCGCAACCTGACTACTTCTCGCCACACCCTGATCACTTCTCGCCACACCCTACAATTATTTTATTCAGTATGTACCTAATAAAAACAAATCAATGCGTCACGTGAAAGAAATTTATAACGTTACTAATTCAACGAACCTTTAAAACAAAGTTTCAACTAACTATTCAGCCTCAAGAACCGCGCACCTGATTTCAAATCAGTAGATTCAAGATCAGCGGCTATTGTGCGTACCTACAAACAAAGACCACCCCTTCACCTGATTTCAAATCAGTAGATTCAAGATCATTGGCTATTGTGCGTACCTACAAAGAAACACCACCCCTTTAATAATATGTAAGTGATCAAGGTTCTTGGCATGTTCAAACGTAGAAATCTATAAAAAAGATGACCTTCCGGTATACATTATCTCAACAAAAAGAAATTTACCTTCCGGTATACATTATAACAATAATGATAACGGTAATGTGAACACAAAGGAATCTCAGATTTAGGTGTACGATAGCGGTGATAAACACCCAACATGGTTGTAATCGCACTCTCTGTGTGACCGCTGAGCCAGATACGGGTGTGGATGCACTAGAAATAGTAAACAACAAATTATCATCATCGTGGTATTTAGTGAAAATCATAGTACGCTAATTTTGATTAGTATATGGCTCAGATATACCTGGCATGGCTGCAAACCCAACAGGCTGCCCACCAAGTTGTTGAAAATCTGACTTTTTGACTGAACAACAACTGCGACAGCCCAAGAGGAAAAGTGTTCGCAACAAATGGTGTAGCATTTTGGCACAACCTGAATAGTAACATAAAGAAATAAAGGCACGGGAAAGTGTTAGATAAAGAAACGAAGCTGGACATTTTTTGTTGACTAAAACATTCAGATTGTATTACCTTGCACACGGCTAAACACCATCGTCAGAATCACGACATCGATAGAAGTAATGTATTTCATAATGAAAAAGGTAATAACTTTATTTTTTTAACATTTGAGGCTAAAATAAGTAAGTGATCAGATATATCGAATAGGATGCTACGGCCGCTATGGCTGCAAACGTTGCAAGAATGCCCCGCCAAGATGCACGTAATAATCCAAATCTTAATTGAACCCGCTTACATACGTTCAAATACTATCATCACAGCCTCGTAAAACCGCTATTTTAGGCTCAGATAAATGACCAATCAGATATGAGGATATGGCCACCATGGCTGCAAACATGGAAAGCTTGCCCTGCCAGGCAGCACATAATCTGAATTCTAAGCGATTCAGCTTAGTGATGTCCAAAAACTATCATCATTTCCATTTTCAAAGCATTAATGTTGGTTATACATCGATAAAATAAAAGCATCATGCACATGCGGGTTATATCCTCAGAAGTTATAACCGGTTTTTTCTTATTACATTCAAAAAATTACAGAAATGTAACCTGCAAGTGTATTATTTTAGCAAACGAAAGACGCCAAGGCATTCATGAGCCGACATCTTCCTATTATCAACCTATTTATAATCGAGGGGAATAACGGTTCTCAATGAGCAGTGATTCCCATCACACAATTATTAAACAATCATATTTTTTCCTCCACACAAAACCTCTCCTCCCTCACAAACTTTACACACAGAAAGCACACAACGTTGGCTTCCCGTCCCGTTTTCAGTAAAGAAAGCATACACTGAGGCACGATACAAAAGACACGATGCCATGAGTGCATAATGCCCCAAGTGTACATCGGCCATTCTTTATTTTGGTAAATAAACCCATAACCACGGGGTGTATGTTGCAGAAAACAACCCAGAACTGCAAGCCATAGACAACAATAGTTTTCGAAAGTCAATCCGTATTGAGGATATGACAGGAATAGCAGCAAGCTCACCAATCATGCCACGTGAAATATACTGTAGTATTTACCATTAATAAAGGCAGACCAAAACATTCAGCTCAGAATTATTCATTCAGCTCAGAACTATTCAATGGCACTATCATCAAGATGTTAAATCAATGGTGTACCTGCCTTTATTCGGGGCCAGCCAAAAGGATCGTCACGCAGTCGTTGCTATCGTCGCCTGTAATGGACAGCGGCAACGAACGCATTGGCGTACGATGTAACCCGCCTTCGCTGCAAGCACGATGGCGTGCTGCCACGCCAAGGTACTGGCTGATTTGACCCAACACTATCCTGAAACTACAAAGTAGGGCTGATTTCACCCAACACTATCCTAAAAATCCAAAAGTAACAGCGCCTTTTTAATACCCAAAAACTGGTAACTCGTAAAAAGTTTATTATCTAAAATTTCAGTGGTAGCCTAACCAACACCATCAACCCAGTAACAAAATTTTAAAATGATACGAATCACATTTATATCTACAAACTAAGCAAATATAAAGAAAGCTTATGATCACCACATTTTATAAGTAAATTCAACCATAACACGGATCAGTTAGTTTTTTTTCAATTAATCACAAAGATCAAGAAAGGTGTCATAAAAGCTTCATTTTTAAGCCTACTAAGGCGAAACAATAACATAATAACAAACAAATAAGTAACCAGAAATAAGAAATGCCATGGAAGTATCAAAACCCCTAAAATAGTTAGGATGATAATCCTAAAAAGGTGGAGAGAATTTCGTTTTAGTGAATGAATAATTGATATTTGATTTTGATTGAGTAACGAAGGGCCAAATCACTGTATGTGTGTGTCAGTGCGTGCTTTGTTTGTGAGGGACGGAAAGTGCTGTGAGAGAGAAGACTTAGTATTTGTTTAATAAAATGTGAGGGGATCACTGGAAACGTGATTCCTCTCTATTATATTATATAAGGTAGAATTATAAAAAAAATCTTTTGTAGTAGTATTATCAAATCATTACATGAATACTTTAAAGGTAAATAGGGGCTTCAACAAGGAGATGACCCCTAGAACCAATTAATAACCTGCTTAATTAAAATGACACACCTCCCCTCAAAACAACCTTATTGAGGGTAAAGACTATAAAATATCTTCTTACTTATTTATTTGTGCCGACTTTAAACACTTATTTTTTTATCTCGTGACTTTAACAATGAACTTTCAAATTTGTTCCGAATATACCAATATAAGCATAAAATGACTATATTATCCTTGTAAATGACAAATATACCCTTGTCTTTTTTCTTACATTATTGACTGAAAAACCACTTCTTTACGTCTACTAAGTAATTGTTCATAGATTCAGCAAAGTTTGATTAAGTCAACCCTCTGAAAATGACCCATGTATCAATGTATACAAGCAATTTTGACAATATAAATTTAAGCTTTTGTTACATATGTTCTTAACGTACGATGACTAGTGTGTGACCTCCAAAATGTGACTGAATCACATGAATAGCACGATGCTAGTGCAGGTACCATGAAATTGGATGTATATCCACAAGAAATACGATGTGTGATATTGTTTAAACATGGCTCATGTTTTGATTGAAAACCCAAAAATTTGTATTTTTATTTTGCCTATGGAAAAATAAACACAATCTTGTGGTTGTATACTCCTACTAGATTTCATAACATCCACGAAAATATTCTTGTGATTCGACCAATTAATTCAATATGATTTAATTGTATACTCCTACTAGTCATAGGCTCAAAGGTATGAGTTTGTAGTCTTTAAATCTGGACAAGAGTAGGTGTCTGGCAATACATGTAATTATATTAAAGAAGATGAGGGTAATATAGTCATTTTATGCTTATATTGGTATAGTCGGAACAAATTTGAAACTTCGTTGTTAAAGTTACGAGATAAAAAAATAAGTGTTTAAAGTCGGCACAAATCAATAAGTAAGATGGTATTTTATAATTTTTACCTCCTTATTGGTCATGTTAATGACATAACAATGTCGTACACAACGACTAATTACATTCATTTTGTGCATGTATGAGTTATAAATAAATCAAATTTAATTTACAAATGAACTTAAATCTTTAGTTTAACATTTTAGTTTAATACATGGTTTTGATAACGACAGTTCTTATGGTTGTGTTTAAGGGTATTAATTTTATTATAATTCAACTCAACCAATCAAAATCAAATATCAATTATTCATTCACTAAAACGAAATTCTCTCCACCTTTTTAGGATTATCATCCAATCAAAATTATTCATAAATTGTATTGTAATAAAATTTATTTGCTTAACGACAACCCTTAGGGCTGTCATTAGCATTTCCCATTATTAAATTACAAAATGTAAACGGTATTTGCTAATTTTTTAAACTTATTAAAAGAATATGAAAATTTATAAATTTCACTTAAAACCATCTAATTGATTTAAAATTTAACCACTAAAGCTTATTTATTACCTCTTTTTTTTTAATTTTTTTCTACAAATTTGTCATTTATAATTCTTTTTTTTCTCTATCAAATTTTACAATCAGTTTTTTAAAAACTTTTATGAAATAAGAAATTTTTAAATTTGTTTAAAATAAAACATAAAAATAACAAATTTGCGTTTAAGTTAACAACCCTAAACCATCTTTTCTCTCTAACCCTAAACTATCTTTTAGCCGCCGCCTCCGGCCACCGGCTACACGTCGGAGGTTCGGAGCGCTACCAATAAACTTAAACCCCCTTCAATTATCATGTTCAATTCCAAAAACAAATCAAATTCATTTCCCAGATCTAGTTTTCTTTTCCACAATGGTGGATATTTCTACAAAGTGATTCACACATACATAGTCGTTTACATTTTCATACCTATATCTATGGATCTATGTTACTGCCCCCCAATCAACCACGACAATGACAAGCATATTTTCTTGGGTTTGGGAGTTCGGTTTTGGAAGGTTGTGTTTGTTGATTTCTTTTGTGGGTATTTCATCTATGGATCTATGCTACTGCCCCCCCCCCCCCCCCCCCCCCCCCCCCCCCCCCAAAATCAGTCACGACAATGGCAAGCATATTTTCTTCGGATGAGAAAGATTTAAGGTTTTCGGTGATGTTTTTGATTTTGTTTTAATTTGGATATGTAATAGTTTGGTTTGGTTAAGTTTTATTGATGTAATTTTCTTTTAATGACATTTTAATGCGAATGCACTTTATAATAAAATATTAAAAAAATATTTCTTATTAAAGAAATCTATTTTTTAAAAAGATTCTCACTTGAAGTTTTGCTGTAAAAACAAAAAGATTTTGAATTAAATGTTGTGTTTCTTTTTTAAAATAAGCTTGATAACATAGTATAACCAACTACCAACTTAATTGGCTAGTATCGAACAAATCTTATTTTGTGGATAACCTTGAATCATCTTTATGATTGTTTTATTAAACATCCATCGTTTGGTTCCCCTAGTCACATAATTATATAGGTTCACTTGCTAATTAAATATCGAAAATTAAACGATTAAAAAGTGAAATAGACTTTTATATATCAACTAGAGGCACTTTTTAACCAAATGGGTAGAATCAAATTATGCATGTAGCTCTCATCTCTTCGTGGCATTTGAATTTAAAAACATTAGACGTTTAAAAGTATTATTCACGTAGTACTTTTTGATTAAAAAATAAAAAAAAAAGTTAACGTCAACAGATAGCAATTTAGTATTTTATGCATGTAGCTCTCGTCTCTTCGTGGCATTATAATTTTTAAATGATTTTTTAAAATAATTTTTAAAATGGTGAACGAATATTCGGTGGTGGTTTTTTCGGCACCTAGCACATTATCAAGATCAATTATCTATGGACACTTTAGAAATCATAATAATGAATATCAATTAAGTAAAAAATATTTGGAATTCTTTTATTACTCCTATATTTGGATTTTTGTACATTTCTACTCGCATTTTACATCGTATATGATATATCGTGCGAGTACAACTGAAAAATGAACTAAATATAAATATAAAATTCAAGCTATACAAAAAGTTCGAACTATCAAAACTCGAGGAGCAGTATACACGTATTATCCAACTACAAAAAATGTGTATTTAGTACCTTCCGTATTTCGAAAGACTAGTTGTTGTAATAGGAATTGGGGTAATCATATAATTTACATAGTCGTAAAAAGAAAGTGATAACACAAAATGTGTTGTTAGCTTTTTTTTTTGGATTACAAAGCTAATTTTATAAAAAAAAAGCTTTTTCTGAGATTGTATGTTTCTCTAATACCGCCAGAAATTAGTATTGCAAAATATCATGGTTATAAATAGCGTGAGGCGTAGCGTGGCGGCATGTCCAAGCTACATGTTTTAGCGGTTAAAGCGAAGCTTTAGCGTTTCTAAAGCGTGGCTTATAACGACACAACATATAAAAATATTTATTTGTTTTTATCATATTTCAATATTATATTTACGTTAAGTTCATAATAAGTGTTGTACACAATAATTAAAACTATAAAACTCTCCTTACATGCAACAATATTCATTTTTTGGAGTTGAATTCAAAAAATTACCGCACCTTAAGTCATAGCACGCCTTAACTTATTGCGTTGCGTGGAAGCCACGCCTCAAGCTTTAACACACCTTAAGGCGGGTTATAACAAGCTATTTAGAAGTATGCAAAATATACAAATAGGCAGAAAAGATGCCCTAGAAACAAATAAAGGTATTAACGGGGTCCATGAATTGTAAACACAATTATTTGATTAGCAAGACAAAACCTTATAGCCACTTTGCTTAAAGGTAATTGGTGCTGATTATACTATAACAAAAAGTGTAATCAAGTTGGATTAGATTAATAGTTTTTCTATACAAAAGAACTGAAAAGAAACTTATCCGTTCAATCATGAGTGAACTAGTGACTAGAAAAAACCAAGGTTGTCAAAATCTCGATATTCATCTTAAAATCTTACGATTTTACGATGTTTCAAAGCAAAAATGATCCAGATCTTACTTACAGTCTTTCCATGCTTAAGATCTTATAAGATCCCGATCTTGCTCATATGATCCTAAAATCTATTACGATCCGATCTTACTTTTTCTCGAACGACAAACAAAAAATTACAAATTTATGCGTTCCATTTTGTATATTCTAAAAAACAACGTGTAAATCTTCTTATACATTTCATAATCATAATTTAGGACCACATTTCAATGAAATATTCGTATAATTTTGTTTTTACGATGTATATTAATTTGTAAAGTTGTAAAATATTGCAAAGATTATTAAGAAAATTACATTATAGTAGGATCTTACGATCCCGATCATACTTTACGATCTCGATTTTGCAAAGACGAAAACGATCCTAGGTAAGATCCCGATCTTAAAAACCTTGGAAAAAACACTTATGCAAATAGTTATACTGTTTAACTCGTTAAGTATTTGGTGCTGTTATTGTTTGTGATTTTAGTGTCATTACTTATTTTAGTTAATCAGAATCTACTAGAGATAAATGAAATTTTATATTTATTCGGACATAGGTTTAAGAAATATGGAGTGCATACACGTTGAGCTAATATGTTTCGCCCACGACAAAGATATGGAGTCAAGAGGGCTAGGCCTTGTTGCCAGGTCAAGGGTCAGAGCCTTTTGCTGGGGTCTCGCTGCCAGGTTAGCGGGCGGGATCGAGGGGGGAACGCCCCACTCGAGGTTTCGGGCAGCGCCTCAAAACCTAAACGATTTTTATGAACCAGTATTAAGGAATTACCTTATCTTTCGCTAAAACTCAAGCAACATGTCTGTTGGTGAAAGGTCGTAACTGTTCATTTATAGCCACTTTTAACTGTTGTAACTGTCATTTTTGTCTATTTATTAACAGTCATATTGGTCTCACAGAACATAATGAAAATCACAATTCCTCTATGTTCTTACTTTAATCTCTTGTGCCTAAAATTAATGTGTTTCTGTTTGAATTATCCTGATAAAGATTTTGTGTAACCCACACACCGATAAGGTCGAAATACTTTATATTGAAAGTGAACTCAACACGGTTCAAGTCATCCAGGAATCATCACACACACTAACCCTATTTTCTTACAGTTATTAAGTTCGTTTTATGATTTTTGGTGGGCTTAGACAATAACGATAAAAAGGCTCTTTTATATTTTTTAATTAAAAACTTTTTTCTATATAAACTTGAATTATACGACTTATATATATATTTTGGAACGGCAAAAATATATAAAAAGAACTAGCAAAAGCTAGAAAAACATTACATATGAGTTACAAAAACAATAGTATTTCTTATCCAATCAACCTAATTATTCTTAAACTTCGAATTTTTAGAGAAAATCCACAAGTATGATTGAGAAACAATAAAATTCCAAAACACTGCCTTAACTGCCTTAATCGAAGGTGTATTAGAGAAGATCATGCGACTTTAAAGTTCCATATAGATCACATAAGAGTCCCTCCCACACCTTAAATATAATCCTTTACCTTGTTCGGAAGCTGCAAAGTACCAATCCGATCAAGCCATTCGAAAGTATTAACACAAATGGGAATGTCTAGATCCCACCACCTGGTCAACTTAGCCGACAAAACCAACACCATATCACAAGATAAAAATATGTGGTTGATCATTTCGATGTCCATCTTACAAATACGACTTATATATGTTTAACATATGTTAGTGGTTATTCCAATTACAGGGTTAAGATCATAGTTCTAAATAGCTCGCTATAGCCCGCCTTAAGGCGCGCTAAAGTTTGAAGCGTGCTCTCCACGCTACGCAATAAGTTAAGGCGCGCTACGATATGAGGTACTGTAATTTTTTGAATTCTACTCCAAAAAAATAAATAGTGTTACATGTAAGGAGGGTTTTATAGCTTTAATTATCATGTACAACACTTATTATGAACTTAATATAAAGATAATATTGAAATATGATAAAACAAATATGTATTTTTATATGTTGTGCCGCCATAAGCAACACCTTAGAAACGCTAAAGTTTCGCTTTAGCCGCTAAAGCGTGTAGCTTCGACATGGCGCTAGCTACGTACAAAAGTATGGTTACCGGATATAACTTCGAATCGTGTTATCACTTTCCATAGTAAACTTCGACCTTAATGTCCAGGTATCGCGAATACCTACGTGGGATAAGACCAAATGTTTGTTAGTGATTTAGGCACATAAATCTTTAACCCTTTTACGTTCAAGTGTTTATGATATTGTCCATCTTTCTCATGCACTTGTGGTCTCTATATATAACAGAGAATACTCAAACCCTAATCAATAAAAGTTATGTGTGATTAACGCCTCATTAATTATCCATCACAATATCAGAGATTAGTGGTTACACGACCCATTAAATGCGACCGTTGAATGCAGTTATAATTGTCACTTAAATAGGTCAAATCCGTTACAAGTTGATAGGTTCAGATCCAACTTTGTCTATTCTTCAGTCCCACTCAAGCATCACCTAACCCCTGAAAGGTATTCCTTCTGAAACTTTTAGCGCTGTAAAAGACCCACAAGTTAATAAACCACTGAGAATGAATTCTCATAGGTGTTACTCCCTGATGGTATCCTTCACCTTAGTCTAAGGTTGAAGCCATTTGTCCCTTGTGAATTCCTTCAATCTAGAGTTACACCCCTCAGGAGTTAACTTATTGTAGTTCATCAGAGCCGAACAATACTTAACCACTATCAAAGTCAAGGTGTTAAGGGACCTATGGGTTTACACTTTGTACCTCCTGACTCATTATCTAGTATAAACTACTGAACCCACAATTAAACTATATTTCCGACAACATATTAGATATTTATATATAAAACTAGAAAAAACAAAACCCATTTCACGTGTAAACCCTATACGATGACACCACTTACACACCCTTCAGCCGCCGCTTGTTATTATAAGTCTGAGGATCAAGGACATTCTTGCCAATGTTTTAAAAACCAGGTTGACTCGACCAGTTGAACCGTGAACCGGCTCGGAGACCTGGCCGGATGTGGCCGGGTTTTTACTTGTTTGAGAACCGGATTGAACCGCCGGTTTTTCGTTGAACCGGGTTGACCCGGGTTGATTAACCCGGTCGGGTCATGATTTTTTATAAAAAAATATTTCAAAACTTTTTTTCTATAAATATTTTTATATTATAAAGATATATATTGAAGTAATGATTATTAGTGTTAGTTAAAATAAAGTTAAACTAACTTAAAATGTTCACGAATATGGTTTAATTATAATCTATTACAAATTGTAAGCATAAATTTATTATTTTTGCAAATTTTTACAATAATGTTTTAAATATAAAATTCAAACTAAGGTTAGTAAGTAAAAAATAAATACTACACATTAAAAATATAAAAAAATATACATATATAAAAAACCGGGTTGACCCGGCTGTTGAACCGGTTAAACCGTAAACCGGTCAATAGACCGGGTTAAATGAAAAACCGGGTTTTAAAACATTAATTCTTGCTACATTAGTTTTTTTCTTTTTACGAATATTTTATGATTAACTTATTGCAATGAGTAGATCGAGAACACCACTCAAACAGTGGCGGAGCTTGAACGTTTTTCGTGGGAGGGCCGGAGTAATTTAAAATTCATAATACATAAATTTTACCGGAAAAGTTTTAAAACCTTAACGTACTTAACTAATATTTGGAGGTTTTGGTATTAAGTTTGTTATAGTTCACCATTTAGGCAGGCCAATTATTAAATGGGCTTTAAGTTATGGGAGGGCCATAAGTGAAAATTTGTCTTTTTAAAGCATAAAATGAAAAAAATTATACACTAATGGGCCTAGATCAAGGGGGGCCAGCACCCTCCCTTGTCCTGCTGTAGCTCCGCCGTTGCACTCAAATACGTCTTTTATACATATTAAATCATTCACGCGACTCATTTTTGGGCTTACACAATCTTTCGATAACTTGGTCTGAAAGTTGACCGAATTCTTCATTTTATGCCTCGAAGACGCGTCCATTTCGGGCAACGTAACACCAACGGGTCATATTGGCAGTGGACGCAACATAGGGCTAAATAGAAAAATGGCCTAGTTGTGAATACTTGCACCATGAAATTTCTTAAAAAAACTAATTCTGAAATTGTTTTATATAACTTATGCGACTTATATTATATCTATATTACTTTATAAAGTATTTACATCCTTTCTATATTTAGTAGTTTTAAAAATTTAGCTTTAAATATTTCTTTATTAGGAAATCAATATACAACCAATTTAGTCAATATTCATTATATACATTCTTCAATTTTTTTAAGATTTAATGTATACGTTTTCTAATAATTAGCATTGATGATTTAGTAAAGCCCTTTCAATAAAATATAAGAGCAACCACAATGCAAATAACTTTTTTCATGACTTTTTACATTTATTAATTCATTTACATTAAATGTTTTAAATGCATAAGCCATTTATCATTAACTAGTTTTTGCAAAAACTTGGTATCCCCAAGTCTTTTATAAAAAGCTATTCAAAAACCTCTTGTTACAATGCAAAAAAACTTTCCTAATAGCTTTACAAAATTGTAAAAAGGTTTTCATAATTTTTGCATTGTAGATGCCTTAAGTAACAACAACCATTTAAATGCATTCATGAGTAATCAACATTGTATAACGACTTACACAAGAAATAAAAACACCTCCCTCATACACAAAAGAAATAAAACGGCTGTCATAAATATCTTTTTAATTTTTGTCTTTAATTCCTCCTCTAACATTATTATAGATATAAATAACCCCAAACACACGAAAAATCATCCTCTCACATTACCTGCAAATAAAAAATGACCTTTCACCATATATGTCACAAACTGCCTCCGCCCCAAATCTTACGGTGCTTTTTACAAAAATTCTTTATATGTTTGTTAGAGTTAAGCGAATAACATTTGCTCGTCACAAAATATATTCACATGTTATCTGCTGCCGCATTACGCGAGTATCCTGTTAGTTGATTAACATGGGTGCATCTTAGTTAAAGACTCGTCTTCACATAACATAAACAAGAAACAATTTTTAGTTTTTATCACAGGCGGAGACAAAGTAATATGTGACTCTTCTAACGAAAAAATTATAGTGAAACCTTTTAAAAATTTGAGGATAAGGTATGTCGAAAATAATGTAAGTCTAAGAGTCAATCTTTGTTTCCCCGTACATCTTCCATGCAGTTTCTACATCACACGTTGGATCTCAATTATTTGAGATATTCATCTTTTATACAACCCTTCAACTCCTCCAAAAGCCATATAAAAGTAACAACCTAATTCATTGTTTCCTATCACTTTCATCAATTTATACACACACCATATTCACACACATGTATGCATTTCTACACCTATATATAAACACATCTTGCATGCATATACAACACACAAAAACACACACACACACAAATAATAAACTACTTACCAAAACAAGAAAGAAGAAATGATTCAAAAAGTTGGAATTTGTATGGAAGTAATGAAGATGGGATATGAGTTTGTGATGGGAATATTTAAAGAAATGAAGTTAGCAATTGATCATCAAAACAACTTACAAAGCTCTTCTTTCACACCTCAAACACCCTACATTGGTCTTCTAAATTGATATGAAAACCACAACAATACTTAATCTTGTCGGAACGAGGTACGAGAAGGTGAGATGTAGACAGTCATACAACTTTCTAAGTTGATAGAGTTAGTTGTTATTGGTTTAAATCTTTTGTTTTTATAGATTTTGTTTATATTTTTAATGTTTAGTTTTGAGTTATGTTTGATAAGTCAAAGTTCACATCTTATACGATATTGTAATGTTGACATAGTTTCATTTGAGACACGAGATTACTATATGAAGTTTAAGGTTAGATTTTGTTATTTGAATTGTGTGTGTTTATCTTGTTGATTCACAAGTGAACTATATTGGGTATTTGGGATTTAACCACCATGGTTAGCTAAGTTGTTTACTAAAATGGATTAAGTATTTGATTACTATTGTATTATTACAATAACAAATTGGGCGTTTGGTCGAGTGTTATGTATGATTCTCGCTTAGGGTGCGAGATGTCCCTAATTTTTTTTCTTCTTTATTCATGTTTTTTCCCACTTTTATCATAAGAAACATATTATTGAGTCTGTGTGGCGCTGAGATCAAACTTCGTGAATTAGTCGGCCAATAAGTCGGAAATCACGGTTATTACTAAAAAAAAAAAAAAAAAAAAAAAAAAAAAAAAAAAAACATTTTATTGAGACCGATTAAAACTGGATAGCAAAAAGAGTGTCACTTGCATGTCGTTTACTAGCAACGTTCCTATCGCGGACCTACAAGAGCAAAACTCGACAATTTAGGCTGAAAATGCGAAAGATATACGTAGTGCCATTTCTGTAGTTTAGTCATTCTACTAGCAGTACAACAGGCCCTGCACGTCGTCGTCGTTGTGGTGGTCAGGAACATAAAGCGAGTTATCGAATATACCATAAAACATGTATCGGTCAAAAAGCTCATGAAAACTGCTCAAGTTCAAAAGATAATAACTTTCAAACACGGGAACTTGTAGAGCCTGTAAACAGATTCTACGCCAAGTTCAGCAGATTTGGTCAGATGGCAAGTAAAAAATCTGATGGTATATCATCAGCAACATTCATTCTTAAGTAACTATCAGATGGCAAGTAAAAATCTGATATGGTACAAGCGGAAACCAGAGAATCTGATATGGTACATGGAAGGTATAAAAAGATAAAAAAAACTCGCATCCAACGTCATACGTTTCCTTTAGACTAGTCGTACTGGTTCATTTTTGCAATCGATCACTACTCGATCGCCGCCTTGATGCAGGGTCCTAGTAGCCGGAGAGAATAACATCAAATAGAACGCACAGACGACCAACTTGTTTTTTTTTACTTTGTGTTTGTGTGTAATTAATAAAGTTGTATTTTTGTGGGGTATTTTTTTTTTATTTTAGGTCGACCTTCATGTGAAAAAAATAGCATTATATTGTCAGAGAGAAAGCTGGTGTGACGGGGTAAAATAGGGTCGATGGTAGTCGTTGATGTTGGTAGATATCGCGTATCAACTTCCCGTTATTTGGCCACATTTGTCACATGAGCTGAGCTATTTGAAAGTTTATGAACATAAAATTAAATAGTCGTGTGATAGGATCGAACTCAGGATTACGGGATTGCACATAATACGTAAAGGGTAATTTAATTTAATAAATGTATTAATTATATTTATTAAATTTAAACCGAGCTAAACTTAAACGGTCGTTAAAATAATTAAAAGTTAAGTATAACGAACGTTATGGAATATATTAAGAGAGTTGGAAAGTTTCGGAAACACCCTTTGGGTGTTGTTCGACCGTCGGCCAAAACAAGGGGGGCAAAGGGAAAGATTTTTTCTTTCCTAATTTGTTTAGAACTTAGAGAACAAGTTTTACTAAGCCTATATAAACAACCCATGACCTTCATAATTTTCTCATCCCTTCTCTTCCTCTCTTTGTAGCCGATCGCAACAAGCACCCCTTTAGGGTTTCGGTTTGGTTTTTTCGGTTATTGATTTTGGTTATTGAATTTGGTTATATTCCACAAGTGTTGAAACTCCGGTTTATTAGTGTTAGACTCACGATTAGCCTGTTTAATTACGTGTGTACAAGAGCGTAATATAGTTTTCCTTTAAACTATATCTTCGTATTATTCGTCCAAACCTTAATTGGTGATTCGTTGGTGTTCTTG
Source organism: Glebionis coronaria (assembly GCA_025667525.1). Lineage (NCBI taxonomy): Eukaryota > Viridiplantae > Streptophyta > Magnoliopsida > Asterales > Asteraceae > Glebionis > Glebionis coronaria. The sequence continues at coordinate 24,023,075 of CM046876.1, forward strand.
TGGATTTGCACTAGCTAAAAGGTATGTAACCCTAACTCGATTAATTATGTATGTGTTATTAATTATGATCTTGTTAAATCGCTTCCGTTATGTGTGCTTTGATCTTATTTAGGATTTTACGTAATTGTTATGAGCTTTATAAACCTTCACTATTGACCGAAGAGGGGGAGATCAACTTGATGGCCCAAGCCATCCCGCCACCCTAAACAAAATTTCGCGCTAATCATACCGAGACTTACGCCATCGGTTCTCGAGCCGAAGTGATTAGCTGACACGGTTGAACTTTATAAATATATACATTTTTTAAAAAAAGTATACGTTAATAACGAGAAAAAGTATAAATGTAACTTTGGGGCAAAAAAATAGTCAGTTTTTTCTTTTCTTTTTTCAAACTTTTACCCACTAAAAAACTTGTTGGAAAAGTTTTGTAAAATGAATTTTTGGATATAATTTTATATATGTATATGTTATATATATTCGTAGTATTTAGTAGCTTTGCGTTCTCCTCGAAGAGAGCTTCGCAACGAGCTAAAGTATGTCCAATATGGAGTTAATATGAATGAGATATCTTGTCTTAAAGTGAGTCACGTGAAACACAAACTTTGTAAAAATATTTGTCCCACATCGCCAAAAATATGAAATGAATACATGTTTATAATAAACTCTTACTTTCTACCTTCAATATTCATTTGTGGGTTTTTACTCCCACGCCTACGCGCGCGCAGAGGGTGCCGAAAGTGAGATTTCTAGGCCAAAAACAGGTTCGAAGCTACTGAACTTGTGCATGAGCGCGACCTGTGGACACGAATGCAACTCCGAAATTCGCCTGGGTTCGGGCAGATTCCGGTATCTTTTTTGCTGCGAATTCGATTTGTTTTCCAGAAAATTCTGTAATCTATTTTAGGAATAGATTTAGAATAAAGTTGTGTTTATAATTGATTTGCAAATCGTTTATAGAAATAACAGATTTGTCAGAATATTTTATTTGGAACAGAATATTTTATCTTGTTGACCAAGAAAAATTTTCACTATATAATAAATCTGTCTCATTCAGTTTAGATATCAGAAAAACGCAGCTTTTTCTAACTCCATTACCAGACAGTTTTTCCAGCAGTTCGTCGACCAGAAACACAGAAGGCTTCCGTGATTTTTCAGAAAAATTTGTCTAGTCCGGCTATCCAACAGCTTTTGACGTTGTACCCTGGGAAACAGACGACGAATCTGTTTTAAGTTTTTCCAGCAGTTCGTCAATCAGAAACACAGAAGGCTTCCGTGATCTTTCAGGCAAGTTTGTCTAGTTCGGCTGTACCACAGCTTTTGACGTTTTACCCTAGGAAACAGACGAAGAATCTGTTTTAAGGGTAACGTGTTAAACACATGTCTCGTCTTAATTTTACTGCTTTCTTCATTACTGTTATTTATTTTCTGTCTTATTTTGTTAGTTTTATTAATTGCAATATGATTTTAATAAAAGTATACATCGTTTCCTACAAAACTTACAAATACCTCCTTATACCAGATTTTATACACGCTTCTAGTATCGCTTCTACTTCAACAATACTTACTTTTCCTTAAGAAAATACATATGAATCCTACCTTTGATTTATTAATATATGTACATCGTTCATCTGAAAAAATAGTCAATGATAAATTATAAATGATGAGCTTTTTCTTTAATACTTTTAATTATAACTGAATGGCAATGAGACGGGTTAAGACGGGGCGCTCACCCTCCTTCCCCAAACCCAATTAGCAAAACAAGCCCTACACCCGCCCCGTTTCCCGATTAAGATCTTATCGGGACGCTCCTTTGGGATGAGATGCTCTCCCAAACCCGCTCCAATCCCTGTTCAGATCTTATTGGGACATCTTTACGAGCGCAATGCTCACGAGACGCACTTTGGTCTGTTTACAATTATTTTACGTCATATCTTTAGAAATGTGATTGGATGCAATACCATGAAAAATTAAGAACAATAACTGTATATTAGTCCGTAGTATCTATAAGGTTTTAGTAAATAAATTTTTTCTACTCACAACTTGAAATCTTGCAAAAATACAAAGTTAAAAATTATTGATAATCTTGGTTTTTATTACTTAAATACTAACATAACAATATATTACCAAAGGCCTCTTGGCCGAGCGGTATGTGAGTGACCCTCTAACCTATAGGTTGTGGGTTCAAGTCTCGGTGGAAACATGTGAGATAGAATTTGTGAGATAATGTGTGAGTTGTAAAAAATTGCCGTTCAAAAAAAAACAAAAACATAACAATATACTAGTATGAATATAATAAATCTATATGTATATATAGTTTCGGGGCAGGGCGGGGATGTTGTGCCCCGTCTCCGCTTCGAATCCGATAAAAATCCCGTTAGTGCCCCCAGACCCGCCCTATAACCTCCTAAGCATGTCTCGTCCCAAAAACTTCGGGTTTTAGGTTCCCATTGGTTTTGGATTTTTTTGTCACCCCAATTATGACAAGATAATCATTGAAGTTGCTTCAAGAAACGTATGAAAACATTGTGTTAAGTGATATAGGTGGAACATGTAATCTAAAGTTTATTTCTTTGTATCGTAACATTTTATTTAATAAATAAACTCGACGTGAAGCTGAGCCGCGTAGCTTGGCTAGGGTTCAAACTCTTAAAAAATTGTGTGTTTCTTGTTTATAAAAATGACATATTTTAATTGGCTTGCCCCTCATCATCACCTCTGCACTGAAACACTAACCTAAAATCGACCAAGAGCTAACAACAATAATAAGATTTTTGCCAAAAATTCTCGAGGAAGCTACATACCAAGAGAGATGAAAAATGATCACGCATGAAGGTTGATGAAATAAAAAGTTGGATTTACGTTTATATAATGAGCCAAATCAAGATAGATGGAGAAGGACTACACTCTAAAATTATAAATCAATATAAATGCAAACTATTTCAATGGCACAACTAATAAATCACTTAATCAAAACTACAACTTCATTCAAAACAACCTTATTAAAGACCATATTAATAAAACGATATCGTACACACGCGTACTCATACTCCTCTATAAAGCATATTGACATATTAATTTTTAAAATACTTGAAATATAATAACATATATTGCATTAAACTCAATCATTAATATACCCTATCACCTAATTTTATAATTAAAATAACACGTGATACAAGTATTACTACTTGAAAATTTCATATAATGCAATTTGTACAAGCAAAATAAGCATACATACTAAAACCAGAAAACATAAAACATATAATTATACTATTAAAACCAATGTCGCAAAACAAGGTATACAAGGCCGATTAATCACCGCTTAATCGCTACAAGGCCATCAACCTTGGCGATTAATGTAAAAGCGATGAATGGAAGTCAACTGGGGTCGACGGTGATCAAAGAAGGTCAAACTTGCTGGAAACCTGAAAATCTAAGTGAAAATACCGAAAACTTATTATAAACTTGTGTTTATCCTTATAATAACTATTCATAAGTAGGGGATGTATATATAACCCTCTAAGTTGGATTTTAGGAATAATAATGTCAGATATACCTAAAACTCGTTAAAAACACAAAACTTGCCGGAAATACCCAAAATTTGCTAAAAATGTTGATCCGATTAATCACCGTGTAATCCCGACTAGAACGATTACAAGTTATAAGGTGGTTAACCAGCCGGCTAGCGACTCACGTTTTTTGCAACATTGATTAAAACAACATATCACATTAATTTCTATAATTAAAACATGTCTCACCCTATTTTACAACTTAAACAACACATAGTACAAATACTAATACATAATTAGAAATCAATTAAAACATAAAAACATAGTTTAATACTCATATTGAAATTAAATAATACATAATAATTATTACGCCCTTAGAAATAAAATTATTTAATACTAATTAATTAATATAACTAATATACGTCATTACTTAAAAGTACAATTATATATACACATTTTACACTAATTAAAAGCATATATCTATAAGATCATATATATTTTGTCTACCTAAAATAATGGTGTACATAGTTTTAAAACCGAACAGGACCAACGAGTCACAATCAGTTCAGCTAGCGAAAAAGCCGTCAAAATAAGAACCGAAGAGGCTTCATCGAAACCGATAAAAACATTCCCATTACATAAATATGTAGTATTTTTAACGACCTATAAATCCGTACTACTTATAACACAGTTTGCATTTTGTCTCCAAAATTTAAAGTAGTACACGCTTACAAGCTTTTGTGGTAAAAACTTGTACAACACAAAAATTTCATAAATTTATTTATGTATTAATTGTGGAGCAATACACATTAAATGAGAAAGTTAATACAAATTAATATGCAACATGTACACATAATTATTGCTATAAACTATAAGTTTTTACATAAAATTATTTAAATTATTCACAAATGTAAGTTTAATATTAAACGTGTGTTTAATTTTAAATCATTCAATTTTTTTATAAATTTGCATATTCGAAAACGCATATCGTCTATGTATGTATTTTATTACAAATTTAATGAAATACTAATTATTTTGCTAATTAATTCGACTAAATCGTACATATCAAAATAAGAAGATTTTAAGGTTATTATAATATATGAAAACTGTACACATATAAACTATGAAAATTTCCTATATATACACGTTATATAATATGATGATGAATGTTACAGAAAGATTAGCAAATACCTTTCAGGATCAATTATCATAATTTCGTAATACTATTTTTATATGAAGTAATTTATTATTCTTTAGAATTATCAAACTTAAAAGTTAAAACTATCATCATTATTTGTAAAGTTATTATCGAAAAATATGTATACTCATAGAATATTACGCTCACGAAATTTTAGTTTCATAGTACCCGCAGCCGCAACGTGCAAATACCCTGCTAATACATAATAGCTTATTTTACATTAACTTATTTTCACCTATTAAGTTGAAGCTAACTTCGTAAGTCAAATTCACCAATCATTATAAAAATAAATTTAAACGATCATTCAGAATTTTACTAAAAGAATTTCTACATATTTATTTAATTTACGATCGATAAACATATTTTTTAGAACGATAAATGTTAGTGGTTAGTGGGTCGACTCGTGTAATGACATTCAAACGACAGAATGTCTTTTTCAAACCCCGTCTAGTTATGTTGAACTTCTTATCCGTTTCACTTGAGAAAAAAAGCCTTTCGTACGTCTTCACCCAAGACCTTCAGAGAACCTCTCAAAAAAACCATTTAATAGAATTTTATTGACCAACTGAATTAAGCCAATTGATTACGATCGATCAACCTAACCTATCAAATTAAAATCATCTTAATAAGATTTTGATCCTTATATATGAGCTTGATAACAAAGTATGAACAACTACCTACTTAATTGGCTGGTTCTTGATGGAGAAAGAAGAATAAACTCATTATTTAGTTTCCTTAGTTTATGATATCTTTTATTTTAGTTTTCTTATTTTGTGGTATGTTTTATTTATTTTTCTGATTTTGTGTTTCCTGGGAAGAATATTATTATCTTTTTTCCCAAGTTTAGTTTTTCTATATAATTAGGACTTTTTGCATTAAATTATTATGGAGTTATGAATAAAAATTACAAACTTTTAGTCTTTTGTTAATCAACTTAAATCCAGGTTAGGGTTTATTGTTCGATTTCATCCAAATAATCGGGTATTCGTTGAATCAACGATTGTTGGAGTTTACCTGATTATCGATATTCTTTTTGAATCAACGATAATTAGAAGGATCGTGTCTGACATTCTTTAGAATCAACAGATTCAATTATCTATCTTGTTTTCGCTACATCAGTTCTGAACAAAAACTACTCTTATTTTGTGGATAACCTTGAATCATCTTATAATTGTTTTATTAAACATTCATTGTTCTACTCCCTAAACGTATATATTTTTTATAGGTTCACTTGCTATTTGAATATCAAAAATTAAACGACTAAAAAGTGGAATAGACGTTTATATATAAACTAGAGGTACTTTTTAACCAAATGGGTAGAATCAAATTATGCATGTAGCTCTCATCTCTTCGTGGCATTTGAATTTAATAACATTAGACGTTTAAAAGTATTATTCACGTAGTACTTTTTCATTAAAAAATAAAAAAAAGTTAACGTCAACAAATAGTTTTATATTTTTATGCTTGTAGCTCTCGTCTCTTCGTGGCATTAGAAATTTTAAATGGTTTTTTTAAATAATATTAAATCGCATTTGTACTAAACATTTTTGACGTGAATACGTGATATAAACGAATATTCGGTGGTGGTTTTTTCGGCACCTAGCACATTATCAGCATCAAATATTTATGGATACTTTAGAATTGACTAGTCGGGTATTCGCGTAATACGGAGGCGGGTATCCGATGATTTTTTTTTTACGAACAAATATTTTTCATTTTAAGTTTTTCTTATGTTGAGGTTTAAACTCGATAACACGAATCACCCGACATAACATTAGCCCGAATCACTCGAACCCGATAATTCGAGTTTTAATCGGGTTAGGGTTGGGGCACTTTAATCTAATGAGTGGTCAGTGAGAGTTGTTTCTGTGACCTGTGAAAATGACAGTGATGATGTTTTAAAGGGAATTGTGTGAGGAAAAAAGTAAGTTTAGAGTGTAGCTAAAATAGTTTATATAGTGTTTAAGGCTTTGTTTGAGATGGGCGTCTAAAATGAGTTAAAGAGCATTTAAAATGGCTGTTACAGATTTGATGTGGTGTTAAAATTTTGAATTGGAAGATATTTATTTTTCAAGATGTTACATTTTATAATCTCTACTACTTATAAAGGTTGTATATTAAATTTTGAAAAACTCTTCATTCCTATTAATAGTAATTTTTCTCAGCATTTCCTTACTTATACTACTAGCATTTCTGTTAATAGAAGCCATCAAGAATATGTCAACGCATGCCACACCAAGCTGTATGTCACAAACTTCTTTTACACGATTTCTAGGCAGTTTCAAACCTAAAACTTGAAAGTATTGCATTGTTAAAATTATTGGCCGGACAATAAATGAAATCATGCTAAGTAAAGAAATAATTCATTGTGCATAGCTGGCAAGGTTATTTTAATTGTACCACAAACATAACACACAAACACAAACTACACACTGTGAATCAATCTGTCAATCTCTCTCTAAAAGAAAAAAACATCCTCATTCTCTCTCTTTGTCGCCCAACATTGTGTGTGGCGTTAGTGTCGGCTGGTGATGTTGGGTAGCTTTTTGGGTGGTTTATTTTATCAGATGTCTCGATTTGGTGGGCGAGGGCATAAAACTATGATAACTTTAACGGGTTTTGTTCATATATTGAGCATTGGAATTGTGTTGGATCCATCAAAATTGGTATGTACATTGATTGAACTTTTTGTTTTTGATTTTTTTCGAACTAGGGTTTTTCAGAAATTAGGGGTTTTGTTAGTTTATGATTCTAACATTTAGAATAAATGATGGTTATACATTTATTACTTTTAGTTCATGTTTTGCATATTACAGTATTACTTTCGGGTTTATGTTTTGCATTGAATTAAAATGGGATTTAATGATTAGAATATAAGTTATGATTATATTTAAGGTTAGAGTTGCGTATTTTGTTTGCAGGTAAGATTATCGAAAATCGATAATCTTTGGAATGTTACCTTACTGATGTCGAGGAAGATCAGCGGGTAACCATGTACTTTCGCGATGATGACACTATTTTGTTTGTGGTTAAAGGGTTTGAACACACATTAGGAGGTGTTTGTTTCAAGTTATATAACGGGATTATATAGCGGGATTCCACAACTTATATAGCAGGCTTCCACAGGTTCTTGCTGGCTATTCACTATAAGTACTTGGCGAGAATGAAATGGTGGTTGGACACACTCCACAAACTACATGAGTTAAATGGTAAGTAACCATATCTGCTTATTAGACAATATTTGTATGTGAATTTTGAATGAAGTTATGTGGTACTATGATCAACAAAATTAATCTACAAGAAAAGGGTGTTGAAAATTTAGAATATAGGATTTGGATTTAATATGAATTTGATTGTTGATAAAAAAAATGAGTTTTCTAAGATATAGAATGTATAATTTGCATGTTTGTGATTGTGAATTAGTTTTGTTGTTTAAGATCTGAGGGTTTTGTTATCAGTAGGTTTAAAATTGAGTTTTTGCAGATGGTTTTAGTTGTTGATTACTGTTGTTTTTCATCTTACTTAAATAAGAAGTGAAATTGTCATTTTGAAAGTTTATTTGTTTTTGCAAAATGTATACTTTGATACTTTTGAACACTAAATGCCCAAATATTCTCAAAAATAGTCTTTAATGTTAAATTTTTATTAGTATCTGAGACAATACTTTATAGCATTTTTCGTATTTGATATCTTATGACATAATTGAATCCTTTTGAAATTAGGAACTGTAATCGGTATTGATCTTGGGACTACCTATTATGATGCTTGTGTTTACAAGAATGGACTCTTTGATGTTAAGATGCTTATTGGACGAAAGTATGAACCTTTCTATATCTTTGTGTGTTAATATTATTGTGTATTGTTATCTTTTGATTAATGCTTTGTTTTTCTATGATAGGCTCGGGGACAAATAAGTGCAACGCGATTCTAAGCTTGTTCCATACAATATTGTGAACAGAGACGAAAAGCCATACATCCAGACAAACTTACGGATGGTGAAACTAAGGTTTTCAGTCCTGAAGAGATCAGTGCTATGGTTCTTATTAAATTGAAGGAGACAGCCGAAGCCTTCCTTAGAAAGAAAATCAAGGACGCTGTTGTCACCGTTCCTGGTAAGTTAATACAAAAGGAAATTTCATTAATAGTATATTGTGATGTACCCTCGAGTGATGTTTGTGAACATTTTACTTCTTGATAATTTATGCAGCTTACTTTAATGACGCCCAAAGGCAGGCTACCAATGATGCTGGTGTGATTGATAGTTTGAATGTTTCCATAATCATCAATGAGCCCACTGCTACTGCTATCACATATCGATTGGACAAGAAGTGTGGCGAGAAGAACATCCTTGGTTTTGACCTTGGTGGTGGTACTTTTGATGACAGACATCTACCACAAAAGAGTTACAGACTATACCCAAACAATGTATAATAACCTCGAGTTACTATGCGTGAGTGATTTACTTATCGTATTAAATATATGACTCAAGAGTATTCCATGATACTAAATAGAAGGAGACTGTTCCGGTTGATAAAAGATTTCAGAGAGAAGAGCATATATTGGTCACAGTGAAACAGGTAATTTGGCATTTCAATTGCATGTTTAACTTCTACAGAAAAAAATCACTTCTTTGATGATTCAGCCACCAATATTTGTTTAAAACACTTCCTAACAAAGGGCTAATTTGTATACCATACACACACTAAATAATTTCACATTGCATTCCCCATAGTTTCAACTATGTGGATACATGATTCTTAGCTCTACCTAAAAATAATTTGATATAAACATTACCATTTATGCAGTTGTGTACACCATTGAGTTATATAAGCGTGGACTATCTGAGCCAATAAAGACTTGCTAGAGAAGGACCACACGGGCATTGGACTTGCTATTCACAATGTGAGTATTTCATTATCGATATTTCCAATGCCTCATGTGTTTGTGTTGTAAAAATTGTGTTTGTAACTGTTAAAATTGAGTATAGAAGTCTAAATTAAGCTACCTTGAAACTAAAATTACAAACCTAGCTGATGTGGAACTACACTTTACTCACATATTCTGTACTTGGTTCAAATGTTTTTTGTTAAACTTCCAAACTAAAACAATGTTTTTGATGAAAAGTTAGACATTAACTATCTGAAAGTTTGAACCGGTTTGAATACGTAGGCTTAAAGTCACCAATCCAAAGTATTTTCTTGTATTACAAAAAAAATATGTAGGCTCAAATACTACGCTTGAACTCTCTCTGTCAAAGATTATCACTGTAAAATGAATTACTCGTTATGTAACATGTTCTTTAGAAACATGTAATACTGTTATAAGGTCGCTTAAGTAGGTTAGGTTATCACATATTCCTAAATTGTATACCGTTGGTTACCATCTAAATGATACAATTTATTTTTTCGTTCAAGTCATATATGAAAACAAGTATGCTTCTAAAGCTTGGTTTAAAAAAAGGTTCTCTTCCGAGCATATTTAGAGGTAAAGAATGCACTCAAGCTATCTGTGGTACTTGCCCTAAAAAAATTGGTAACTTGACTTTCAAACTTTGATCTTTCGACTATATTTTCTACTAACACTATTACTCAAAACATTGTAGTATACCCACTAACGCGTTTGTTTTTGGTTGGAAGAATTGGTCTTTATAGTACTCTTCAGAGTATGAGAATATGGGAATTAGATCATGCAAAAGTGATTCGGATTGAAATTAGTAGAATGCCACCGATGTACTTTAGAGATCTTTTAAGGCTATTAGCAGAGAGGATTGAGTGTTTTGGGCAGGATAACTTGATCTAACTTCTTGGAATCAAGGAAAAGGACTGCTTTTTGATGTCGATAAAAAGACATGGTCTTGGATTGCTGGCTGCGCTTTGTAGTCATACAACAGTCAGGTATGTTTCTATGAGCCACGATTTGATGCTTCAATCTACTGAGTTGGTAGCTTTGTGCTTCATCTGTTCGAACCTGATCTCTCTGGAGTCTGGCACTCTGGCCCCAATATGGTTTTGACAACCGGTTACCTGACCATCAGGTTACCAACTTCCATAGGCCGGATCAAATCACATGAGTCTGCATTCATGCCAAAGAAACAACAGTTAAGCACCTGGTGGTTGCCGGTCAAATTTTATGCTCTACACTTCCAGATCAGTTTATCGACAATGAATGGGCTGGAACACAAATTTTTAAAAATATTTCATTAAAAGCTGTTGTATACTTTTCGGAATTGGTATATATATGTAAAATTTTGCCTTATTAAAACTGTTGTTCATTGTCATGATCCGGTTCTTTATAAATCTTCATTGTCAGCCTATTTTTGGTACTCATTCCATGGTGTGGCACTGTAAATTGCATCATTATTTATCAGAGTATAAAATTGCTCTCTCGTTTCATCTTGGCATCCAACTTTCAATTGTTATCTGGGTTCTCTGGTCATCAACTTTCCATTTTTTATCTTGGGTAAACAAGTCATGAGCGATGGGGCGTGCTCAAGGACTCAAAGTTGATCATTGCTGTTTCAATCTCTAACCTACAGAATACGTAGACACCATAGAGATTCATGATTAGAAATTTGGCGAAAGTTATTTTTTTTATGCTATTGTGCAATTTAACTTTGGAGGTCAACTATAAAACCTCTTTGCATCAAGCTTCGTTTGGATATCGTATCAAACAGATTACGCCAATACTTTTCCATTATAAGTTGTCTATCGAGAACGAACTTAGTAATTTAATCATCTAAAAGTTCATATAATTTAATATGAATTATAATTAAGTTAAAACTTGAAATACAACAGATTTGATATTTAAAGTCAAACTGTACTTGCACACTTGAACAGTCTAACCATAAGCAATGTGCTCCAACTACTGTACAAAAAACTAAAGTTAGGCTACGATTAGGGGATCTTTCAACTCCATACTCTATCAATCGCCGCCCTCCATTTCCTCTGCTGTACAAAAAACTAAAGTTAGGCAATTTCGCAGCTATGTGCATGTGATCGTTTATACTATTTAATGTGCGAAGGCAGCTTGATGTTATAATGCGTTAGTATGTTTTATCGACGTGAGTGTTTTTTCCCTCACTACTTGAACTTGAATATGGATGCCTGAGTATTATTTCTCATAATCGACTGTTTCACTTGTAGCTACATTAAATGTTTTTATAATGAGCATTCTTAATTTAATTTTGATCTTTTAACATTTAATTTTGAACGTTACACGAAACACTTATCATAATATCGTATATCATTAATTATCTGCCACAAGACATTTCCAATATCGTTAAGTATCTAGCTCTAGGCTTTTCCGCCGCTATGCGCGGGTATTCGCCTAGTTAAAAGATAATAACTTATATACATTTCTTATTAAAATTTTATTTAATTGATCATTTGCTTTCACTTTCTTAATAAAAATATGTTTAAGGCTTAATATTTTAAGAATTCCTTATTTAGAAAGGGTGTAAATGTTTTATAAAATAGTATAGATAATAATGAATATTAATTATCAAACTTGTACGTAAAAATCCTCGAACTTTTTTTGTTATATTTGGGTTCTTGTACATTTGTACTCACACGATACATCACATGTCGCCCGATGAATGTGCGCGTATAACTATACAATAAACAAAAACATATATATAATTGGAGTTATATAAAAAATACGAACTATCAAAACTCAAGGAGCTGTATACATGTTTTTTATTCGATGAACAACTTATTATACATCAATTCTTTTATATCAGTACTCAAACATACAAATTGTTGCATACAACAACATACAACACTAAACCAGAAGTCATCTGATATCTCATATCTCAGATAACAGTGTGTTCTACTTCTCTGATTAAACAGAACACTCTTCTTCCGATGCTTATCTCAAACACACCAGATGAAAGCCGTACATACCATTAGCAATGCTACAACTTAAGGCTTTTACCTGGCTTTATACTCATCACCTATGGTTATGTTTCAAACTCTCTCCATCCACAAATCAATTAGCCAACATCATATGAGATTGTTTTTGCAACTAGATTATTTACTTATTTCATTTTGAAAATGGAGACAAGCTAAAATGACTGTTTTGATAATAAATAGAGAAAAATGATTATTTGCCTTTAAAGGCTTCCAAAATGGAGTTTTAAAAAAGTAAGTGAGGAATTGCTTAACTTAAAATGAGTTTATTTTATTCATTTTACTTATCAAATAATCAAATAACCAAATTTGCCAAACACTAAAAAAACGAATTATCTGATTATTGCGATTTCAAATAGGATAATCAAATCAAAACACTATTTTCATACCATAAAAAGGTACCTATCATATGTCAAAACTCAATTAAAGATAGTCAACTTTTTTTTTCTTAATTTAAGGTATCAATCTTTTTTCTTGATGCAATATTGGGAAATTAACAAATTTAAAGGTTACATATTAACGTTCGTTTATTTTATTATTGCATCGTTAGTCCTTTTTATTAATGACACTTTATAATAAACTCAAAATTTTGTTTTTTTACAGTTTTAGACGGTTTTTACCGTCTAAAACTCAAAGTTCGTTTGATTTTTACCATTTTCGTTCGGTTTTTAATGATTTCGTTCCAGTTTTACAACATACGTCCTTATTTTACCGGTTCTGACCATTTCATCCGTTTTGTACTTTTTCGAGTTCTTCTCACTGTTTGTGTCCATTTTCTGGCTTTTCACTGTTTTCGCCCGTTTTTTTATATCATTTTTTACTCTTTTTGCAATTTATGACCGTTTTTGTTCGTTTTTTACTTTTTTTCTTTCCTTAAAAAATATGCGATAACGGCTAGAAAATGATGAAAATAGTAAAAAAAGACCGTCGAAAACGATATCAAACACGCTAAAAAGGGTCGAAAACAGTAAAATGAACGAAAAATACAAAAAACTAACTAAACCGTTAAAAAACGAACGAAAATGATAAAACTCAGACGAAAATAGAAAACGGTCTAAAATCGTAAATAAAAGATTTTGAGTTGATTACAAAGTGTTGTTAATGTAAAGGACTAAAGATGAAATAATAAAGTAAACGGTCGTTAATATATAACCTTAAATTTATTAATTATCCCAATATTGCAACAAGAAAAAAGATCGGTACCTTAAATTGAGAAAAAAAAAGTTGAGTACGTTTAATTGAATTTTGACATAAAATAAGTATCTTTTATGCTATTTGACATTTTTAAAATAATAATTATCTGATTATTCATTTGTAGTTTTCAACTAAAAAATATAAATATGGATTTAGTACCTTCCACTTCAAAAGACTAGTTGTTGTAAAAGGTACGTTTACTTTCACTAATTTATATGGCTAATAATTTGCACTCTTAAAATTTATTTACACGTTTAAAATATTTGATGTTTTATTATTTATGCCTTTATATTATTTAATGGAGTATGTAAATATTAAAGATATAAATGTCATAACATATATATTTTGAGTGTGTAAATAGTTTTGTGAAGTGTGATCAAGTTCCAATTAATACCCCCTTTTTTTACAAGTAATACCCTCCTAACTTTTTGAATTTTTTTATTTTTTTTTATTTTTTTTAATTTTTATAATTTTTGTTATGTTATAAAACTGTGAAACAGAAAGTGTGGAATAAAAAATATAAAGTTTAACATGTAAAAAACAGTAAACTGTTAAAAAATACGGAACAGAAACTGACAGAAAACTGTGTTGTACTATAACATAGGGACAAAAAAGGGGGTATTTGGAGTACTTTTTTGTACTTTTTGAATTTAGGGGGTATTGATAACATCACCCTTTATATTATGAGATTGCATGTTTCTCTAATAGTGCTAAAAATTAGAGTTGTAAAATACAAATAGGCAAGTAGGCAGGAAAGATGCTTTTAACGGGGTCCATGAATTGTAAACACAATTATTTGATTAGCAAGACAAAACCTTATAGCCACTTGGCTAAAAGGTTATTGGTATTGATTATAATAACAAAAAGTGTAATCAAGTTGGATTAGATGACTAGTTTTTCTATACAAAAGAAATCAAAAGAAACTTATCCGAGTGATGACTAGAAAAAACACTTATGCAAATAGTTATTATTCTTCTAGTCGTTATGTATTTGGTGCTGTTATAAAGGTAGGGGTGTAATTGAGTCGAGCCAAGCTTAAGTTTAGTAGAGCTTGAACTTGGTTTGATATAAAAATTTTAGGTTTTATCTTGATTTGATAGCTTGTCAAGTTTTAATAATCAAGGTTTGAGCTTGGTTTGATAAAGTTTGATAAAAGCTTAAGTTTGGTTTGAAAAACTTGAATATATATCCAAATTTAATTTTTTATAATAAAACTCATCAATAAACATATGTATAAAATAAAAAAAATAAAAAATCGTTACTTAAAGTAAATTCGATTATTTTAACATTAAGAAAACCAATAATAACATCATCGTACAATCTTGATTTCAAAATGTCTTTTGCGCTCCAATAAGATTAAGGTCTCAAATGTCATTGCATGGTGTGAATGCGAGCGCAATTTAGACACGTTGCGTTTAGTATTAAGAAGAGTACAAAAAATATTTATACACATATTGTATTCCACCAAGTACCGAGTAAATGCAATAATCAAATTAACAAAAATAAAAAATTATTTAAAATACAAAGAACTAAAATATAAATGTAATCAGAGTTAAAAGTCCTTCTAAAATATATTACTTATTTATGAAATTAGCCTTTAAAATTAGGTTAATACTCAAATTAATAATTAGTTGCTTATATAAATTCATCATAAAAACATATTTTTAAAAGCTTGAAAAAGTTTGATAAGAACTCGAGCCGAGCTATCAAAAGCTTGAGCTTGATATAGTTTCGAGCTATTTTTTAGGCTTGAGCTTGAGCTTGATAAAAGTTTGGCTTGATCGAGCCAAGCTCGAGCTCGAGTTGCTTGATAAAAGCTTGGCTTGATTGCAGCCCTATATAAAGGGTTGTCAATGTGGGTTGATGGGTTTAACTTATTAGGTTGGTGAGTTATACAACCAATGTTTTGAAACCCGGTTCGATCTGACCGGTCCAACCGATTCGACCAGTTCCGGCTTAAAAAACAGGTTAAAATAAACCGGTTTTTTTATAATTGAGACCCGATTTAATCCACCGGGCTTTTGGAAACCCGGTTTGACCCGAGTGGACAATAACCGCCGGGTTTTGTTTTATTTTCTTACTTATTTGTAAAAGTCAACAAAATAAACAGAGTTTTACACTTTCCTACCTCATCCATCTTACCCAAAGTTTTTATTAGCAGCCAATAACTTAGCATCAACTACCACCAAATTGGAGTAGATCAAATTCATATTCACCAAAAGCACGCCATGTAAACAGCGGCAAACAAACAGAAAACCCAATAAGGTGGAGATAATTTTGAATCTTTATTTGATTTTGAAAAAATTTCACGTTTGGTCCCTATCTTGGATGGGGGTTAGTTTTGGTCGTTAAGTGGTATGAGTGGAGGGGTATTTTGGACTTTTCCATTATCTATTTTTTTTTTATCTTTTTCTTTTCTTTCTTATATTTAACTCTCTCTCTCTGTCACACAATTTCATCCTCATTCACTCAACAATGTTATATATCTCTCTCACACCTAATTCACTAAACAGTAACACCATCTTAAATCACAGATCCCAAATCACAGATCTCAAAAACACATCACTTACCCATCAAAATTCGTCCATCATTTCTCAAAAACACAGATCTGGGATCCGAGTTGCTATTGGGAAGAATGGTCTTGAGAGATGATGTCTTGAGAGATCTGGGATTCGAGTTGCAGGTGATGTGTTTTCACTCGATGGTTTGTTGTTGCAAGATGATCAGGTTCGTCTCAATCTTCTTTGTGGGCAGGTTCTTGAGGTTAAAAAATCTTATTTCTGGCAATAGTAGTGTGCACAGTAATGACTCGGATAATACAGCTCTAAGTCAGTATGTGATCTATCTCGATGAAGAAGAAGGACTAGTGGATCTGATGATGGAAAACAAACCAAAAGTAATCAAACCAACCAAACACTCCCCGTTAATCTCCCCAATAACCCTCTCCAACCCTGATTTCAAATACCCAATCTCCTCCTCAATCATGCACGTATCGACAACGAAAAAGAAGACGTTTTTCGACACGGGTTTGGTCTCGTGAACCTCGTACTCAATTGTGGTGTACTGTGGGAACAATTCAGCAGGAAAATTATCATCTGAGATGGACTGGTAATGATGAGGGAAGTGATTCCTATTGAAACAAAAGGAACAAGACCAGATTTTAATCGAAAAATCGACAATGGAAAAAGGGTTTAAGACATCGACAGGTACGACTACGGAGAGGGGCGTAAGGGAGAAGAGGAGGGTGTTTGGCATTGGTTTTAAAGGAGTGCAGATTGCTGATATGGGGATGATACATTGGTTTGCTTCTTGTTTGGTTCCTGGGATTACGTTCCATGGCATCCGTACGGCGTCTTGGGTTTAGATCTCTGGAAGATGGAAGATGGAGGGGTTTAAGGTCAATTTGAAAAACGGAAGTAATGAAGCAAATCCAGATCTTGATTTTTTTTTGGAGATATAAGATAATGTGGATAAAGTCAATTTGTTTAATTTGGGAGATGAAGCAGATTCATACCCAGATCTTGACTATGGGCGTGTTTTTTCTAAGATAATGTGGATAAGGTCATTGATGCCTCTAATGGAGGAGCAGGTAGGTTGAGAGAGATATAGATAGATAGAGAGAGAAGTATAAAAAAAATTAAAAGAAAAAAGTGAGTGTATTTAAAGTATATGCAGAAAAACAAGAAAAAGACCAAATTACCCCTTCTCTCATGCCATTTAACGGCTAAAATTAACTCCCATCCATGATAGGGACCATTCTTGATCCAAAGTGTAAACGATAGGGACTATCTGTGCACTTAGTTTGAGATAGGGACCAAACTTGATGTTTGGGGTAAACGATAGGGACCAAACGTGAAATTTTTTCTTTGATTTTACAGGAAACCCCAATAAGGTGGAGATAATTTTGAATCTTTATTTGATTTTACAGAAATTAGGTGTTATTTTGTTTTACATAAGGATTGTAAGATATCATGGTATTTTATTTTGTTTTGGTTTTATATTTTGTAATGGATCTGGAAAATAAATCATCAAGTGTTCTCATCTGACACCGGTTCTCTCATCTATAAGATTGAAGTTGCATAAGAGCAAAAGGTATCACGAAGAGGTATTACCTCTTCACTTGTGTCACCTCAGCGCCATATCATCTCAACTAACCAAAACAAAAAACCAACTAAACACCCCCTCACTCACAACTAGTCTCTCTCCTCTTCACTTGGGTCCCACCACTCACCATTTTATTTCTTTTTTCATTTTTCACACAAAATAAAAATTTATTTCATAAAATTAAAAATTACAAATACTTCAAATAAAAATAAAAATACTTAAAAAAATACCGAAAAAAAAACAATACGGAAAAAAATACAAATACGGAAAAAAAAACATCCTAATCATCGACTGCATATTTCGCCGCGATTTTTGCATGTTTTCTTTCGATAATCGACTTGTTCGGTTCAGGCAAATTGTCGGTTCTGATCGAGAGAAACTCCATCTCTTTGAACTCCAATTCAGCATCGGCTTTAGCTTTCTCGGCATCGGCTTTAGCTTTCTCGGCTTCGGCTCTAGCTTTCCTCGAGTAGTACATGTCTCTACCGGCATGTATTTTGAGGAGTAAAGCCTCGTTTATTTCTCCCTTCGAAGTGTTCGAACCACTACCCGTGCTGCTGCCAGTTGTTTCTGATCGAGTCTTCTTGGCGGGTCTCTGTTTACCGGCTGGTCGAGCTCGAGGATTTGGACCGAATACGGAGGTATGATCGTTTTCGTCAAGACCCTCGGGTGCGTCCCATTTTGAGTAGTTTTTAAGCACCCTCTACCCATGGTCAAGCGTAAATTTTCTCCCCCTGTTACAAGCCGCAAATTCAAGTTTTGCAGCATGAATCACGTCATCTTCGTTTGGACCATTTTTCTTGTTAAGACCTTTGAAAATAGCGTGAAACTTTTGAACATCGGGGTGCATCCTTGACCATTTCCCGGTCAACATATTCTTGGTACGACGATTTGCGTTACGACCATTGAAATCGTCATAAATCGTGTTCCAAAAATACTCTTCAGTTTGATCAGTCCCGCGATCTTTGTCTTCTGAAACGCCGACCCAACACTCGGCCAGTATGACCTCCTCAGTAGGTCTCCACCGTTGGGGTGTCGAGTCCACCACAACATCGGCTTCGTCATCGATGTCGTTTTCGTCTGCGGACAAATCAACCGCGATAGATTTTTTTGACCCCCGCTTTCCTTGACGAACTACTACTTTTTTGTGGTGGAGGTTGCGGTGCTGGTATTTTGAATTGTGTTTCAGGGACTTGTTGACTTTGAGATGGATTAGGATTAAACTGCGATTGATTAAACTGAGATGGATTAAATTGAGATTGTTGCAAAGCTAGTAGTTGATTATAGTAGATTTGTTGGGGTGGCAAGTTTGGAAAGTATTGATGCGAAAATGGTGGGAGGGCAGCGAATTGACCGGAGCCTTGGCCGGACTGCGTCGCCGGAGAAGAGGACGACGATTGATTCGGATCCGTGCTTTGGCTAAGAAGTTGCGAGTAGGAGAGGTAATCATTTGGGAAGTTTGACATTTTTTTGTGATTGTAGGTGTAAATTTATGAATGTATTGTGTGTGTATATTGTGAATGTAGTGTGTGTATATATAGGAAAATAAATTAATTAATTTTTTTAAAAAAAAAACTAACCGTTGTGAAACGGTATAAACTTGAGTGGGGCCCACCTTTTTTCCTTTTCACCTCATTTAACTATGGCGAATAGGGACCGGCGAAGAGGGGACCGGTGTCACGGCGAGCACCGGCGAGGGTGCCACCTCGGACCGGCGAAGCCCCGTCGCCGTGACACCGTTTGCTCTAAGTAGTGTTTGAACAATCATAAAGCGGTTGCTGGACATGTGGATAAAACCGGGTCAATCCAGCGGTCGAACAGGTTGACCCGGTGACCCGGTGAGTTTGCCGGGTCGATCACTGACCCGGTGTCAAAACATTGTATAAAACTTTAATTCGAACTTGATTGATTTGAATTATCGGATCAACTATATCAATTATAACCTATTTACATCGAACCTAATTCATTTGATTCGTATATATTTGGGTTTAAATACATTACACGGGTTGATTGGATTTCAGGTTGACTCATTTAACCCGTTATATATATAAAATTTGACACAATACTCTACTAAACATGTTAAATGGGTTTGTGGGTTGACCTGTTTAACCTATTTAACTCATATCTATACTACTTATAATATATTTTAATATCTATCTTCATAAAATACTTTCAAATTTTTAAGTAATCCAAGTTATGTAGTAGTATATTGTACAATATTTATAATGCACAAAAAACTTAATTTTAAGAAAAATGACAGAGAGACCTAATTCGTATGTCTAAAAGAGGTCTAATAACATGATTGAAA
Organism: Glebionis coronaria; assembly: GCA_025667525.1. NCBI lineage: Eukaryota > Viridiplantae > Streptophyta > Magnoliopsida > Asterales > Asteraceae > Glebionis > Glebionis coronaria. The sequence goes on from CM046876.1 coordinate 24,043,292, forward strand.
CACGTGACACAATTAAAGGCTGAGGTGAAGAAAATGATATATGAAATAGTGGGCTCCTGCATTTCACCAATCACAACACGACACGTGCCATTAGGTCTGTTTTTAGGCCTTCTTATTAGGTCCATGTATCAATACTCTAATTTTAAACATTACAAGTTTTAAAACTTTATTTACAACTAATAGGGTTAATACACAAATAGGTTACTCAAGTTTACTTAAATGTTCACCTAAGTTACTAAAGTATTTTTGGTAACAATTAGGTTACTATTGTATTGGTTACCTGTTATACAGGTTACTTAAGTATTTGTAACCTGTTGTTACAGGTTATGTATTAACGTGGCAAGTCACATGCCTTTGAATATAATTTCATCTTTATTTACACGATTAAACTATTATCAGTTGATTTTTTATTTCTATGTGACATAATCTTTTTCTTTTTTTATAAAATAAGTTGCGGGTAAATATCATAAATACTTTATATACTATAAATGTAAAGACTCGTTATGATTAACGAACACAAATAAATCTCATTATGTTGTAAAACTCTTATATGTTACTTCCTGTGGTTATAAAATCTTGAAGTGTCTATCATTTTGCTTAATGACTTTTTTTTCACAATTATCTATTTGCAGGACCGTTTAACTATGATTATTTTTAACTATATTTTGGTTTTCTTAATTCTTTACGTTAATATTCAACTTTTTTTACAAAATGGGACTTTTTTCGTACATAAAAAAATCTTATTTTATTTAAAATCTTAAAAAAGGTTAAATCCTAATTCTCGAAATCTTAAAAAGGTGTAACTTTTTTCGACTCATTATAATATTTAAAATCTTAAAAGAAGTTAAACCTTAATTTTTCTTAAAAATATACTTTTGGTACTTTCTAATTAGAAAAAAATCTAAAAAAATGTAGGTTATTTTTGTACTTAGGAATTTCTATATACAAAAATTAATTTCTTTTTTTGACTCATTACAATATTTAAAATCTTAATTTTTTAAATCATAATAAAAAGTTAAACCTTAAAGTTTTAGAATTTTTTGGGTTACTTCTAATTTTTTAGATAAATATTCTTTTCTAAAAAATGTAACTTGTGGTTTTGGATGCATTTTTGTGTTTGCTAAAATGTTTTATGATTGATTAGTGAAAAGAATACAAATGCCATAGATATATAAATAAAAAACGATTGTAAACGTACGTAAACGGATAAATAGGTACAAACGGATGATAACGTACAAAATATATGAAAACGAATGAAAATGGATGAATACTAAGAAAATGGACGGAATAAAAATATATATGTAATTATTTATTGAGTGTAACTTTTTTTAAAGTTCAGTAACCCGTTTGTTAAACTCGTGAACTATAGTAACTTTCTTGTAACATATGGAACTTTTGTAGATAATGAAACCGGTAATACCGGTTGCCCACCTTAGGAGTAACCTGGAGATAACTTTTCTAAACGTTCAGTAACCTGTTTGAATAATTCATATACTTGAGTAACCTAATTGTTACCAAAAATACATTAGTAACTTAGGTGAACATTTAGGCAAACTTTAGTAACCTATTTGTGTATTAACCCCAACTAATAAATGCAATCTCATATTATTTCAATACATATAATCAATGTTAATATTAAAAATACCGCATAACCCAAATATATAATTAATATAACACATGATACAAAACATTAATATTATTCTTAAAACACTTATTCAATATAAAAAATACAACTAATGACACACATTGTTCAAACCGAGCATTCAAAATAGATAAAAATTAAATATTCTAAAAATTAATAAATAACAAGAAAAAACTTCATACGACAATACAAAATCTTTAGAAGATGATGTATAAACTTCTATACCTCAACATATGAAAAATAAAAATATGAAAAAACAAAATATTGTAAAGAAAAAATTTCACGTTTGGTCCCTATCATTTACCCAAACATCAAGTTTGGTCCCTATCTCAAATTAAGTGCACAGATCGTCCCTATCGTTTACACTTTGGATCAAAATGGGTCCCTATCTTGGATGGACATTAGTTTTGACTGTTAAATATATTTATTAGAGGGGTATTTGTGTCTTTTCTATTCAATCACTCACCCACAAAAAACATTTAACCTAATCACACATCTTCACTTCTCCTTGATACTCCCAAAGCAGTACCCACCGCCCCATATCATCAGGTTAAATCTTCACTTCTCCCTCGATACTCCCAAAGCAGTACCATCTTCACTTCTCCCAAAACATTTAACCAAAATCAAAACTCATTCCATCTATCACATATTATGACCACCGCCCCATCTCACTTAGAACTGATGATATAAAACGAATCTCAAACATTTTTTATAATCATTCATTTCGCATGGTTCTCAACGAATTGAAGAACGCTGGTTTATTACGTCGTCATTCAATGACTCATAGAGAAAGATTTCGTCTAAGATCTGTGATAGTCTCGGGTAGGTGATGTATGGTTTTGTTTATTGATTGATTGTTATGAGATCAAATCGAATTAAAAGATGATTATAACAAAGTTGTTATTAATCCCTTTTTGAAATTCGAAAATAAATAAAGAAGGTAAAACCTTCGAAAGAGATCAATGATGATGATATATTTCATGTGTAGGATCTTAATTGGTCTTGGCATAAACACGAAATGAAACTGAGATCTTAAGTTTTACATTGATTTCTGTTTTGAGTCATTTTATTAGGATGTTTTGGGGGGTTGGTTTAACTTGTTTTTGTTCTTGGAGATGTGGTAGGAATATTGAAGGGTTCTTTTTGACACATGATTTTGTGACGATGGTTTTATGACGGTGGTGGTGACGATGGGATAAGGTGGTGGTGGTGGAGGAGAGGGGCGGGAAAGAGTGGTGATGGTGGTGGAGGCTCGCTGTTAAAGACCACGGTGGTGGTTAAATCATCACGTGGGAATGAAGGAAGATATGGAGCTTGGATGAAATCCCATGGAAATCTATTACACTTGCACTTTTTCTGCTCATTCTTGGATGCGGGCTTATCCTTCTCCCACTCTTTGTCTTCACGGGTCACATGGGTAGAGACAAAGGTCAAGCATAGAGGGGTGCATAAGGATATCGCTATGCATCCATCCCTGGTTATTGAAGATCATACAGTCTTTCTGGGGTTTGGTCTAAGTTTGTACATTCAGGATGTAACATACACGCTTTAGCTTCCTGTTATGTAACATACACGGTGGTTTAATAATTGGTGTTAGGTGAGAGAAAAAAGGACGGTGGGTGTGAGGATAGATAGGGTGAATACGTGTTTTGTTTTTGTGTATGTGGTGGGCAGGTGATGGTGGGTTTTGGTTGGTTCGAAGGTGATGTTGAAGTGGTGACGGCGGTGGTGGTGATAATAGATCTGGGTTTTTGTGATAAAGAAAGAAAGTGACAGAGAGATATGTGAGAGAAAAAGATTAAAAGAAAAAAAAGAGTAAATGCCAAATTACCCCTCCCCTCATACCACTTAACGGCCAAAACTAACGCCCATCCAAGATAGGGACCAATTTTGATCCAAAGTGTAAACGATAGGGACGATCTGTGCACTTAGTTTGAGATAGGGACCAAACTTGATGTTTGGGGTAAACGATAGGGATCAAACGTGAAATTTTTTCTATTGTAAATCACACGCTTGTGACCTACATTAAATAAGACATATGTGTTTGGACGTTTGGTGATTATAAAATAGCTTCCGGAACCTACATCGCGAGGGAGACAATACACACAAATCATTGATCGTTATTGGTTAAAGCACGAGAACATCCAATGAGCGATTTCGTGATTTGTTTTTGGTAGATGTCAGTTATCCGTGACAAAGAAAAGTGATATGGTGTAGGGGTGCCAGATCCGTAGTGGTTGAAGGTAAATGAATGTCGCAAATGTGTTAGTCGTGGGATGATGAGATCATTGAAGAAGAGTTTAGTGGTGTGTGTGTGTGTGTGTGTTTATTTACATAAACATTATATGTAAAATATTTTAAGAAATACAAATCATAGTTATTTACTTACTATAATTTTACCATAGCGACATTGAAGAGTGAATGGTATAATGAGATCCACGAGAAAAAGTTAAAAATGTTTAACTCTTTTTTACCTTTTATTACTAATCTATCAATATTGTGTTTGTGTATATAAATTAAACAATTGTTTTAACAAATACATATAAGAAAACCTAATCGAATATTGAAACTATAGTTTTTTTAGTTTTTTTAGTGAATAACATGTAATTAAATTTATCATACATTTTATAAACCAATCTCAAATATAAGTCGTAACCAATCACTTTGACATTTTATCTTCATAATATTACTTACTATCGGCACATTTGATGCCACAATTTCACGATAATATATTAATAAAATATTTCACATTTATTTAAAATTATCATAACTTAAATTCTTTGTCATACACAAAATTATTGTGTCGAGAAATACATAATTAAAAGCATTGATCTCTAAAAGTTTTAATCACGGTATCTGTTACTTTTTATAAATCAAATAATGAACAGCGAAAAAATATTGCTCGGTAAAATATTAAGTATCACAACCGTATAATGAAAAATATTGACGTTGGTTAAAGAGTTAAAATACACGACATCAAATTATGAACATATTGTCACAAAAAATGTACAATAATAAATTAAAAACAATTGTTTATCGAATTTTTTTATTTCAGGGTACCCGCAACCTAAACGCGCGAGTATGTTGCTAGTAATAAATTATAAATAATTGTTTATTTAAGAGAAAACTTAAACGGGTTGATGGGTCGAATCGATTAATTCGTTTTCAATCCGAAATTGAGTGTTTAATAAACGGATCACAGGAGTTGACCCAAACCTGACCTAAAATCTATTTAGATTTAACTTGTACATGTTAATAACACACGATTCAAGAAAAATGATCATAGCAAATTATCTGCTCCTAAGCTATCTTCAAGTTCTTTCAATTTACTTTTTTCACTAAAACATGATGAGCAACTATCTCGATTGGGTTGATGGTGGAAGGAGGGTGAGTATGTGTCCGAATGAATAGGTGATGATGGTTGTAGTGGTGGATCAGTTACGATGGCCAAAGGTTGTGGTAGCTGGCAAGAGTGAAATCAATCTTTTTTCGCTGGTAACATTTTTTTCTATAGATTCGGTGGTGGTGAGAACTGGTGGTGGTGGCTGTTGTGCTGATAAACGAACATTGAGGAGTCAGCAATATTATTGTTTGAGATGGGATCCACAAAGTGTTGACGTGACCATAACAACCGGTTACCCATTTTCGGAGTAATCCAATTGTAACTTTTTAAATTTCAGTAACTCATACAATTAACCCGTATACTTAAGTAACTTTTTTGTAACCAAAAATATTTTAATAACTTTAATGAACATTTAAGTAAATTTTAATAACTTATTTGTCATCTTCATTATAACCCGAGGACCCAATATAAAAAATATAACATGTTTATAAATTTTTGAGAGGATAAGGCATGTCGAGAAATAATGTAGGTCTATGAGTCAATCTTGTTTTCCCGTACATCTTCCATGCAGTTTCTACATCACACGTTGGATCTCAATTATTTGAGATATTCATTCATTATCTTTTATACAACCCTTCAACTTCTCCAAAAGCCATATAAAAGTAACAACCTAATTCATTGTTTCCTATAGGGGTGGCAATTATCGACACGACACGATTAATGACACGAACCCGACACGAAGTTAAATAGGTTTGGGTCAAGGATAAACAGGTTTGGGTCAAAAACGTGTCAACCCGTATAACCCGTTTAATAAATGGGTCGTGTTTAGGTTGAGTAAGTATTAAACAGGTCGACACGTGAACCCGTTTAAGTATATATAAGCCTCTAAAAATAGATATATAACTTTAGTCTTATGTTAGATTTTGATTAAATATATTTTATTATGTAGTTAATAAGAGTAATTGGCATTATAATTCACATATCATCTTTCTTTACATATTTATATCCTTTTTTTGCATATAAATTAGTCTGATTGACAAACATCAACCTTATTTACCGCTTGACATATTTACTTAAACAGGTTAAACGGGTCAAAAACGGGTAACACGTGTTATGCAGGTGCGGGTTAGGGTTGAGTTTCTTGACACGATTAATAAATAGGTCGTGTTTGGGTTTAGGTTATAATAACACGTCAACCCGCGAACCCGAACAGGTCGACACAAACACGACTCGATTGCCACCCCTAGTTTCCTATCACTTTCATCAATTTATACACACACCATATTCACACACATGTATGCATTTCTACACCTATATATAAACACATCTTGCATGCATATACAACACACAAAAACACACACACACACAAATAATAAACTACTTACCAAAACAAGAAAGAAGAAATGATTCAAAAAGTTGGAATTTGTATGGAAGTAATGAAGATGGGATATGAGTTTGTGATGGGAATATTTAAAGAAATGAAGTTAGCAATTGATCATCAAAACAACTTACAAAGCTCTTCTTTCACACCTCAAACACCCTACATTGGTCTTCTAAATTGATAGATAATCCCGTCAAAACGAGGTATGAGAAAGTGAGATGTAGACAGTCACACAACCTTCTAAGTTGATAGAGTTAGTTGTTCTTGGTTAATATTTTTTTTTTCTTTTTGTTTTTGATAGATTTTGTTTATATTTTTAATGTTTAGTTGAGTTTTGTTTGATAAGTCAAAGTTCATATCTTGTACGGTATTGTAATGTCGACATAGTATCATTTGAGACATGAGGTTTTATAAGGTTAAATGTTAGAAGTTGTTATTTGAATTGTGTATGTTGGTGTACAAGTGAAGTAGGTCAAATAACATAAAAAGGTATCTATCTTATGTCAAAATTCAATTAAGGTACTAACTTTTTTTTTTAATCTAAGATATCAATCTTTTTTCTTGTTGCAATATTAAGAAATTAACAAATTTAGAGGTTACATATTAACGTTTTTTTACTTTATTATTATATTGTTATTCCTTTTTATTAATAACATTTTATAATAAACTCAAAAATTCGTTTTTTACAGTTTTAGACGGTTTTTATCGTCTAAAACTCAAAGTTCGTTTATTTTTACCATTTTCGTTCGGTTTTTAATCATTTCGTTCCAGTTTTACAACATACTTCCTTATTTTACCGATTCTGACCGTTTCATCCGTTTTGTACCTTTTTTGAGTTCTTTTCACCGTTTGTGTCTATTTTCTGGCTTTTTACTGTTTTACCCGTTTTTTATATCATTTTTTTACTCTTTTTACAATTTATGATCGTTTTTATTCGTTTTTTACTTTTTTTCTTTCCTTAAAAAATAGGCGATAACGGCTAGAAAATGACGGAAATAGTAAAAAAAACCCCGTCGAAAACGATATCAAACACGCTAAAAAAGGTCGAAAACAGTAAAATGGACGAAAAAGACAAAAAAACGAACTAAATCGTTAAAAACCAAACGAAAATGATAAAACTCAGTCAAAAATAGAAAACGGTCTAAAACTGTAAAAAAAATGATTTTTGAGTTGATTACAAAGTGTCGTTAATATAAAGGATTAAAGATGCAATAATAAAGTAAACGGTCGTTAATATATAATCTTAAATTTGTTAATTATCCCAACATTGCAACAAGAAAAAAGATCGGTACCTTAAATTGAGAAAAAAAAATTGAGTACCTTTAATTGAATTTTTACATAAGATAAATACCTTTTTATGTTATTTGACCATTGAAGCATTGGGATCTAACCACTATTGTTAGCCAAGTTGTTTTACTAAAATGGATCAAGTATTTGATTACATATGGATATTATAATCTACGTATGTACAGACACCAAATTGGGCATTTGGTCTAGTGGTATGATTCTCGCTTAGGGTGCGAGAGGTCCCGAGTTCAATTCTCGGAATGCCCCTTAAATTTTTAATATTTTTTTCGCACTTTCTGTCATAAGAAACATATTATTGGACCATTTAAAACTGGCTAGCAAAAGACTTTGGCACTTACATGTTGGTGCGAAAGGTCCCTAGTATCCTACCTGATTTATACTGTACCGGTCAAAAAGCTCATGAAAACATTCTGCCGACAAGCAAACTCCCCCATATAACAGCGAGAGCATGGCAAACTGGTAGGAAAAATGCTCAACTTCAAAAGGTTATAACTTTCAAACACGGGAACTTGTAAAGCCCGTAAACAAACGGTTTGGCCAAATGGGCAATGCCAAAATTTCATATCAAAGTGTGTGTATTCACACACCATGTTCCTGCTTCTGTTCTACGCCAAAGTTCAGTAGATTTGGTCAGCGATTGTATATCATCAGAAATATTCATCTTTAGTAACTATCAGATGGCAAGGACTCTGATATGGTACAAGCGGAAGCTAGTATCAGCAGTACAAGATTACACACTATTTATTAATAATAACATTCCCCAAAAACGTTATAAAAGCAAAGTGGCGATACATTGTATAACGATAGTAACACCAATTCTAATAAGACACAACACTAGTTTTATGACAGTAAATGGAAAAACAATACAATACGACAGGATTAACTTGTATCTTTGGATAATGCTCACATAGCGTATACAATCTCCCCACTGCTATCAATATCAAGATCGCAATCACTCAAAAGATCTTCATCCATGTCATCGTCCATATCCAGACTACCAGTAAGATACTGGTTCAGATTATTGGTGCCAACAGCAGGGATAGTGGCTTCAGCGATTATCTGCATGATTTCGTCGACAGTCTGAGTCGGCTGATCGGGGCCACCAAATTGGTCCATTGCATCGTCTTTTGTTAGATCTGCTGGAAGGTTCTTTATAAACCATTCGTGGTTTTTTATCTCGTCCATGGTTATCCGCTGTTGAAATTTGGCGAATTAATACCCAAGAAAAGGTTTCATATAATAAAACGATAATGTCAAGTATGATACCTTAGCAGGATCTGCAACAAATATTCTGGAGATCAATTGGCGGCACTCTGGGGATATATGAACATAGGATGGAATTGAGTACTGGACATTCAGAATTCGCTGCATAAAATCAAACAAAGATACCTGTTAACTCAACTATACCCGAGGAGATTTACAGCCTAGAAAAAGATACGTATATATTAGCAACTTGGTATGCTACCTGTATGGTCTTGCGAAAATTTTTAGGCTCTTCCGGATCTTCAAATGGGTAAGCTCCCACAAGCATTACATATAGTGTTACACCACAAGACCATACGTCTGCAAGCTGAATGCATAACATAAAATCACCAACTCATACTAATTTGCACCCCACAGAGGTCTTGTTACAAATGCAAGGGATTATTATCCTCTCTTAAACAGTTAATTGTCGTATTTTTTTTTTTAATTTCATATGCTATAATGTGATTATTAGATTTTTTTTTTAATTCTACGTAGTTACATAGTAAATGAGTAATGCATTTACCTTTCCATCGTATTCTTTCTTAAGCAAGACTTCAGGAGCAATATAGGCAGGCGTTCCAACAGTAGATTTTGGTTGTGAATGCAGCACAGAGGACTGACCAAAACAATCAAGAACTATTAGGACCCAGAGGCAATTTCGACCCATTAACTTATAAACGGGTCGATTCAGGTTTTTGTAATGGGTTAAATGAACAATTTAAAAATTATAGCTCTTACGAAATATGTATATTAGATGCATAATTTCTCCTATATCATTTGCTAAGTTTAACATACTAATCATTCATGTACAAGTTTTGAACAGAAAGTGTTCCGAGTAACCCAACCCATACCAAAAATACCCATTTTCAACTTCGACGTATTTGGTCTTTCAGGCAACCTATCTGACGCACCCATTATGCCCACCCCTATCAAGACCCAAATATTACAAACAAGAGGAAGAAACACAAAGAAATCATATATCAATAGAAACAAAGACGGGATGCACTGTACCTTAGAGTAGCCAAAATCGCAAATTTTGAGCCGAGGAGCAGGGCTGCCATCTAGTAGTGTGTTCTCCAGTTTCAAATCTCGATGGCATACTTGCTACATTTTACGAACGCAGAAATTACAGCTCATTAGTAACAATTATAAACCACATAGAACATACACATACAGTCATACATATTGTGTAGCATTTGTACAGAAACAGAGCTATCCGTACCATATTATGGCAGTAGCTGACTCCCGAAATGAGTTGCTGGAAGAAGAACCGTGCCTGCAACAAAACAACCATCAGCACTTTTAAACACAAACAAATTGAATATGGCAATCAGTTGAATCCATAAAGAGCAAACCTCATCCTCTGGAAACCGTCCAGCGTTACAAATCCGCTCAAATAACTCCCCTCCAGATGCATATTCCATTACAATCGCCAGATGTGTTGGCGTTAAAATAACCTAAAAGATTAAATCAGCCAATTTCAGCATAACCCTGCTTCAAAACATAATCGTCCACGATTAACAAACACACATACCTCTTTGAATCTAACGATATTCGGATGCCTTAGTGACCTGTGATTTATAATTTCCCTTTGGACATTCTCATCTATCTGTTAACAATAACAGTAACGAACACATTGATCAATTACTCTCCATTCCACAATTCAGAATCCTTTATCTAATACTTACTAACTAGTACTAAAAAGACCAAATTTTCATCACGGGTATTATTTCGCACATTGGAAAGGACCCAAGGAGGTCATTTTCGACAAATTTTAGGACCCAATGTTTCAAAATCTTGCGATTTCAGTTACGTTTTCTCGCGTTTCCCCTAATATACAAGCAACAACAAAAGAAAAGCTCGAATCAAACAATAAGATCCCTAATTAATCTGGTACATTTAGTTACATTTCTCGGAGTTTTCCCTAATAACTCATACTCCTCCGTATACAAGCAATATAACTACAAAACAAAAACTCGAATCATACAATGACCTTCCTAATAATCTGGTACTTCTAGGCTTCTAGCTACATTTCTCAGCAATTTTCCCTATTTAGAAGGTCTTCTGGATCGCATTTTCACTAAAACGAATGTGGTTTTCCCTCTTTAGGTTACCCGGGAGGATGAGCCTTTTGACTCAGATACGTGGCCTCACCGGGTTAATCTCAGGGCAATTTCCGACCCCTTTCCCTGGCCACTCCCAAATGTACACACCTAATAAGGTTTAAACCCTTGAAATCTTGTTTGAAAGTCAAGAACCTTACACTAGGCCATTTAGGCCATTTGGTGACCCGTTTTCACTATCTACGTACAAAACTAAAGCATTTTACAAACGCAATAATCAGATAATCAATAATCTACTCCAAAACGCAATCCTAAATACACATCTAACCAATACTATTACAAAAATACACAACAAATCAAACACCAAAAAAAAAAAAAACTAACCTTATCGCCTCGTTCGATATACTTAACCGCAACTAGTTCATTAGTTTGCTTATCCCTCATCAACCTAGCAATACCAAAGTTACCTGCCCCAATATCCCTAACAAGCTCATACCTATCACTATCATGCATAATTGGCATATCCATACCCGGTCCAACAGTCAGCATGGATCTGTCCATGATCGATCAGAAACCCTAAACCCTAAACGCTAAAACGACAGACCATACAAACATAAAAAAAACCCAATGAAATGATCAAATACTGCAACAAGTTAACGTGGCATAATAATGATCAAATATTATTACTAGGGTTTTGAACTTTTGATAATAGTATAAATTAGTGATGGATGAAATAGTATTATAGTAGTAACAATAATACAGGTAGTTATAAAAATATAAAATATAGTTATAGATGTACATAGATACATGTGAAGATTGGTGCTTTTATTTAACTAAAGCAGTTACTTGCATAGTCATCACTATGTGTTGTGTGAAGGAGACATGGTACTACGTAGTTTAGATGTTTTTTGTGGGGTAGGAAGTAACCAGAAGGAGTTTATTAAACTATTATATCAGATTCCACCTCCAAAGTTCTATTTTAAGAAAGTACAGTAATGTTTGTTTAATGAAAACTAATTTACACTTTAATTCTTTATTTTCAGTAATGAGAGAGGTGGGTGTCACGGCGAGATGACGTTCGCCGAACCGACGTAACACCTTCGTCGAGGTTACTCGCCTCGTGTTATCACACCGACCCTTCATTTCGACGCTTACGTTTCGCAAAATCAGCACACCGGCAATGAGGTAGGGAAACGAAAAAGTATCCGTTGTTCACAAACGGTAACATTTAAAAAAAAAATTAAAATATCTTTTTATTCTTTATATACTCTCCTCATTTAACAGTTTTAAGAAACATACTTATTTCCCAAATCAACAAATGCTAAAATGGCTTGTTTCAGCTCCACACACTTTTGATTAAATCAAAACATTGATCGCTAACCTAATTAAAGAAGACAACGATCGGCAGAAAACAGTTGCGAATTTAGCCCTCAAATTTGAAAGTGCATCCACTACAAAATTTGAATTGCAGGAAACATATAAAAAATGTAAAGATATTACAAAAGAGTGGCGTGATAAGATAATCATTTTTTTAAAAAAGAACCAGACAAGGACGACGTGATACATGATGTTTTGTTTGATGAAGCCGTTAAAATCGAAAGACAAATGCAATTCAAAAAGGAATGGGTCAGAGAATTTTAATTTATGTGTGGTAATTTTAATTTCGTTGTTGTAATTTTATTTTCTATGTTGTTATTTTAATTTTAGTAATGTAATTTTATTTTCTATGTTGTTATTTAAATTTCAGTAATAGATTTTCCAACGGCTATGTTTTAATTTGAATTCTCCAACGGCTATGTTTTAATTTGAATTTTTCAACAGCTATGTTTTAATTTGAATTTTCCAACAGATATGTTTTCTCTATTAGTACCACTTCTATTTAGTATATTTTTCTTACACATAACCCTTCTCTCTAACACGTCTCAAGAAAAGACTTCTGGAAACAAGAAACAAAACAAAGGAAAAGCAACTCGAAGCAATCCATCGACACCCGAAAGAATACCTGACTCAACCCCCCCTCAAACCTTACCCAAAGACGATGGGCTGGATCATCAGTTCCTATTGAAGAGTACGAGGTACCTGCTGAGTTTCGTCTTACTGATGAACAAGAACGTTAACTGCTTCTTGATGAAGAAGCATTACGAGAAACATTAGCAGAAGAAGCAAGGGAGAAAAAATAGTCGGAGAAGCAGATCAAGAACGAAGAGAGGGCTCAATTCGTCTTGAGGTATTTGGGTATCCCTTCAGACTCATCTGATTCAGATCTCAGATCCGATTAAACAACGTAGAACTTGCATGATATCGTATTTTATTTTATCGTATTTTTAATTTCTGTATTTGTAATTTTAGTTTAAGTATTTGTAGTTTTTAATTTGAATGAAATGAATTTTAATTTGTGTGAAAATGAAAAAAAGAAAAATAAAAGATAGTGGTGGGGCTAAAGTGAAGAGGGGTTGGTGTGTTGTGAGTGAGGGGGTATTTTTGTTAGTTGTGTTGTACTGATGTGCCGTCGAAGTGGCAGTTGTGAGGAAAAAATGAAAAGGATGTTTTGTGTCATGACACCCTTGTCTCTCACTAGTGATAAAAATCTTATAAAAATTATTTTAAGATTAAAGAGGTGTATATAAACGAAAAAGCTACTTGCAAGACGCTATCAATATTTACATAGATAAAACTCAAAATAAAGACAAACCACATATTTTATGAATCTACTTTACACGCGAGTACTACAAAAAAAAACTCTTATCAATTACAGTAAAACCGAGATAAGATAAAAATTCACACACGAGGCACCAATTTTTACTTCCGAGTGTTTTTTATGTAGATCGAAACAAGCCCCATGAAGAAAAATAGCAAGACTACAATGATACAAAGGAACTAAATAATCTTGGAAAGCTCGAATCTCCTAGCTGTAGGGATACGCGATCATTTAGTCAACGAGAATGCACACACTCCAGACACACTTTATTAATTGTTTATTATTTATTAAACGTTTAATAGAACTTCACTTACTTATTTTAATTAACGTTTGTTAAACTAGTTACTTATTTAATTAATTTAACGTGAGCGCATAATTAAATTAGAGGGGTTAAAAAGTCAATTCTAGAACGTACAAGGCCATAGACGGCCGAATATACCTATAAGGTATTCTAGAAGATTTTTTGATTAACTCATAAGGCATATAATTACTATACTTAGGATAACTTGGAGTAGGGAACAAGAAAATTAAGGAAGTGAGAGGTTATAAATACCCCCATGCACCTCATATTTTTCGTCTCTTCCTCTCTTCCCAAACCGATCGATTGATCGAAACACCCTCTCAATACCCTAAAATCACTAAATTGTAAACCTTTGCAAGATCGAATGCCTTTTGGTACTCCCTTTTGAAGTAATTAAGCCTTATACTAAACCCTTGATACTCTTATCAAGGTTTTATTCCTTTGTTTGGTCCCTTTTGTGGTTCCACGGAACATACAAACCCCAATTGGGGTTTTCGTGTGTGAGAACTCGTATTTTTCCTGGTGATTAGAATTATTCTTTTATTCATGCTTCTCAATATTTTCATCATGTTACCTTTTTCTTGTATTTTTCATACGTAAATCTTGAGATCTCGAGAATTTTAATTAAATTAAATTTTAATTATTTTTCTGATCATTGACAATATTTTATTCGGAATAATAAAAATTTTACTTTTATTTTTCCATATTTATTTAAATCAAATTTTTTGATTTAAAAGCACTCGCGGTCATTTAACAAAAACTTTACCCGATTCGAAGGAACGAGAACCAATGGCTATGTATTTCGACTTTATGAAGTCAAAAATACTATGTTTTTACAAATATTAGGTTTCGTATTATAACTTGCATCGAGTCGAAACGATTATCTTTTTAAAAATTATGTCGGGCTAAGACTAAATTTAGACTTGGGTTAATTAACTTAAGCATAACCAAAAATTTGGGCCAAAGGCCCATCGTCCCTTTCTTTTCCTCCCGTAGACATACAAACAAACAAACATAAACTCATACAAAAAAATTTGTTACCAAAAATATTACTCCTTCCCCTTGTCTTTCTTATGGCCGACGAACACAACCAACATCCACCACCATCTTCACATCAATATCTCCATTAACTCATAATTAAACCACCTAAAAACCATCCTACATCCATCATTATCAAAACCCACTAGAAAAACCTCTCATGCATTGATTTTTGGAAAAATTATTATTTTTCAAGAATTAAGGATTATTAAGATTGATGATTGTTTTTGTAGTGAATAAGTGTATGTGTCCTCACTGTTATCATTTATTCTCTAATTATATAAGAACATGCATTTGATTATTGTGAGAGGTTTTGATTGTGTGTTGTGGGGAATTATGTGTTTGATTAGTTGAATTGAGTGTAAACAACATTGGATTGGTGGGTAGATTTTTAGTAGATTTTGGACAGCAGGTTAGGGTCGTCAAAACCCCCGACATTTTTGACTTGGAGCCACTGATATTATGGCTTTAATAGGTATACTTACAGTTGTAGATGCATGTAGCGAGTTGGATGGGTGATCAACTCCTCCGGGTGAGGAACTTATGGTCAAATTAAGTTAGAAAGTAAAATTCCAAACAACAGGTTTGTGAGCACAAAAATGATATATTTTTCCACTGTAGCTGCTGTTTTTATAGCTTAGATGGATTCATTGGACCTTTTACAGGTTAGTAGCGAGTTAGATGGGCGATCAACTCGTCCAGATGAGTGAGTTATGGTCGATTTACGGTTGTGAACCCAATCTGACCCATCAGACTTGTATAACTATTTGCTATAGATCATGGACCATATAATTGACCTTTTAATACAATTTGGGTTATTAGACATTATAACCTAACACAATCTCGCATAGATTGCTATAACGGTTTGTGATTTATGACCAAAAGGGTACACGTATACTTGAAAACCAAAATTTTGATTTTGTAACCTTCAAAGAATGCAATTTTCCCGATAATTGTTGTTAGTTATTTACTCATGGATGGTATTGGCTAAAAGTAGAGTCTTGAGACTTTCCAATGGTGGAAATCTAAGTACCATAAAATTGATAGGTTGACGGGTTATTTTGTCCCAAGTTTGACTATCGCAGTTTGACTATTAGGTGCTTACGATAAGGCTGTTAGTGTTTTAGACTTTTAGAAAGTTCCATAAACTCTTAGATCGAATGGTTGGACATTTTGGAAAGGTCATGAGAGAACCATTCCAGGGGTAAAAACCCCATAGTTTTTGAACTTATGGATTGGGAGCTACGCCCTTTACAAAACATCTATTCTAGAAAATGTGACTTTACGCCTACGGTTAAGTAAATTGTTGCCGTTTTTAGGTGAAAATCACTTGGGTTACTTGATTTGAAACCTTAAGCTATCATGTTATGCATTTTCTTCAGGTTGTGTATCATGAAGGTCATGACCACACTTAGGCTCGGTTGGTTGTGCAAGTTATATACATATTACATTTTTACAAAATATTTTGATACAATTGTTTTATATTTTTATAAAACGCATACTTATGTGTCGTGATCACTCTTGTAGGTCGCGGTTAACCCTTTAAGTACTTCCATAAGCCTTCTTCAGCCCGGTTATCATATTCGTCACACTTGTACTAAGGTGAGTTCGTAGCTCCTTTTTACTACTTGTAAATTGTATCAAAACACGGGGTGAGATTATCACGTTGCAACATAATCTCTTAAACTCTATGCTATCCTAAAATGTATGATACCAGATGAATTCATTGATATTATTGCTTTTAGTCTATAGCCTTAAATTTCCTCTCTTGATCATGAACCGCTAATTTACTTGTGTTGCTAAGCGCGAATGTTGTGGGTGGATCCATCAGGATTGACAATCCCCGTCCCATGTTGTGGTTGTTTAACCATTGACGCATTTAACATTTGATTTGTTACTTGAGTATTTAGGCTGAATACTCACTAGAGGAACTTACATTGATGTTAAGCTTCGGTTCACGAACTAAATAGCAATAATAATGGTTTTGGACTATGGTTAATGATCATAACCATTTTCCCTATTTACTGTTTTGCAAATGAATGCTTGTGTTCCACACCTTTACTGCTAAACATATAAATATCACTCAACTTTTTGTTAACGATTTTACATGTTTAATCTCAGGTAATAACTCTTAGTTTTGCTTGGATGGGAGCCCGCATGATATTTTCGTAACTTGGAGATTTCTGTGTTATTTTTAATGTCTGGTTTTAGTAAAAGCTGACAGAAGTTTATTATGTATTTTTGGTAACTATATGTTACAAAACCATGTTTAAATAATAGATTTATCCGCTTATAAAACTCTGGGACCCTTTGTTTAAAAACTCTGATCTTTTATGATGTAATGTAAATGTTTTATTACGTCAATTTTCTGTAAACTGTATTTTATTGATTCTTGTACCATGACGTGGCACCCCCATGATGCCTATGTGTTTCCTTGCCTGATTTTGGGGGTCTCACAGATTGGTATCAGAGCGATGGTTATAGGGAACTGAGTGGTTTTCAAAACTTAGTCTATAACCGAAAGTTCAAATATTTCATGTTTCTAAGTGTCAAACACAAATGCTGCCATTGTTGTTCGATATTTGCGCGGGTAACTCTCTAATTCTTATTATTTACTTTTAATTATCGTTGTAGTATTTCAATTCTTGATTTCATTTTGAAATATTACATTGCCCTCATGATGATAATTACCATCTCTTTCCAAATCCTTTGTGCTTAATGAATTAACATTGGGATATTATTGTGATCAAATATGCCCTTACTTTATTACTTGGATTCTTGTTCCTGTAAACTTGCTCTTGTTACAATAATTTTAAATTGTTATGGCATTACATACTTGTATTCGGTGCGCGTATGCTGCCGACTTTTCATACTCACTTTTCTGAGTACTATTTCTATTTCGTTTATGCGTGATACGACTGACCCCATATACTCGTTCGTTTTGAACAATTTTTTTCACGACTCAATTTTACATGTTGTGTGTATTCTCATGATACCATTGTTTGGGATTAAGAAGTGTTGTGTCCGATGAAACTTCTGATGTTCATTTTACTAATGTGTGTGTTACTTTCATTGTTTAACCTCTTTAAGATATCTATTTAGACATCTAAATTGCTTTCCGACCATTTGTGATTAGATGTCTTGGAAAATAGTCTATACACCATTGCGTAGCTCAATGTTTCTCCAGAAAAGACAAAAGAACATGGTGTGAGTCACACATCTCGAAATTTTCCTTGAATCCGTGTTGAATAATACCGTGGGTTTACGTAACCTTGATTGACCTTTACGTCACCGTTTTACACAACACTCGTATATCGATTAAATTTTATTTCATTGTCCATTCTTGTAACACCCCACTTTGATAAGTGGACCGTTACGTGTATTTATGGCGTATCATCAAAGCATGCAAGGTAATAAGTACTAAAACATACATGACCAAAAGGGAAAACCGGAATCAAACATCGGTTCCCAACATAAGCCCAAAACATGAATAAAGTAAATGAAATGAGGAGGACAAGAAAAGTGTCCAAACAAGCATAACTATAAGAAGGCAAAAGGAGAAGAAGGCAAAAGGAGAAAAAGTGTAAGTCAGCTTCCATCCTATGCACGTCCTTCAAATGCTCAAGTCTGTCCATGGGTACCTACCGTTTTGGGACATGGAAAAGAAACATACGATTGAGCAATACACTCAGTGAACGGATATATAACATGGTATGAATGACTGAAATATAAGTAAAGACTGAAAAGCAGCGAAAATCTATAAGTCCTAGAAAACCTAGAACATGTTTATAAAACTGGTTTTATACTTTGAAAAGCTTATAATTAACTTATGAGAACTATATTTTAAATTTAGCCAAGAGCCCGTATAGGTCATGCGGTATCAACGTGCATGAATACTTAGAGGGGTGACATCATCATGCAATTAGAGGGGTTGCCTCTAATTATACTGGTCTGGGTAGGAGGGATCAACTCCAATGTGAAGGATGCAAGGCACACACCACATTCACCATGAAAGTCCTGACTGAAACATGTAACTAGGATGAACCCATACGCGCCACATGATAATATAATAAATGGCCAAACTGAAGGGACGCCACGAGCAATCACTCCGTCGTGGGGAAGTCATAACACTGGTGCCTCCAGTGTTATGGTTATGGTACCTCTATAACTAGATGAACTGACATGCATGTATCAGGCATTTAAAATATAACATAAGCATTCAAAACATATAAAATAACTGAGGTTGAGGCTAATAAAAACAGATGGCTGCAAACGGGAAATCCTAATCAAACATACGAAGGAATGTTCATACTGAAGGACGGAATATCCGTATCTTATGTCCAATAATGAAGTGAACGAGAAAGCTGAAGGATCTTCTCCGACTTCACGGATACTACATTAATAAGGGACGTGAATGAGTTGTCTGATTACTGTATATTTTACTGATTCTGAGTCTTCTTAGCTTATTTTTATATGTTCTTATCATGTTTTACTGCTTTAAGTGTTATCTTGTACTTATTCATGTTTTATATATATTCTGATTATGTATTTCGTGTATTCTTGTATTACTATACTTGTAGTGTCATAATAAGTAACTTTCAAAAAAATAGCAGGTTCCAAAAATAGAATGTTTCCAGAAGTAGTAATAAGCTTGTTTAATAAGTCCAAAATATAAGCTAGAGCTTAATAAGCATAATTTATAAGTCACGGTGATGTAAATTTCATAAAATAGTGAAGTTTAATATTAATTAAAATATTTAGTCTTAACATGATAATTATTAATTAATAATATAAAGCATGGTTTATTAAGGATTATTAATTAATAATAAAGCTTGAATAAAACAATAATACTTTACCATAATGTATACTTGTATAACTAAATTAAAGGTATCGTTTTTAACTTAATTAAATCATGCTTAACTTGTAATTAATATTTAGGCTAAATTCTTAATTAATTCAATTAATGTAACATGTATTTTATTCCATGAATAATAATATCAAAAATTATTATAACTTATAGTTATTTAAATAAATGGCCATGTTTTTATGTCATGATAATTAAATTAAATAATTATATCATAAGTCTTGTTTTAATTAATTAATTATACACGTAACATTTAATTAATTAATCAAGTCATAAAAATAATTTTAACAACATTAATCAAACACACCCTTTTTATATTTTTCGTACGTGACCGAACCCGAGCCGAGCCTACACCGAGACACCCTTGTCTCGGTTGGCCTTGAACCAAAAACCCCACCACTGCCGCAAGGGATGTGGTCTTGCTACCGTCAGCACAACATCAGCCACCGGCTGCGCCGGGTTGCCACTATTGTTCAACGCAGTCCCACTGATTGCTGCCGGTTTCCCACTGTTGCGCAGCATCAACCACTGAGGCCCTGGCCTTCAGTTGCCACTGCTCGAACCAAACACCCCCAGCTAGGGTTTGTGGGTTGCGGCTGACTAAGGAAAACAACCACCGAGAGCTTTAGGCTCTCGGTTTTCGTGACAACAACACCAAAACTAAACCAACCCGTGTTTAATCCTTGATTTTAATTACACCTATTTTACATGTTCATAATTAATTTAATTTCTTATCAATTGATTTTGAAAAATAAGAATAAGAAGGATTTAAAGATTACCTAGAGCGTGTATATTAAGTATTAACAAACCCGATCACGAACCTACTATTATGAAAGGTCAAAAGTTTTTCTCCTCTCTTTGTCTTGTTGTGAATCCAGCGACCATAGTGTAGAGGGGCTAGGGTTTTTCCTTTTTTATAAACTTGCAAATAATGAATAACAAGTAACTTCCCTGGTGTTTTAATGTAATAATGGGCCGAGCCTTAAGCCCTTTCTTTTTTTTTCTTTTTCTTTACATGCCAACCCGAACACACCCACATATGGTTTTTGTTTTCGTTTCGCGTCTTAATATTTATCGTACGTGCTCGTGTTTTAAATATCGTGCTTTATTTCTTGTCTTGTTTAGTTACTATGCGCAACTACTTATCGTGTATTAATAATATACGTAAAGCTTGTATTTATTTTTCATGACTCGTGTCGCATATTATTAAATGTAAAATTTTAATTTAATTGGTTTCATGCATTTAATGTTCATGGTTATTTTATGCAGTTTTACAACTCTTCCCCTCTAAAAAGAATAATTCGTCCTTGATAGTAGTAGTTTTACGTCTTTTAGGAAAAAGAACGTAATTAGGGTAAGTACGACGGTTTAGGAAAACCGTGCACAAATGACCCAAATGTGAGTTCGTTCTCAAGGAGGCTTGTGTGTTATGTGTTAAGACTTGATTAAATGTTTGTGATTAATATTAATGAAAAAATGAGAAAGAAAATGATGACGATACGAATAAAATTAAACTACGACGAAAGACGTAAATGTAAAACCGTAAAACGTGACGAAATTTAAAAATTATCCTAAAAATTCCTAGAAAATCACAATAAATCCTAAAAAATGCAATTAGAGTTTACAAAAAATAAAAAATTACTCAAAACTTTTATTTAATTAAATAATGATTTTTTAATGTTAATGAAAGCCCAAAAAATCAGTTTAATTAATAAAAAGCCCAAAATAAGATTTTTCAATTTGTAAACCTCTAAAATAACTTAATTAAACTAAAAACTATTTTTGAAAATTTAAAATTAATTAAAACTATTTAAAAATGATTAAAAGCTATTAAAATATTAAAATAATCCTAAAAATTAATTAAATGATGAGAAATTTAATTTAAAAGTTTTAAAAATCCTAACTTAATGTATTTAACCTAAGAAAAATGAAAAAAGTTGCAAAAATATTAATTTAATCTAAAAACAATTTTTAATATTACAAAAATAATAAAAAATTTAAAAATTATAAAAAATTCTAAAAACTTGCAAACTAGTTTATTTTAACTTAATTAAACAGAAAATGAAAGTGAAATGACCAAATTACCCCTAATGGGCCTCCAAATGGGCTAAAAGTCCAAACAGTTTGCTAAATGGGCTTATTAAGGCTCAATAAGAAATATATTGTCCAAATAAGCCCAAACTTCCAGTCTAACTTAAAAATGTTGTCCAAATAAGCCCAAACTTCCAGCCTGAAATAAACTAAAGCTCTCTACAGAAAACGACAAAATAGTCGTTTTTGAGTTCTAGGCTGATTCAAGAGCTGATTCTTTTTGCAAAATGTTTTAAATCACTTAACTAAGCTTAATAATAAAAAAGATTTCAAATAAGCACACTGAATAATATGGAATAAGCAATAATCTGTTTGGTAAAAAGTCAACTAGTTCGTTTTCTAGTCAAACCTAAAAGTCAAAGTCTCAAATGCTTCAGAATAGTCAAATGGGTCAAATAAGGAAGATTGACTACCAAAACAAAGTTGTTGCACAATAAAATAAGCTATTATAGCTTATTGATAAGTTGTACACTAATTAACACTAGCAGTGGCTAGCAGTAGTGGGAAGGGGTTCCCACAGTTTGACTTATTTGACTTGTTGTTTTTAGTGAGTAAATGTTGGATTCAATGGACAAACAAGGAACCCTTACAACTAGTGGGTTGTAAGGAGTCAATAACAAGCAAGAACACACAATAACACCCAGCCAATTTGTAAAATTAATTCAAACAATGCTCACATATGGTCCAGATATGAAACAGGCAGGTCTGGTGATATTAAGCTAAGTTTAAGCTAGTATAAGCCCACAAGATTGCACCAAAAGCATACAAAAGCTCAAATAGACTTAGTTACACACAAATAAACTTGTTTCATGCACTGGTTACAAGATTAGACCTAGATTCAACCCTATGTGACTTATGAACATAGATGAACACTAACACCTTTTTGCTGATATACTTGACCAATTCTTGAATTTTAAACCCTCAAATCTTCTTAACAGGTTACAATAACTTTGTTTTTATCCTTGTTAACCCTAAATTAGCACACAATCTAGGTGTTCACCAAATTTCAGTCAACAAAGACCTAAAACAAGCTAGTTATGCAAGATTTCAGATTTGATGTTACAAAGCCCAAAACTTGCAAATATCAGCACACATATACTTCAATAACAGATAAAAACACTTAACACCCCTAAACACTTACTCAAACTAACATACAAAGCATCAAACAGTAGTCCCAAACAGTCCTTTAAAACACTTAATCAAGATTATATCAAAGCAGAATGTTTAAATGACCATGTTATCCTTAAACTAGCATCATAACAACATCACAATGACCAAATAAGCAAGATTCATACATAAGAACACACATTACAACAGCAGATAACCAAAACCACTTAGTACCACTTTTCAACAAATTATTGGGAGAAAGGGTTCAAACCTCATGAATGTACATCCACACTCACAGATTGTTTGAGCTTATGTGTCTAGCTAAACAAGACACAAGCTTCCAATAAGCTGCTAAGAAGAACAAAGTGAGTAACAAACAAATTATATAAAAAAATGGAAAATGAACAAGATTTGTTCCAATCTTGTTCCGCACTCCTTGAATCCTCTCAAACCACAAGCTTCACTACATCTTGATAAGTGTCTTATCAGGGTGTTATGATCAACTTATGATCCAAAAGTTCAAGTGTTTGAACTAAGAACTTAGGAAAAAAAATCAGATTTTTGAAAAAACTTTGAAACACTTGCATAAACTTTAAAACCAACCTTTAAAACTTCCACAACACAAACTTAGATCAACAATAACAAGGGAATAAAGATGGCACTTGGATTCCGTCACAAGATTCAAACTCTATTTCATTCACTTGAATATAGGATTTATAAAACTTTAACCAAATGAAAAACCAAGAGCAAACTAAAATGTTGTAACCCTATGCCTTTATATAGGCTACATGAAAACTAAGAAGCTGATAAAAATGCTAGAAACCCTAGTTATGAAGTTCCCGTAATGCCATTTGAAGTTTGAATCTTATGAGCTCATGTGAAGTTGTTTGGCGTTTTGTTGAGATGCCAGTGGGTGCAATTTGATCAAAGGGTTCCAAATGAGCTTAGGAATGAAGCTACATTGTGGTTCGTGGATTCTCAGCATGCTTTGTCATTTTCCCCAAAAGTGTGTAGCAGGGGAGTATACATGTGACCCATGGGATGAGGTGGAAAGGTGTTTAAGGGTGGGGTTATAATCATTAGGCCGTTAATCATAAATCTGGATAGTATTAAGGGTTAATTTTTAGTGATTAGTAAAAACCCAATTTGGTGTTCTTGGTGAATAGGAGTGGTTTTGATTCAGTTTAGGTTTTAAAAACATGTTAACCACCCAAATTAGTATAACTAATTAAAATTAGTTATAACTGGTTTAGTGGATAAGTAAGTTGGCAAATTGGTAGGATTTGATTGGTTAAAAGGGGTGAGAGGGGCACGTGTCATCATAGTACTGGTCTAGGTAACTTAGGCTGTCTCACAAGTTTGGTCCTTTGTCTCTTCTCTTTGTTTCGTTTATGTTTTAAACAGCCATAATCCGAATTCCTTCACAAATAAAGTTTTGTTTTTTAGACTTTGCCACAAAACTTTCCAAAAGGGTTTATCAAGGACTTGTTTTGCCATTTGATGATATTTGAAGGACCAAACTTGACATGTCTTTAATCTTCAAGGTCTTCACTTGTATTCTTGTCTTCATGGAGGACTAAAAGTGAAAAGTCTTCAAATTTGAGGGATCATTCTTGCCAATTCTTCAAAGTTGAGGGTCCTTTTTGTAAATTTGACAAACTTTAAGGACCAAACTTTTAATTATGAATATACAAGGGTTTAAAGTGTCAATTCTTCAATAATGAAGGACCCTTCTTGTTCAATCTTCATTTCTTCAAGGACTTTTCTTGTAAAATCAAATCTAGGGTCCGGTTCATTGTGCGGCTTCTTTTCCCGTGTTCGTTTTTGATTGATTCTTGTGATCTTTTGTCATTTTCTAAATATCCTTACCTAAAATAAACATTCAACAAACACAATCATATATTTGGCACATTTTATGATATTTTAACCAATTTAAGCCCGTTTTGGACGATGAGACTATGTATAAAAGCGGTCTCATCACTCCCCCATACTAAACCATTGCCGTGCCCTCACGCAATGCTAGAATAAAGTATTGTAGCACCTCCAAAATCCATTTTTATGCACTTATATTAAATTAAAAACTTATTACACTACTACTACTCGCTACTACTTGCGTTTTTGACATAATGTAGGATTTTCATCGCAAAATGGGACGTTTAGGTTCATAGACCAAGATCACGTGAATGCTTCGTTAGAAATAATTTCATCGTCCTCAATTTTCACCCAATTCCATGCTAAGCGTGCAACGAGATCATTGTCATTATAAGTTAGTAATGCTAACACTACTCATATGCCCTAATCACGTACTTAGACTCCCTTAATCCTAATTGGTATCTCTTATATTTTAGTTTTGTCTTGAATGTTCACAAGGATACATTTTTTACTTATGCGATGATAGAGATTAAGGTCCAAAAACAAAGTCATAACGGTGTAACCAAGACCATCCAATTAATAACCCCCATAATAGACAACGATGTCAAAAAATTAAGTCAACAAGAAGGATCGATAAACACGGTTTTATAACGGTTTTGAACATGAGACTTATTACCAAGACTTTTATACGCCCCCTAACTGATGGGCCTTAGTATCATAGGTTTACCTCAATCTTTTATTCAACTTCGCCATGGAGCTTTTATTATGACTTCGGTCTTGCCTTGCCTTTTATTTAACCTCGCCATGACGTGTTTATTATGGCCAAAGACGTATATCCTCACGCTAAAGCGAATTTTAGATCTTTAAAGCTTCAGAGATTAAGGCTTGATTCACTTTCAATTTTCGCATAGATTTTTTTGGCCTTGTGAGCTTCAAATTTTTGCTTCATTTAGGTGAGCACTTGAAATCTTATTATTCGGTGAAGCTTTCGATTATTCGGGTTACCAATACTTCAAAACCGTGACGCTGGCGATACCTTAATGTCTTCCCAATTTAATTACATAGAAGCTACTAGAAAAGACTAGAAACCAACAATCAAAGTAGTGCTTCAACCTATGGCCATTCACCTTGAAATTAGGACCATCATTTTGAGCTAGCTCGATGGTCCCATAAGGAAAAACTTGGGTAATGGTGAATGGTCCGGACCAACGAGATTTCAACTTGCCAGAAAATATTTTCAATCTCGAGTTAAAAAGCAACACTTGATCTCCAATGTTAAAAACCCGGTTTTTAATTTTAGAATCATGAAAATTTTTTAGTTTTCTCTTTATAAATCAATGAATTTTCATAAGCAATGTCTCTCAATTCATCCAATTCATTTAATTGTATTTTCTGGTGTTTTTCCACGGTCTCAATATCATTACAATGCTTTAGTGCCAAATAAGCTTTGTGTTCGAGTTCAATTGGCAAGTGGAAATTCTTCCCATACACAAGCTTGTAAGGAGTGCACCCAATGGGCGTCTTATGAGCGGTACGAAAGGCCTATAAAGCGTCGTCTAACTTATCCAACCACGATTGTCAGTTTTACCCTATCGATCTCTCCAAGATCCTCTTCAACGCTCGGTTTGAAACCTCGACTTGCCCAGTCATTTGTGGGTGATAAGCTGTAGAAAGCCGATGTGTAACCCCATATTTCTTTAGAACCCTTTCGAATTGGTCGTTACAAAAATGGGTTCCACGATCGCTTATGATTGCACGAGGGGTTCCAAACTGAGAAATCAATTGCTTTAAAAACTTGACTACCACACGAGCATCGTTCGTGGGCAAATCCTTAGCTTCCACCCACTTAGATAGGTAGTCAACGACGACAAGGATGTACTTATTACCACGAGATGATGGGAACGACCCCATAAAATCAACTCCCCAAACGTCAAAGATCTCACACACTTGGATGATATTTTGTGGCATTTCGTCGTTTTGTGAGGCTTTGCCTTGACGTTGGCATGAGTCACATGACTTGACAAGTGCCAGTGCATCTCGGTAAATAGTAGGCCAATATAAACCGGCATCAAAGACCTTCTTCGCCGTGAGATTAGCACCATGGTGACCACCCGTGGGTCCCTCGTGACAAGCTCTAAGGATATTAGAAGCTTCAGTGCCAATAGCACAACGTCGAATAATCTGATCCGCACAAGTCCGAAATAGGTAAGGGTTGTTCCAAAAGTAGAACTTGACGTCACGAAAGAATTTTCGTTTTTGTTGAGTCGTCATACCCTTAATGATGAAGTTGCCCGCATGGTAATTTGCGATGTCCGCAAACCATGGGGTGGACGAGTCTTTCTTAGAATTCACTACACCAAGTGTCTCGAGAGGAAATGTTTCGGTGATTTCCTTGTTCTCGTACACACTTTGGTGAGGATCTTCCAAGCGAGAAAGATGATCGGCCGCTAGATTCTCGACTCCTTTTTTGTCAAGGATTGTGACATCAAATTCTTGTAGGAGGATAATCCAACGAAGCAATCTTGGCTTTGCATCTTGTTTAGCCAAGAGATACTTGATTACCGAATGATCCATATACACTATGCATTTAGTCAAGACGAGGTAAGGTCGGAATTTCTCAAATGCATATACCACGGCAAGGAATTCCTTTTCCGTTGTGGTATACTTAAGTTGAGCCTCGGTCATCGTCTTGCTAGCATAGTGGATAGGCAAGAAGTGCTTTTCATGACGTTGCCCCAAAACGGCCCCTATGGCGTAATCACTTGCATCACACATAAGCTCAAAGGGGAGGTTCTAATTGGGAGCAACAAGAATGGAGCTTCGGTAAGTTTCCTCTTAAGGATTTCAAAGGCTCGTACACACTCTTCGTTAAAGATAAAAGGAGCATCTTTTTTGAGGAGGTGTGTAATGGGTCGAGATATCTTTGAAAAATCCTTGATGAATCGACGATAAAAGCCCGCGTGGCCTAGGAAACTCCTAACTCCCTTAACAGTTTGGGGATGAGGTAATTTGGCGATGACGTCAATTTTAGCTTTGTCTACCTCAATCCCCACAATCAAAACCTTGTGCCCTAAGACGATTCCTTCTTTAACCATAAAATGACATTTTTCCCAATTGAGCACAAGGTTGTTTCCTCACAACGTTTCAACATATGTTTCAAATTCCCTAGACACGAAGTGAACGAACTACCAAACATGGAAAAGTCATGCATAAAGACTTCCATCGTCTTCTCGGTCATGTCATGAAAAATAGGCATCATACACCGTTGAAAAGTTCCCGGTGCATTGCAAAGTCCAAATGGCATTCTACGATAGGAAAACGTTCCATATGGACACGTAAACGTATTTTTTTCTTGATCACGAGGATCGATGGGGATTTTGAAGTAACCGAAAAAACTATCTAAAAAGCAATAGAAATCGTTTCCCGCAAGACGCTCCAACATTTGATCCATGAAGGGCAAGGGAAAATGATCTTTAGGAGTGGCGTCATTCAACTTACGATAGTCAATACACACCCTCCAACCGGTTACGAGTCGAGTTGGAATTAACTCGTTGTCATCGTTTGGCACAACGGTCATTCCTCCCTTTTTAGGGACACAATGAATGGGACTCACCCAAGGGCTATCGGAAATAGGGTAAATCATCCATGCGTCAAGGAGTTTAAGGACCTCCTTTTTGATGACGTCGTGAATTTTAGGGTTCACCCTCCTTTGACACTGGATTACGGGTTTGTAGTCTTCCTCCATTAAGATTTTGTGGGTACAAAATTTTGGATTTATTCCCTTAATGTCGGATAATTTCCACGCAATTGCCCCTTTGTGGTCCTTCAAGACATCGATAAGTACGGTTTTTTCATCATCCGAAAGATCTTTCGCAATAATCACCGGCAACTTATCGTCTCCTTCCAAGAATATGTATTCAAGATGAGGAGGAAGATCTTTTAACTCGAGGATTAGTGGTTCCTCGATTGAAGATTTGCGTTCGATACTCATAACCTCCACCGACAGAGGAAATGGGAAATCATTAAGAAAATCCTTGATAATCGAACGTCATCGTTGTCGAGGTCTTTGTTACAAGTTCGAGGAACGTCAAATTCTTACAACGTGAAACCACCTCCTTCAAATGGAGTGAAGGATGGTGTCGAGTTATCAAGAATAGGATCGAGCATAGTGGGATTGCCACTATTTTCTTCATCACAAAACCTAAAAATTCTTGTGAAAATTCCTCGGAAACGACATCGATCATATCAATGTAATTTATGGCCGCGATAGAATAAACATGAGAAAGTTTGGAGTTTTGCGTTGCGTTTATAACAAGTTCCTCGTCGTTGAAACGTAAGGTGATTTTCCTTGCATGCACATCAATCAACGCTCTCGACGTATCTAAAAACGACCGACCTAAAATGAGAGGAACTTGAGGATCCGTGGGAATATCGGCTACGTTAAGGTCTACCGGATAATAGAACTTTCCCACTTTCACAAAAACGTCTTCGGCCAATCCACATGCGGGAATCGTGGAATGATCGGCCATTTCGATCGACAAACTTGAAGGAGTAAGATTAGAAAGATTGAGCGACTTGAAGATTGCAAGAGGCATCAGATTAATACTAGCACCAAGATCGACCAAGGCATAGCATTCTTCCATATCTTGAATAGCACATGGAATCAAAAATTTACCATGGTCACCGACTTTTTAAGGTATGCGGTTAAGATAAACCGATGAACAACTAGACAATTGTTGCAATTTCTCCTCGTTTTTCAACATACTCTTAAAGTTGGCGTCAAAACGAGGCATCATAATCAAAGCGTTGGCAAAACTTATGTTAAAATGCATATCACGAAACATCTTAATGAAAAGCTCAAATTGGTAGTTGTCACGTTCTTGCAATTTCTCCTTGCGAAGTCTTGATGGGTAAGGCAAGGGTGGTGTGGGTTGGGGCATAGGCATAGCCTTTGGAATCTCGGGTTCCAATGATGGTAATGGGTCAACCGTAGGTGTGGTTTGAGCGTACTTCGTGGGATTAGGATATGCTCCTCTTCGACCACCACCTCGAGTTCTTCCTCAATTTCCTCCACCGTAGGAGTAATTGGTTGAGGAGTCGGTTCCTTAATGGTCTTACCACTACGTGTGGTAATCACTTTCATCTCTCCCTTAGGATTAGACACGGTGTTACTAGGAAGACCACCCGAAGAAGATGGTCTACACATTATAGCCTCAAACATGCTTGAAATTTTATCATTATTAAACTCGGACTTAAGAATCTCTTGTTTAATCTCATGTTGGACTTGTTCCATATTTTGTTGGTTTTGTTGTAACCCTTGCACATTAATCTCCATTTTGTTTGCATGAGTCTTATGTTCATTTGCAAGCTCGTTTTTCAACTCATTTTTCAAATCATTCTTAAACTCGGATCTTAGGCTAATGATCTCCCTTTGTATGTTATCAAACCTAGCATCATTTTCGTTTTCATATTCAAGAAATTCATTTGGAAGATCTTTCAAGTTTTGCAAACCTTTGTTGTTGTTTTAAAAATAACCGTTTTGATTTTTGTTTTGTACTTGATTATTAGCCCCTTGATTCCCATAGTTGTTACCCTTCTAATTGTTCCTTTGATTTCCTTGGTAACCAACTTGATTGTTTCGATAATTGTTAGCATTTTGATTTGGTGCAAAACCCGGTGGAGTCAATTGATTAGTGTGGGTAACTTGACCGTTTTGGTTATAAGTTCCCGTGGCCGCATAGGCACTCGAAGTGTTACCACCGTTGGTAATGCACTCGGAGAAATCATGAGCTCCACCACAATACATACAAGAAACCTCAACCGCTTTAGCCGTGGCGGGAGCGGGTTGTTTACCAACTTTAAACTTAATTAACAATCCTTTAAGCTTATCAAATATCTTGTTCTCCAAATTAGCCTCGATTTGGCAAGCATCGATGGTATGTGACAATGAAGGTGAAGGCGAAGACGAAGTCTTATGAACACTCGATGTGCTACGAGGACTATAGACCTTAGACCTATTCTCAATGATCAACAACGCTTCCTCGACCGTTTTACACAAAAATTACCACCCGCGGCGGCATTAAGATAATCACGCTCATGATCGTTCAATCCATTGTAAAACGTGTCAATTTGATGCAAGTCGGAAAAACCGTGATGAGGACATTCATGCGACATTTCCTTAAACCGATTCCAAGCCGTTGAAAACCTCTGATTGTACTCTTGTGAAAACTTTGAAATCTCGTTCTTCAAGTGCGTAGTCTTAGAGGGCGGGAAAAATTGGTTCACGAACTTCGAAACGAGATCCTTCCACGTCAATATAGAATTGGGTGGCTCTTTCTCTAACCAAATTTTAGCGGGCCCCGCTAAGGAATACGGAAAAAGCATCATCCTTAATCGAGTCGTTCGAGACGTTCTTAAACTTGCAAGTGGCGGTAAGACGATTGAATTGGCGGATATGGTTGTGAGGGTTGTCCTTTTCGTCACCACGGAATTTGTTGTTTTGAATCATGGACAAAAAACCCTTCTTAACTTCAAAATTCCCCGCAAGGATAGCGGGAATCACAATTGCTTCTCCGTAACCCTCGGTGGGTGCTTGAAGTAACTCCATCATAGTACGATTAGCCATGGTTGCTTCTTGTTCTACGATGGATTCGTCAATAGGAGATTCTTCACTAGAAGGCGTTCCTTCCTTTCGGTTTCTACGTTTACGTGCACGTATTGCTTGGTTACGAGTTTGCATAAACGTCACGTACAACGTAGGGATGAGCAAAGAAGATTCTTTTGGGTGTTTTTACTTTTTCAATTTTTTTGTGCTTTTGATTGTTTTTTACTTTATTTGGATTTTTGTGATGTATTACGTAGACACAAATCTACAAATCTTTCCTCAAATCAAATCTCTCGATTAAAGGAGCCTCAAGGAATGAAAACGATCACGTGAAGTGAACGCCTTCGATAACTTTAGAACATTGGTGGAACACCAAAACGTTCAAAAGGGTTTAATCTTTGAAACCAAGAAAATATATAGATACGTAGATAATACTTTGGTTGGCAAACCCTCGATTAGCCCTTTTTCTCTTAACACGCACAAGCAAGCGGGGGAAACGAGGCGGCGATAAGCACTTAAGATCCTTTTTCCCTTAGGTCGTGAAATACAACCGCCTTATACCCACCTTATAGTTTTTGTTAATTAAAATCAAGCTTCTCGAAAGTAATTATCTATTTTGCCTTTTTTCTTTGTTTGAGATTCGAATACAATGATTGAGTGATGAAATCCCAAATCAAGGTTGTGTTTTCACACTTTTGGAGTACTTGTGAATTTATTGTGATACGTATACAATATAGTAACAATATTCACACAAAAAACAAAAACCGATAATATGTGTGCTTAGAGTTCTAAAACACACAATTACTATTATGGATAATAATAAAAACAAAATTTGTTCAAACCAAAACACAACACGCATCCACGGCAGCGGCGCCAAAATGATAGTAGTGGTTTTACGTCTTTTAGGAAAAAGAACGTAATTAGGGTAAGTACGACGGTTTAAGAAAACCGTGCACAAATGACACAAAGGTGAGTTCGTTCTCAAGGAGGCTTGTGTGTTATGTGTTAAGACTTGATTAAATGTTTGTGATTAATATTAATAAAGAAAAATAAGAAAGGAAATGACGACGATACGAATAAAATTAAACTACGACGAAAGACGTAAATCTAAAACCGTAAAACGTGAAGAAATTTAAAAATTATCCTAAAAATTCCTAGAAAATCACAATAAATCCTAAAAATGCAATTAGAGCTTACAAAAAATCAAAAATTACTCAAACATTTTATTTAATTAAATAATAATTTTTTAATGCTAATTAAAGCCCAAAAAATCAATTTAATTAATAAAAAGCCCAAAATAAGATTTTTCAATTTGTAAACCTCTAAAATAACTTAATTAAACTAAAAACTATTTTTGAAAAATTTAAAATTAATTAAAACTATTTAAAAATGATTAAAAACTATTAAAATATTAAAATAATCCTAAAAATTAATTAAATGATGAGAAAATTAATTTAAAAGTTTTAAAAATCCTAACTTAATGTATTTAACCTAAGAAAAATGAAAAAAGTTGCAAAAATATTAATTTAATCCAAAAACAATTTTTAATAATAAAATAATAATAAAAAATACAAAAATTATAAAAAATTCTAAAAACTTGCAAACTAGTTTATTTTAACTTAATTAAACAGAAAATGAAAGTTAAATGACCAGATTACCCCTAATGGGCCTCCAAATGGGCTAAAAGTCCAAACAGTTTGCTAAATGGGCATATTAAGGCCCAATAAGAAAAATGTTGTCCAAATAAGCCAAAACTTCCAGTCTAGCTTAAAATTTGATTTTAAACATAAAATCTAAAGGCCCAAAAGCTGAATCAGTGCTTATCACAGCTTAATGAAATTTAACTTATTCTTAATGGGCTTTTTGGCCCATTAAGCCATAAGCTGAAATTTAACACACATCCTTCTAATGGGATTATAAAGCTGTTTGTAAAAAGAAATTTTGAAAAGCTCAATAAATAAGCCTAAAATAAGCAAAAGCTCTCTACACAAAACGACAAAATAGTCGTTTTCGAGTTCTAGGCTGATTCAAGAGCTGATTCTTTTTGCAAAATGTTTTAAATCACTTAACTTAGCTTAATAATCAAAAAGATTTCAAATAAGCACACTGAATAAGCTAAAAAAGCAATAATCTGTTTGGTAAAAAGTCAACTAGTTCGTTTTCTAGTCAAACCTAAAAGTAAAAGTCTCAAATGCTTCAGAATAGTTAAATGGGTCAAATAAGGAAGATTGATTACCAAAACAAAGTTGTTGCACAATAAAATAAGCTAAAATAGCTTATTGATAAGCTAAATAAAAATTAACACTAGCTGTGGCTAGCAGTAGTGGGAAAGGGTTCCCACTGTTTGACTTAATTGACTTGTTGTTTTGAGTGAGTAAATGTTGGATTCAATGGACAAACAAGGCACCCTTACAACCAGTGGGTTGTAACGAGTCAATAACAAGCAAGAACACACAATAATACCCAACTAATTTGTACAGTTAATTCAAACAATGCTCAGATATGGTCCAGATATGAAACATGCAGGTCTGGTGATATTAAGCTAAGTTTAAGCTAGTATAAGCCCCCACCAAAAGCATACAAAAGCTCAAATAGACTTAGTTACACACAAATACACTTGTTTCATGCACTGGTTACAAGATTAGACCTAGATTTAACCCTATATGACTTAACTGGTGAACATAGATGAACACTAACACCTTTTTGCTGATATACTTGACCAATTCTTGAATTTTAAACCCTCAAATCTTCTTAACAAGTCACAATAACTTTGCTTTTATCCTTGTTAACCCTAAATTAGCACACAATCTAGGTGTTCACCAAATTTCAGTCAACAAAGACCTAAAACAAGCTAGTTATGCAAGATTTCAGATTTGATGTTACAAAGCCCAAAACTTGCAAATATAAGCACACATATACTTCAATAACAAATAAAAACACTTAACACCCCTAAACACTTACTCAAACTAACATACAAAGCATCAAACAGTAGTCCCAAACAGTCCTTTAAAACACTTAATCTAGATTATATCAAAGCAGACTGTTTAAATAACCATGTTATCCTTAAACTAGCATCATAACAACATCACAATGACCAAATAAGCAAGATTCATGCATAAGAACACACATACAACAACAAATAACCAAAATCACTTAGTACCACTTTTCAACAGATTTTTGGGAGAAAGGGTTCAAACCTCATACTTGTACATCCACACTCACAGATTGTTTGAGCTTATGTGTCTAGCTAAACAAGACACAAGCTTCCAATAAGCTACTAAGAAGAACAAAGTGAGTAACAAACAAATTATATAAAAAAATGGAAAATGAACAAGATTTGTTCCAAGCTTGTTCCCCACTCCTTGGATCCTCCCAAACCACAAGCTTCACTACACCTTGATAAGTGTCTTATCAGGGTGTTATGATCAACTTATGATCCAAAAGTTCAAGTGTTTGAACTAAGAACTTAGGAAAAAAATTAGATTTTTGAAAATACTTTGAAACACTTGTTTAAACTTTAAAACCAAACTTTGAAACTTCCACAACACAAACTTAGATCAACAATAACAAGATAATAAAGATGGCACTTAGATTTCGTCACAAGATTCAAACTCTATTTCATTCATTTAAATATAGGATTTACAGAACTTTGACCAAATGAAAAACCAAGAACAAACTAAAATGTTGTAACCCTATGCCTTTATATAGGCTACATGAAAACTAAGAAGCTGATAAAAATGCAAGAAACCCTAGTTATGAACATCCCCTAATGCCCTTTGAAGTTTGAATCTTGTGAGTTCATGTGAAGTTGTTTGGTGTTTTGTTGAGATGCCTGTGGTTGCAATTTGATCAAAGGGTTCTAAATGAGCTTAGGAATAAAGCTACATTGTGGTTCGTGGATTCTCTGCATGCTTTATCATTTTCCCTAAAAGTGTGTAGCAGGGGAGTATACATGTGACCCATGGGATGAGGTGGCAAGGTGTTTAAGGGTGGGGTTATGATCATTAGGCCCTCAATCATAAATCTTGATAGTATTAAGGGTTAATTTTCAATGATTAGTAAAAACCCAATTTGGTGTTCTTGGTGAATAGGAGTGGTTTTTATTCAGTTTAGGTTTTAAAAACATGTTAACCGCCCAAATTAGTATAACTATTTAAAATTAGTTATAACTGGTTTAGTGGATAAGTGAGTTGGCAAATTGGTGGGATTTGATTGGTTAAAAGGGGTGAGTGGGGCACGTGTCAGCATAGTACTAGTCTAGGTAACTTAGGTTGTCTCACAAGTTTGGTCCTTTGTCTCTTCTCTTTGTTTCATTTATGTTTTAAACAGCCATAATCCGAACTCCTTCACAAATAAAGTTTTGTTTTTTATACTTTGGCCACAAAACTTTCCAAAAGGGTTTATCAAGGACTGGTTTTGCCATTTGATGATATTTGAAGGACCAAACTTGACATGTCTTCAATCTTTAAAGTCTTCACTTGTATTCTTGTTTTCATGGAGGACTAAAAGTGACAAATCTTTAAATTTGAGGGACCATTCTTGCCAATTCTTCAAAGTTGAGGGTCCTTTTTGTAAATTTGACAAACTTTAGGGACCAAACTTGTAATTATGAATATATAAGGGTTTAAACTGTCAGTTATTCAATAATGAAGGAACGTTCTTGTTCAATCTTTAATTCTTCAAGGACTTTTCTTGGAAAATCAACTCTAGGGTCCGGTTCATTGTGCGACTTCTTTTCCCGTGTTCGTTTTTGATTGATTCTTGTGATCTTTTATCGTTTTCTAAATATCCGTACCTAAAATACACATTGAACAAACATAAGCATATATTTGGCACATTTTATGATATTTTAACCATTTTAAGCCCGTTTTGGACGATGAGACCATGTATAAAAGCAGTCTCATCAGTCCTCGAATTAGAGATACGATAATCTGGGAGGGACATGGACGTAACATGATTGTAAAGGACATAGAATGTGACATGACTGAAAAGAACATATCTGACTTATGGACGGAAAAGAGGATAGAAGGCCCGGATGGAACCTTCCGTTTCAAGTGGCTTCCCACTCGGAACGGTTCCTCTAAAAGATCTTGGTGAAGGTAATAATCTTGGTCTTCAAGACCCTGACTAGATTATACGTAAAAGCTTATGGTTTATCAACATAAGATAGATCCTCATGAATCTGATCGAGTGGATAAGAAATAACGTGCAAGGCTAAATGAAGCGTTACGATGCAAAATAACCTGGAATAACTAACATTAGTAACGTATGAGCAATAATGCGCGAGACATACTAAAACCTATTACGTGAACAATTGTGAACGTGATACGTGGAGATATGCTGAATGCAATATGAGAAGCATATTGTGGATGTAAAACGTGCAACATATTGTGAACGGAATCTGAAACATAGGGTGAACATGATATGGAGAACATATCGTGAACCTGCAATAGCTGAGGAGGTAACGCCAAATGATACGAGATAAGACATGAAAGGTGACGTGAAACGTCTGTTTGAGGATGAAAAGTCATGCTAAACTTGAGTCTGGTCTCCCAAGCTTTCTATAAAACTTTCCAGAATGATATGTGGAACATAAATCGTAAGATAGAATACGATCATGAACATGAATAATGTCATGATCGTGAGCGCCAAAAAGCAAATCGTGAATTTGAACAAGGACGTGAATGTAATAATGTCCACGAACGTGAAGCTTTATTTGATTTGATAGCTGAAGGAGTGCCAAGTGATCGTACGATCCTTGGCTGGAAGGTGTCTGATAATCTGCTAACTTTGAAATTCTTGTAGAGGGAAGGAATATGCATACTTGGTCAAACGGTTGATAACAACCCAGAACGTAACTGCGTTTTGTTTCACTAGAACTGGGTATCTAGAAGTTTGGAAAGCTATGAGTATCTGTAATTTAGACTTTCTTAGCGTATGATCCTTTGGAACACATAATTTAGTGTATGATTCTCTCCTTTACGCGCAAGCTTAGTCATGGTAAAACTAGCCGTGAGAAACAATGTGATTCAGCGTGTCAATGTAATCAATCAAAATTCTTACCAGGAAAGGATTCCGTGTACTATTTCTCATGCCGTGGAAATGTACCATAGTGCGATTATGATCTTCGTGCTCTTCTCTGGACCTAGAGAAGATAGAGCTGTCATAGATGAAAAACAATAACGAGTTTGTCTGTGAGTTCATGGAAACTCAGTTCATCAAATCCATAAATGCTGTTAGAGCATTCGTAAACAGAATCACAAATTTTAGCATGACCAGATCGTGCGCGAAAAGCAGTCATGGAAATGTCCTGCTCTTTCACTCGCCACTGTTCGCAGCATGATCGTAAATCGATCTGGGAAAATTTCTTAGCACCCTGTAATTAATCGGACACGTCATCAATACGTGGAGGAGGATAACGGTTATGAATGGTGATTTTTTTAAAATCGATGGTAGTCGACACATAATCTCATGTTACTGTCCTTCTCCTTAATAAACAGAACCGGTGCACACCATGGTGATACACCTGGGCGAATGAACTTCGTTTAATCATCTCATGCAGTTGGTCCTTTAACTCTTTTAGCTCAAGAAAACCATGCTATAGAGAGCCTTAGAAACTGGTTCTGCTCCCTAACATGCTCGATGTTAAGTTCCACCTAGTGGATAGGAAGTATACCCAGAAGTTCTTCTGGAAATATATCTAGAATTCTCTGAAATAATCGGTTGATTATGAATTAAAAGGAACTTCAGTATTCGTGTCATAAATGATAGCTAGAAAATCTTCGCAGTCGTGGGATAACGAACACGTGCCTATAGAGCATAAATAATATGTACATATTTTCCTGATGGAAAACCATGATGAATGTATTCAGGAGCCTGAACATCGCTGTACATAATCTGATATGAATGGCGTCCAATCATAGCGTGGTGTGCTGTTCATAGTCCATAATCAGAATTATAGCTAATTTGTATCCGTCCGAGGAAAGTGCGATAGCAGATTGGATCCTATTATTAGACTGACATGAATACCTTCGTACACCTGGTGATACGAACAACGTCCTTTATGGTCATGAATGTCTTAAATATATGATTGAGAAATGAAAGTGCCATGTCAGTACATGGAGTAAACGTGGCAGATTTCACTGAATGTGTTTCGACTGTCTCACACAGAACGAACACTGCGTGTCCAAACGTGAACAGTTACGCCAATGATGGTACTGAAATTCTGGTGGCCTGACTTATACATGGCAAAACAGAGTGGTATACTCCTTAGAGGGTACCCTAAATTTCTTAGGGCCTGGTTGAAAAGTTATACATGAGTCATGTGTCATGTCTCATGTATTGAGAAAATATACGTATGACACGTGTCTTGACTGGTGTCTTGACATGTGTCTTCAGAAAATATACGTGAGACATGTGTCTTGACTGATGTCTCGACATGTGTCAAGAGATGTGGAACGAATAAAATAGAAAAACTTAGATTGTCATGCCAGAATTGGCGGATCAGCTAGACTGCTGACCCTTTGTATTTCTGATAACGTCCACTATCGGAGCTTCTGTCGTTATTGCCAGAGTAACAGCTGCCACGGTAGTTGTCACTAACTCCTTGTTTGTCAGTTTCATGACGGTCATTATCATGACTGTGATTCATGTGACTATTCAGCTGAGTGGCCGACTGGTACCGGTTCCTACTCATATGCTGGAAAAGACAACTGAATGGCACGTGACATATTACTGAGAATATAAAGATATGGAATGAAATGGTAACGTCTGGTGGATGAAGTATAATTCTAGTCTGGTTGCTCCGATCTATAGCCTTCGTCTTTGTTCTGTAGAATCTCCAATCTGCGAGTCGCATCATCTCTTGAACAACATTGGTAAGTGGAGAAACATCTGAGAAAGTAGAGAATCGATTAGTACTACACATGGAGTGCGGTGACTGGAATACATCTGGAATGTGGTACATGAAGTACACATGTGGTTCGGTACGTGGAATACACATGGAATACGGTACGTGGAGTTCACATGAAATTCACATGAGATGATTGATACGGTTTTCAACCATCGGATATAATCAAGGAAGGTAAAATATCAAATGGTTAAAACCAAATTGAACAGTACGACGTAATAGCCCAGCTAATTTAGCGTAGACATAGTTCCAGTTGCGTAAGAAGACAAAAGCATGATTAAACGGAATTGAATGATGGCCAGCATGAAAACATGATTAATGAAAACCAACCATGACTATCATGAAAGCCTGATTAAATACAATCCATCAATGTCTAACATGAAAGCAAAATCAACACGAAGAAACATGGAACAAAATTAACATAAAGGAGCATAAAAACGTAATCAACATGAAAACGAAGTCAACCATGAAAGTATGAAAATATAATTGACATAAAGAAACATAATAATTAATGAGGGGACATGAGAGAAATATGACTGTAATGATATGAAATCTGAAAATCGCTGGTGTGGACGACCATGGGTCGGTTCACAAAACAAGATTGACCTGAGTAAGGGTGAACGCCTATGGGTCGGTTCACAAAACAAAATTGACATGAGCAAGGGTGAACGCCTATGGGTCGGTTCACAAAACAAAATTCGAATGAA
Source organism: Glebionis coronaria (assembly GCA_025667525.1). Classification (NCBI taxonomy): domain Eukaryota; kingdom Viridiplantae; phylum Streptophyta; class Magnoliopsida; order Asterales; family Asteraceae; genus Glebionis; species Glebionis coronaria. Next base: position 24,083,465 of record CM046876.1, read on the forward strand.
AAGCACATGCGACTAAATATGGCCAGTCCTGTACCAACCACTACTTATTCAAAATACTTGCAACAATGATACATGAAAATAAATAAATGAAAATCAACTATAAAAAACTTAACAGAAAACGTGTGACTAAGTATGAACTACTGTGGTTCAGCCCATATTAGTCAAAATTCACAAGGAACATCATGCATAAAACAATGACATGTAACTAGGTATGGATGACTATTGATCAACCCATAAAAACAATTTCGAGAGAAAACATCATGGTTGAAACGATCAAGGTTCTGGAAGTATCGATGCGTGGAACATCAAACGTCGGCTTGGGAAGATCCTTGAGACTACCCACTAGTCACATGTCAAGTTTTTGAGCCTACAGGTCGAAACCTTGGGCTCTGATACCATCATTGTAACACCCCACTTTGATAAGTGGACCATTACGTATATTTTTGGCGTGTCATCAAAGCATGCAAGGTAATAAGTACTATAACATATATGACCAAAAGGTAAAATCGGAATCAAACATCGGTTCCTAACATATGCCTAAAACATGAATAAAGTAAATGAAATGAGGAGGACAAGACAAGTGTCCAATCAAGCATAACTATAAGAAGGCAAAAGGAGAATAAGTCTAAGGCAGCTTCCATCCTATGCACGTCCTTCAAATGCCGAAGTCTGTCCATGGGTAGCTGCCGTTTTGAGTCATGGAAAAGAAACATACGGCTGAGCAATACGCTCAGTGAACGGATATATAACATGGTGTGAATGACTAAAATATAATTAAAGACTGAAAAGCAACAGAAATGTATAAGTCCTGGAAAACATGGAACATATTTATAAAACTGGTTTTATATTTTGAAAAGCTTATGATTAACTTATGAAAATTGTATTTTAAATTTAGCTAAGAGCCCATATAAGTCATGAGGTATTAACGTGCATGAATACTTAGAGGGGTGACCTCATCATGCAATTAGAGGGATTGCCTCTAATTATACTTTTCTGGATAAGAGGGATCAGCTCTAATGTAAAGGATGCAATGCACACACCACATTCACCATGAAAGTCCTGACTAAGACATGTAACTAGGATACACCCATATGCCCCACATGATAATATAATAAATGGACAAGCTGAAGGGACGCCACGAGCAATCACTCCGTCGTGGGGAAGTCATAACAATGGTGCCTCTAGTGTTATGGTTATGGTATTTTTTTTGGTAATGGGTTTCCCCGGTAAATAGATTAATCAAAAAACAGTGAAGTACAAATGGAATGTGGCTAAGGTACCACATTAACCTCAAGCTAAACAGCTTGATAAACACCTAAATCTAGTGCTTATGACAAGCCATAAACACTTACAAAACACCCACTAACCAACAAAATGAACCAAACTAGCTAACAACATCCATGAAGGAATTTCCACCTGCATTTGTTTTAGGGAATAAATTGGTTGTTTCATCATAAACCATTTCAACCTCTTCATATTTCCTGATACCACACTTGTAATTCTTTATTATACAATAATAAGATTACGTTTGAAAAGTAATACCTTGTGTTGATTAAGTTAAGATTAGGGTTTCTAGCATTGATTGGGGACTTTCAATTGGTATCAGAGCGGTGTTTGATATTAAAACCTTCAAGAAACATCGTTCTCAGTTTTATAATCAAGATCCACCATGCCAGAAACTTCTAACCCACCACAATCACCTTCCACAAACCCATCTTCACCAAGACTCAACCCTCCTACCAATGACGATGATCTACCCCAACTTCTTGACTCAAGAGGTGGATCACACGTCACAAGTTTACCACTCTTTGATGAAGAAGATTTTGCCAGTTGGAAGAGTCAATTTCTTGTATATCTTGATGGGCTTGAACCTTTTCTTCTAGAAATTTTAGAAAACGGTCCTTATATTCCCATGGCGCTTACATCCACTGAAGAAAACCCTCTTCCCAAACCTCTCAAACAATGGACTCCAGCTGATAGGAAATTGGCAAATCAAGATAAACGTCTCAAAAGCATCATAATATCTTGTCTTCCCAAGCATATCATGAAGTCTGTCATTCAGTGTCCCACAGCTAAACAAATGTGGACAGACCTCATCCTTGGCCATGAAGGACCCTCTGAAACAAGAGAGACAAAGATTCAGGCACTCAGACTTCAGTTCAATGCCTTCAAGTCACTTGAAGGTGAAAAGGTTCAGCAAACCTATACTAGGCTGAAGATTCTTCTCAATGACCTAGCAATGAATGATGTCACCATTGGTCAAGCTGAGATCAATGCCACTTTTGTCAACAGCCTTCCAAGAAAGTGGCTGAGCATGAATCAGACTCAGAGAGCTAACAACTCAATCAAAAATGACACCCTTGCTCAGCTTTATGGAAAGTATAATTACGAAGAAGGGCTGATTGATACTATTTACAAGTTAGAGACTGAAAGATTTATGGTCCAAGGTGCATCTTCCAAAGCCTTAATCTCTGCAACACATCCTCATGACAGCGATTCTGATGTTGAAGAAGATACCCGTAGCAGCCAAGAGTTCTTGACAGACCTTAATGCAGAGTTTCATGAAAGAGCCTTTCTAGCCAACCAAAGAAGATACTTCAAAAGATCAGGAAGAGTAGGATCAGCAAGTAAACCAACTGACAGGTCAAAAGAAACTTGCTTTGCCTGTGGAAAGCTTGGACATTTTCAAAAAGACTGTCCTTCCACCAAGACATCCTCACCGTCTTATCCATCATCTTCTTCCAAACCCTACAAGTTCAAACAACATAACAACTCATCTCAATCCAATTCTTCAGACACTGAGAAGAAGGATTACAAAAATAAGTACAAGGCACTTAAAGCTGAGTTAGAACAAATGAACTTGAAGATTGAAGCTCTGTCCAAGAAGAAGGGTGGTGAGAAAAAGACAGAGAAAGGGTTGGTTGCTGAAACTTATGATTAGAATGATGAACCACTGACTTCAGATGAAGAAGACACCACCAGAGTCAGGGCTTTCATGGCGATAGCTGAGGATGAACCAGCTGTTGGAAAAGGTGATGCAAGATCAGGACAATGGGTTGACATCACAATGAAAAAGGTACACAGGCTTCTATCCATGTCTGATAGTGATGAACGTAAGCATGTCCTTGATTACACCATTGTTGATTTACACTTTGTTGAGGAACAAAGAAAGAATCTACTCGATAAGTTTCACTCTATTAAATCTGAACCGCTAAATGCTAAATCTGAATGTGAAACTCTCAGGCGGGTTAACTTAGAAAAAATATCCCTGCAAAATGAAGTAGCTAGATTAACCTTGAAAAATATTGCTTTAAATGATCAAGTCTCTGAATTAAACAAGGTTATTGAAAAATGACTGTGTGCTAGGTTCACTATAGATCAATTGCTTAATGATGAAGTGCCTGCTGACTTAAAAAGGGATATATATGCTAAGAAAAATAAGCTGAAAATTCTCACCAAACCCAAAGATATTGTCTTCAAATCTATAGAGACAATTCATATGTCAGATACCACTTTGACTAATGACCCTGTCTCTGAAGATGTGACTGAGCTACCACCCTTGCCCAAACTCCCTGGAGTTGAACCCAGCAGCTCTTCTAGATCTGCTAAGGGTGAACTTAAGACAGATATTAAGAATCCTCCTGCTAAAGTTTTTCATGTGCCTGCTAAACAAACTGGTAAACAAGTAGCTTTTAAGCCTGTTGCTACTAAAGCTGTGAATAAGGTTGAACCTACCACTGAAGATCGCCTGTTGTCTCTTATGAAAGAAGTAGAACTCTTGAAACAACACATTAAGCCTTCCGCTGAATGCTCTACTTCACATGAACCTAAGTCAGTCCTAGGTGAACCCAAAGGGGAAAGGTTAATCAAACCTTATTGCAATGTATGTAAAAACTCTCACCATATGACTTTAGATCATGACAGACACATGGCAGCTAAAAGAGCTCAGACACCCTCTAGAGATAGACCACAGAGTTCCAAAAGACAACAGGGAAATTACAAACCTTTTCCTCCCTGTAAATTCTGTGGGTTCATAGACCATCACTCAGACGAGTGTGGTGACTTCCCTGGGTGTGATATATGTGGAAGTTATAACCATGAAACAATGAACTGTCCCTCCTAACGCCAAAAGTTCTTCAGGAACACAAGAGTTGCTAATAAGCAATTCAGGGAACCCACTGGAAAGTGGGTTCACCATAGGAACTAACCTGTTTCTATGTATCTGTGCAGAAATATCTCAAGGAATCGGTATGGTATCTAGATAGTGGCTGTTCTAGACACATGACAAGGATTCAACAATACCTGCACAGATACTCAAAGGAGCCAGGTCCTAAAGTGGTGTTTGGAGATAACTCTTCAGGTGACACAGAAGGATATGGCTCAGTGAACTGCAATGGGATTACATTCACCAGGGTTGCATATGTGAATGGTCTTAAACACAATCTTATTAGCATCAGCCAATTGTGTGATGCTGACTATAAGGTTTTGTTTACTAAGACTCAGGGAACCATATTCAACAAAAACAATGATGTTGTGCTGATTGCACCTAGAAGGAGAGATGTTTATGTCATCAACATGGTTGTGTGCTCAGAAGACAGCTCAAATTGTTTTCTTGCTAAAGCCTCTGAAAGTGTCAATTGGCTGTGGCACAAAAGATTGTCACATCTCAACTTCAAGAACATCAACAAGATAGCCACTCAAAACTTGGTTGCTGGTCTACCTTCAGTAATGTTTTCCAAAGACAAGACTTGTTTTGCCTGTGTCAAAGGAAAGCATCACAGGTCTTCATTCAAGACTAGGCAATCATTCTCTATTGACAAGTGCTTATATCTCCTTCACATGGATTTGTTTGGGCCTGTCAAACCTCAGACCATTAATCACAACAAATACACCTTGGTCATAGTTGATGAATTTTCAAGATACACATGGGTGTTCTTCCTCAGAAGGAAAAGTAATGCAGCTGAAACCATCATGTCCTTCATTAGACAGGTTGAAAATATGAATGATGTTAGAGTCAAAGCTCTAAGAAGTGATAATGGTACTGAATTCAAGAATCATCAACTTGAATCTTTTTGTGATGAAAAAGGGATTTCACATAACTTCTCTTCAACTGGCACCCCTGAACAAAATGGTGTGGCTGAAAGAAGAAACAGGACTTTGATTGAAGCAACAAGAACTATGTTAAATGGTGCAGCCTTACCAAAGCAATTTTGGGGAGAAGCTGTTCACACTGCCTGCTACACACAAAACAGATCAATCATTGTCAAAAGACATGGTAAAACTTCCTATGAAGTTTTCAGAAAAAGATCTCCAGATGTCAGCTATTTTCATGTGTTTGGATGCCCTGTGTTTATTTATAACTACAGGGATAAACTTGGAAAATTTGATGAAAAAGCTGATGATGGTTTCTTCTTGGGATACTCTCCAACAGCCAAAGCCTTCAGAGTATTCAACATCAGAAGACAATAAGTAGAAGAAACATTCCATGTTAGATTCAATGAAGATGATGAAGTCATACAGAGGACAGGAACAGAGGGTGATGAAATTGATTTTAATGAAAATGTATCCTTCCCAAGTGATGAGTTCACAGAACCCAGACCTACTTGTCATCATCACTCCAACACTCTCACCCCCTATGTCCCTGCCTTTAACCCTCTGTCTACTCACAACATAGAAGTTCCTACCTCTCAGGAACTTGATGAAGAAGAACCTCAAATCTCTGATGGTCCTTCTCATGCTATTGATGACTCACCAATTCTTCAAATCCCTAAAGACTCTCCTGCTGATAATGAAATAGCACCCCTTGATATGGCTGAAGAAGACTCTGACACTGAAGTAGTCTTTGAAGAAAGCCCTCCTAATCAGCAGGATGAAACGCAAATTGTACCATCTGTGCCCACAAGTGCTCCTGTCCTTGAGTCCCCAGCTCCTAAAAATAAGTGGTCAAGAGATCAACACATTCTTCTTGTCAATATTATTGGGGAACCAAACGCAGGGGTCACAACTAGACAGCGAATCCAAGACTCAGAGTCAGCCTCAGCCAATGAATGTCTCTTTGCTGAATTTCTCTCACAAATTGAACCTAAAAGAGTAGCTGAAGCTCTGGTAGAAGAAGGATGGGTAGCTGCTATGCAAGAAGAAATCAATCAGTTCAAAAGGAACAAAGTATGGACACTAGTTCCAGCTCCACCTGGAAAGAATATCACAGGCACTAGATGGATCTATAGAAATACGATGGATGAAATTAGGAACATCATCAGGAACAAGGCCAGACTGGTAGCACAGGGGTTCTCTCAAACTAAAGGAATTGATTATGATGAAACATTTGCTCCAATTGCTAGACTTGAAGCCATCAGAATCTTCCTTGCTTATGCTGCCTATATGAACATCACTGTGTATCAGATGGATGTAAAAAGTTCATTCCTCAATGGTGATTTGACTGAGGAAGTGTATGTTGCACAACCTGAAGGATTTGAGAACAGCGAGTTTCCCAACCATGTGTATAGACTTCACAAGGCAATGTATGGGCTGAAACAAGATCCAAGAGCATGGTATGAAACTCTTTCCAATTTCTTAACTGAAAATAAATTTGTCAGGGGTTCTATTGATAAAACGCTCTTTACCTTCAAGGATAAGAGTGATTTCATCATTGTGCAGATTTATGTGGATGATATCATCTTTGGGTAAACAAATGTCAATCTTAGTAAACGTTTTGCTAAATTAATGACCAAGAAATATGAGATGAGTATGATGGGTGAATTAACTTACTTTTTGGGCTTTCAAATTAAACAATGTCCTAAGTGAATTTCAATTTGTCAAGAAGAGTATGTTAAGGATTTACTTAAAAAATATCACTTAGCTGGTTGTGCATCAGTGAAATGCCCCATGCTTTCACCCAACAACTTGGGCCCTGATGAGTCAGGGGTCTCTGTTAATGAGACTTTATATAGAGGCATGATTGGGTCACTCATGTATCTAACAGCTAGTCGTCCAGATATCCAGTTCTCCACATGTCTCTGTGCAAGGTACCAAGCTAACCCAAAAGAATCCCATCTAGTGGCTGTTAAGAGGATTTTCAGGTATCTCAAAGGAACACCATCCCTAGGCTTATGGTATCCAAAGGAATCAGGCTTTGATCTCAAGGCCTATTCAGATTCAGACTATGCTGGATGCTGTATTGACAAGAAAAGCACTTCAGGCAGCTGTCAAATCCTAGGAGGAAAATTGGTTGGATGGAGTGCTAAGAAGCAAAACTCTGTGGCTATGTCTTTAGCTGAAGCAGAATATGTCGCTGCAGCCAGCTGTTGTGCTCAGGTGCTCTGGATGAAAAGTCAATTGGCTGACTATGAAATTTTGTATGACAAAGTGCCAATCTTTTGTGACAACACCAGCGCCATTGCCATATCCAACAACCCTGTTCTCCACTCTCGTACCAAACACATTGATATCAGGTATCATTTTATCAGGGATCATATAATGAAGGGAGATATTGAGCTGCATTTTGTTCCCACAGAGCTGCAACTAGCTGATATCTTTACAAAGCCTTTGGCTGAACCTTCGTTCAACAGGGTAGTTGCTGAGCTAGGGATGCTCAATATCTCAAAGCCTGTGGCTTGATATTAAATGTGTTCAGTAAATGATTGATTCTATATTAAATGTTTTTTCACATGAAACTAGGTATTTACTTTCCAAGTAAATGCAAAAAACATTCTCAAATATTTAATCACTTATTTTTCGAAAAACGAGGAGACAAATAAGTTTTGAAAGGTCAAGGGACCCACTTGAACAGTCATTTTCTCACTTTGCATTTAATGCGGTTGAATAACTATTTACGTATTTTGAATATATATATTGTCTCTTCTCTCTTCTCACCCACCACCATTCTCATTTCTCAAATCATTTCTCTCTCTAAGTTCTTCTCTCTCTTAACCTATCCGCCATTTTCTTTCATCTTCAACCTCGAATCCATGGAGTTTTCACTTCCTAAAGCAGCAAACGTTAACTTCGAGATCAACGAAAGCATCCTCGCCTCCAACAACGCCATTGGATGGATTAAGGCTCCAAATAGCACCTATTCAGATCTGGTCAGTTTCATGCAGAATTGTGACCTAAGTGAAGCCTTCACCAAATCCCCTTCCACCTTTTACCAAGAATACCTTAGGGAATTCTGGTACTCTGCTGAGGTGGTTGATGACACCATAACATTTAGCCTTTCATGCAATGAACACCCTTTCGCCTTCTCCCTTAAAGATTTCTCAAGTGTGGCCGGATTGAAGCATGGAGATGAATGCCTGAAGGTAGTTGATAAAAAAGGCTGTCAAAGAAGCCCTGGCCACACTCAAACCATGCCATGATGTAAACCCCGCCCTTACACCAGCTGAGGTCCTCTCCAAATCTCCCCTGAAGATTAAGTACTTCACTCCCATGTGGCGTGTCCTCTTCACCCACATTGTTAAATCCCTGGGAGGTATGCAGGGATCCCAAGATCAGATGTCCTTCAACCATCAGGCTATTGCATATGGATTAATCTGGGGAGCTGATGTTGATGTTGGAAGCATTCCCTTCTCCAACCTTGTAGAATAGCTGAAGGGAAGGAATCAAGTCAGGGAAAAGAATATCTGCTATGTGCGCTTCCTGTCTCTGATCTTCGAGAGTCTGCTGGGAGACAACTACCACAACAAGGCTTTGACTGCTCTTAAGCCCTACCGCATCACAGGTGCCATCTACAAAGAAATAGGAGCTGAAGATGTCCCTGTCACCGCTCATATGATAAATGTGGCCAACCAACTACCAACAGCTGAGAAGCCCTTGCTCCCTTCTTCCGAGAAGGTGAATACTTCTAGTGTGTCTGGCAAGTCTAAGTCCTTGACCTCTGGGCATCATACTACTAAGTCCAAGGCTTCTTCTGGCCAACAGCCTAAGAAGAAGAAAATCCCCTCTTCTTCCCACACCAAAGCTGTTTCTAAGGCCAAGGGAAAGAAGACTGACACCTCCACTTGTCCAGATACTCATGTGGATTCAGATACATCTGCTGACAAACAACGGGAGTCTAGTGTCTCAAAGTCAGCTGAGACGACAGGAAACCAGCCTGATCCAGCTGATATCTCACAGGTAATCAGTGTACATTTTTAGAGGTTCACAAGCAGCCACTCTCATTTGTCTGTAGGAGAGAGTGGTGAAGTTAGGGTAATCCTCGACCCATAGAAGTCTGTCAATGCACTTAGAATCCTTTAAGACTTCTGTACACCCTGTCTTTACACCAGGGAATGATTCATTTGTGTTTATAAAGCACCCCGATGACCCTGCACCCTCTAGACAGTATTCAGGCTAACAACAACCTAAATACACTTATGTCTCAACCTTGATCAGCTGTACCTCACACAGCCTCTTGGTTCCCTCCTTAAAAGAGTCCCAAAGGACTTATCCTTTTCAGGGGGAGCTGAATCATCACCCTCAGCTTTCCTAGGGGCAGCGTAACAGGCGACCTTTACCACATATGTTTCACTCTTAAAAGAGTCCCAAAGGTTTATTAACCTTTTGGGGGGGCTGAATAATCACACTCAGCTTTCCTAGGGGCAGCGAATGGCGATCCATAAACAAGATATGTCTCACAATCAAAAGAGTCCCAAAGGTTTTAACCTTTTGGGGGGGCTGAATAATCACACTCAGCTTTCCTAGGGGCAGCGAATGGTGATCATTAACCATATTTTTTTTCACACTTAGAAGAATCCTAAGGATTTATCCTTTGGAGTGGCTGAGTAATCACCCTCAGCCTCTCTGGGACAGCGAAATGGCGACCATTCCCCTTATCTTTTTCCATGTTACTAACTGAAACAATTTGCAGGCTGAAGTTGTACAGCCAGTCATCGAATCTCAGGTCCAACAAGAAAAGGAGGCTGATACAATGACGCAAGACAAACCCAATGATGAAGAGCCTCTGTTAAATGCTGATGTAGAAATGCTATCATTGGAGGATTATGTCTCTGATATTGAGTCCATGCTTGAGGATGAAATCCCTGAAGGGATGTTTGATGAGGAGGATGAAGAAGATGAGGAAGACCAGCTGTCTGTCTCTCCTCCCAAAGAAATAGCTGTGTCCACACCAGCTGGCGATAAGACTTCTCCTCCCAAGGATGCTGTTGATACTCCAAACTCTGCTACATCAACAACAACAGTTTTCCAACGCCCAGCCTATGATCCAACAGCGGAGTTTCTCTTGTTTGATCATCCTGCCCAGACGAACTTTGATCTCTTACCAAGGGGGGATGACTATGCTCAGCAAAGCCTCAACATCAAGAATCTTCAGCCTGTTCACCATCAGTCAGACATTGAACGTTTATCAAGAAAGCTGGATGTGATCAAGTCTGAAATGCACAACTTCACTGTTACATTCCCTGGGATCATACAAAAGGCTGTGGCTGAGGCGGTTACTGAGCCAATCAAGGATGGTGCCAGAAAAGGTGTTGCTCAAGGACTAAGTCACCTATCTACTAGAGTGAAGGATGTCATTGACACAGAGGTCCCTGCCATGTTTCATGAACATGAGCTAACCATGCACAGGCAATTTGATGCGGTTCGCAACAGGCAATACCGTCATGCTAATTTTATTGTCAGTCGGGTTCAGGCCAATACCAATGCAAATGGCAACCTCCTGCTGAAGATTGCCAGGGCTTCAAGGAAAAAGCAACGTGCTATGGCTGCCTCTGTCGAACAGCTTGCAAGGCATTTTCAAGCACGTTCATCCAAACGTCTTCGAAGCCCGGATGAACGTGAGGGGGAGAAAGATACATCACTCAGCCTTGCATCTGCTAAACAAGGCTCATCATCAGCTAACCCCACACACCTGTTCCTCTCCAAGTCATCACACCTGTTATAATACGTGATGATGAGGATAATACTCAGGGGGAGCAACAATCTCAAGATGGAGCTTACTCATCAAAGTCTCTGGTTTTGGTTAACACCAGCAAGCCTGGGGATGATGATGAACCAGCTGCCAAGAAGCTAAAGTTCATTGTTAGCTCCCTCCCTAAATCAATTCAAACTCAGGCTCAGACAGCATTTATCAGAAGAGCTGATGTTTTGAAAAACATAAGTGTGGAGTCCTCTGTCTCGAAGAAAGGAAAGGAGATAGTTTTGGTTAACACAGACACCAAACTCAAGAAGATAGCTGCGATGCTAGAGACACGAGGATCCACCACAGACCTTTCCCAATTCTCAACCTTTACACCTTCCAATGAGATTCCTTTAACCCCTGAAGAAATAGAGAAACAAGCTGAGGAATTCAAGAGATTAAATGAACTCAAAACAGCCAAAGAATTGAATGAAGCTACTCTAAGGAAGATGAAACCACCTGAAAGAGAAAAGCAAAAACAAAGGTTGAGGGAAATGGAAGCAAAACGCACTGAGGCACTAAGGAAAGTCAAAGCTGACTATGACGCCTGCGTGAACAACAGATATGCCCCTGGCAAGATAACCAAGTTCAAATACACCATTCATAAATCCACAAACACCCCAAGGATGATCTTATGGAGGGATAACCAACCAGGAAATATGAATGTGTTTGACAACTTCAGGCTAAAGACAATTGGGTTATCAGAATGGTTCGAACTTGAAGCCTTAGCTGCCAAAAGAAATGGATAGGCAAATTTCTTTCTGCTGAAGACTATTAAGGCCAAGTTTACCTGGATCAAGGAAACAGCTGCCAAACTTAAGATTGATCCCCCACCACAGCTTTTTGAACAAGAACCCCCAAAGACTGGCAACAAAAGAAGAAGAATTTCTCAAATTGTTAATGAAACTTTTGTTACTGAAGATGTTCAAGTGGATGGCATGCATAGGGATTTGATCCTCCCCAATGGTATTGTTGGTCCTGTTAATGGTCAGACATACACAGAGCCTGAAAGAGGAATGGCATTCATGAACAGGGCTTGCCAGTATGCTTTTCAAAGGGAAGATGAGTTGTGCTTAGCTTCAACTATTCAGCTACTTTGTCACAAGAAGTCACTCAAGATCAACACAGAGTATTCCAAGAAGTTTGCCAAGACTTTGTAGGATGAACTAGATAACAGATTGGACTTGGCTGAAGCGGAAGAAAGGATTAAAAATGATGACTATTGAAGATATTCACAGCCCTTTTTACCTTCATCTTTTATTTTACTTATGTAATGTACTTGTAATTTTTCCTTTAAGTATTAATAAAATCATGAGGTATGTTTGTTTAGATCTGTTATGAGTAAGAAGAAGCTGTTAACTCACTTACCTTAACTTAGTTAGATCTAGCATTATTTATGTTTAAATAGGGGAGATTGTTGGGAATCTAAACTTGTTAGATTCCCTGATCATAGATTTAAACATAATTAGGCTGTTAGATAGTCCCTTGCCTGTGCCTAGGAGGCAGGCAAGTTTCGCAAGACTCACAGAGATCCAAGTCTCTGTGAGCAACCTCAGATGAGTCCATGTCAGAGACATTGTCAAGGAAGTCAAAGATTACTTGAAGACATACTCATTGGATGTGATGGATAACAGCCAAGATGTATCAGGGACTCTGAGGGGTTTAGGGTTAACAGGGGTGGCAATACCCTGTTAACACTCAGCACACTTTGGACATGCCATTTGTGTGTTCGAGACTATGAAGAAAAAGGAAACTGTTTTGACAACTGTTTCCTTAAAGCATAATGGAAGACTACCAAGAATAGAAGGACATCATGTGACTGATGTAGGAACTTGTAAAAGCTTGTGTAGTCACCATCAAGTACTATTTAGGTCAATCTCGGAACACTATAAATAGGATGTGTATCCATGCATTAATGTTCAACACTTCGAGATATTCATAACATAATTGCATATAACTTAGTGAATCAAACAACTACGACTGTATTCATAAGTTAGGGTTTATAGTTGTTCAAAGTGTGCACAACACATTGTCATCAAACGGTGTTGTCCATAACACTTGTAATTCTTTATTATACAATAATAAGATTACGTTTGAAAAGTAATACCTTGTGTTGATTAAGTTAAGATTAGGGTTTCTAGCATTGATTAGGGACTTTCACTTTTGGTCACCATTTGGAAACCATCATTATTCTCAACAACAGGAGTAGCACCAAAAGTAGATGGACCAGTATTAGCAGTAGGAACTATAGGAGAAGCAACCACCTTATTAGAGCATTGATCAATAGAGTGACCAAAAGTCTTACGCTCAGCACATCTAGGAGGTCTCCATTCATATTCAACACGGATAGTTTCCTTTATAAAACCCTCCCCTGAAAGAGAAGGGAACTGCATAACTTGATGAACTGGCATGCATGTATATAGCTCAGGCATTTAAAATATAACATAAGCATTCAAAACATATAAAATAACTGGGGAAAACAGATGGCCGGCAAACGGGAAATCCTAATCAAACATAGGAAGGAATGTCCATACTGAAGGACGGAATATCCGTACCTTATGTCCAATAATGAAGTGAACGAGAAAGCTGAAGGATCTTCTCCTACTTCACGGATACTACATAAAGGACGTGAATGAATTTTCTGATTACTGTATATTTTATTGGTTCTGAGTGTTCTTAGCTTATTTTATATGTTCTTGTCGTATTTTACTGCTTTAAGTGTTATCTTGTACTTATTCATGTTTTTTATATATTCTTATTATGTATTTCGTGTATTCTTGTATTACTATACTTGTAGTGTCATAATAAGTAACTTTAAAAAATACTCCCTCCGTCCCAAAATTATTGTCCCCCGACAAAAAACACACAGTTTAAGAAAAGTACCACCTTTTCAGCTTTCTCTCTCTTACTTTTTACAGAAAGACAATTTTACCCTTACCCAATTAATTTAAAACCTTTCAAAAGTTTGTAATTATGAATTCAATTAAGGGTAATTTAGTAATCTCGATCTAAAATTCCTACCTATTTTTAGAAGTTTTATAAGTGGACAATTAATTTGGGACAACCCAAAAAGGAAAGAAGGACTATAATTTTGGGACGGAGGGAGTAGCAGGTTTTCAAAAATAGAATGTTTCCAAAAATAGTAAGTTTCTAAAAATAGAATGTTTCTAGAAGTAGTAATAAGCTTGTTTAATAAGTTTAGAATATAAGCTAGATCTTAATAAGCATAATTTATAAGTTATGGTGATGTAAATGTCATAAAATAGTGAAGTTTAATATTAATTAAAATACTTAGTCTTAACATGATAATTATTAATTAATAATATAAAGCATGGTTTATTAAGGATTATTAATAAATAATAAAGCTTGAATAAAATAATAATAATTTACCATAATGTATACTTGTATAATTAAATTAAAGGTGTCGTTTTTAATTTAATTAAATCATGCTTAACTTGTAATTAATATTTAGGCTAAGTTCTTAATTAATTCAGTTAATGTAACATGTAATTTTTTCCATGAAATTATATCAAAAAATTATTATAACTTATACTTATTTAAATAAATGACCATGTTTTTATGTCATGATAATTACATTAAATAATTATATCGTAAGTCTTGTTTTAATTAATTAATTATACAAGTAACATTTAATTAATTAATCAAGTCATAAAAATAATTTTAACAACATTAATCAAACACACCCTTTTTATATTTTTCGTACGTGACCGAACCCGAGCCGATCCTACACCGAGACACCCTTGTCTCGGTTGGCCTCGAACCAAACACCCCACCACAGCCGCAAGGGTTGTGGTCTTGCTACCGTCAGTACAACAGCAGCCACCGGCTGCGCCGGGTTGCCACTGTTGTTCAACGCAGTCCCACCGACAGCTGTCGGTTTCCCACTGTTGCACAACAACAACTACTGAGGCCCTGACCTCCAGTTGCCACTGCTCGAACCAAACACCCCCTGCTGGGGTTTGTGGGTTACGACCGACTAAGGAAAACAACCATCAAGAGCTTTAGGCTCTCGGTTTTCGTGACAACAACACCAAAACCAAACCAACCCGTGTTTAATCCTTGATTTTAATTACTCCTATTTTACATGTTCATAATTAATTTAATTGCTTATCAATTGATTTTGAAAAATAAGAATAAGAAGGATTTAAAGATTAACTAGAGCGTGTATATTAAGGATTAACAAACCGATCACGAACCCACCATTATCAAAGGTCAAAAGTTTTTCTCCTCTTCTTTTCTTGTTGTGAAACCGACGGCCATAGTGTTGAGGGGCTAGGGTTTTTCATTTTTTTGTAATCTTGCAAATAACGTGTTGATGCAAAAGTTGGGTGAT
This sequence comes from Glebionis coronaria, assembly GCA_025667525.1. Taxonomy (NCBI): domain Eukaryota; kingdom Viridiplantae; phylum Streptophyta; class Magnoliopsida; order Asterales; family Asteraceae; genus Glebionis; species Glebionis coronaria. The sequence goes on from CM046876.1 coordinate 24,098,710, forward strand.
CCTTGCTAGACCCGAATTAAGGTTAATCCGGGTTGGCTGGGCTCCGGCTCCTGCACCAAGTGAATCGTTTGGTTGGGATCCTGTACACTAAACAACACGCGTTAGGCTTACCGTGGGAATGTTTCCCACGATTAAACTCCAGCGTGAGAGTAAGTAATCGATTTAGGGTTTATGTGAGTTGAGAGTAGAACGTAATACCTTTGTGGAACCCTTGGGAGTTCCTTTTATAGGCAGTGGAACCCTAGTGGGCTGCCACTTGATACTTTGGCCCCAAGGAAAGGATAACTATCAGAATTATAATGATTGTTATCATCTAATTTTGGTAGTGAATATCCTCCTCCATTGGGATAAAGCTATTCCTAGACAGAATATGATTCTGTTTAACCCTATGTCGGCCGCACACATGTGTGCGGTCACTGTTCATCCAAGCCTATAAGCCTGAATGACATTATCCCCCCCCCCATCTGTGATGGGCCGGATACGGGTAGTACCCGTGGGCCGGGTTCCTGACCCGGCTGGGGACTATACGTCATCATGTCCCCCCAGTCTAGTTGTTACAGCCGCAGGCGTAACCTCTAGACTATCAAGGTGCTCCCCGGACATACCAAGGAAGACCTGGGAAATGAGAAACATTGAAAATTTTGTTCTGGCCGCACGTGGCGACCCGCCGTAGGAATATATTTTGAATAGCACCTCAGCCGCACGTAACGGCCAAGACAATTTAAATGTAACATTAAATACGGTCTTACGTAAGAGCCGCATAACCCGACACAAGAATAAAAACATTAATGATAGTCAATTTGCCAGTCGCATGCCAGCAAAAGTGCACCATTAATGCCCACCATTAAGCCACGTAAAACTGCCAAGAAGTGACCCGTGGGTCCCCCTCTGATTTTGCAGAAATGTCAGTAATCCTATCCGTTGGATAGGCGAGGTGGCCTACACGTGTCGAACATCCATGGTACCTCGGAAACCGAGGCAACCCTATAAAAGAGTTGCTATGCGTGTTTGTTACACACACAACTCACCCCTTCTTCCGCCATTGTTATTCTCAAGCTTATTCTCCCAAAACTTTGCCTTCTTTTCCACGTACTCCCTTCGCCACAGGTTAGATCATCACGCCCTTAAAAACCTTTTTATAAAACATGGTAAAGGAAAACCCCCTTATCACGGATGTCCTTAACGTGATGTCCGCGGAAAAATACCTCGACTTCCTATCGAAGTATTATGTACCCGAAAGCGTACACCCCACCTATCCAGGTGATGGTGAAGCGATTACAGATGCACCAGCGGGGAAAATAGGCATATACACACGCCTGTTTGACTCGGCCAACTACCGTATCCCATTATCCAAGTTCTTGGTAGACCTTCTATTATATTATGACTTTCATATAACCCAGCTTCACTGCATAGGGGCGTGTAAAATCAACCAGTTTGAAATTACATGCCATACCTACGGAGTAACCCCAACCGTGAACCTTTTTAGGGCTTTTTATTTTCCCCAGCTAGTGAATGGGTGGCTGTCGTTTAAAAAACGACCCGGGAATGCCCCTATGACATATAGGAAGCCTCTAGACTCCCTTAAGAACTGGTACGACTATTACTTCTTTGTAGATGAGAAGGTGTTCCCTACTCCCTTCGTACTCAAAACCAAAGCCCCCAAAGACTATCCGCCCAAAGCCAAAGATTATAGCAGCAGGGACCTAAAAATACTAGATACCCACCACACAGAATTCCATAGAGGGTTGCCGGAAAACTTTCTGTGCTTAGTAGGGATAAGCCGCCGCTACTTTGGGAGGGATGACTTATACCCGTGCTTCCTGACGGAACAGGGGGAGGGTAGGTCTAATTTATATGTTGTAGATTTGAATTGTCATGCATATTTGTAGAACTTTTACTAACCCATATACTTGTAAAATGTCCGCAGAAATGAACCTTCACGGACTAATCCGCCAGGGCGACCCAATGAAGGTAGCGGAAGGATTCCGGCCTTTGAAGCCGAATGAGCTCCCCTTACTAGAAGCGTTGGCTGGCCGCACTATGCCGCTCGAAGACACATCCGAGCCTAGGTCAGATGAAGAAGAGCCCGCCATCGAGAAATCCCCATTGGATTTCCTCAATGAAGATGGCGAAGAACCATTGCTAGAGGGGGGCACCACCAACCAGGAGGAAGAGAATGACCCCAACGAAGACACTACTCAGGCATCCCGGTCCGCCCTGCTTACCTATAGGAAGAGAAAGACCACCAGGAGGGTGACAAAGAAGATAGGGGACGAGGCCGGCACCGCGAATGCTCCTCCAAAGAAGCTGAGGAAGGACCACCCGCAGTACCAAGAGGGGAGCAGTACCTCGACCGCTCAGGCCGACCCCACCCCGAACATGGGAGGGCCAGCCTTGCGAGTCACCCCCGTGAGCGCCGTAGCTCCTACCGGCCCAGACCCGACCATTGGTACCTCGTAAGTACCCTTTTTAGTATGATTCATGTCCTTATATGATGCGTAGACTAATATTGTCATGTCCAATAACAGGGCTAATCCGGCGGCCGTAGCACAGGAGGAAGAAGTAGGGAGGAATCCATCCCCCGCTCCAACCAACAAGTCCCCATCCCCTGCTGCCACACATGCCAAGGAGCCACACCCTGAAGGGCCGGAGGAAAGCCTGCGCCTAGCATGGAACCTGTCAAGTTTGACAAGGCTGGAGGCAGAGTCCGAGTGTTAAGAATTAATTGAACACATCACCCCGCCCGTCCTCGCGCAAGATCTAGATGAGTTGGATCATGAGGCCCTCCTGGAGCAGTTTGACGTGTCGTCCACACACCAAGTGACGGTGGGAGCCGCGTTGAGACGCCGTCTAATCAAGGCCCTCACAAATGTGAATCGGGCCGATAAGAAGATAGCCCGTCGTGAGGCGATGGTCGTGAAGAACGAGAAGACCATCGCATCATTGCAGGCGGCGCTGTTGACAGCCGAGGCGACGGTGAAAGAGCAGGCTCATCACGCCGACACCCGAGAGAAGCGCATTGCTGAGCTTGAAGCCCTTGTAGCCGCATCAAACGAGAAGGTAAACCTTCGAAATTTTGCACATACACTCAAACTTTAGGTATGAATTTAACCCAAGAAAAGTATATATATCCTTGTAATAACTCCAAATTTTATATGCAGGTGTCTGCTGCCGAAGCTGCTACCAAGGCCGTGAACGTGCAATCCTTCAACATCGCCCAGGAGCGTGATGCGTTGAAGGATGAGTTGACACGGACCCAGACTAACCTTGAAGAGCGGGTTGTCTCAGCTGATGAGGAGCTAAGCAAGCTGGCTGTAAGTTGTGCTGAGAGAATATGTCCTCCCCTGCTATCCGCTACAGCTGGACGCAGGTGGATTATCGGGCAAGGACTACGACTTGCTGTGAGCAGGGCACTGGAAGCTCCACATCTATTGTAGGCATTTTCCGGGGTCGTATCCGATGGAATCGACCGTGGTAGACATGAGGGCCTGGTCAAAGCTGCGGAACTGATAGGGAAAAATGAAGATATCACACAACATCCCTATCATAACCCTTCCGCCGCGGATAACATGACCGCGTCCATGAATGCCTTAGCGGAAATCCAACATCCTCTCCTGGACGAGCTTGTGTCGCTTAAGGATGATCCAAACGAGGCAATAATGTCCCGGCTGAGTGCTGATCCAATTCCTTTGACCTTGGCCACTTATGATTCTACATCCAAAACAATGAAAGGCGAGAAATTGCTTGTAGAAGCATTGGATGCTATTGTGGCCAAAGCCCGGGATGGGAAGGATGCTCGTGGTGAAGTCCTCCGTGCTCTAATTGAGGAAGGGAAGAAGGACGTAGGGGAATTCCTACCCCCCTTGTAACTTATCAGTTGTTAACACTTGTAATTTCATTCGTCCGTGTATGTACACGGCTTAAGACATATTTGTAATGACTTGTCTTTTATTTAGAAGTCCGTGATGACCACTGCCATTTTGTTATTGTATTTTTGAAACTTGTGTATTTTTCATTTTGTCTTGGACATTGTATTCCAATACCGCATGATACGTCACGTCTTACACTCAAAAAAGGAAAATACATACAAGACTATAATTTACTAGACATGCGACGTGCGTCTTTACTATGCGAAGCACGGTGTGACTACGACATATGAAACTTACCACAACGTCTTGTGAGTAAGGTGTCTAGTAAGGATACATGATCCGTGCGGCTGGGGTTGCATCCCTCTTACGCGACAAGTTGAATTAGTAGGTTCACTTAATCCTCTTACCCCTCCTGGAGGCGTATAGTAGATGTACAGTAGTTTGAAAGAATGCATATGAATGAAACATGGCATATTATAATATAAGTAAAATTCATACGACTAAAAAAAATCTAAAAAATGATTTGCACGGAACAAGCCGTGGGGCTAGCTAGGCACCACGGCATTTTATTAGAATGTTTACAATTTTGTTTGAACAATAATGACAAGTCCTAAAAAACAAGAAAGGAAACTAAACAATCATAAGAAAACAAAACAGATAGATCGCATGGTTCTTCATTAAAGCCACATATAGCGAAGCACCCATGCGGAAGCCGTAGCTTTCAAAGATAGCACCTTTTGAGATTGGAAATATTCCATGTGCGTTCTAGGTCGCGGCCATCCATGTCACATAACTTGTACGCGCCTCGCCCCAAGGCCTCCGTGACTTCATACGGTCCTTCCCACTTAGGGCCCAGTTTTCCTGTATTCTCCGCTCGACTCGCTTCATTAGCACGATAGACATAGTCTCCCGGTCGAAAAGAAACACCCTTGACCTTGGCGTCATAATAAGCTTTCATTTTAGCCTTGGACTTAGCCTTATTGATGGCTGCTATTTCCCTTTTTTCTTCCAACAGATCCAGGTTGATTCGCAGCTGTTCATCGTTCGTGACAACATTAACCTCCGCCGTGCGAATGGTAGGCATTCCTATTTCTGCTGGTATAACAGCTTCAGTGCCGTAAGCCAATGCAAATGGAGTATCTCCGTTGGCTGTTTTGATCATAGTTCTATGCGCTCATAGCACATGTGATAATTTATCAACCCATTTGCCACTTCGTTCATCTAGACGCGCCTTGATGCCATTTCCCAAGCTTCTATTTGCCCGTTCGACGAGGCCATTTGTCTGCGGATGCTTAACAGATGTGAAGCGCCGCTTGACGTTCAATGATGCACACCAGTCTTTGAATGGATTGTCCGTGAACTGCTTACCGTTGTCTGAGATGATTTCTCCTGGTAGACCAAAACGGTACACAATATGTTCCCAAACAAACTTTTTAACTTGTTTGCCTGTGATAGACTTGACTGCCTTGGCCTCTATCCATCGTGTGAAGTAGTCCATCGCGACAATCAAGAATTTAACTCCCCCCGCAGCTACAGGAAATGGTCCTGCAATGTCGATTCCCCACTTATAGAATGGCCATGGGGATGTGATAGGTGTAAGCTCATGTTGCGGGTGTCGCGGCACTGGCCTATGCACTTGGCAATCACTACACTTGCGAATCATGTCCCGCGCGTCTCTGTGCATGGTAGGCCAATAATATCCTGTCCGTAAGGCTCTAGCTACCACGGATCGTGGACCTGCATGCATGCCGCACAATCCTTCATGTATGTCACTGATTACGTATGCGGCCTGACGTGGCCCGACACACCGCAGCCACGACTGCAAGAAAGAGCGTTTGTAAAGGATGCCTTCTCGAAGTTCGAAATGCTACGACTTCCTCCTGATGCGCCGTGCTGCTTTTTCCTCGTCTGGAAGGGTCTCGCTAGTCAAATAGTTGATAATCGGGGTCATCCATGTAGGTCCATCCTCCTCAACTATAGTAGCGACCTCCCCTTCCGTTATAGATTTCTCCTTGAGTATTTCCACCAAGACTTGTTTAGAAAAGTGAGCGAAGCTTGTGGATGCGATCTTACTAAGAGCGTCCGCCTTCTTGTTCTCGCCCCTTGGCACCTGCTTGATGGAAAACTTACTGAAAACCGCGATTAGCGACTTGACTTTTTCCAAGTACCTGACCATGTTGTCCTCCTTAGACACATATCCACCTAGAATATGGTTCGCGACAAGCCGTGAGTCCACGTAGGACTCAAGGTTGCGGACTCCCATTCTAGCGGCGATTTTCAAACCCACAATTAATGCTTCATATTCCGCTTCGTTGTTGGTGGCCGTGAACTCAAAACGGAGGGCATACGTGAATTCCATACCTTCCGGATTTGTGAGAATGAGGCCAGCTCCGGACCCGTCTGTACACGAAGATCCGTCCGTGAACAACACCCATGGTTCTGTTGGAGTCTCGTCTTGCTTAACGATTGGCCCTTCCTCATCCGGCTTCTCGATTAGAAAGTATGCCAAGATCTGGCCTTTCACAGCCGTCCTTGGCCTATAAGATATATTGTGCTCCCCCAATAAGATGCTCCATTTCTGTAGCCTCCCTGCCACGTCCGGTCTAGAAATAACCTGCTTGATTGGCTGATCCGTGATGACTACAATTGGGTGCGCCTAAAAGTACCGGCGCAGCCGCTTTGTAGCAAACACTAGTGCTAACACCAATTTTTCCATAGAGGAGTAATTCAGCTCCGACCCTTGTAGTGTTCTACTTATAAAGTAGACCGGAGTTTGCACTGTATCTCTATCTGTCATAAGTACCGCGCTTATTGCGCCATGAGTGGATGAGAGATACATAATGAGTTCCTCCTTTGGCCGGGGAGCTACTAGCATAGAGAGGGATGCAAGATGCTGCTTGAGTTGGCCGAAAGCTTCCTCGGCTTCCTTCGTCCACCGGAAGTCTCCCTTCCTAATGCACTTCTTGAGTGTCTTAAATAGGGGTAATGACTTCTCTGCGGATTTAGATAAGAACCTATTCAGCCCGGCTAGTTTCTCATTTAAGGATTGCACCTCCTTCCGTGTCTGGGGGGATGGCAGTTGTATTACTGCGTCCGTCTTCTCTGGACAAGGTTTGATGCCGCTTGGATCAATCAAATATCCAAGGAACATTCCCTCCGTTGCCCCAAACATACATTTCTTTGGATTTAACTTCATGTTAATCCTTCTTAGTGTGTCAAATGTCTCTTGGACATCCCGAAGAAGTGCCTCCTCCGTGTGACTTTTTATAACCAAGTCATCCACATAGACTTCCAAGTTACGACCTATCTGTGATTCAAAAGCTTTTTCCACCAGCCGTTGATATGTAGCACCGACGTTCTTCAGTCCAAACGGCATTTTCGTATAGCAATATACGCCCTGGCTCGTATGGAACGCCGTTTTTCTGCATCCTCCTCCGCCATCTGGATCTGGTGATACCCTTTATATGCGTCCAAGAAGCATTTAAAAGGATACCCACATAGGGATTCCACCTTCCAGTCGATTTCCGGTAACGGGTAACAATCCTGTGGGCAGGCCTTGTTTAGATCCGTAAAATCCACACACATGCGCCAACTTCCGTCATGTTTCTTGACCATGACCGGATTGGATAAACACTCGTGGTAGTATACCTCGCGCATGATGCCTGCGTCCACTAGTTTCCGTACTTCCTCCAGTATCACTTGGCTGCGCTCAGGCGCCTGGCCGCACTTCTTTTGCTTGACGGGTTGGTACCCTTGGCGGATCTAGAGCTTATGCTCTGCTATCGCACGTGGCACGCCTGTCATATGCTTTGGCTTCCATGCGAATATATCTAAGTTTGCACTTAAAAGAGAGCACATGGCCCTCTTGCCGGTATCCGAGAGCGCCCCTCCTATGGATACCTCATGTTCCGGATAGTCTGGGTGGATGGCTACCTTCCAATTGGGAGGTGGTGATCCATCCTTGGGTGGAACAAGTGGAGCCGGTGTTGTCACGGTGTGACACTCGGATGCCGGTACAACTGTGTTGTAAATGGTAACAATTCCCCCCCCCCCCCCCCCCCAACGGGGAATTTGATCATTCCATGCACCGTGGAGGGTACCGCCCGTATAGCCAAAATACCTGGTCTGCCTATGATCTCATTGTACGGAGAATGTGAGCGTATCACCATGAAGTTCATCCACGCCGTAGTGGAGTGTTCCTCATTCCCAATGGTTACAAGCAGCCGTAGTTGCCCTATTGGCCAGATAGTGTCTCCACTAAAGCCAGTGAGCGGCGCCGTGGCCGGTACTAATTGGCTTCTTATTTCTGGGCGTAACTGCACAAAACAGTGTTCATACAGCACCTATGCTGACGACCCTCCATCCACATACATGCGACGAACATTGTGTGTTCCAATGCTTTTCTCAATAGTGAGAGGCGCATCAGTCACATCGCTCGCTGTGATGAGAGGGAACGAGATTTCCCTGCCGCGTGAAAATTTTTGGCCAACTTTCTGCCTCGTGCGGCGTTGTCTGGATTGGATCATGTATATAGTCGAAGGTTTGTCCTCTTAGGGATCCTTCTTTTCGTATTTCTTGTTGTTGTCTTTTCCATCCTTCCAATCCTTAACTAGGTGCTTGAGTTTACCTGATTTGATCAGCGACTCAATATGCTTCTTGAGCTGGATACACTCCTCTGTACCGTGGCCTTTGTCATTATGGAACTCGCAGAAGCGATTTCCTTGCCGACGTTCCGGCGGAGTGGTCATTGGGGGAGGCCTTGGAAAGTTCGCCCCTTCCGTCAGCAAGATCTCCCGGTAGGACATCTTTAGGGGGGTGAACTTATCGTCCGGCCGTCCTCCTTTGCTCTGGCTCTTATAGTCTGAGCCCTTGCTATTGTTCTGGTTGGCTTGACCGCCCGACTGTCTCCGAGACTGGTCATCTGACCGGTACCCATTTCCTCTGGATGGGTAGGCCGCAGCAACAGCTGTTTCTCCTTCTATGAAATTTCTGACCCTTTCCATGAGGTCATCATATCTCTCTGGACGCTTGTCATTGAGGCGCCTGATCAACTCCCTGTCTGTTATGGCGTGCATGTAGTCAGAGATTTTCAGGAGCTCCGGCATTGTTCTTGTGCGCGTGCACTCATCATTGAAGCGTTCAGTGAAGGCTTCCGTGGACTCCCCCGACCGTTGCTTGACAGTTGCCAATGAGACCGGATCCCTATTATACTTCTTCCTCTGAGTATAATTGTTCTCGAACGCAGTGCGTAGTTCCGTGAAACTATCAATGCTCCGTGGAGGGAGTGCCTCAAACCAGTCACGGGCATTTCCAATCAAAGTTGAATTGAACATTTGGCACCATATAGGCATGGGCCATCGCTCAATTTTCGCCTGCGTATCGAATATTTTAAGGTGATCAACCGGATCACCAGTCCCATCATAGGTCTTGATACACGCCGACATACGACGTTTGGTGTCCTCAGAATAGTTCCGTATGCGGAGGGTGAACGGGTCTTCCCTAGGATCCGCCCATGGACGGGTGAGCCTAGGGTCATCCCATGGCTCACACCATGGACGTGAAAGATCCTCCGCTTCTGTATCTCGATAACGAGGGCCACCATAATACTCATCATTGTTTGGTGGTGGTGGAGGGGTGCGCCTAGGTCGGCGCCGCTTAGGCGGATGGTCGTCTGAGTCCTCTCCTGACGGGTCTGGAGACGGTGGTGGTGCCCCATCTTTTGGGTAGGGACCACTTTTTTGGGATGAAACGGAAGCCTTGTTCCCAGTGTTCATCCTGTCCCACACGCTCGTGCGACGAGCGGTTCTGGCCAACTCTCGATCTGGTCGCTCAGGTGATCCATCAGACTTGTCTCCTCCTTCTCGAGACTGCATTAGTTCCTGTATGAGGCGATCTCCTATGCGCTCAAACACATTCCTGGGTTGAGGGGTTTCCTCAAAGATGCTCTGCTCCTGAGGCCGAGCTCTCCTTTCCTCTGATTTTGGGAAGAGGTGATTGCTCCGGTGTCGCCAAAGTTGAGTCTGGATTGGAGTTTCCTCCCTAGATTCAACCTTGTCGCGATCCCCGGGACGATCCTATCGAAGTTCTGCGTGAGAACTCGAGTAAGATCCTCCTCGCTGAGTGGTAGGACCTCTACTTCTTCCTCTACAGATGGTCTGCGCGGCTCCTTGTTAGGAGGGTTGGGCGCACTCCCCGGGTCAGGGTTATCCAGGGTTGAAGTAGGTGGCGGTGTCACGGAGATCGTGCTCGTCACCCCCTAAGGGCTGAAAACCGCCACAGTTACCAGGTCCGCCTGCAAGGCGGCTAGGTGACTGGTTGGGGATAAGTATCCCTTCCCCTTGGGATTTTCGATTTCCAGGATTCGTATTCCTAAGATTGGCTTGCTGATGCCCCTTCGTCATTGGAAATTCAGAATGAGGTTTTGTTCTAGCTTAGTGTAATGGATCCCACGGATGGCGCCAACTTGTTGATGCAAAAGTTGGGTGATCCTTGCTAGACCCGAATTAAGGTTAATCTGGGTTGGCTGGGCTCCGGCTCCTGCACCAAGTGAATCGTTTGGTTGGGATCCTGCACACTAAACAACACGCGTTAGGCTTACCGTGGGAATGTTTCCCACGATTAGACTCCGGCGTTAGAGTAAGTAATCGATTTAGGGTTTATGTGAGTTGAGAGTAGAACGTAATACCTTTGTGGAACCCTTGGGAGTTCCTTTTATAGGCAGTGGAACCCTAGTGGGCTGCCACTTGATACTTTGGCCCCAAGGAAAGGATAACTATCAGAATTAGAATGTTTGTTATCTTCTAATTTTGGTAGTGAATATCCTCCTCCATTGGGATAAAGTTATTCCTAGACAGAATATGATTCTGTTTAACCCTATGTCGGCTGCACCGGGCCGTAGGCCGCACACATGTGTGCGGTCACTATTCATCCAAGCCCATAAGCCTGAATGACATTATCCCCCCCCTCCATCTGTGACGGGCCGGATACGGGTAGTACCCGTGGGCCGGGTTCCTGACCCGGCTGGGGACTATACGTCATCATAACGAATAACAAGTAACTTCCCTGGTGTTTTAATTTAATAATGGGCCGGGCCTTAAGCCCTTTCTTGTTTTTTTCTTTTTCTTTACACACCAGCCCGAACACACCCACATATGGTTTTTCGTTTTCGTTTCGCGTCTTAAATTTTTATCGTACATACTCGTCTTTTAAATGTCCTGCTTTATTTCTTGTCATGTTTAGTTATAATACATAACTACTTATCGTGTATTAATAATATACGTAAAGCTTGTATTTAATCTTCATGACCGTGTCGCATATTATTAAATATAAAATTTCAATTTAATCGGTTTCATGCATTTAATGTTCATGGTTATTTTGTGCGGGTTTTACAATTCTACGTTTTGACTTCGAACAACGACGTTCGTTTGTAGTTTGGAAGCACCATCGCCATCTTGTAATTCATATCCTATAATATAATGTGGCGCTTCTTTGGAATACGAATTTACTCCTATAAACTTGTATCCTCCACTTTCATTAAACCTTCTCGCTCCGGGAGTGCAACTCGTTAATGCTCTATTTCTTTCTCGGTATGTTTTGTATTTTTGGAAAATCACGCCGCCCAGAAACCTTTATACCTTGCATCATGAAATCTAAGACATGGATGTCATGCGTCGTTTTTGTTTTCCCAGATTATCGTTGGTATTTTTTAAACCATTTTCCATACTATGTTTTTCTTTATATGCTTAATTATACAAGGTAATTTAACGATGTCGAAAACATATTTTTATAAACTTTAGACCTAAAAATATATTTCTACCTGTTGAGACGGTCGTTTGAACATAAAATTCGACCTGTAAATCTTAAAAATGAGCAAGTTACGCTAATTTGAAATTCGAAAAATTTAAGAACATATTTTCTGCGTATATGAAAATTAACTGCTGATGCAGAACTGCAGGGGGTAAAATCGTCATTTCTAATCCGTTTCGGCCTTCGGCCGAAACACGAAAGTTGTCTGGAATGTCGTTTTACGTCTACCGCGGCGGAACTAGTGTTGAAACTGAATATTTAGGGGTCTTTTATCTAATAAATTCTGCGTTTTTTAAATACAATTCTTAACAGATCTTATGCGAGAGCATTTTCTTCAATTTTTGGTCCATTTCAAGTCTCGAGTAAAACTAAAAAGTTGTTTAAAATGTCGTTTTACCTTTACCGCGTTGGTAACCAAGTCCGAAAACTATTATAAATGGGTCAAACCTTAAAAATAAAAACCTGCGTTTTAAGATAATATAGTCAAACCTGCGCAGAACGTGGAGAGGCATTTAAATCATTTTACGTTAGGTTTCAAATCTTGGGTAAAACTAGAAAGTTGTTCGAAACATTGTTTTGCACTAAATTGTTTTAGACTCCGAGTCTTGAAAATGTCATTTAACGGGTTAATTGATCGGGTCAGACCTAAAAGTCAAAGTTGACTAAAAAGTCAAAGCTGATAGAAAATTTGAAATATGGTTAGCCGTTTTTGTGTTCGTTTGAGGTTGTAGAACTTTAACAAGTGATATTTTACAACTAACAACATTAGTTACGTTTGAAAATGTTTAAAAATAGTAACTTTGGGTACAAGTTATACATACATATATCGTGAACTTTTAAAACCGAGTGTTTGGATAAATCGATGGTGAGTTATAGTTTTGTCGAAAAACTTGTGCATTTTTATGTCAATTAGTTTACGATGGGAACGCATATGGAATTCCTTTATCCTTTCTTTTATATATAACTTATTTGTCATTCTATATTATCTTTCTTTTCTCTCATCGTACCACTGATTTGGGTCGAGATTTAAAGTTCTTGTTTTCACATCTTTTGTTATCATTTTTGAGACGTGTCTCATGACGATTCCGGCTAAACCTTTTGATACTCTATCATCTTGTAAACATTTCATCGATTTCGTATTAATTACTCTTTACTACCCCCGTGTAACCCACTTGCTATCTTATACGTTGCTATAATGTCACCATATAGATAAAATTATTACTATTTTACGATTAACTTTACAAAATGTTCTACCTTGGCTTTATAAAATACTTGAATGTTACTTTATAAAGTTATTTGATATTATTTTTACGATGCATTCTCACGAATTATTTTTCCTAGATCTTATAAAAGAATTATTGTAACATTAAATGTGTTGATTTAAATATCAAGCGAATTACTTACATGCGAAAAGTTTCACAAATTATTCCGATTTCTTTTTGGTATCAAATATATATTTTAAATATATGACATGTAATATTGGTTTGACGAAGCTGAGCATCACATTGCTAGTCCTAAATTATGCATAGCCTGAGCACCTATGCGTAATTTAGAAGGAGTAATGCGAGGCCGAATAGTAGTCTCCTTAAATATTTGGCCAAGAACCAACTTTTTGCTTGTGTTTCTGAAAAAGTTCGATAAATGAAAATTTTGAAATTTTTTACATATTATGCGAGTAGCACCCGTTCGTAACATATGCACATGTTTCCTTACCTCTTTCTTGAACGAATTACGTGCCTGCATGTACATGTTTCTTTACTCAACGATATCAGTTCTACTTATTGCAATTCGTCTAATTACCGACCATTGATACCAGACTTGGAAGTTTCCATATTTTTATGCTTCTACATCGACCGACCTTCTTTATCTATTTTGGTAGACCTTCGAAATGTCTCCAGACACGAATAGTGATTTATGACTGGAAGTGAACGATGATTTCGTGTATTTGTCTTGATGTGTGTTAGACTCTATCGTCTCAAAATTCATTCGTGTGAATCATGTGTTGACTTCGCTCTTTAATTGCCAATGTTGTTCATTTTACTTGAATTATACACCAATAAATATTTAAGAATTTTCGTTGATTCGAAAATTGTTGTGTGGCTTTTCTCTTTCGATCGTGTCTCGACCACCGAGAACCTAATGAGCCATTGCTTGTGACACCACCTTTAAAACCCCGTAAAATAAAGGTCATATTTTTACTCTCGAAATATTTATTTTTATTTTTAGTTATCGTTTATCATATTTATTAATGAGAGAATTGCATAAATCGTCCCTGAAGTTTGGTCATTTTGCAGGTTTTGTCCCAAATATTTTGAAAGTGCTGATACCGTCCCAAAATAAAACTATTTTGCAAATTTTCATCCTTGAAGTTTTGCTATCTTGCATGTTTCGTCCCAAATTTTTTGGCCATTTTGTGTGTTTCGTCCCAAGCAATATCTCCATTAAGGACGATACTTGCGTTAAAGTTTTCAAATAAGGATGATTCTTGCACTTTCATAACGTTTAGGACAAAACATACATTTTAGCTATACTTTAGGGACGATTTATGCAATTTACTCTTTATTAATTTAAATTTATGGACATTATCTATTCCGTTATTGATTTATATTTAAATTGTTGAATTAAAATCCATCGCGAAGTTTTTATTATCTAAACTATATGTATTATCGATCGAAAAATCTACAAACGCCATATGTTAGTCACCTATTAATTTAATTCCATATTTATTATTTTTGACCTACTGTGGTATTTTATAAAAAACGAGTCTTTCATAGAATAAACGTGTCACGTAAATAACGGGATCGAGGTTTTAGTTAAATAATATGCGTCAATAAACCGGACCAAACTTTTGTTTTTCACTTGTCTTGTAGAAACCTAAAGACATTAAACCAAACACCCTCATAAAATTACCAAGTTAACTCCATCAAAACTCATTGCCAAACACACCCTTAACATGTTATCACTACAAAAAACCTTCCATTCTTACAGCTAAAACACACTGAAAATATCTCAGGAAAATACAACGACTCTTTTCCTTGTTTTTCTCCCCTGTTCGTCACTCACAACCTCAAAACCACCATTACCACCATTTTTAATCCACCAAATCACTCTTATTCTTCACCAAATCGCTATTTAAATTACCTATTACAAATCCCCACTACAAATAACCACCATGCATATGATTTCTAAGAAAATGATTTTTATTGAAGATTTCAATTAGGGCTTGAAACCAGAAATTTATTGGTGGGATTTACAAAGGAAGCCAAAAGAAATGTTTTCATGAAGTTTGGTTGAAAGAAAACGAGTTTTGATTGTCGTTCTTGGTCTCCTTTGGCTACCTATTGATTTTGATCATCATAAAACTCATTGTAAGGACCTCAATCTTGATCCTAGTTATTTACTTTTGTTTATGAGTTGCATGCATATTGATTTTGATAGATAAATAGATGCATGTATGATTTTCATTGATTTGGTCATGGTTAAAAGTTAGATACTTGCTGTCCAAATTTTTGATTTAATTTTCGGCCATGTTTATTGTTATAAACTGGGATTTTATGGTTTCTAGTCGTGGGACTCGTCTTTGTGGTCGTTGTGATATAAGATTCGCCTTCTAACTCTTAAAAACGAGCAAGTTATGGTCATTTGAATTTTCTAAAGTTTATAAATTGATATTCTGCACTTAACAAAATACACCATGTGATGCAGTAACGAAAAAGGGGGAAATCACCCAGTTCTGGTCCGTTTCAGCTTTCTTGTAACACTAAAAAGTTATTTAAAATGTCATTTTACTTCTACCGCGAGGAAACCAGTTCTCAAAACGAATATAGACGGGGCAAAACTTAAAAGTTAAATCTGCATTTTATAGTAAAATAGTCAGACCTGCGCAGCAGCTTGCAAGGGCGTTTTGGTCATTTTCTGTTGAGTTCAGGTTTCGGGTAAAACTAAAAAGTTGCTTGAAACGTCGTTTTACATAAAATTGCTTTAGACTCCGAGTCTTGAAAATGTCGTTTACTTGTTCAATTAGTCAGGACAGACCTGAAGTCAAAGCTGGACTGAAAAAGTCAAAGCTGGACTGAAAAGTCAAAATGGACTGAAAAGTCAAAGCTGAACATAAAAGTCAAAGCTGTCGAAATTTGTTTAAATGTGCATATAAATGAGTTTAAGAACTTCATCATGCATTTTACGTTATTTTGGATGTAAAGTTTATTTACGCGTCACTATTATAGGTCGCGAGTCACTTTAGGTGTTCGTGGTTCGTTGTTGCTACTTCTCAAGACTTCTCGACCGATCGATACTACTTCTACTACTTTTATTAAGGTGAGTCTATAGCCTCGTTTGTGCACATTAATTGTTTTAAAACCCGCGAGGGGGAATACATGCTATTTTATAAAATAGAACACAAGTTATTTTTATGGCATGCTTGTTCCGATTATGATTAGACCCGTGGTTGCCTTTGAATTGAATTGAGTAGTATATTGCCAATTATAAAAGACTCAATTATGGTCCGTTAATTAACCTATGATGGGTTAACCGCTTGTACAAATAATAGATCTATCCGCCCGATTCAGTTTGTGGATATATATTCATAGAAGCTTATGCCTAAACATCCACTATTTGAATATTTTGTAACGAGATGTCTAAGCATACGGCAATGTGCTTAATACCGGAGGTAATGACAATTAATAAATCTCTCGTCTTATTAGACTGATATGGGAGTGTCTAAGGGTTTGGTTCCATGAGCTTAATGCAATTCTTGCTATACACAATTATTATTGTTGATGCAAATTATTATACAATGCTTGTTGATTTCATGTATGCTACCAAATTATAACTTATGCTTGTGTTCTAAATTATTATCTAAACCCATAGATTTCACTCAGCATTTTTGTTTATCATTTTTAGCATGTATTTCAGGTAAGATGTATGAAGCTTGGAAGTCTCGGGAAGTGTGCATTGATGTATTAAAACTCTTTGATTTATTTATCGTTCCATCTTTAAAACAAATTAATATTTTGTTTTTAACTTATCTTTTGGTAACGATTACTTGGGACTACGCTACTCTGATAAAAATATTTTAGGAACGGTAAATTTGAAACGTCTCTTTTCAAGTCATTCTTTATAAATTATGTGTTGTTATACCATTTCTTAGCACCTAAGAATATATTCCGCTCCGTGTGATTTTGGGGGTGTTAAACCAACCACACTCGAGAATCGGTTAGTTGCTAAACATTTGGTTTCTTATTGTCTTATCATTGATGCATCTACTATATCATGTTTCGTTAAGAATTGATACGAATTTCTTTTTATTCTCTCATGCTATTGCTTGTATTCTAATTGTTGAATATAATTTGCTATCTTGTCACATTTTGAAAACTCGGATATGTCCCATGGTTACCTTTTGATGCATTAAACGCCTTTATGAAATTCTATAGATCATTATAAATTCTAAGAAAATTTTGCACATTTTACCAAATGTTTAATTTACCAAAATAAACATCACAAGTTAAATGTCAAATCTATACATCCTCTTTTGTATAATTATACTAGTGCTTAAAAGGACATAATGCTTTATCTTTTAAACTAATTGGTTTTATCATACTTCACTTTCAAGTTAATGAAATTATTCATCTAATTTATATTTCTAACAACAATTCTAAATAATTTGGAAATTTGATTTTCTCTAATCGTAACAATAAACCCGAGTGTTAACAATAATTCCATACAGTCATCCAAAAGTTCTTAAGCCGATCAAAATAGCTATTTTAAACTGTTCTACTTTTTGCTTTAATATCCTGATCAAGAAAAAGATTTAGCGACTGTTTACTTACTAAATATATATAGTTTTGATTTCAAATCACTAAACCTTGTAAAATTTTCTTTTAATCAAGAAAGTACCTAAGCCGAGTTTTAAAGTAATACCAAATCCGAGACGGATAATTATGGCAACTTTTATTTTAAATTTCTATATGTAATTAATACTTCCCCTTTATTTCTCTAGTAAATAGATTTTCATGTTTTACAGTTGCGCGATTTGCGATTCCTTGTTGATTATCAATCTTAACTCGTTTTAGCGCACCTTGTCCGTTCAAGCAATTATCGTGTTCAATTCTACCCTTAATATTTCCTAGTATTGAAAGGTTATTATTTTATTCTGAGATTGAAATAAATTCGAAAACGAGTTAAGAAGCTGAAGCGTAGTTGAATTCCAATTGTTAAGGTTCGCCATGGTGCAGAAATTACCTGGGAAAGCGAAGACCAGTTCAAAGCCAAGCATCCCTATTTGTTCGCATCTTCTTTCGTCTCCAGATGAACTCTGAGGGACCAGAGTTCCTTTAGGGGGGTCGACTGTGGGAACTCGTATTTTTCCCGATGATTAGAATTATTCTTTTATTCATGTTTCTCAATTTTTCCATCATGTTACTTTTTCTTGTATTTTTCATACGTAAATCTGAGATCTCAAGAATTTTATTAAATTTTATTTTAATTATTATTCTGATCATTGACAATATTTTATTCGGAAATTAATAAAAATTATATTTTTATTTTTCCATATTTATTTAAATAAAATATTTTTGATTTAAAAGCACTCGCGCGCGTTTAACAAAAAGTTTACCCGATTCGATAGAACGAGAACCGATGGCTATATATTTCGACTTTATGAAGTCAAAAATACTATGTTTCTACAAATATTTGTTTTCGGATTATAACTTGCACCGCGTCGGAACGATTAGATTTTTAAGAAATTATGTCAGGCTAGGACTAATTTAGACTTGGGTTAATTAACTTAAGCATAACCAAAAATTTGGGTCAAAGCCCATCCTCTTTTTCTTTTCCTTCCCGTAGACACATAAACACACAAACATAAACTCATACAAAAAAATTTGTTACCAAAAATATTACTCCTTCCCCTTGTCTTTCTTATGGCCGACGAACACAACCAACATCCACCACCATCTTTACATCAATAGCTCCATTAACTCATAATTAAACCACCTAAAAACCATCCTACATCCATCATTATCAAAACCCACTAGAAAAACCTCTCATGCATTGATTTTTAGAAATATTATTATTTTTCAAGAATTAGGGATTATTAAGATTGATGATTGTTTTTATAGTGAATAAGTGTATGTGTCCTCATTGTTATCATTTATTCTCTAATTATATAAGAACATGAAGTTGATTATTGTGAGAGGTTTTGATTGTGTGTTGTGGGGAATTATGTGTTTGATTAGTTGAATTGAGTGTTAACAACATTGGATTGATGGGTAGATTTTTAGTAGATTTTGGACAGCAGGTTAGGGTCGTCAAAACCCCGACTTTTTGACCTGGAGCAACTGATATTATGGATTTAATAGGTAAACTGACCATTGTAGATGCATGTAGCGAGTTGGATGGGCGATCAACTCCTCCGGGTGAGGAACTTATGGTCAAATTAAGTTAGAAAGTAAAATTCCAAGACAACAGGTTTGTGATCCCAAAAATGATATATTTTTCCACTGTAGTTGTTGCTTTTATAGCTTAGATGGATTCATTGGACCTTTTACATGTTAGTAGCGAGTTGTATGTGCGATCAACTCCTCCGCATGAGTGAGTTATGACCGATTTACGGTTGTGAACCCAATCTGACCCAACATACTTGTATAGATATTTGCTACAGTTCATGGACCCTATAATTGACCTTTTAAGAAAATTTGGGTTAGTAGACATTATAACCTAACAAAAGCCGCTGATCTCGCATCGATTGCTATAACGGTTTGTGATTTATGACCAAAAGGGTACACGTAAACTTGAAAACCAAAATTCTGATTTTATAACCTTCAAAGAATGCAATTTTCCCGAAAATTGGTATTAGCTATTTACTCGTGGATGGTATGGGCTGAAAGTAGAGTCTTGAGGCTTTCCAATGGTGGAAATCTCAGTGCCCTAAACTTGATAGGTTGACGGGTTATTTTATCCCAAGTTTGACTATTGTAGTTTGACTATTAGGTGCTTACGGTAAGGCTGTTAGTGTTTTGGACTTTTAGAAAGTTTTATAAACTCTTAGATCGAATGATTGGACATTTTGGAAACCTCATTAGAGACCCTTTACAGGGGTAAAAACCCATAGCTGTTGGACTTATGGATTGGGATCTACGCCCTTTACAAAACAGTTATATACCAGTAAATGTGACTTTACCCCTACGGTTAAGTAAATTGTTGCCGTTTTAGGTGCAAATCACTTGGTTTACTTAATTTGTAACCTTACGCTATCATGTTATGAATTTTATTCAGGTTGTGTGTCATGAAGGTCATGACCACACTTAGGCTCGGTTGGTTGTGCAAGTTATATACATATTACATTTTTACAAAATATTTTGATACAATTGTTTTATATTTTTATAAAACGCATACTTAAGGGTCGTGATCACTCTTGTAGGTCGCGGGTAGCCCTTGGAGTACTTCTATAAGCCTTCTTCAACACGGTTTTCATATCCGTCACACTTGTAATAAGGTGAGTTCATAGCCCCTTTTTATGCTATCCTGAAATGTATGTTGCAAGATGAATTAATTGATATTATTGCTTTTAATCTATCGCCTTAAGTTTCCTCTCTTGATCATGAACAGTTAATTTACTTGTGTTGCTAAGCGCGAATGTTGTGGGTGGATCCATCGGGACTGACAATCCCCGTCCCATGTTGTGGTTGTTTAACCATTGACGCATTTAACATTTGATTTGTTACTTGAGTATTTAGGCTGAATACTCAGTAGAGGAACTTACATTGATGTTAAGCTTCGGTTCATAAACTAAATAGCAATAATAATGGTTTCAGACTATGGTTAATGATCATAAACATTTTCCCTATTTACTTGTTTTGCAAATGAATACGTGTGTTCCACACCATTACTGCTAAACCTATGAATGTCACTCAACTTTGAGTTGACGATTTTACATGTTTAATCTCAGGTAATAATTCTTAGTTTTGCTTGGATGGGAGCCCGTAGGATATTTTCGCAGCTTGGAGATTTCAGTGTTATTTTTAAAGTATGGTTTTGGTAAAAGCTGACAGAAGTTTATTATGTATTTTTGGTAACTATATGCTACAAAACCATGTTTAAATAATAGATTTAACCGCTTATAAAACTCTTGGACCCTTTGTTTAAAAACTCTATTGATTCTTGTACTATGACGTAGCACCCCCATGATGCCTATGTATTTCCTTGCCTGATTTTGGGGGTCTCACATCGTGTGATTTTAGTTATTGTCTTGTAACAATTTATAAACTGATCCTTACACAATCCCAATTAGGGTTTTGGATCTAGGGTTTCTAGTTAGAAGATTTACACTAGTTGTTCGATAAGTGAAGTTACTACTCGCATCGTAGTGATTGTTCATTTGACGTGTCATGTGAGACAACGATAGAGGCGGTAATTTAACCGTTAAAGTTCAAGATGAAGATAAAGCTTCATTAAATGATTTATTCAATTAATTAAAGGTTGGTTTTAAATTGTTTTTATTATTTGCTTAATCATGTATGTTATAATAAATCCATTCCGCTGCGTACTCGTGGTTAATGGTTTAACTAGTATTCAAAATCCCAACAGTAGCATCACGAGTCATCGTATGACATTTATGGGTTACACATACAATGAATACGTTAGATCTACTTAAATACTCGCTTTATTTATTTTTTTATGGCAATTACATGCATTCTTGCCATAAAGTTTTAATCTTGATCTAGATCTATTAAAACTTGGTAGGTTTAATTGAATAGGTTAATAAACATATTATGATTGTTTTTTATCCGTCAAACACTTTTTCAATCGCGCTTATGATGTACGTGAGTTACCAAGTATCTAGCTCGAAAATTTGGTGAGGGTCTTTGATCCTCAATAAGGGGAAGACTAATTCAAGATCTTGGATCTTATATGTTACTGCTTTCATATAGAGTATGTCTTCACCTCTACTCCCTTTCTGTCTATTTTTATGTGTTTATATGTTTTCCATTATGAATTACATTCTAGTAATCATAAAAACGGATCTCTACTTATACCGAAACTAGCTTTAATATATGTCTCATTAATTACATTTATTTTTCCTTTCGAATTGGCTATGTGTTATTTGTTAAAAATCGTTTTTTGAAAAAAAATTATAATGGACATAACACCTATGAAACTTGATTTTATTATAAGACTAATTGTCTTGCGAAATCTATTGTCACTCGAATTGGGCTTACATATTGTAATGATGGCTTATAAACCATCCTCTCAACGATGTGATTTGCAAAATCATTAATTGTAATACTTAAATACAACACTGTTTTGTGGTTTATTAACGATGGATCTTGCTACTACAATACGTGTTTTAGTCAAACCGTCTAGGGTTTGAATGACTTTTAATTTTTTTCGTATCACATAGATGTTTCGGCATTTATGTGATAATTATTCCAAGCACTTGTGTCTTCGGGCACATGAAGAGTAGGATATAAGGTTTGATCATTCTTTAATTTTTCCCCGCGGTAAAACACGCCAAAAATAAAGTTGACAAAAGGTTTTTTTCTTAACTTGTGCTAAAAAGATGATTGCATGCATCTTTTTACACGCTTTTTACATTTTTTTCAAAATTTATGTGATACATATTTAAACTTTTAAGTCTATGCCATGCAAAGTGCTAACACTTGCAATTGGTTTTTATCATCTGGTCAGACCTAAGATGAATTCTAACCCAAGGCGAATTTTGTCATATAGGTCGGATTTATGTCAATTTTTCCATGCTTTACATTGCGAGTTGCTCGTCAGATCTTGAACCTGAGGCATAAGATGAGATGAAACATACTCATGAACCTATTAATTGTGGGACAAGTTTCGAAATTCCAAAAATATGAGCCTATTGGAATAATATAACTAAAACCCAAAATAATATGCATTTTTTATGAAACATAATGTACATTTTTTACGAAACATAACGAAAAAGGTTAAAGAAAATTACGAAAAATATATTATAGGTTTCAAATTTTAAGAAAGATTTACAAAATAGTTTTAAATTTTTGTTTTCTTCTCTTTTAATAAAATCATTTTTTTGTTAAATTTTGTAATGTACGAAAAAAATTTAGAATTTTTGTAAAAAATTTAAATCTTAAAATAACGTTTTAAATATAAAAAAGTACGATAAAAGATTTAAACTTATTTAGGTTTCAAATTTTACATTATTTAAGAAAATTTTCGTTATTTTTCGTAAAAAGTTTACATTATTTATATCGTTTTTTGTTATTTTTCGTAAAAAATAGTTTTTTTACAAAATAGTTTTAACCTTTTTTTTCTCGTTTAATAAAATCATTTTTTTGTTTAAATTTTCTAATGTACGAAAAAAAATTAGAATTTTTGTAAAAAAATTTGAACCTTAAAGTAACTTTTTAAATATAAAAAAAGCACGATAAAAGATTTAAATTTATTTTAAGAAGTATGAAAATATTTTTTGATTTTTAATTTATTTTAAAAAGTATAGATTTTTTTTAAAACATTTGAGCTAACTTTTTTTGAATATAAAAAGTACGAAAAAAATATTTTTAAACAAAAAGTTAAGTTTTATAAAAGTAAGAAATTGTTTATTTTAAAATATTGTATTTTTTTTAGGCATATAAACATAAAAACAATTTTTTCTAGAAAAAATTACGCGATTCGTCCATATGGATTGTTTCAAAATTTAAAACAAAAAAATAACAAGTTTAGTCCCTATAATGAAAAAGACCAAAATACCCTCAGAAATATCAGACTTAACGAACAAACTAACGACCATCCAAAATAGGGACTGCCAGAGTTATATGTTTCATAATTAGGGAGCACTAGTAATAGGGATGAAACGTGATTTTTGGAGCAAACTATAAGGATGAAACGTGTAATTTTTTCATATATTTATCTTAAAATTTATATTCGTGTTTATTATGTATGTGTGTCTACTTGACAATATATCATTGCATATGTAACAGTAATCGTTCATGCATATATTCACTTGTTGTTTGTGTATCTTATTTATATGTGTGTACTTCTAGAAATTTTGGATAAACATTATTAGGCTTAGATTGAAAAAAATAAATAAAAATAACTAATTTTCAACATAAACAAGTTTGTCAATCTAAATTGGTCGTACCTATATATAAACGGTTTTTAAAACCGAAAAACCCAAACAACCCAAAACCGAAAGGGTTTGATCTTTGGTTTAATAAATATTCGGTTCGATTTCGGTTTCAGCCAAAACCTACCTAAACCAACCCGTGCACATCCTAAAAAACATGTTGCAAAACACAAGATCATTAATAATGCTCTCTAACCTTAAAGCAAACTGACTGTGATTTAGATGACCAGTTGGGTCGTTATGATGTTTTTGGTGACGATTAATCCGATGTCGATGGTGAAGCCTCGAAGCTTAATAATTTTAAGTCCCCTAGAAAAGTGATGGGAACAACTTTAGAAACGATTTAAATTCTGAGGAGTTCATTAAAGAACATCATTCAACTTTCGATCTTTAAGGTTCCCATTCTTTCATGGTTATTGGCCCAGAATTGTCATCTCCACAGCTTTCATGGCTTGCTATTTTGAGCTCCAGGTTCATTATGTAATCATGTGTTCATGATTTTTTCATGTGTAATCTTTTTTATTCTTCAATTTTGTTGAAAATTAAGCTTATTTATATTATTTTTATTGTTTTTTGCAAAAAAAACAAAAAAACTTAAAACAATTTGGTGAATCTTAAATGTTCATATTTGTTGGAAGTATTGATACATGGTTTGTAAGTTTAATATACTTGAGGGACTGTTCAGCAATATACGTGTGCCAGTTTCGAATACTTTACAACTCATGGAGGACTATTTGTGCCAACTTCACAAAGATCTAGGATGGAGCTATATAAGGAGATAATCAGCTTATTGTCTCTCATAATCTTGCGCAGCCACCACACATATTCTCTCAAAGTTGTTACGTTTTCATCTGGTTCTTGATCTTGTATTTGATCACGTCTTGTGATTAACAGTTTGGTTTTGATCTGTTTAGAGTCTGTTTGAGTCTGTATTTGATTCGTGTAGCATCTAGTTGGGGACTACACTTTTGTATCTGTTGTGATAGCATCCGATTGGCGAATATCCTTAATAAAGTTTTTAGTAATCTCTTGTTCTTGGTGTTTTACATAAACAACTTAACTTTTTCACATGGTATCAGAGCTTTGGCTCTGTTTTTGGGTTAATTGATCTTTAAAACTAGTGTATTTTAGGTTTAATTAGTTGGATCTTGAAGATCTGAGTTGTAATTGGTTTTTTACAAAATTAGGGTTTTCGAAAAATTTGGGGGTTTTTTATTCTTGGTTTGGGTATTGTTTTTAAAGGTGTTAATCAGTGATTAACATTGTTAATTGATTCATTTTTCACTAATTTCTGAAAAACCCTAAAATCAGATATTAGGGTTTTTCTTGGTAAGTTGTTTTTTGTGTGATTCTTTATTATTGTAGGTTGATTGTAGGTATCCGCTGCTGGTTGTGTTGATTTTGGGGTTTATTGATCTTCTTGATCATTGTTGATGGTAGCTTGCGCGTTTAGTAATACCTCTCACACTCTCTCTTCTTGTTTTTTTATTTTCAGAGGGATTAGGTGTCGTTGGGATCTAGTTTGATTGGTGTTGTGGAGTTACAAGGGGGTTTTATTGGTTGATCTGTGGTTCTTGTTGATTTGTTGATTGTTGATATCTTGGTTATATGTTCTTTATTATTTTTTTATTATCTGTTTTTCTTTCTTTTCTGTTTGTTTGTTTGTTTTTTGTTTTGACCTTTTTCAAGTCATCAACTCTTGACCTGCCACCCATGAGTGGTATGGAAGTCTGAGAACTAATTTTCGACTTGATCTTGTGTTCTGCGTTTTTTGTTGTGTGTTCATCATGTCTACTAATACTAATAATGTGATTAACAGCTTAGATGCTGGTAATCCTTTGCATTTATAGAATAGTGATCATACTAGTGGTTTTGTGATTAGTTTGAAATTAACTAGTTCTGAAATTATAGAGTGTCGGCTACTGCTATGAAAATTGCTTTGCAAGCCAGGAATAAAATAAGTTTTGTTGATGGTACATGTGTTAGAGAGACTTACGCTAATAGTGTTCCTTTGTCTAATGAGTAGGATAGATATAATGCTGTTGTTTTGTCTTGGTTGTTGGGTAGTATTTCGAGGACTTATATTTGAGCTTGGTTTATTCTGATAATGTTGATGAAGTTTGGACTGAATTGAGAGAAACATATGATAAACTAGATGGGTCAATTTTGTTTAATTTGTTGCAAAAGATTAATAATTTTAAACAAAATGGACTTTCTGTTGCTGAATATTATCATAAGTTGACTTCTTTGTGGAGAGAATTTGATATTCTTACTAAATTGACTCCTTGTACCTGTGAGGCTAAGGATGAACTTAATAAGTACAATCAATTAATGAAATTAATGCAGTTTTTAATGGGTCTTGATGATGTTTATCAACCTATTAGGAGTACTTTATTAACTTAACCTGATTTGCCTGATGTTAAAGATGTTTTTGTTATTTTTGGAAGGGAGGAGTCACATAGAGGTCTTGGTAATAATTCTGGGGATCAAAAACCCCAGGTTAGCTCTTTTGTTGTTAGATCTGAGTCTAATGGGAGGAATATTAATAGGTCTAATAATAATGGGGCTAACACGGGACAAGGTAATAACAGTAATTACAACTCTTTATCTTGTAAACATTATGGTATGAAAGGTCATACTATTGACAGGTGTTTTGACTTATTGGTTATCCAAATGGTTTTAGAAGAAACAATAATAATAATAATTCTGGTAATGGGAGAAATGTTTCTAATAATTCTGGTGGTTTTAATAAGAGTAATAATGTGAGTAATAATGTTGATGTGGGTAAAAGTGGTAATGGTTCTTCTGGTTTACCTTTTACTAATAATCAAATCAGTACGATTATGAATCTTATTGGTGAGAAAAGTAGTTCTGGGGTTCATGCCAATATGGCAGGTATGGGGTTTACATTTTTAATGCTAATGTGTTTTTTAGTAGTCATTTTTATAAAAAATTTAATGCCAATATCAAAAAGGGTGATAAAGTTTTACATTTTGGTTGGATTATTGATTCAGGAGCAAAACATCATATTACTTCTTCTACCGATAATATGACTAATATTGTTGATATTTCAGACTTAGATATTACTGTAGGACACCCGAATAGGACTATTGCTAAAATTAAATATGTTGGTAATCTTAGATTAACTAGCAATGTGTTGTTGTTTGATGTGCTGGTTATACCTGAATACACTGTTAGCTTGTTGTCTGTTAATAAAATGATTAAAGATAGTAAACTTCATGTTGGTTTTAATGAACATGATTGTGTTATTCATGATTTGCAAAAAGAGAATATTCTGAGGACTGGTAGTGAAACTAGTGGTTTGTATGTGTTTTATGTGAATTGTGAGTTTCCTAGAATTAAAAGTAATTTTTCTGTTTTATGTTGTCATATTTCTAAGTCTGTTTGGCACAATAGGCTTGGTCATCCATCTGATGAAGTTCTTATGGTTTTAAAACAACAGCTGATATTAAGTAAAAAAAATCATTTTGAACCTTGTGAGATTTGTCATTTTGCTAAACAATCAAGAAAACCTTTTCCATTGAGTGAACATAAGTCTTCTGTTTTAGGAGAGTTAATTCATCTTAATGTGTGGGGACCCTATAGGGTTACTACTAGGGAGGGTTTAGGTTTTTTCTTACTATTGTGGATGATTATAGCATAGCTGTATGGGTTTATTTGCTAAAATCTAAAGATGAAGTTTTCAAATACTTTAAGGAATTTCATAATTTGTTGCTTAATCAATTTTCTAAGAAGATAAAGGTTATAAGGTCTGATAATGGGACCGAGTTTTTGAATAATAATATGGCAAGTTTTTTAAGTGACCAAGGTATTAGTCATCAGACTACATGTGCTTATACTCCTCAGCAAAATGGGATTGCTGAGAGAAAGCATAGACATTTGCTAAATGTTGCTAGAAGTTTGTTGTTTCAGGGAGGTATTCCTCTTAGTTTTTGGTATGATTGTGTTTTAACTGCTACATATCTTATTAACAGGCGTCCTTCTTCTGTTCTTGCTGGTCATTCTCCA
The DNA here is from genome assembly GCA_025667525.1 of Glebionis coronaria. NCBI lineage: Eukaryota > Viridiplantae > Streptophyta > Magnoliopsida > Asterales > Asteraceae > Glebionis > Glebionis coronaria. The sequence goes on from CM046876.1 coordinate 24,126,526, forward strand.
TATGTTAAATTGTATGATAGGGAACCTTCCCTTTCCCATATAAGGTCTTTTGGGTGTTTATGTTTTTCAAGTATTTTGAATAATTCTGATGAGTTTTATTCTAAGTCTAAAAAGTGTGTTTTAATTGGTTTCTCTTCTTCTAAAAAGGCTTATAAATTGTTGAGTGTTCAAAATAAAAATGTTTTCTTTTCTAGGGATGTTAAGTTTTATGAAACCATTTTTCCTTTTAAAATGAAAAATATTGATCAAAAACTTGAGTCTAGTGTTTTTTCAGATGTTAATACCAAAATTTTTTTGATTGTTTTGAGTCTGATGCCCAAGAGTCCTTAAGACCCAATGATGATGGAAGGGGACCATCTGATGAGGCAGGGGAGGTAACTGTGAGTTATTCAGGTGATACTGCAGAGGAGCAGTCACTTGAAGATACTCATGCTGTCTCATCAATGGATGATAATTCTTCATCTGAGGGAAATGTCCTTTGTTTTCAAAATCAGGTTCTCGTTTTCAATGACAGCATAAGAACAGATGGAGAAGGTTCTGGTAGTAATGTTAGAAGGTCTGATAGAATGTCTAAATTGCCTGAAAAATTGAATGATTTTGTGTTAGATAATAAAGTCAGATATGGTTTGAAGAGATATGCTAATCATATTGTTTTATCTCACGATAATTGTTCTTTTATAAGTAATTTGAATAAAACTGTTGAGCCTAATAGTTTTAATCAAGCTATCAAAGATGTTAATTGGGTTCAAGCTATGAATAATGAAATGGAAGCTTTATATTTGAATAATACTTGGATATAAACTGATTTGCTTGTTAATAGAAAAGCTATTCCTTGTAAATGGGTTTATAAGGTAAAATATAAAGCTGATGGTGAGGTTGAGAGATATAAGGCCAGACTTGTTGCTAAAGGTTGTGGTCTGAAAGAAGGAGTGGATTATGATGAGATTTTTAGTCCTACTGTTAAAATGAGCACTGTAAGATGCTTTATTAACATGGTTGTTCAAAATGGTTGGTGTTTATATCAAATGGATGTTAATAATGATTTCTTATATGGTGAGTTAGATGAAGAGGTATATATGTTACAACCTCCTGGTTACTGTGATTCTAATGATAATAAAGTTTGCAAATTGGTAAAATCTTTATATGGTTTAAAACAAGCCCCAAGACAGTGGAACACAAAGTTAGTAGAAGTTTGACTTGAAGCAGGGTTGGAACAAAGTAAAAATGATCATTCTTTATTTGTTAGGAATGTGAACAACATTTTTATTGCTTTATTAGTTTATGTGGATGATATTGTGATTACTGGTAATGATATTTCTAAAATTGATAAGATAAAAACTTTTCTCAATAACAAGATTAAAATCAAGGATCTTGGGGAGTTAAAGTTCTTTTTGGGTATTGAAGTTCTGAAAATTAAGAATGGTTTGTGTTTGAATTAAAGGAAGTATTGCATAGAATTATCACAAGAGTTTGGATTGTTAGCTTGTAAACCTGTTTCTACACCCATGACTGAAAATGGTATTCTTGCACACAAAGAGTCTGAAGGTGATAAGTTTCTTAAAAATGTTAGTTCTTATCAAAAACTTGTTGGAAAACTCATATATCTATGTAATACTAGACCTGATATTTCATATTCTGTACATTGTCTTAGTCAGTATATGCATGCTCCTTTACAATCTCATTTGGATGCTGCTTTAAGAGTACTTAGGTATCTTAAAGGTGCACCTGGTGAAGGAATTGTTTATGAAAAATCTTATTGTAAAACTCTTAGTGCATATGCTGATTCAGGTTGGGCTAAATGTAAGCTTACTAGGAGGTCTATCACTGGATATTGTGTTTATATGTTTGGAGGATTGGTGTCCTGAAAAAGTAAAAAACAAGCTACTTTGTCCAGGTCATCAGCTGAAGCTGAATACAGGTCTATGGCATCTGTTGTTTGTGAAGTGATGTGGTTGGTTAAAATTTTAGCTGACCCGAATATTAAGAATGTGCTTCCTGTCAGTTTATTTTGTGATAATAGTTCAGCAATACAGATTGCTGATAACACTGTGATGCATGAAAAGACAAAACATTTTGATCTAGATGTGCATTTAGTAAGAGAGAAAGTTGCATCAGGCTTAATAAAAACTGTGAAGGTAGATTCTTGTTCACAGATTGCAAATGTCTTCACAAAAGGTTTGGGAACGGTTCAGCATCAATTTTTGGGTTCCAAGCTTAGACTTACAAATCTTTTTAAGTCATAAGCTTGAGGGAGGATGTTGCAAGTATTGATACATGGTTTGTAAGTTTAATATACTTGAGGGACTGTTCAGCAATATAAGTGTGCCAGTTTCGAATACTTTACAACTCATAGAGGACTATTTGTGCCAACTTCTCAAAGATCTAGGATGGAGCTATATAAGGAGATAATCAGCTTATTATCTCTCATAATCTTGCGCAGCCACCACACATATTCTCTCAAAGTTGTTACGTTTTCATCTGGTTCTTGATCTTGTATTTGATCACGTCTTGTGATTTTGGTTTTAATCTGTTTAGAGTCTGTTTGAGTCTGTATTTGATTCGTGTAGCATCCAGTTGGGGACTACACATTATCTTTTGTATCTGTTTTGATAGCATCCGATTGGGGAATATCCTTAATAAAGTTTTTAGTAATCTCTTGTTCTTGGTGTTTTACATAAACAACTTAACTTTTTCACAATATTTATTTCCTTTTGTGGCTTACAACTTACAAGTATGACAGTAATAATGCAAGCTTTTACACACCATATATTCACATCGTACAACATGTTACAAGTCCTTGGCATAGTGAAATACTGAAAAGGCGGGAAAAACCATTAAAAAAAGACTTTTGGAGTATATAGCTACTTATGAATTATGATAAATTCTCTTTCAGGTTCTATTGCTTCTTTTGTTTTACATTTATGTTTGATACATTTAGATGAGGTACGAAACTTGTACATAAGTTTAGCATGTCCATTTAAGAAAAACTAAACAAGACTATAAACACAATTTATATGGAGCATTTAGAAAATATTGATTTTTAAAAAAATATTAGCATTACATCGTAAAAATCTATTGGTTTTTGTGAATCACGGGACCCACCTTGTTCCGTCCCTGATTAAGATCTTAAGTTACATATGATAGACTGAAAATGTACCTATATACGAGCTGTTAATTAGTATATTTTGGCTTGATCATGGATGAACTTGCCACTAGATCGAATGATTTGTTATAGTGCAAGTAGTAATAGATCAGACGAGGGTTTGCATGTTATGAGTTTGAAAGACTTATATGGGACGATGGGTTGCATTTTAGTTTTGATTAAGCTATTGCTATTCGTCTTCTATTTTGGGGACTAGGTCGCCATGGGTGATGCTCTAAAAAGGAGCACGAATTCGCACAAACCGACTCATATTACTTGTACCCTTTTTGTCGTGATTGGAATCCAAACTCTACATGGTTTTCGGTCGACAGCTTTTAGTCTGAAAATGATATGGTGTATTGTCTTATATAATGCCCCTGCATCTTTAACGCTTCTCTAGTTTTTTTTTCATTTATTCATATTGTGCATACCATCAATGATTTAGAGCCTTTCCTTTTGTGCTCATAGACCTTTGTCCGGAAGAAAAACTTGTATCGGTGTGTCCATGTTCTTTAAGGACATCTTTTGACTAATCTGGTTGATTATTCATCTGACATGATATCTGCAGTGGCGGGGGACTTGTTTCTTACTCTGAATGCAAATCAAACAGTGCCACTAATAAGTGTGAAAACACTTATCCTCTTACCACTTATTTCCAATAATAACAAGACCAAATTGTGTATTTTATGTCGTAAAAGTCGTAATTATGCGTGGTTTGTGTTTTTATTGTGTTTTAGGACCAAAAGATGCAAAAGGAAGAAAACATGGGCTATCACGGGCTTTTATCGAAGAAAAAGACTAAAGTCCAAGTCGAAAGATCGAGAATGCAAAAAGAACGGAAGTCCAAGGCCTATTCTGAAGATTTATCGAAGAAAAAGTCTAAAGACGGAAGTTTAATGAAGTCGAAGAACTTAAGTCTAACTATAGAAGAAAATTATAAGACAAGTTCAATTTATATCGACTAATCCCGAGATGACGTCGAGAAAGACAAAGAAATTAAGTCGAGTCGAGACGAGAAGAAAGAAATAAGATAGCTTAAGCATGTAATCTCCCCACCTCCTATAAATACCCTCCTAATGTGTCATTAGGAGGGTGGTTAGGTGGTTAATTTTTAGTAGTAGTTTATTTTTCAAGTTTTTCTTAAGTTTTCTTCTCTCTAGTTTTTTTTCCAAGTTTATCAACTTTAATCTTGTAATCATTTGATATTAATCTTTAATCAATCAAGCTTATTTTCTTAATTCTCATTCAACCTTTCTTAATCTTTTACTTAATCTTGATAATCATTTAGTTTTATCTTAATCTTGTTGATGGTTTGATTATGTAGCTTATTTGACTGTGCTTATTAAATTGGTAATCTAAAAAGTTTCTTCATAAAAAGTGCTTTTTTATTTCTAGATTATTTAATGTTTTGAAAGTTTTTTAAATTCTAGCTTATTCACCTTTTTCGAAAATCATTTTGGTTTAGCTTTTGGTAAAGTGCTTATTGATTTTTATCTTATTTTTGCTTATTGCTAATTTCTCTTGTGTCGAAATCTGTCAAGTCCCTTATATTCCGGATAAGAGGTATTAAACCCTCTTTTTCCGAATAACTGTCATCACCAAGTTTTTCCGGATAAGCTTTATTATAGTTTTTCCGGACAAGCTCTTAGTTCACAGTATTGCGGATAAGTCCTCCGTCTCATTCCGGATAGGTACCATTTTGTTTTGCGGATAAGGAAGACGAGAAACATTAAGCCTCATTTCAAGTTATTCCGAATAAAGGATATTTCGAGTGATTCCGGATAAGCAGCAGGTGAATATTCCGGATAAGCATCACTTCTTCATATTCCGGATAAGCTCCAAGCCGATTTGGATTCCGGATAAGTACCCCGAGAAGATTCCGGATAAACCTTCCAAGTTTATTCCGGATAAGCTGTTGGAATTTATTCCGGATAAGCTCTTGAAGCCAAGATTCCGGATAAGCTGCCCAACAACAGATTCCGGATAAGATTCACTTCTTCATTCCGGACAACATTCCGGATAAGGGTTTGTTTTTACAGTTTTTTGAATTTTACTTTTCCCGCCTTTTTACTTAGCTTATTTTTAACTTGTCTTATTCTAGTTTAAATATTTAAAGTCTTCATTTTTAGTTTTAAATTTTAAAGCTTTCATCTTTATTTACTCAATGATATTTTCAATTTTAGTTTAAAATAGATAATCAACCCTTTTTATTTTTCCACCAAGAATAATTGAGTCGCACTTTCTACCAGTAATCAATTCGAAAAGATCGGATTCAACGAACTTTGATACTTAGTAAAATCTTTGTATTAAATGGCGCCGCTGCCGGCTCTTTTCGTTAAGATTAACGGTTTTTAGTGAGAGACGCGTTGGATTTTGGGATCCGTTCATTTTTGAACAATATTTTCCTTGCTTTAAAATTTTCAAAAATCCATAAAAATTAAAAAATTTTCAAAAATACAAAAAAATAGAAAAATATAAAAAACCAAAAATATTTCTTGTCTATTTTTGTTTTTCCTTTTGTAGGTGTGTATGCGTACTCGTGCTCGTAAGAAGAAAGTAGCTCAAGCCGAAGTCATTACTCAACCTATTGTCACCATGGACAACCAACCAATGATCGAGCTTTTGCAATCGCACGTAGAAGGCAACACCAATGATTCTCATACCTGAGGTTGGAGCCAACAATTTTGAACTAAAATCAGGCTATATTCAAATGGTCTCTACTCAACCCTTCTTGGGGCGTTCACTTGATGATCCTCGTGACCACATAAAAAGGTTTCTTCAACTCACCAATACGGTTAAGTATAATGGGGTATCACAAGAAGTGATTCGCTTGCAACTTTTTCCTTTCTCCTTAGAGGGAAAAGCTCGGAATTGGCTTGATAAGGAACCGCCACAAAGTATTCTTACGTGGACGGATTTAGAGACCAAATTCATCAACTACTTTTTCCCACCCTCACGTACTACCGCTTTGCGGAATGAAATCATTACTTTTGAACAAAAGTACGGTGAGTCATTTAGTGAATCTTGGGATCGCTTTAAGGAACTTTTAAGAAAGTGTCTACAACATGGTTTAACAAAATTACATCAAATCAATACTTTTTACAATAGTTTAAGCATGAATGACCAAGATTCACTAAATAGTGCCTCGGGGGATAACATTTTGGTTAAGTCTTCTAATGCCGCTTGGGATATTATTGAGAACAAGTCTAGAGTGCAAACCAAGAGTGTTCAGACCAATGTGGCTAGTGCTAGCACTAATGAGAGCGACAAGAGAATTGACAAGCTTACTTCGCTTGTTGAATCACTTGCTCTCCAAGCCGCCAACAACACCAAAGCTATCACTTCCCAAGCTAGTGCTTTGAGTCAATCATGTGAAATATGCGGGGGATCTCACTCATACACCAATTGTCCTTCGACTTATGACAATACGGAAAATGCGTATGCCGCCAACGGTACCTATTCTACAGGAGGCTATCAAGCACGTCCTCAAGGTGACCGCAGATTGCTCAGCTATCGCTCACACAACTTTCTTTCACCCCTCGGTTTTCCCCCACAAAACCCAAACAACCTCAATCGTAACAATCAAAACCAACCTCGTGCTCCAAATCAATATCAAAACCAAAGAACCTCATATCCACCTCAAAGAAACAACCAAGTTTACCAACAACCTGCTTATCAACCACCTGCCTACCATGCTCCTCCTCCCAACCAACCCACCGCATTACACCAAGACGTTGAAACTTACATGAGGACTAATGATGTGATAGTGCAAAATCTTCAGCGGGAAATGCTCAACTTGAAAGCAGATATGGTGAAACAAGGAAACGATCTTCGAGCCGATATGCGAAACACTTTGGCAAGTCAAACGAATGACTTGAGGAACATGATGGCTAGTTTCTTCCCAAGTAATCAAGCCTCTGGATCGGGTTCTCTTCCGAGTAACACCGTTGCTAATCCCAGAGGGGAGATGAAAGCAATCACCACTCGCAGTGGAAAAGGTTTAAAGGAACCCGAGCTTCCTACACCTACACCGGTGATTGTGACAAAGGAAAACGAGTCTCCTTCTATAATTCCTCCAACTTCTACTCCTCCACCTTCTATTTCTCCAATTCCTCCACCTTCTACTTCCACCCCTCCACCACCCAAGGATGTGAGTGAGAATTCCATTCCAAAGCCTTCATCTCAACCCAATATACCTTATCCTTCGAGGTTGAGGAAAGAGAAATTGAAGAACAAGGATGATATTCAGGTTTCTAACTTTCTTAAAATGTTTAAACAACTGAATTTCAATATCTCCTTTGCTGAGGCTCTCGCTCACATGCCGAAATACGCTAAAATGTTTAAAGATCTTCTCAGTGATAAGGAGAAACTCCTCGATATCGCTCAGACCCAACTTAATGAGAATTGCTCCACAGTACTCTTAAGGAAATTACCAACCAAACTTGGTGATCCGGGTCGTTTCTTGATTCCTTGCAACTTCCCTGAGGTAGAGAATTGTATGGACCTAGCCGATCTAGGTGCTAGTATCAACTTAATGCCTCTAAGCGTTTGGAAACAATTGTCTCTACCCGAGCTAGTCCCCACACGTATGACTTTGGAATTAGCTAACCGTACGGTTGCTTATCCAGTGGGGATAGCCGAAGATGTCTTCGTCGGTGTCGACAAATTCACCTTTGTCGTTGACTACGAGATGGATCCCCGTGTTCCATTAATCGTTGGACGTCCATTCTTGAGGACCGGTCGCACTCTCATTGATGTAGCCACGGGCGAATTAATCATGACAGTTGGTAACGATAAAATCGTTTTCAACATGGGTAACTTTCTAAGCAGCCTTCGGAAAACGAGAGTGTTAATTTCATTGACTTTCTTGATAAGGCTTGTGAAGAACATTTCAAAGACGCTTGTAAAAGTGGTTCTTCTTCTCTACCCATTGTTGAGACCGTTGCCTCTATTGCTCCATCACTAACTCCATTTGGAGAAAGTGATTTCATCTTGAAAGAATTTGAAGCAACTTTGGGAGATGTGGACTTGCAATATGGCGATTCTCCCTCCAATTAGGATGAAGAGATTCGTACCATTGAGAAACTTCTCAATGAGGACCATATTTCTCCACCATCTCCTAAGGATATCTCTAGCGATGAACCGAATTTGACTACACCTTCTGTAAAACCCGTATTTTAAATCGAGAAATTATAAATACGCGGTTTATTATTAATTTACGTGGGATTATTGCCAGCAGCATATGTTGCGCCGCAGCAGATGTATCTTGCGCCGCAACTCTTGATTCGCAGAACCATGATCTGCAGGCCCTTCAATTTGCGCCGCAACTCACGTGTCGTGCGCCGCAACTCATGATCCGCAGATCTGTTGCGCCGCAACTGATGTGTATTGCGCCGCAACTCGTAGTCTGGGCCAAGCCCGTGGGAAGGAAATAAAACAGACGGAACACACACATATGAAACCCTAAAATCAAAACAAACAGCCGCCTACATTTTCTTTGTGTTCTCTCCTTCCCTGCCGCGACCCACATCAAGAAACACGAATAAGGGATCGAGGATTGATCCTAGAAGAACAATAGATTTGCTGTTTTGAAACCCTAAACGGTTAGTAAGCATATGTAAACCCTAATTCGTTTTATTCTTTTCTTTTAATCCGATTTATTGGGGTTTAAAACATGTTAAATAAATATTATGATCCGGGCTGTATGTCGGGATGTTGTTATGGTGATTGGCTGCACAACCAGCCGCAAAACATTAGGGTTTGGTTTGGGGTTTACACTAACGGGGTGTTTGGCAGTGGGTTTTAAACAGGGAATAGGGCTGTTTGGCTACAGGGGTAACGGGCTGTTTGGCAACCGGTTTTAAAAGTTAAGAGTGCGTTTGGGACTGTTAAATCTCATTTTTTTTTATGAGTTTACTTGAAATAAACGTTGTAAAATGCATTTAGTAAGTTAAATATAAACTGGTTTTATAAAAATATAAAAAGGGTATATTTTGGGAAAACGAATTAAACAAATTAAGAACGTACTTATATTAGCGAAATATTTTTTTTTATGAAATTAATGACCGACAGATATACATTGTACGTAACCATTAGTATAACGTTAATACATTAAAATAAATATAAGAAACCAATAAGATCAGAAAATTTGATAACGGATACCAGTTAACTTACTCGCGTCTTGTAATTATGTAGCACGCGTGAAGCCTGAGTAGTATTCGTTCAGTCTTCCTTTCAGTCGGTACTGGACTAGAGGTACGGATTTCCCGTCCTTTCAGTAAGGACTTTCCTTTCTATGCATGATTAGGATTCCCCGTCTTCCGCCGAATGTTTTCCCCAGTATATGTTTAATTTATCGGTAATCATGTTAATAACTAAATGGAATTGCCTGAGCGTTATATACAAGCACGACCAGTTTATGTACTAGTTACGGAGGTACCGTAACCACGACACTAGAGGCACCGGTGTCGTGACTCACATGCAGGAGAGTGATATCCTGCATCGTCCCACTCATGTTCAGTTGGCCATTCTTATATGTATGTTTTAGTGGGGCGTATGGATGCATCCTAGGCTATATGTGTTTCATGTTATCAGGGTGAATGTGGTGTGTGCTCTACATCCTTCACATTGGAGCTGATCCCTCCACCCAGCACAGTTATTTAGAGGTCACCCCTCTACAGCATGACGAGGTCACCCCTCCAGTTATTCATGCACGGTTGTTACAGCACGTGACCTATATAAGCTCTGGCAAATAAAATACAGTAAATGCATGTTTTCAGAAATTAAAAGTTATATTTCAGTATCAGTTTTATGAACCAGGTTTTACAGATTTTATGCAAGGTTATACCACATGTTACATATCAGTCTTACAGCTTCATTATTGACTCTATTGCATTATCTTTCTGTACATTTCTTATCATGCTATATCCGTTCACTGAGCGTTATGCTCAGCCGTAGTTTCCTTTCATGTTCCCCAACGGCAGGTACACAGGGACGATCTTAGGACTTCTAAGAGAGTACGTGCATTTGGATGGGAGCTATCCAGACTCCTTTATTTTTATGCACACTTTACGTTACTTTACTTTGGTTGTTTGGACACTGTTTCGTCCTTTTCCTTTCCGTATTTTAATCTTTATATTTTGGGCTTGTTGGACTACCGATGTTTGATTCCGGTATTTCCGTTTGGTCAGTTAATGTTTAATACATTGCCTTGCATGCTTTGATGACACGCCATAAATACACGTAACGGTCCATTTATCCAAGTGGGGTGTTACACCTTCCATCGAAAATCTTCCGGATTTAGAGCTTAAGGACCTACCGACTCATCTCGAGTGCGTTTTCCTTGAAGACAACAAGAAGTCACCCGTCATCATCGCTAAGGACTTGAAAGAAGAAGAAAAATCCCGACTTATCGTCGTGCTAAAGAATCACAAGGAAGTGATTGCTTGGAAAATCTACGATATTCGTGGAATTGATCCTCACTTTTGCACACATAAAATTCTCATGGAGGACGACTTTAAACCCACTATTCAAAGCCAAAGAAGGGTGAATCCTAAGATCCATGACGTAATCAAAAAAGAGGTTATCAAACTTCTTGATGCGGGAATGATCTATCCTATCTTAGATTCACCATGGGTTAGTCCCGTCCATTGTGTGCCTAAGAAAAGCGGAATCACTGTTGTGCCCAATGAAAACAACGAGTTGATTCCTACTCGTCTCGTTACAGGGTGGAGAGTTTATATAGACTATCGCAAACTCAATGATGCTACGAGAAAGGATCATTTTCCCCTCCCTTTCATGGACCAAATGCTTGAACGTTTAGCGGGTAATGACTATTACTGCTTTTTAGATGGTTTCTCCAGGTATTTTCAAATTCCCATCGATCCCAAAGACCAAGAGAAAACCACATTCACTTGTCCTTATGGAACATTTGCTTATAAAAGAATGCCTTTCGGCTTATGCAATGCTCCTGGGACATTCCAAAGGTGTATGATGGCTATCTTCCATGACATGGTTGAAGAAACTATGGAAGTCTCCATGGATGATTTCTCGGTCTATGGTGATTCTTTCTTTCATTGCCTTGCCAATTTGGAACGCATGCTTAAGCGGTGCGAAGACACTCGCCTTGTTCTAAATTGGGAAAAATGCCATTTCATGGTAAAAGAAGGAATTGTGCTTGGACATAAAATCTCTAAATCCGGTCTTAAAGTGGACCGTGCTAAAGTGGATGTCATAGCCAAATTACCTCCACCTTCAACCGTGAAGGGTGTGAGAAGTTTCCTTGGTCATGCGGGCTTTTATCGTCGATTCATTCAAGACTTTTCTAAAATCGCTCGCCCGATGACCCACCTCTTGGAAAAAGATACTCCCTTCATCTTTTCCAAAGAGTGTCTTGAATCCTTCAATCTTCTTAAGGATAAGCTAACTAAGGCACCGGTCTTGGTTACCCCTAATTGGGAGCTACCTTTTGAGTTGATGTGTGATGCTAGCGACTTTGCTATTGGAGCGGTTTTGGGCTAAAGAGTGAACAAACACTTCCAACCAATCCATTACGCTAGCAAGACAATGACGGGGGCTCAATTGCATTATACCACTACCGAAAAAGAGCTTTTAGCTGTAGTGTATGCTTTTGAGAAATTCCGCCCCTATCTTGTTCTTTCGACCACCATCATGTATACCCATCATTTCGCGTTGAAGTACTTGTTGACTAAGCAAGATTCTAAGCCAAGACTTCTTCGTTGGGTTTTGCTCCTTCAAGAATTCAACATTGAAATTCGTGACAAGAAGGGAGCCGAAAACCTAGCTGCGGATCATCTAAGTAGACTTGAGGATCCTTATCAAGGGGATCATCCGAATCAAGATATCAATGACTCTTTTCCCCTTGAGACCTTAATGTCTATCAACTCCAATCTTGATGACACCCCGTGGTTTGCGGACATTGCAAACTACTTAGCGGGTGGAATTCTCAAGGAAGGGTTAACGTCCCCACAAAAGAAAAAGTTCTTTAAAGATATTGAACATTATATCTGGGACGACCCTTACCTCTTCAAACAATGTGCGGATCTTGTCATCCGTCGATGTGTTGATGGGCCGACAGCGGTACAAATCCTTGACGCTTGCTATAAAGGACCCACCGGCGGTCACTTTGGTCCCAATTACACCGTGAAGAAAGTATTCGACTCTGGATTTTATTGGCCCACCATTTATCGTGACGCTCACGAAATGGTTAAACATTGTGATGCTTGCCAAAGACAAGGCAAGATCACACATAAAGATGAGATGCCTCAAAATTTCATACAAGAATGTGAAATCTTTGATGTATGGGGTATCGACTTTATGGGGTCATTTCCATCATCTAAAGGGAACAAGTACATCCTCGTAGCCGTTGACTACGTTTCTAAATGGGTTGAAGCTAAGGCTCTCCCTCGAACGATGCGAGGGTGGTTGTGAACTTTTTGAAGCAGCTTTTTGCTTGATTCGGTGTTCCTCGTGCTATAATCAGTGACCGTGGGACTCATTTTTGCAATGATCAGTTCACAAGAGTCATGGCTAAGTACGGTGTTAATCATCGTCTTTCCACCGCCTATCATCCCCAAACCAATGGTCAAGCCGAGATTTCCAACCGCGGACTGAAGCGAATTCTGGAGCGTACTGTGGGATAGCATCGTGCCGTGTGGGCCGATAAGTTAGATGATGCTTTGTGGGCTTTCCGTACCGCCTATAAGACGTCGATCGGTTGTACACCTTATTGTCTTGTGTACGGGAAAGCATGCCACCTCCCTATTGAGCTGGAACATAAGGCATACTGGGCCTTGAAGTGGGCTAACTTCGACATCAACAAAGTCGGTGATCTTCGGAAGATTCAACTCAACGAGCTTAATGAACTGAGTAATGAAGCTTACGAGAACTCACTGATCTACAAGGAGAAGACCAAGATCATCCATGATGCAAGGATTAAGAACCGAGAGTTCCACGTTGGTGATCAAGTCTTACTTTTTAACTCTCGGTTGAAGATCTTCTCGGGCAAGTTGAAGAGCCGCTGGTCTGGTCCATTCACCATCGAAAAAGTCTTTCCCTATGGCACCATTGAGCTTTCTCAGCCAAATGGGCCCAATTTTAAGGTGAATGGCCAGCGTTTGAAGTTCTACTTTGGTGAGGACATCTCTCATGAGATGATTCCATCCCTCACCACGTTTCCCATGAACTAGTTTTGGGTCGAGTCAGGCTCGTGACTCGGTTATCAAAAACACCCGCTTTTCGGGAGGCAACCCGTTGATCTATCCTTTACCGTTTTCATAATAAGTGTAGGGGGAGCCCCGTATGTGTTTGTTGTCTTGTTTCTTCTTCTATGCAGGGATTAAAGCTTCAAAGATCCATTCTCGATGACTTTTGACGAACCATGATCCCGTGTACCCGTCATCCCGGTTCTATCCTAAACTGTCGTGATTCAATATTTCATATCTGATATGTACACATTGAAATCACTATAGTTTTCCTTTCCTTAGCAAGATTTAAACAAAGTGCACAATGTCCTATGTGTAGGGGAGTTTACTCCCACATGCTTAAACATTGAGGACAATGTTTATATCAAGTGTAGGGGAACTTCTATCGAAGTAAGTGGTCTTTTCCATGAATTTGTCCTCATTTTAACCAGAAAATTTAATTTTTTGACATTTTTCAGAATTTTTAATCTATTTTGGCCTAGTAATATAGTAGTATTTTTCTTTGTTATCGTTATTTGCCTTCCTTGCTAAAATAAAAGTTTAATAAATTGGTTTTAAATTTTTCAAAGTCGTGAATTTTTTGACTCAACCCAAGTTTACTTATCTAAGTTTACTCTAGCTAGTATCCTTAACGTGTTTAAGTCAAGTTTTGCTAGGCTTTTATATAGGGAACTTTAAAACGCGAAGGTCTTAACTCTCACGGGTTAAGAACAAGAACTTTTCGCAAGTTCCTATAACTGATCCTAGAGAGTTGTTTATCAAGGGAACTTTAAAATGCGATTTCTAAACTTGAAAAAGTCTAAGAGTTTGCAAGATCCTATAGATGACTCGAAAACCCAAAACTTTGATTTAATTGGCTAAGCATCCACGAGTCTCATTCCTTGAGATTTTAAATTGTGGAGAACGAGAGATGATAGAGTCAATTATAAGTTTGGTATTTGTAACACCCCATTTTGATAAATGGAATGTCACGCGTGATTATGGCGTGTCATCAAAGCATGCAAGGTAATATGTAGTAAAACATACATGACCATAGGGAAAACCGGAATCAAACATCGGTTCCCAAACATAAGCCCAAAACATAACAAAGTAAATGAACTGAAAGAAAGACTAAACAAGCATAAATATATGAAGGAAACAGGAGAAGAAGTCTATGGCAGCTTCCATCCTATGCATGTCCTCCAAATGCTCGAGTCTTGGGTACCTGCCGTTTTGGGACATGGAAAGGAAAGTAACGGCTGAGCAAAACGCTCAGTGCACGGATATACAATATAGCATGAAATAGGATAAGCATGTAACATAAAACAGCAGAAGACTAAGTTCTGAGTAGACTGAGTAAGTATTAAGAAAACTGGTTTTATAGTTTGAAAAGCCTTATGTTTATCTTATGAAAACTGTTTTAACATATATATATATACTATAGCCCATATAGGTCATGAAAAGGTCACGTGCATGAATACTTGGAGGGGTGACCTCATCATGCTGATTAGAGGGGATGCCTCTAATTAATATACTGGTTTGGGTAGGAGGGATCAACTCCTTGTGAAGGATGCAAGGCACACACCACATTCACCATGAAATACTGAATAAAACATGTACCTAGGATGCACCCATACGCCCCACCTGATATAATAATATGGCCAAAACTGAAAAGGGACGCCACGAGCAATCACTCCGCCGTGGGGAAGTCATAACATCGGTGCCTCCAATGCTATGGTTATGGTACCTCCATAACTAGGTGAAACTGGTCATGCTTGTATATGGCTATAGATTATGCTAATTAAACATAAGCAGTTCAAAACAATAAAACAAATACTGGGGAAAACAGTTGGCTGCATACGGGGAAATCCTAATAAGGAAAGAATGTCCATACTGAAAGGACGGGAATCCGTACCTCAAGTCCAGTGAATGAACAGAAGAAGGACTCCTACTTCTGGATCACTAACGCTACATGAATACACACGTGTATAAGTATCGATTCACTGATTACGTACTGGGTTTTATGTCTCATTTTAGCTGACTTGGTATGTTTTAGGTCTTGGTTCACCGTTTAAAGCCTTAAACTGTGTTTATCTTGTATTCTGATTAATCTGATTAAGTATTACTGGTATTTCATGTATTATTATACTTACTGTGTAATAATAAGTAACTTTCCAAAAATAGCAGGTTTCCAAAAATAGAAAGTTTCCAAAAATAGAAAGTTCCCAAAAATAGAAAGTTACCAAAAATAGAAAGTTACCAAAAATAGAAAGTTTCCAAAAATAAAAAGTTTCCAAAAATAGAAAGTTTCCAAAAATAGAAAGTTTCCAAAAATAGAAAGTTTCCAAAAATAGAAAGTTTCCTAAAATAGACTTTACTGCTTAAAATAGATTAGTTTCTAAAAATAGAAAGTTTCCAAAAATAGATCAGCTGCCTTAATTAAATAAGTTTCCATATATAGAAGGTTTCCATGATTAGATTAGCTGCCTGATTTAGATAGATTTCCATATATAGAAGGTTTCCATTAATAGATTAGTTGTCTTATTTAATTAAGTTTCTATAAATAGAAGTTTCCATATTTAGAATTAAGCTGGTTACGTAAGCTAACATATAAGTCTACGTGTTTATAAGCTGATTTCTTAAGTCATATGATATAGTATATAGTTTAATTATTATTTCATGTATTTTAATTAAACTATAGGTTAAGCATTTTAATTAAAGTATAACATGTTTTAATTAAAATGAAATGAAAATACTTAGGTTAAAATGTGTATTATTATTATTAATAATATAACCTAAGTCATGTCTAAATTAATTAATTATAGGCATGTTTTAAATAATTAATTAATTATAACTTATAACATAAAATACTTAGGTTAAATTAATATCATGCTAAATTAATAATTAGAATAACCTAAGTCATGATTTAATTAATATCTCATGTTATTAATTGATTTATATCCTAAGTTCATGATTCATAAAAATTAACATGTAACATAGATCATGATTTAACCAACGAACCGTGAACCGGGCATGATATCGACACCGTACCCCGAACCAAATCGGGGTACGTGTGCCCCCTTGCTGCCGTGGGTCCCACATGGGCCAACCAAGACCAAAAATGGTCTTGGTGGTGGCGGCAATAGCAAACCAAACCCCCCTCGGGTTTGTTTTGCTAGGCGGCTAGAAACAAACACCCCTTTTAAATCATTCCTTGATTTTAATTAATACCAAAACATGTTAGATCAATGATTAATTATCATGTTTAAATCAAAAAAATAATAACATGTTCATGAAAATAATCAAAGATTAAAAGAATTAAAAGAATTAAAAGAAGGGTTAGAAAGGTATACCACTATGTAGCTTGGAAAAAGGATGAACAAACACGGATTCTAACACTTGTTTTTAAGATCAAAATCAAACAATCACCCTCCAATGGTGATGTGAAGGTGGCGGCACAAAGAGGAGAAAAAGGAGGAGGAGAAAACTCTTTTTAGGTTTTTTGTTTATTTTCTTGAAAGTGAAAAATGAAAACATGTTTTTACTCTTACCCCCCTTTACTTGTAAAGTCCATGGGCTAAGCCCATTACTTGTTGTGTGCCGTGGGTATGGGGGCCCCACATGGGGTACCCGTACCTTTTCTCGTGTCCCGATGTTTCGTGTTCGTTCGTGGTTAAACGTGTTCGTGTCTGAAGCGTTTCTGTTTATTTTATCATGTAGTTATCGTAATCTTAACGCTCGTAATTATATTATAAGTATTTACGTAATTATTCTAGTTCGTATTTTAAATGGTGATCATGATTTAATTATGTTCACTTGACATATTTATTAACTGTTTATCATGAGTTCGTACGTAATCGATACTTATCCTGTCATACACGTATGCACTTGCTTGATTATTAGCACATGAATGTGATCAATACTAAATAAGGTAAGTTTTAATCTAGGACGTACGATCTTAAGGGCACTATTCATGGTAAAAGCATGCGGGTTTTACAATTCTTCCCCCCTAAAAAGAATAATTCGTCCCCGAATTATAGATAAAGTAACTGGAAGCGAAACATACCCGAATCAAACTGGAAAGGTATGCAAAAATAATGGAAATGAAGATGACATGGTGGAAGGGAACGTGGAACGTGACATGTCTTGAAAAGACATGGAACGTGACGTGACTGAAAGGACATATCTAATCGATAAGAGAAAAATGGATAAGAAGTCCGGATGAACTTGTCCGTTTCCAAGTGACCTCCCTCTTGGAACGGTTCCTTCAGAAGATCCTGGCACTAATGATAAATCTTGGTCCTCCTGACCTTGACTTGGAATACGAAGAAATTCTTGGTTATCAACGGAAGGTAGATCCCCTAAATTCGATCGAGAAAAATAAGAGTTAACGTGCAAGGGTAACTGAAACGTTACGATGCTAAGACCATCTGACTTAACTGATAATTAGAAACGATGCGCGAGACATAAAGAAACGTAGTACGTGAACAATTTTGAACGTGATACGTGAAAAATTTTGAACGTGCTACGTGGAGATATGGCGAGTGTAGTATGAGAAAACATATCGTGATCCATGATACGTGTAACCTAATTTGATCATGATATGAGGAACGTGGAATGAACATGACATGTGAGACATATCGTGATCATATAATATAATGGCGGTGACGCCAAACGCTACAAGGTGAGACGTGGAATATGACGTGAAACGTCTATCTGATGATGGAGAGTTATACTAAACTTGGGTCTGGTCTCACAAGTTCTTGCAACTTCCAGAACGAAAAAAAAGAAATGAACGTAAAATCGTAAGCCAAATTACGATCATGAACGTGAATAGTGTCATGAACGTGAGCGCGAAAGCAAGTCGTGGAATTAGAATGAAGACGTGAAGTAAGTTAGGAGTACAATTACGAATCTTTGTCTGACCCGATAGCTGAGGGATTGCCAAGTGATCGGATGAGCCTTGGCTGAAACATGTTCGTTCAATCTGTTGGTTCTGAAATCCGTACGGATGTAAGGATTTTGTAGACTTGATCAAACTGTTGACAATAACCCAAATAGCATCATGCTTCTTCTGAGTTTGCTGAAATCTGGTAACTAACATCCATGGAGATCTTTTCCCATTTTAGTTCACAATTTCAGATGATGAAACATCCCAGTTTGTTGGTGTCCTATCTTAGCCTGTTGGTATGTCAGGTACATAGATATGGACGTAGCTGTATCCTGCTTCGTAGAAACTTGATACATAGAAGGTTGCGAAACTCTGAGTCTTTGAATCAGACTTCTCCTAGCGTAGGATTTCCTAGAACACCTAATGTAGTGTAGGGTTCTCTCCTTTACGCATAAGCTGAGTCATGGTAAGATTAACCATAGAAACCCATGTGATTCAGTGTGTCACTGTAATCAAACAGAATTGATATTGGAAAATTTTCCAGGGTAGAATTTCTCTTGTCATAGAATTTGCAACATAGTGCAGATATGGTCTTCCTGTTCTTCTCTAGGCTTAGAGGAAATCAGGTTATCCTCAATGAAAACGCTGATGAATTTGTTTAGGAGTTCATGGAACTCAATTTATTAAGTCCATAATGCGGTTGGAGCATTGATGAGACTAATTCAAAATCATACATTTAGCATGACCGAGTCGTGTACTAATAGCAGTCATGGACATATCCTGCTTTTTCCACTCATCATTGTTGGCAGCATGATCGTGCGTTCGATCTTGGAAAAGTGATTAACACCATACGGTTGATTGGACATGTTGTCAATATGTGGAGGAGAATAACGGTCTTGAATGGTGATTTGTTTAAGTCGACGGTAGTCGACACATAATCTCATGGTACCATCCTTCTCCTTGAAGGTTCTTCTGGAATGTATAGGAAGACTTTGGAATAATCAACTGGCTATGCGTAAAAGAGTTAAGTGGTTGTGTCTTACTGACAGCTAGAAAATTTTAGCGACCATGGCTAACAATGCACATGCTTGTAAGCATAGATAATTGCATAGATTTTCCTGATGGAAATCAAACTGAATGTATTCAGGAGCTTGAACATTACTGTACATAATTATGAATCATAGCATGGTGTGGTGTTCATAGTACATAATTAGGATAAAATTCATCTCGTGTCTGTCCGAGGAAATGCGTTAGCAGCCTGGGTCTTATCATTAAGCTGAAGGAAAACCTTCGTATGCGTGGGAATACGAAAGGCGTCCTTCATGGTCATGAATACATGAAATATGGTGAAAGAAATGAAAGTGACATCGGCAACGTGACAGTTCTCACTTATGCGCCGGTAATGGTATTGAAATTCTTGTGGCCTGATTAATACATGGCACAACAAAATGGATATACCCTTGGAGGGTACCCTGAATTTCTTAGAAATGTTCCATAATTAGACGTGAGTCATGTGTCTTGACTCGTGTCTTGAGAAATGTGAGCGTGACATATGTCTTGACTGGTATCTTGACATGTGTCCTCAGAAAGTATACGTGAGACATGTGTCTTGACTGATGTCTTGACATGTGTCTCGAGATGTGAAACCATTAGGACTACAAATATTAGGTTAATATGCCAGAATTGGCGGATCGGTTGGACTACTGATCATTTGTATGTCTGTTCACGTCTGCGGCCAGAGCCTCGGTTGCAATTTCTAGGATATTTTCTGTCATGGTAGTGGTTACTATAGTCCTGTCTGTCAGTTCTGTGACGGCCATTCTCATGACCGTGATTCATGTAACTATTCAGCTGAGTGGCCGGCTGGTACCGGTTTGCACTCATATGGCTGACATAACAGCCGAATGACGTGTGACATGTAACTATGAATTAGGGACAATGATTGATGGGAATCATCTGATGGTGAAGCATCTTCTCGTCCAATTGCTTTGCTCCGACGCCTTTGTCTTCGTCTTTTAGGATCTCCAGGTTGTGAACAGCATCAGCATCAGCATCTCGTAGCGTCTCCCAACATCAGCAGCGTCAACCTTCAGTAACATCTCTAAGCTATGAGCGGCATCGACAATCTTGTAGAATATCAGCAAGTGAACCTACGCCTGACATGATTTAGAATCGACTAGCGAATACTCGTGAAGTATTGCAAGTGGAATACACATGGATTAAGGTACATGTAATACACATGAAATACGGTACGTGGAGTACACATGGAATACACATGAAATGATCGGTATGGGGTCGGTCATTTATCATGATTTAAGGAAAGTATAACGGTTGAACAGTTAGAAAAACCATCATGATAACCTGGCAGTATTAGCATAGACATCATTCTGGTTGCATAGAGAAACGCTAAAGTGTGGTTACACAAAATTCAACGATGATTTGCCTGACAACATGATCAATGAAAACCAACCATGACTATCATGAAAGCATGATTTAAGAAATCTAACAATGTCTTGCAGGACAACGTAAATAACAAAAGAGGCGTGAAACATAATCAACATGAAAATGGAATTATCATGAAGGAACATAAAACGATCTATCATAAAGGAGTGTATAACATATTCAGCATGAGACCGAAGTTAAACATGACAGGATGAAAACATACTTGACATAAAAACATAATAACTTATGAGGGGACATGAAATTTTTTTTTTTTATGCCAATTTAAATCATGAGAAAATTTTTATGCAAGAAAACAGTGCATGAATGCGTAATGTAGTTTATAAAACCTTTATATGTGCGAGGGAACGCCTATGGGTCGGTTCCAAAACAAAAGACATGGCGAGGGGACGCCTATGGGTCGGTCCCAAAGTTAAAAGTTTCGATAAAAGCACATGCGACTAAATAGGGCCAGTCCTGTACCAACCATTACTTAGTCAAAATTCCTGCAACAAATGACATATGATATAAATGCATGAATGCATGGAACATAATAATTAAAAGTCATTGTCAAAACTTAACAGAAAAAATTTTATGTGAAAATTATGAACTACTGGGGTCAGTCCACATCGTCACAGTTCACGAGGAACATCATGCATAGACAATGACACATAACTAAGTATGGATGACGGTTGTTCATTCCATATTAATAAGACGATACTGGTGAAAACATCATGGTGAAAACAACAAGGTGCTGAAAACGTCATGGCTAAAACAAAAGGTGCTGAAAACATAATGGTTAAAACAACAACGCGCTGAAACATCAATACGTGGAATAACAATCGTTGGCTTAGGAAGCTCCTGGTGACTACCCACTAGTCACAGGTCGAGTTTTAGAGCCTACAGGTCGAAGCCTTGGCTCTGATACCATAATTGTAACACCCCATTTTGATAAATGGAATGTCACGCGTGATTATGGCGTGTCATCAAAGCATGCAAGGTAATATGTAGTAAAACATACATGACCATAGGGAAAACCGGAATCAAACATCGGTTCCCAAACATAAGCCCAAAACATAACAAAGTAAATGAACTGAAAGAAAGACTAAACAAGCATAAATATATGAAGGAAACAGGAGAAGAAGTCTATGACAGCTTCCATCCTATGCATGTCCTCCAAATGCTCGAGTCTTGGGTACCTGCCGTTTTGGGACATGGAAAGGAAAGTAACGGCTGAGCAAAACGCTCAGTGCACGAATATACAATATAGCATGAAATAGGATAAGCATGTAACATAAAACAGCGGAAGACTAAGTTCTGAGTAGACTGAGTAAGTATTAAGAAAACTGGTTTTATAGTTTGAAAAGCCTTATGTTTATCTTATGAAAACTGCTTTAACATATATATATATACTATAGCCCATATAGGTCATGAAAAGGTCACGTGCATGAATACTTGGAGGGGTGACCTCATCATGCTGATTAGAGGGGATGCCTCTAATTAATATACTGGTTTGGGTAGGAGGGATCAACTCCTTGTGAAGGATGCAAGGCACACACCACATTCACCATGAAATACTGAATAAAACATGTAACTAGGATGCACCCATACGCCCCACCTGATATAATAATATGGCCAAAACTGAAAAGGGACGCCACGAGCAATCACTCCGCCGTGGGGAAGTCATAACATCGGTGCCTCCAATGCTATGGTTATGGTACCTCCATAACTAGGTGAAACTGGTCATGCTTGTATATGGCTATAGATTATGCTAATTAAACATAAGCAGTTCAAAACAATAAAACAAATACTGGGGAAAACAGTTGGCTGCATACGGGGAAATCCTAATAAGGAAAGAATGTCCATACTGAAAGGACGGGAATCCGTACCTCAAGTCCAGTGAATGAACGGAAGAAGGACTCCTACTTCTGGATCACTAACGCTACATGAATACACACGTGTATAAGTATCGATTCACTGATTACGTACTGGGTTTTATGTCTCATTTTAGCTGACTTGGTATGTTTTAGGTCTTGGTTCACCGTTTAAAGCCTTAAACTGTGTTTATCTTGTATTCTGATTAATCTGATTAAGTATTACTGGTATTTCATGTATTATTATACTTACTGTGTAATAATAAGTAACTTTCCAAAAATAGCAGGTTTCCAAAAATAGAAAGTTTCCAAAAATAGAAAGTTCCCAAAAATAGAAAGTTACCAAAAATAGAAAGTTTCCAAAAATAAAAAGTTTCCAAAAATAGAAAGTTTCCAAAAATAGAAAGTTTCCAAAAATAGAAAGTTTCCAAAAATAGAAAGTTTCCTAAAATAGACTTTACTGCTTAAAATAGATTAGTTTCTAAAAATAGAAAGTTTCCAAAAATAGATCAGCTGCCTTAATTAAATAAGTTTCCATATATAGAAGGTTTCCATGATTAGATTAGCTGCCTGATTTAGATAGATTTCCATATATAGAAGGTTTCCATTAATAGATTAGTTGTCTTATTTAATTAAGTTTCTATAAATAGAAGTTTCCATATTTAGAATTAAGCTGGTTACGTAAGCTAACATATAAGTCTACGTGTTTATAAGCTGATTTCTTAAGTCATATGATATAGTATATAGTTTAATTATTATTTCATGTATTTTAATTAAACTATAGGTTAAGCATTTTAATTAAAGTATAACATGTTTTAATTAAAATGAAATGAAAATACTTAGGTTAAAATGTGTATTATTATTATTAATAATATAACCTAAGTCATGTCTAAATTAATTAATTATAGGCATGTTTTAAATAATTAATTAATTATAACTTATAACATAAAATACTTAGGTTAAATTAATATCATGCTAAATTAATAATTAGAATAACCTAAGTCATGATTTAATTAATATCTCATGTTATTAATTGATTTATATCCTAAGTTCATGATTCATAAAAATTAACATGTAACATAGATCATGATTTAACCAACGAACCGTGAACCGGGCATGATATCGACACCGTACCCCGAACCAAATCGGGGTACGTGTGCCCCCTTGCTGCCGTGGGTCCCACATGGGCCAACCAAGACCAAAAATGGTCTTGGTGGTGGCGGCAATAGCAAACCAAACCCCCCTCGGGTTTGTTTTGCTAGGCGGCTAGAAACAAACACCCCTTTTAAATCATTCCTTGATTTTAATTAATACCAAAACATGTTAGATCAATGATTAATTATCATGTTTAAATCAAAAAAATAATAATATGTTCATGAAAATAATCAAAGATTAAAAGAATTAAAAGAATTAAAAGAAGGGTTAGAAAGGTATACCACTATGTAGCTTGGAAAAAGGATGAACAAACACGGATTCTAACACTTGTTTTTAAGATCAAAATCAAACAATCACCCTCCAATGGTGATGTGAAGGTGGCGGCACAAAGAGGAGAAAAAGGAGGAGGAGAAAACTCTTTTTAGGTTTTTTGTTTATTTTCTTGAAAGTGAAAAATGAAAACATGTTTTTACTCTTACCCCCCTTTACTTGTAAAGTCCATGGGCTAAGCCCATTACTTGTTGTGTGCCGTGGGTATGGGGGCCACACATGGGGTACCCGTACCTTTTCTCGTGTCCCGATGTTTCGTGTTCGTTCGTGGTTAAACGTGTTCGTGTCTGAAGCGTTTCTGTTTATTTTATCATGTAGTTATCGTAATCTTAACGCTCGTAATTATATTATAAGTATTTACGTAATTATTCTAGTTCGTATTTTAAATGGTGATCATGATTTAATTATGTTCACTTGACATATTTATTAACTGTTTATCATGAGTTCGTACGTAATCGATACTTATCCTGTCATACACGTATGCACTTGCTTGATTATTAGCACATGAATGTGATCAATACTAAATAAGGTAAGTTTTAATCTAGGACGTACGATCTTAAGGGCACTATTCATGGTAAAAGCATGCGGGTTTTACAGTATTCTTTCGTGAATTTATGTGAGTTGATTATAAGCCTATTCTCCCATCGCTTGCTAATAAATGTATCTGCAATAAATAAGGTTGTACGATTTAAAAAGTTACTTAGCTTCTAGCACAAGATCGTTTAAAAGTTGCTCGGTATTAATTAGAGTTCATAGCCAAGGCATAACTTATTGAAGCGGGATGCAAAGATTGGCGAGTCCGAAAAGGCCCTAACAAGGCATGAGGGCTACATTTTGTTGCTAAAGATCCAAAAGTGATGTGAAGAATCATTTATCGAAAATCAATATGAAGGATCGAGACACACGACGAAAAGCAAGTACTCCCCAAAATATCATGGAGAAGTCTATCCGAAAAGACCCTAGCAAGGTATGAGGATAAATAGATCCAAGTCCTAAAAGGAGGCGGATCGTTGTATATCGAAGTCCAAAATAAAGATTGGAGAAAAATAAAGAAGTCATGGTCCAAATATGAAGAATCTCTCAAAACTTCAAGTGAAGAAATTCCTATTATGAAGAGAAGACCATAATTTCAAGAACGTCTCTCAAAGATTTGAAGTATGAAGTCGCTGCCAAATATCGGTCCAAGAAAGGTCTCAAATCGTGAAGCGAGTTATGCCAAGATATGAACTTTATGAGGTCCCGAGAAGCAGTTTTAAAAGATTTTGTCCTTTAGCTAACTATTGATTAAATCGTCCCACTTTGTTTTCAGCTTAAATAACTATCGAAATAAGTCAAACAATGCATTCTCGTGATCATTCAAGACAACAATAAAATATAAGAGATACACCTAGGAATAAGGGAGTCTAAGTGAATAATTGGGCCACATGAGTTCGTGTTAGTTTGCTAACTTATAATAACAATGATCTCGTTTTTAAGCTTGGTATGGGGAACGTGAAACTTGAGAATGATGAACATTCATAGCAACCAAAAACCCAATGTAAGTCTTTGATTTCTTACTTTTTTTGTTCTTATAGTTTCCTTAGTGTTTAGCATTTAATAAAGGCCAAGATGGGTTATCTATGATGAAAAATGTAAACCGTGCTTTGAAATTAGTGCATTGCATGAGGACATTGTAATGGTCAAGTGTAGGGGATTTAATAAGTGTGAAAACACTTATCCTCTTACCACTTATCTCCAATAATAACAAGACCAAATCGTGTATTTTATGTCGTAAAAGTCGGAATTATGCGTGGTTTGTGTTTTTTTTGTGTTTTAGGACCAAAAGATGCAAAAGGAAGAAAAAATGGGCTATCACGGGCTTTTATCGAAGAAAAAGACTAAAGACGAAGTCGAAAGATCGAGAACGCAAAAAGAACGGAAGTCCAAGGCCTATTCTGAAGATTTATCGAAGAAAAAGTCTAAAGACGGAAGTTTAATGAAGTCGAAGAACTTAAGTCTAACTATAGAAGAAAATTATAAGACAAGTTCAATTTATATCGACTAATCCCGAGACGACGTCGAGAAAGACAAAGAAATTAAGTCGAGTCGAGACGAGAAGAAAGAAATAAGATAGCTTAAGCATGTATTCTCCCCACCTCCTATAAATACCCTCCTAATGTGTCATTAGGAGGGTGGTTAGGTGGTTAATTTTTAGTAGTAGTTTATTTTTCAAGTTTTTCTTAAGTTTTCTTCTCTCTAGTTTTTTTTCCAAGTTTATCAACTTTAATCTTGTAATCATTTGATATTAATCTTTAATCAATCAAGCTTATTTTCTTAATTCTCATTCTACCTTTCTTAATCTTTTACTTAATCTTGATAATCATGTAGTTTTATCTTAATCTTGTTGATGGTTTGATTATGTAGCTTATTTGATTGTGCTTATTAAATTGGTAATCTAAAAAGTTTCTTCATAAAAAGTGCTTTTTTATTTCTAGCTTATTTAATGTTTTGAAAGTTTTTTAAATTCTAGCTTATTCACCTTTTTCGAAAATCATTTTGGTTTAGCTTTTGGTAAAGTGCTTATTGATTTTTAGCTTATTTTTTCTTAATGCTAATTTCTCTTGTGTCGAAATCTGTCAAGTCCCTTATATTCCGGATAAGAGGTATTAAACCCTCTTTTTCCGGATAACTGTCATCACCAAGTTTTTCCGGATAAGCTTGATTATAGTTTTTCCGGATAAGCTCTTAGTTCACGGTATTGCGGATAAGTCCTCCGTCTCATTCCGGATAAGTACCACTTTGTTTTGCGGATAAGGAAGACGAGAAACATTAAGCTTCATTTCAAGTTATTCCGGATAAAGGATATTTCGAGTGATTCCGGATAAGCAGCAGGTGAATATTCCGGATAAGCATCACTTCTTCATATTCCAGATAAGCTCCAAGCCGATTTGGATTCCGGATAAGTACCCCGAGAAGATTCCGGATAAACCTTCCAAGTTTATTCCGGATAAGCTGTTGGAATTTATTTCGGATAAGCTCTTGAAGCCAAGATTCCGGATAAGCTGCCCAACAACAGATTCCGGATAAGATTCACTTCTTCATTCCGGACAACATTCCGGATAGTATTCCGGATAAGGGTTTGTTTTTACAGTTTTTTGAATTTTACTTTTCCCGCATTTTTACTTAGCGTATTTTTAACTTGTCTTATTCTAGTTTAAATATTTAAAGTCTTCATTTTTAGTTTTAAATTTTAAAGCTTTCATCTTTACTTACTCAACGATATTTTCATTTTTAGTTTAAAATAGATAATCAACCCTTTTTATTTTTCCACCAAGAACAATTGAGTCTCACTTTCTACCAGTAATCAATTCGAAAAGATCGGATTCAACGAACTTTGATACTTAGTAAAATCTTTGTATTAGCCACAAACAACACGGAAGTTGAACCGCTAACAAAGAAAAAGAAGGTGATTGTCCTTGGAACATGATGGGCGAGTACCAGTTTCCTAAAGAATTTGGATATTTCTTCTGATGATGTTCAAGTGGTTTCTCCTCGAAATTACTTTGCTTTTACACCCTTTTACCTAGTGTTACTTGTGGAACAGTTGAGGCACGAAGCATCGTGGAGCCAGTTCGTAACATCATTCAAAAGGTAATAATGTTTTTGAAAAAGGGAACTGATTCTATTGATACGTTTCCTACATAAAGTTTTTTCTTGTGTACGTCTCTTCTTGATAGAAAAATAGAGAAATCCAGTTTTGGGAAGCAGAATGTACAAAAATTGATGTAGAAAACAAGAAAGTTTTTTTATCGCTCCGCCACTAAAGCAAACTTAGTTGGAAAGAAAGAATTTTCTCTAGACTATGACTACTTGGTTGTTACGACCGGCGCAGAAGTAAATACCTTTGATACTCCTTGTGTCATGGAGTATTGTCATTTTCTGAAGGTAGCAATCTAGCAGCTGATAATCTATGCTCTTAACTAAAATGTATATATTCCTTTGATAAAAATGTTGTGAACTGCCAACCAGGAAGTTGAAGATGCTCAAAAAAGTCGTACAAGTGTCATAAACTGTTTTGAAAGGGCTATCTTGCCACAGTTAACCGAAGAAGAACGCAGAATAAACCTCCACTTTGTGATCGTTGGAGGGAGGTCCACCAGTGTTGAATTTGCAGCAGAGCTACATGATTTTGTTCATGAAGATTATTGTTGGAAATATAGTTCAATTGAGGGTTAAGTTTATACCTGATAATGGGCTTGGAGGTATGGAGTATACACCCATTGGTCCCTAAACACCCTGGCTCTTATAGTGGTAAAGTTATGTTCCAACGGTACTTAGAATTACAATAAAGGTACTTGGTTTTACACTAGCGGTACTTGCAAGTACTGCTAGTGTTATGCAAGTACTGCTAGTGTTATGCAAGTACTGGCGAGAAACATGTAACAGTCTTTGACTGTATTTAATGACCATGTTTAATGGGTCATGTAACCACTATTCCTGGTCTTATGGAGGCATATAATGGGGAGTTAATTGGCCGTTAAATCCTCATTATTTCCATTGACCATGTTGAGTTGATCACCTATAAAAGGGTTCGTATTGTTTGCATGAAAGATACACAGAAAACAAGAAACACTTTACAACAAAGGGTTATAGATTTGTGCCTAATTCTATAACATACATTTGGTCTTATCCCAAGTAAGTATTCGTGATACCCAGGCAATAGGGTCGAATAGTTTACTTTGGAAAGTGATCACACGATTCCAAGTGATATCCGGTAACCTTCATTGGTACGTAGTTAGGCTATTGATTATCTTACCCTGGTTCGGACGAATAGACACCAACAATCAAAGTAAACTATTCTGTGATAATCAATGGCGGCTGCAATGAAGCATATGGTGGCTAACTTCTCTAAACTGGACAAGTTTGAAGGGGTGGATTTCAGGAGATGGCAAAAGAAGATGCATTTTCTTCTTTCAACCATGAGTGTGGTGTATTTGCTGACAACTCCTATTCCTGATGGTGGTGATGATGCTACCTTGGAGGAACTGAGGAAAAGGAGCAAACAGGAGAATGATGACTATGTGTGTCGTGGTATTATTCTCAGTGGTATGTCTGATTCCTTATTTGATATTTATCAAAATTCTGAATCTGGTTAAGAACTATGGGATTCCTTGGAAGCCAAATATATGGCTGAGGATGCGTCAAGTAAGAAGTTTCTTGTGAGTGATTTCATAAATTACAAAATGACTGATTCAAGACCAGTCATGGAACAATACAATGAACTTCTTGGAATACTTGGTAGATTTACACAACATAAAATGAACATGGATGAGACGATTCAGGTCTCTTGTGTCATTGACAAATTACCTCCTTCTTGGAAAGATTTCAAGCATACCTTGAAACATAAGAAGGAGGAATTAACTATTGTTGAGTTGGGCAGTCATTTGCGTATTGAGGAATCCCTCAGGATGCATGAAAGTAACAAGCCAAAGAGTAACAATGTTGCTGGTTCATTAGTTGTCAATATGGTGGAGCATAACAACTCCTCCAGGTACAATGACAACAAGGGCAAATGTAAGCATCAAGATAACACCAAAAGTAATCCTAATAAGAAGTCCTCAGTGGCTTGTTAGAAGTGTGGTAAACCTGGACACTTCAAAAGGGATTGCAAAGGTGTTGGTATTGGCAGCAAAGCTAGTGGATCAGGCACAAATGGTTCAGTGATTGGTTCTAACAACACAACACTAAAAGGACAAAATATGTTTAATAAATCTCTTCAGATTTATTATGTTACATATGTATCTGAAGCTTATTTTGTGCATGATGATGATGTGGCGTGGTGGGTTGACTCTGGAGCAACAGTACATGTATGCAAAGATAGATGTTGGTTCAAGACTTATGAGTCACTGTATGATGGATCTATTCTTCACATGGGAAATGAGTCAACAGCCCTAGTGCATGGACGTGGTTGTGTAGATCTTAAGTTTAGTTCTGGAAAGATTGTTTCCTTGTTTAATTTTTTGCATGTTCCTAATATTAGGAAGAACTTGGTTTCTAGTAGTGTTTTGAATAATTGTGGTTATAAACAAGTGATTGAATCTAATAAATTTGTTTTATCCAAACATGGTGTGTTTATTGGTTTTGGTTATTTGAGTAATCAAATGTTTAGGCTCAATGTTGTTTCTGAAAATACTAGCGGTACTTACAAACCAAGTACCGCTAGTGCAAATACTAACGGTACTTACAAACCAAGTACCGCTAGTTCCTATACTAACGGTACTTGCAGAGCAAGTACCGCTAGTGCTAATATTGGTTCAGCTTATATGTCTACCACTAAACTGAATGATTCATCACTATGGCATGCAAGGCTAGGCCATGTCCACTTTAAGAGGATGCAAGATATGTCTAAGGATGGGTTAATTCCAGCCTTTGACATGGACATTGATAAATTTCAGACTTGCATACTAAATAAAATTACTAAGAAACCATTTCAGGATGTAAAACGTGTAACTACAGTTTTGGAGCTAATTCGTAGTGACCTATGTGATTTGCATGCTACTCCCTCATTAGGGAATAAGAAATACTTGGTAACATTTATTGATGATGCTTCAAGGTTTTGTTATGTCTATTTGTTGCATACTAAGGATGAAGCATTAGATAAATTTAAAGTATTTAAAACTGAAGTTGAATTACAACAAGGAGTCCAAATCAAAAGATTTAGGACTGATAGGGGAGGAGAGTACATGAATACTCAGTATTTGCAGTCTGTTGGAATAATCCATGAAAGAACTGCCCCCTATACTCCACAACAAAATGGTATATCAGAAAGGAAAAATAGAGTACTAATAGAGATGGTTAATTCCATGTTTTCCTATTCAGGACTGAGTCAAGGGTTTTGGGGTGAAGCTATGTTAACAGCTTGCTATTTACTAAATAGGGTTCCCAACAAAAGGAACAGAATTATCCCTTATGAACTCTGGACTAAAAGGAAACCAAACTTGAACTATCTCAAGGTTTGGGGTTGTAGGGCTGTAGTAAGACTCCCTGATCCAAAGGTGAAAACCTTGGGTGAAAGAGGCATTGAATGCATCTTTGTTGGATATGCTGAGGATTCCAAGGCTTACAGGTTCTATTTTGTTGAACCTAATGATTCAGTTTCAATAAACTCAATCATTGAATCAAGGGATGCTAACTTTGATGAGACTGGGTTCTCATCAGTCCCTAGACCAAGCCTTACGACTCCTACTGGAGCTGAGGACATTGGTGCTTCAGTGGAACCTAAAAGGGCCAATGATGAGGTTGTGGTTCAGCAACCTTAGCCTGAGCTTAGAAGAAGCACAAGGCATAGGACTCCAAGGAATTTTGGACCTGAGTTTCAACTATACTCGGTTGAAGGTACAAGGGATGAGGTCTCAGACCAATACTTCTATTGCTTTAATGTTGAGGATGATCCCAAAACATTTGATGAAGCAATGAAGTCCCAGTATGTTGCTTTCTGGAAAGAAGCAATAAATGATGAGATGGACTCCATCATGGGCAACAACACTTGGGTGTTGGTTGATCTACCTTCTGGTTGCCATCCACTTGGTAACAAATGGATTTTCAAAAGAAAAATGAAGGTAGATGGAATAGTTGAAAAGTTCAAGGCAAGGCTAGTCATTCAAGGCTTTAAACAAAAGTCTGGGATAGACTATTTTGATACTTATGCTCCAGTAGCACGTATCAGTACCATAAGAATGCTGATTGCTCTAGCAAGTATTCACAATCTGATTATTCATCAGATGGATGTGAAGACAGCATTCTTGAATGGTGATTTGGATGAGGAGGTTTATATGAACCAACCTCTTGGTTTCATCATGCCTGGTCATGAAGGCAAGGTGTGTAAACTGATTAAGTCCTTATATGGACTGAAGCAGGCACCTAAGCAATGGCATCAAAAATTTGATGAAGTAGTTTTGTCTAATGGTTATTCACCTAACCAAGCTGACAAATGTGTATATAGCAAATTTGATGAATCTGGTAAAGGAGTCATCATTTGCCTATGTGTTGATGACATGTTAATCTTTGGTACTGACCAAGCTAAGGTTGATCAGACAAAGGAATTTTTGTCATTAAAGTTCTCCATGAAAGACATGGGGGAGGCTGATGTTATCCTTGGCATAAGGATTAAACATGAAAGTGATGGTATTGTGATTTCTTAGTCTCATTACATTGAGAAGGAGCTGAAGAAATTCAATCACTTTGATTGTACTCCTGTGAGTACACCAATGGATACAAGTGAGAAACTGATGCCTAAAAATGGTCAGGCTGTCTCCCAGCTTGAGTATTATAGGGTTATTGGTTGCTTGATGTATGCCATGACAAGTACTAGGCCTGAAATTGCATTTGTTGTGGGTAAACTGAGTAGGTATACTAGTAATCCTAGTACTCAACATTGGCAAGCAATTCAGAGAGTACTAAAGTATTTGAAAGGAACAATGGATTATTGTTTGTCTTATACTGGATATCCTTCAGTGTTGGAAGGTTACATTGATGCAAGTTGGATCAGCAATAATGAGGATAATTCATCCACCAGTGGCTGGGTATTCCTACTTGGTGGTGGTGCAATTTCTTGGGCATCCAAGAAACAAACTTGCATTACTAGTTCTACCATGGAATCTGAGTTTGTGGCTCTAGCAGCTGCTGGTAAAGAAGCTGAATGGTTGAGAAACTTGCTTCTTGAGATTCCATTGTGGGTCAAACCTATGGCACCCCTTTCTATCTGTTGTGATAGTGCATCTACATTTTTTTTGGTAATGGGTTTCCCCGGTAAATAGATTAACCAAAAAAACAGTGAAGTACAAATGGAATGTGGCTAAAGTACCACATTAACCTTCAAGCTACAAACAGCTTGAATAAACACCTAAATCTAGTGCTTATGACAAGCCATAAACACTTACAAACACCTAGTACACAACGAAACAAACCAACCTAGCTAACAGCTG
Organism: Glebionis coronaria; assembly: GCA_025667525.1. Lineage (NCBI taxonomy): Eukaryota > Viridiplantae > Streptophyta > Magnoliopsida > Asterales > Asteraceae > Glebionis > Glebionis coronaria. The sequence continues at coordinate 24,159,522 of CM046876.1, forward strand.
CCGTGAAGGAGTTTCCACCTGCATTTGTTTTAGAGAATAAATTGGTTGTTTCATCATATACCACTTCAACCTCGTCATCTTCATCATCATGATCCAAAACAGAGTTAGAATTTGATGTAGATAAACCAGCACCGGATGATAACGTAACAATAGACTTCAACTTGGGCAAAGAACCAGTCTTCGCACTAGTCACCCCCTTCTTCGGGTTACTAATTGTAGCTTTAGGCACAAATTTGACATTTGGTTGAACCGATGGACCAGTAAACTTACCACCCTTAATAGAATTCGGCATATTCGTCTTTTTCTTTCTTTTGGTCACCGATTGGAAACCATCATTATTCTCAACAATAGGAATAGCAACAGAAGTAGATGGACCAGTACTAGCAGTAGGAACTATAGGAGAAACAACCACCTTATTAGAGCATTTATCAAGAGAGTGACCAAAAGTCTGACACTCAGCACATCTAGGAGGTCTCCATTCATATTCAATACAGATAGTTTCCTTTGTAAAACCCTCCCCCGAAAGAGAAGGGACACCAATTGTTACAACATCCACAAAATCATCCTCAGCATTAACCTCAATTAAGCATCTGGCAAAACTACTCCGACCCCATGACTCCTTACACATAGAACTAGTATAGGAATCTAGCATTACAGGTTTACCAATGAAAGAAGCAATCAAACTAATTCAATCTTCTTCGAAAACTTGAATAGGCACATCATGTAATTTTACCCAAACAGGAATACGAGTCAATTCTTCTTTGATCAACCTAGTATCAATCGACCATTTTTGAGAATGATCAGAGATTTACGAATCAACCACGGTCCCTCTTTTAACACAGCTTCCAACCCAGCAAGTGACTTGAATTTGAAAAAGAAAAAACCCTTAGAATTCATCATGATCCGTGTCAACCCATGTTTCACCCGGTTGTTTCTAACAAAATAATCCACCATCGAGAAAGCCATTCTCTTTCCAATAAAGTAACCATATAGAGTATGTTCAAGACGATTACTGACCTTCTGAACCACTTTAAAAGGAATAGAGACATTAACACCTTTAAAAACATCTTCTGACACCAAGTGACGGAAACTACCAGTATGTGCGGACTGCTCCTTTTCTTTTGCACTAGTATCATGACTGCAAGTAGAAGCAAGCGTATCCATTTTATTAGAAAAATCAGCGGTAATATCCTCAATCGACTGTATACTTGCACCATACAGACCAGTAGGCACATCATCAACCTTCGACAAGACAGTCTTACTCACACTGACACCTTCTTCACTAGATATAGACACAGACATACTAACAAACTCATCTTTTTGCTGCGAACCTAGCCCAACATGCTCCTTTCGAACCACAAAGCCCTCACCAGCAAACGATGGTCCCTCACGCTCATGCAAACCCATAATATGGCTTCCATCCATCTGCGACAAACCAGCATCCCCATCTAGGAATTGAGAAACCATAGGAGAAGACATGGTAAAAACCTCATCTTGCTGCACATCGAGTGATGGGTATGAAACCCTAACCGGTTGCGTGTTTGAGGAAACCCTAGTCTGATCAATCCCCTCCTTCGCAAGCAAACCGAATTCATAAGTGCACAGCATATTAAATACTTCTTGGGATCGAGCACTAGACACCAAGGAACAAAAGTCATATTCATTCATCTTCAAGCTACGCATAAACTCATGCACGTCGCTAGCAGTTGCCAGTTGCACCCCAAACACCTTCCTAATCACATCCATGTTACAGGACTGCATACTGTTGAGTAACGCAGCCTTTTCTCCCAAATCCATCTTAGAGTAATCGTTAGATTCCATACCCTAAAATCGATTAAAATAAACTAAAAAATAATAACTGCGACACAGAAAGTCAATCAAACCAATTAAATAATCTAACGAACTTGTCACTCAATATCACAATTAATTATAAACAAAACCCTACCACGTGATACCTTCAAAACAAAGTCATCCGACCAATTGATAAAATGTTAGCCGACCAATTAAATGTCAGCCGACCAATTCTGTGACAATAAATCAATCCGAGCCAGTAGAAGGAGTAACCAAACCCTAAACATAAAAAACAAACCCAAACCCTAATATAGCTACGACAAGAAACGAACACAGGAACAACCGTAAAGGTAAACAATGGAGACACAATACTTAAAGGAATCACGAACCGACCTAGATTAAAAAACAAAACGCCACACAAACGCAAGCAGAATAACTAAAAAGAAATGATTATAAAACCCTAGACAATCTGTCAACCAAATAACAACTAAGCATTGTTATAAGGTTTAGAGATGAACAGGATAGAAAATCGAATCGTGAAGAGGAAAAGAAAAATCTGTCGCCATTGATGTTTTAGTGTTTTTTTTTAGGGTTTAGTGCAGCTACATTGGCTAAGGCATATAGCCAAATGTACAATGGTAAGTCTAGACACTTAGGTGTTAGACATAGCATGATTCGTGAGCTAATCATGAATGGGGTGATTTCAATAGAGTTTGTGAGGTCTCAACAAAATTTAGCTGATCACTTGACGAAGGGACTGGCTAGAGTCTTGGTTATAAAGTCTGCTAAAGGGATGGGTTTAAAGTCCAACCTAGTCACTGAATGCTAGGACACCCAACTCCCTCCTAAGGAAACTTAGGAGTTGAGTTCAATGTGGAAAACTGAACATTCAGGGGACTGAAGCACATGTATATCATCCCAAGGATGTGCTTGTACCTGCTGCAAGGAGGATGAAGTATAAACTTCTTAATGGTTAATGTCTTTGAAAAAATGCTTAAGCAGGAGCATGAACTAAAGAGGAACCACCTATGTAAATGTTGAGATTTCGCCGTCTCAGGGAGCATGGACTTGACTCTTACAACATTTATGAATTTGGATATGGACACATGGCTAGTAGTGTCAGGAGTTGTTTTGTGTTTGAAAACTTGTGTGTATTTTATCTTCAGATATTCAAAGTAGTTGAAGGGTTCAATTCTTAGAACACCCTGATTCTCGAATGTTTGAAGTGATTTATTAAGATGGAAATGCAATCCTTAGGATGTTTTCATTTATGCACTAGTTTTGTTAAAGTAAATTTTCATGCAAAGGAATTGTACTATATTGGGGAGGATTGTTGGAAATATACTTCAATTGTGGGTTAAGTTTACACCTAATGGGATTGGAGGTATGGAGTATACACCCATTGGTCCCTAAACACCCTGACTCTTATAGTGGTAAAGTTATGTTCCAGCGGTACTTAGGATTACACTAAAGGTACTTGGTTTTACACTAGCGGTACTTGCAAGTACTGCTAGTGTCTAGTGTTATGCAAGTACTGACGAGAAACATGTAACAGTCTTTGACTGTATTTAATGACCACGTTTAATGGGTCATGTAACCACTATTCCTGGTCTTATGGAGGCATATAATGGGGAGTTAATTGGCCGTTAAATCCTCATTATTTCCATTGACCATGTTGAGTTGATCACCTATAAAAGGGTTCGTATTGTTTGCATGAAAGATACACATAAAACAAGAAACACTTTACAGCAAAGGGTTATAGATTTGTGCCTAATTCTATAACATACATTTGGTCTTATCCCAAGTAAGTATTCTTGATACCCAGGCAATAGGATCGAATAGTTTACTTTGGAAAGTGATCATACGATTCCAAGTGATATCCGGTAACCTTCATTGATACGTAGTTAGGCTATTGATTATCTTAGCCTGGTTGGGATGAATAGACACCAACATAGTCAAGTTATATCCCATGGTAAAAGAAATGGTTAGAATAATACTCGTCGAATCTGGTGATCATATTTTGAACTCGTAAGTATAGAACAAATCTTTTATCTCAGTTAAGTTTATGAACTTTATCCCGAATTTAATATGATGTATATTATGATATGTAGTTATAACTCCAGAATCAATGCATTTGCGGAAGAAAAGTTTACAAGGGATGGCATCATTGTATGCACTGGATGTCGAGTTCTAAGTGTATCAGATAAAGAATTTACCATGAGAGTCAAATCTACCCGTGAAAATGTTTCAATACCTCGAGGAATGGTTGTTTGGTCAACTAGTATCTCAACGCGGCCCGTCGTGAAGGACTTCATGGACTAAGTTGGCCAGGTTTGTAACAACAAGTATGTAAACTAATGGTTTTTGCCGACAACAAAAGAAAGGAAAAACAGTTTTGGACACAAGTCGTACTATGCATGCATGAGAAAGTAATAGTAAGGCTAGTATTTTTAGACATGTTTTTATGGTGAAGAAAATTTATACTTTACTTCCAAGATATTACGGCAAGTAGATCAACACCAATATTTGAATACTATGCAACTACTATGCATATGTTTACTTTTCATATTGTAATAGGAGTACTACTTGAAACCTATAAATGGTGGTAGCATTGTGATTGAATGTGTACCAGCCCCAAATAAATAAAAATAAAGTTTACCAAGTTTTCAATAACAATATTTTGTGTCTCCAAATACAAACGAGTTTTATACTTTATCGAAACAATATTTTGTGAGTAATATTTTTGTGAGAGTAACGTCTCATATATCCAACATAAATTGGTATCAGAGCTTGTTCGAATCCATTTGGGTTAAACGTGTTCTTACCATTTTTATAAATGGCACGACGACAAGGTTTCGATTTAAGCCATGTTGTCGTCCCAATTTTTGATGGCGAAAATTACGATTACTGGTGTGTCAAAATGGAGACTTTGTTTGATTCTTTAGATGTGTTTGATGATGTCAAAAACACATTTGAAGAACCCGGTGATACAGAAAAATTAACCGAAGAAAAAATGAAAATTTTAAAGGAAAAAAGAAGCCGAAATACAGCCGTTTTAAGTATGATCCAGCGAGGAGTCACGCCGTCAATATTTCCAAAAATCATGCGCCTAAAAAAGGCCAAAGATGCTTGGGAGGTGCTCAAGCAAGAATTTCAAGGAGACGTAAAAGTGAGAGCAATAAAATTACAAACTTTGAGGCGAGATTACGAAAATACGAAGATGAAGGAGAATGAGTCACTAAATGACTATTCATCTAGATTAACCGATTTAATTAATCAGATGAAAAGTTATGGTGACGAAATTGAAGACCAACGAGTTGTTGAAAAAATCCTCATCAGCATTCCTGAAAAATTTGATCCGATCATAGCAGTCATTGAAAACACCAAAGATTTAAAAACTTTGGGTATTCAAGAATTGCTAAGTTCTCTCAAGTCATATGAGCAGCGGATGACACGTCACTCTGGTAAGGCGATCGAGAGTGCATTTCAATCCAGCTTGCAAGGAGACAAAAGACCATAATCAAATTTTGGAAGAGGGAGTTCATCCCGAGGTGGTCGCGGAGGAAGAAATTTTAGAGGCCGTGGACGTGGACAAAGTTACGGAGGATACAGAGATCGAGGCAATTTTGAGAAAAGATCATTTGGCGATGGTGACACTTACAAGTGTTCCATTTGCAAGAAAGACAATCACGAAGAAAAAGATTGTTGGTTCAAAGGAAAATATAAATGCACCAATTGTAATCAATTTGGTCATTTAGAAAAATTTTGTCGACAAAAGAACCAACAACATGCAAATTTTTCAGAAGAAAGACAAGAAGATGGAAATGTTTTCTTTTGTCACTCAGCTAACATTCAAAGAAGTGACACATGGTTTCTTGATAGTGGTTGTAGTAACCATATGACGGGCGATGAAAGTATTTTGGTCGATATTCACGCTGCAGGAAATTCTCAAGTAAAAATGGGAAATGGAGCAGTTGTACAAGTGAAAGGAAAAGGCAAGATCCCGGTCAAGACGAAAGCAGGTATCAAATATATTAATGATGTTTTACTAGTTCCTGACCTTACGCAAAATTTGCTTAGTGTCGGACAACTTGTAGAGCACGGATACTCTGTTATTTTTGAAGGAAAAGGTTGCAGTATTTATAATAAAGGAAGAAATAAAGAGTTGATGCAGAAGATAATAATGGGGCAAAACAGAAGTTTTCCGATCACTTTCCGATATGAAGAACACACTGCGTTGAAAGCCACAACCACAGATGAAGCTTTGTTATGGCACAGGAGACTTGGACATCTTAATTTCCAAAGTCTAAATTTACTCCACCAAAAAAATATGGTTGGAGGTTTGCCGCAAATTCACGAGACTGAAAGAGTTTGTGAAGGGTGTGCGCTCGGTAAGCATCATCGGAAACCATTTCCGAAAGGAGTCGCTTGGAGAGCCAAGGAAATCCTCGAGCTAGTACACACTGATCTGTGTGGTCCTATGAGGAATCCATCTCATGGTAATAATCTATATTTCATTCTATTTATAGATGATTTTAGTAGAATGACATGGGTTTATTTCATGAAAGAAAAATCTCAAGTTTTTGGAATTTTCAAAAAGTTTAAAAATTTTGTTGAAAAACAAACGGGGAGTTTTATCAAAATTTTGAGAAGTGATCAAGGAAAAGAATACAACTCAAAAGAGTTTGACAAGTTTTGTGAAGATGAAGGCATGCACAGACAGCTCACAACTCGATATACACCTCAACAAAATGGTGTAGTCGAGAGAAAGAATCAAACCGTTGTAGAAATGGCGAAATCAATGATGCATGAGAAAGGTTTACAAAAAAGTTTTTGGGCAGAAGCAGTTTACACAGCAGTTTACTTGCTGAACCGAAGTCCAACAAAAGCCCTCGATAACAAGACTCCACTTGAAGCGTGGAATGGAAGAAAACCTTCGGTAAGACATCTTAAAGTTTTTGGGTGCGTTTGTTATTCTCAAATACCAAAACAAAAAAGATACAAGTTAGATGAAACAAGTGAAAAGTGCATTTTCGTAGGCTATAGTAGCAAGTCAAAAGCATATAGATTGTATAGCCTAAAAACAAAAAAATGTTATTGTTAGTCGTGATGTAATTTTTGATGAAAATTCTTCATGGAATTGGGAAGAAGAAAAAAGGAAGAAAGAATTTTTCCCACTAACAATATGCAGGATGAAGCACATGTGGAAAGTGATGAAAATCAAGCATCACATGAAGAAGTACCCGGCGAAGAAGCTGACGAAGAATCTCAAAGTCCACCACCACGAAAATTTCGTTCTTTGACAGAAATATACAATGCTAATTTTTGTCATGTAGAACCAGAAAGTTTTGAAGAAGCAATTAGAGAGGAATCATGGAAGAAAGCCATGGAGGACGAAATTCAAGTTATCGAAAAGAACAACACATGGGAGCTCACAGAAAGACCTTCCGACAAAGATGTTATTGGTGTCAAATGGGTTTACAAAGTCAAGTACAATGCAGACGGTTCCGTTCAAAGAAACAAGGCGAGACTAGTCGCAAAAGGTTATTCACAACAGCCTGGAACTGACTACGACGAGACATTTGCTCTAGTTGCTCGAATGGATACGGTCCGAGCAATCATTTCACTAGCAGGCCATAAAGGTTGGTTACTTTACCAACTCGATGTCAAGTCAGCATTTTTAAACGGTGAACTCAAAGAAGAAGTTTACGTGAATCAACCTCAAGGATTCGAGGTTCAAGGAAAAGAAGAAAAAGTTTACAAGTTGAAGAAAGCTCTTTACGGGCTCAAGCAAGCACCGCGAGCGTGGTATAGCCAAATCGATGGTTATTTCAAAGAAAAAGGTTTTGATCAAAGCAAGAGCGAGCCAACCTTGTATGTTAAAAATCAAGGTACAAATGATATTATAATTGTTGCGCTCTATGTCGATGATCTTGTGTTCACAGGGAACAACAAGAAAATGATCGAAGATTTCAAGAATGAAATGATGCAAAAATACGAGATGAGTGATTTAGGACTTTTAAATCATTTTCTCGGAATGGAAGTATATCAAGATGAAGTCGGCGTATTTATTTGTCAAGAAAAATATGTCGAGAAGATTTTAAAAAATTTCGATATGTCGGAATGCAAACCGAAGGACACTCCTTTGGTTGTCAACGAGAAGCTCATGAAAGAAGACGGTTCAAGTAAAGTGGACGCTACACTTTACCGAAGTCTCGTGGGGAAATTGTTATACCTCACAGCAACAAGGCCTGACATCATGTTTGCCGCAAGTTTACTCTCAAGGTTCATGCACAACCCTAGTCAGATTCATATGGGAGTCGGTAAAAGAATTTTAAGATATTTGCAAGGTACGAAAGATTTTGGAATCAAGTTTGAGAAAAATGCAAATATAAATTTGCATGGTTTTTGTGATAGTGATTGGGGAGGATGTACGGATGACATGAAAAGTACATCCGGATATATTTTTTCACTTGGTTCAGGTGTGTTTAGTTGGTGCTCAAAGAAGCAACAAACTGTAGCACAATCATCAGCAGAGGCAGAGTACGTTTCAGCAGCTCTAGCCACATCACAAGCAATTTGGTTACGAAGAATTTTTGAAGACATTGGAGAAAAACAATTGAAGCCTACAACAATTTTTTGCGACAGCATGTCAGCAATCGCAATCGCGAAGAACCCAGTTCATCATAGCCGCACAAAGCATATCGCTTTAAAACATCATTTTATCAGAGAATCAATCGAAAACGGAGAGGTGCAACTCGAATTTTGTGGAACGAATGATCAGCTAGCAGACATTTTCACAAAAGCACTTCCACGAGAAAAATTTCAGGAGCTCAGACGAAAGTTGGGAGTTCAGGCAAAACACATTACGGGGAGAATGTAAACTAATGGTTTTTGCCGACAACAAAAGAAAGGAAAAACAGTTTTGGACACAAGTCGTACTATGCATGCATGAGAAAGTAATAGTAAGGCTAGTATTTTTAGACATGTTTTTATGGTGAAGAAAATTTATACTTTACTTCCAAGATATTACGGCAAGTAGATCAACACCAATATTTGAATACTATGCAACTACTATGCATATGTTTACTTTTCATATTGTAATAGGAGTACTACTTGAAACCTATAAATGGTGGTAGCATTGTGATTGAATGTGTACCAGCCCCAAATAAATAAAAATAAAGTTTACCAAGTTTTCAATAACAATATTTTGTGTCTCCAAATGCAAACGAGTTTTATACTTTATCGAAACAATATTTTGTGAGTAATATTTTTGTGAGAGTAACGTCTCATATATCCAACAAAGTATCCTTGGCTCATTTACTTGTTAAAAGCTTAACCGTGTCTGAGAAGCTAGATTAGTTCACTAACCAGCCAATGCTTATAGTTAATGTACTCATTGGTACCTTTTTTTTTTTTTTTGGTAACCGTGATTTCCGACACATTGGCCGACTAATCCACGGGGTTTGAGCCCGCCGCCACAAAGACTCAAACCAGTTAAAGCCCTCCGTTTTCAGGAGGTTGGCATGGCCATTTCAAGTTTGTTTGCACCTAGCAGGAATTGAACTTGAGACCTCACACACTTTAGAGTGATAGCCACAAATCCTTTTGCCACTACGCCACCCTTGAGTGGTTCATTGGTACCTTATTATATGGGGTGCAGGGAAAAAGAAGGGTTTTAGCTACTGATGAATGGTTGCGAGTAAAGGGTTGTGATGATGTTTATGCTATTGGCGATTGTGCCATCATTGATTAGCGTAAAATCATGGTATTTCTCAGCACTATATAGTATTGCTTTTGTTATTGTTATTTTCATGCCCCGTGCGCAATCTCTTGCAGGAAGACATTTCTGCTATATTCAAAGCAGCTGACAAGGATAACTCGGGACCCTAACTCTTGAAGAATTTCAAGATATTATTGACGACATACTCATTCGTTATCCCCAAGTGAAACTCCATCTTAGAGATAAACATCTTTCCTGTGTGACTGACCTTTTGAAGGATCCAGAAGGAAATGCTAGAAAGGAAGTCGACATTGAGGGATTCAAATCAGCTCTTTCTCATGTATATTTACAGTTGAAGAGTCGCCCTGCAACAGCTCAGGTACTTTTACAATATCTTTTTTTCTAGGGAATATGATCACTTGCATAACATGAAATTAAAGTTCGGTGAATCACTTTTCTTGTTTGACCTTTAGCGGAAACTAACATGATGGGCTGTTTAATTTGTTGTCTAAGGTTGCTGCGCAACAAGGGATATATCTATCAAGCTGCTTTAATAAGAGGCAGTTGGCCAAGACTACACCAGAAGGCCCTCGCAAGTTCAAGAGCTCTGGGCGTCATGATTTCCTTCCGTTTAGGTATCCTTTGGCCCTAGTTTTTTGTTAAGTTAATTTACTCAACTTCTGATTCTATGTATCGACCTTTTCTGACATTATTTATCTTCCAAACCACGAAAGCTATAAGCATTTGGGGCAGTTTGCAACTTTAGGTGGGGAGCAGGCAGCGGCAGAGCTGCCAGGAGATTGGGTTGTTGTGGGTCGCAGCACACAATGGCTTTGGTATTCTGTTTATGCAAGGTGATCAAAATTTTTGTTCTCTTCATCTATGTTTAGTTACTATCAGATTCTTTTTCTCATACATGGATTCATATCTTTTCTGTAGCAAGCAAGTAAGGTGGCGAACAAGGGTGCTAGTTGTATCCGACTGGACGCGGAGATTTATTTTCGGTAGAGACTCGAGTCAAGTTTGAAACATGTTGTCTATACGTCGTTTGCATGTTATGTTACCTCTAATTTGCTTAACGTTCGAGTCAAAGTGGGAATGAACTTTTAACGAATTTCTTTTTCAGTATGTACACAAAATGAATCGTGACAAAGTATTGCCTTTAAGATCTTTCATTATACAATTTCATTAAACACAAATGAGCCCATTCTTCGACCTTAAAAGCCATAAGATGTTAAGTATGATCTCATTCTTATCATATGATTCCAAAATTTGGATTCAATTTTACTACACTTTTCTTAAATAAATACACTAATACACTACAAATGAATAAGATATTTTAAATAAATTAATAAAACAAACGTAATCTTAGCTTAAGCACAAAATTGTTATAAATGCTTTATGAGACTAAAATAGTATTATTTATTATATAATTTTAACTTTTATAACTATTACTTATTCATAAACTTATTACAAAATCACATTTAAATAGTTGTTTTTACAAAAAAAAAAAAGACTTTCAAGCATGTAAGCATTATCTTTTCTGATCTCGATCTGATTTTATGATTTCGATTTTGTAAAAACAAAAACGATGTAGATTAAGATCACATTCAAAAGTCTTGCCAGTCTTTTTTAGTCTATTCATTCCATAGCTTCTTTCACCCCAAGTCCATAGCTATAACTAAAAGTTTACACAATGACATAATTAGTCCCTTAGGTTAAGTATGGGTAACAGATTAGGTCATTCAATTTAACACATATTGACTTACGAGGTTTTGTTAAGATGATATGGCTTTAAGATCTTTCATTATAAAATTTCATTAAACACAAATGAGCCCATTCTTCGACCTTAAAAGCGATAAGATGTTAAGTATGATCTCATTCTTATCAAATGATTCTTGGATTCAATTTTACTACACTTTTCTTTAAATAAATAGACTAATACACTATAAATGAATAAGATATTTAAAATAAATCAATAAAACAAACGTAATCTTAGCATAAGCACAAAATTGTTATAAATGCTTTATGAGACTAAAATAGTATTATTTATTATATAATTTTAACTTTTATAACTATTACTTATTCATAAACTTATTACAAAATCACATTTAAATAGTTGTTTTTACAAAAAAAAAAAAGACTTTCAAGCATGTAAGCATTATCTTTTCTGATCTCGATCTGATTTCATGATTTCGATCTTCTAAAAGCAAAAACGATGTGGAGTAAGATCACATTCAAAAGTCTTGCCAGTCTTTTTTTTTTTGAACAAAGTCTATTATCCGTGATTCCGTGCATATCATTAAGAAAAGATCATGACTTTTATTCTATTTGACTTGTTGACATTTCGTACCAATAGAATATGAAAACGAGATGTATCATTTTTGCATATTAAACAATCTAATAATGTAAAACATTGAGAAAAGGACAAGACTTAAAACATTATAGTCTTTATTGGCAAAACAAAGAGGATATACTCTACAACAAGATTTACAAAATGAGGATAAGAGTCGGTGTGGGATGTTAAAATATGTGACAAACCGATATATGAAAAAACAGAATCCATAACTTTTTTTCCATTTTCAAACCCTCTAGATTCCTTCTATATATCATCCATAATACCATATTTTTATATGTGTCCCACTTTTAATCATCAAATATGGGTAGCTTTAATCTATCTCATGAGCTCAAATTTGATTCCAAACCATCATTCTTGCCCAAAACAATCACTAGCTTTCTAGATCAAGTGTCGAAATTCGGTAGCGTGTCCGAGAAGGTACTAAAAGTTGATGGTTTTGTTAACTTGTTAGAAACTGAAAAAAGTAAAGTAGAAGCGTTTAGGCAAGAACTCCCTCTATGCATGCTCCTCATCAATGAAGGTATTGGTTCATTTCATTTTTATTTTAATTTATCAGGTATTTATAAAGTACATAATATCCGGAAACCTGAGCTTATGCTATTTATCCACTAATAATTTTGCCTTTAGTACTTGTAATACGTTAAGGAAGCTTAATCATGTTCTGATATGTGTGTGTTTTTAGCAATTGTTGCATTAAAAGAAGTCTCAAAGTCGTTGCATGTCGAGCCAGTACTTGAAGAATTTATACCACTCAAGAATAGTTGTGATGATGATGCAAAAGCTAAAATTGTTGCAAATGAAAAAGATAATGGTGATAAGAAGAATTGGTTGAGTTCTACACATCTTTGGAACACTAATGACAACTTTGAGGTAAACAAATTTGAAATATAATGCTATAGTTAGAAATGGTTTAGGGTTTAGAATGTTTGCATATATAATTTATAATTTTGTATATATATGTTCGATATCGTTGTAGACACTAGAAGAAAAAGAGGAAACGAGAACGGTTTTTAGCCCTGAAATCAAGAATCTAATGAAGGGAAATGGCTTGCTTACTGAAATCAATGATGATATTAATCTGATTCGACGTTCTACGCCAAATGTGCAAACAAATGCGCGAAATGGGGGCATTATTTCTTTGCCATCACAGCAACAGACGTCTAGGAAGCAAAGGAGATGTTGGTCAACTGAGTTGCATAGACGCTTTGTAAATGCGTTGGAAGAACTTGGAGGATCACAAGGTTAGATCTTGATCATGTCGATTTCTCTTTTCCTTTCTAAGAAGATCAAATATTTTACTGAATTGTAAGACAATTAGTTTCTAGTGTTTAGGTACAATGAACCTTTAGGTAAAATGAACCTGATTCTGATTAATGTGATTGGCCATATAGTCCTATACTAATATTATGGATTCACATCTTTGTAGTAAGCAATATAAATTCTTAGGTTTTCATCCTTGATCATGAGGTTAAACAAGTACTTTGTTTGTATATAGCCACACCTAAGCAGATTCGAGAGCTAATGCAAGTAGATGGTCTCACCAACGACGAAGTGAAAAGCCATTTACAAGTGAGTATAGTTCCATAACTTCGTTACTTTTCCCTGCACCACCATATAAAATAATACTAAATGTATTTTTGTTATATCATCAATCATAGAAATATAGACTTCATACGCGAAGGCCTTCGTCTTCAAACACAGATCAATCTAGCCTCGCTATGGGAGGAAGATTATGGATGTCTAAAGGCGGCAATTCTCAATCAGGATCTCCGGATGGGCCTCTCACGAACGGTGAAAGCAACATGGATGAAGAAGAAGAAGAGAAATCCGAGAATTATTGTTGGAATTCTTAATCTTCAACCAGTTTTAGAGTTAAAGTACTAAAATGTGGCTTTGATTAAATAGAGAAGATGTAACTTCTATGCACAAAATAGTGAAATTTTGTAGGATTACTTTTTTTCATATATAAACTTTTGTTAAATTTTTCTTGATTTGAATATTACAATGCATGTTATTAATTCTTTGATTCAAGGTGATTCCATGTGAAGAAGCTATCACAAATGTATGAGATTAAAGAACATGATGATTGAACAATGAATTCTATAATCATAATGTTCCTCATGGAGATCTTGAATCATTCTTTTGTTTGAATGGACTTGGTTGTACTCATTTGTTAAAGGGCCATGAGATGCTCTTTAGTAGGTAAAGAGGTGTGGATGCTTTGACAAGTCAAGCATGTGATGATTAAATTAAACATTAGGGGTGTATTTTTAGTTTATGATCTCTTTAAATGTGAAAACTTTGACCTGTGATCATGTTTACATGTTAACCAAGAATTATCTTTCTGCATAGAAGGTTTATAAAATGCTTATTAATAATTGATTTTGTTCATGTATGACTTGAAATTGTTGACAATTCACATTCAATGTTATATTAGATATGATCAACTTGATGAATGATGAATCGCAAGATGTAGTTTGTTGTGTGTGCTAATGTTTCGATTTTTTCATATTTTTGATGAATTTTGCTAAGATATATCTAGAGGTTCAAAAGAGTATGATAAATTATTTCCAAAAGTCCAAAAGTCAGAAGAAACTTCCTTTAAAATTCTTATACGTATTCATTACAAGAATATTTATGGAAATTCACAAGTTGGTATGAACTTGGAGTAACTTGGTGCAAAAGCAAGTCTCTTTCTTTCTCAAGAAGGTTCATGGACAGGATAAGAATTATGATGAGATGTATAAGAAATCAAGAAAGGGGTTAATATGTCAACTTGGGCAAAATTTATAATTACAAACCATACAATTTGTTGCAATTTAGAAACTTTATATTTTCAAATTTATGTTACTATATGCGTTTTGTAATCATTATATTATTCTTTTTAAAAAATTTTGATGAATAAATGGTTATTTTAAATAACAAAATAATCACAAAATAAATAAAATAACACATAAAATAACAAGAATGTAAAAGTTTTGTATCATAAGAAAATAATAATATAATTTATATACAATGATAAAATGTGACAAATATAGAACATTTGTTAGCAATTAACCGTAGTTTAAAAACCAAAAGTAACTATTATTAGTAATATTCATACAAATCTAATAATATGAAATTCGCACATTATAAGGTTCGTATTATGACTTTTTTAAAATGTTAAAATCACAATCGCACCAAAGAAAAACGGAAAGGATTGAAGGTTTATATTTTTTTTTTGAACGGCGACTTTATTAAGCTAGCAAGGTGCTAGAAAAATAACAATTACAAGGAAATTAAATGAGGGTTTTTAAGCCAATCTAGCCACGGTAAATCCCTACTACATCGACTATTACACCATAAATAAGCTCGAAGAACAATATCATCATAGATAGTCGAACGCCTTGGAGGTTTATCATCGAACAAACTTTGATTTCTGAATTTCCAAATGGACCACCAAGTCACCATAAAAACACCCTCCAAAATATCTTTGATCCTACAGGACATGCGAATACCCTCAAACCAAGATTGCCACTCCTCAAAAGAATTCCAAGGCAGAAAATTTAAATCCCACCAATGACAAATACGTTTCAAAACTAACCGAGCAAGCGCGCATGTGAACAGAATATGGTTAGTGTCTTCGACAGAAAAGTGACATATATGACATGCGGTTGAATCTAGCTGCACTCCTCGTATGATAAGATTATCCTTGGTCGGTAAACAATTACGACGAGCACGCCAAACAAAGACATTCACCTTAATAGGCACATACCTAATCACCTTTGTAGGAACAGTGTGTGAAGGCAACACTATATCATCAATGCATTTACGAATGTCTTTAACCCTAAACGAACCATCTCCTGAAAGATCACATCGCCAACGATCTGCCGAATTAGAGAGAATCACCGAGTTCATCATAGCGCTTAAGCCATCTATCTGCTGCTGTTCACATCCACCTCGAGGGTTTCTACGCAAAGAATGATACACCGAAACTCTTAATTTATTAGCTACAGAAATGTCTTTCTCGAGCTCGAGGGCAAAGATCCGAGGAAAGAGTGCTTTTAGAGGAGAACCTCCATTCCAACAATCATGCCAAAATCTAGTATCTTCTCCGTTACCAATACGTTTTTTGCAATGCGACCAAAAATTAAAACCTTTATCTTTAATGGACTTCATCTCCTTGACGATGGTACACCAGTTGGAAGTATATTGCAAGGAATGATCTTCAATATTCGAGCCATAAATAGCACTAACAACATTACTCCATAAAGAATTATCACGCTGTATAAATCTCCACACCCATTTGAAGAGTAAAGCACGATTGAAGGTTTATATTACTCATAATAATTACATAAAACCCTAATTAATATCAAAGCACACATAGTGGAAGCGTTTAACAAGATCATAATTAATAACGCATTCATAATTAATCGAGTTAGGGTTACATACCTTTTAGCTAGAGCAATTCCACAAGAACACCGATAATCACGAATTAGGGTTTATATGAAGAATACCAAGATATAGTTTATAGTGAAACTATATTACGCTCTTATACACACGTAATGCAACGGATCAATCGTGAGGCTAGCACTAATAAACTGGAGCTTCAATACTTGTGAATTATAGCTAAATCAAAAATCAACCGAAACCCTATAGGGGTATTGGTTGCGATCGCCGGAAGAGAAAGAAGGGGAGGGACAAACACTATGAAGGCTTGATGGGGTATTTATAGGATTACATAACTTGTTCTCCAAGTCCTAATCAAGATTAGGAAACAAATCCCCCTTCCTTTTTTTTCCCTTATAGTCGACGGCTATAGAACCCCAAAGGGGTTTTCGGAACTTTCCGTTTCTTGTTTTCTCTTCTATTTAATTCCATAACGCTCGTTTACACTAAACTTTTAATTATTAACGATCGTTAAATAAGCTCGATTTATATTTAATAAATATATTTATTAAAATTAATTAATACTTTACGTATTGTGTGGAATCCCGTAATCACGAGTTCGATCCTATTACACGACTATTTAATTTTATGTCCATAAACTTTCAGCTCCCAGTTGGACAAAATTCGAATATCGTGATCACATTGATTAGCGTCTAGTTACACTAACAATGTCACTAGTACAACTCGAGTAAGCTCTCCTGGACAAAACCTTTTAATGATACATCATCATTATTATTATCCTTTCATTTCAAATACAACGTTAATAGGATATGGATCTCAGTCATTCCTTCATTAACCATTCTGTTTCTCGTTTACGGATATAGCAAGATTACCAAAACACATTTGGGTGTGTCCACACAAACATCTTACTACTCCCCCGAGGGGCCCGGCGGTATTATACTTCAAAATAATTTTGAAGGAAACAAATCCCATTTTGACTACAAGCGAAACTTACGAACTTTACAACACTTCTGAAAATAACCCTTATAGCTACCAGTTACGTTTAATGTTAGGTTATCTCACAGAAATACACTACATTCATAACAGTTTCCTGGTATCTCAGGTCTAAGGATAACTATTTATGATTTACTTAATGACAAAGATCCATAAAGTAAAATCATATAGTTGGGATAAGTCCAATATTTGATTCATCAAATATCATCCAAAATTGACCAATATACTTTCAAGTATACTCTGTCACTATTTTTAATTGTCTTAGTTTAATAATACTCTCATATTATTAATCGACAACGGACAATTAGAACATAACAATTTATTTATGGATATAAAACATGTAAAATAGGATACAAAATCAAATAACAGAAAATAAACGAAACTCAATCTTTATTTCATCAATTCAATAATGTCTTAACATCCTTTATCCAAATACTAATCACAGATTTATTGCATGAGTTCGCTAGCTATTTGCAGCCCAATCGCTTTGGCGTGCTTAACTACCTTTGGTCTAGGCAATGCCTTAGTAAAAGGATCAGCTACGTTATCATCTGTGTGAACTTTTATTAATTTTATTTCACGAGCTTCCATTTGTTCTCGTACGTAGTGATATCTACGTTTAAAGTGTCTGGGGCCTTTCATGACTCCAGGATCATTGGCGAATATAATTGCAGCAGAATTGTCGCAATACATATCAATAGGTTCTTTAATTGAAGACATCACTCCAAGATCTCCAATAAACTTCCTAATCCAAACAGCTTCCATTGCGGCTTCTGAAGCGGTCATGTACTCAGATTGAGTTGCATGCATAGCAATGGTTGTCTGCTTCTTGCTCTTCCAGTCAACTGCTCCTCCATTGATGACAAACACGTAACCCGTCTGAGACTTCGTATCGTCTTTATCACATTGCCAGAGCGCATCACAGAAACCTGTAACATTCAGTTCTGTGTCTGGTTTACCCCCGAATACCAAAAACATATCTTTCGTACTCCTCGAATATTTTAGTATATGTTTTATAGCAGTCCAGTAGAGCTTCCCTGAATTCTGTTGGTATCTACTGACCAAGTTCTGAGTAAACGCCACATCATGCCTTGTGCATCTTACAGCATACATAATAGATCCTACTGCCGAAGCATAAGGCACCTTCTGCATGTAAGCCACCTCTTCGGGTGTTGATGCATCTAACTCATGACTTAATTCATGCTTAACTTCCATAGGTTGAAAACCTTTCTTGGAATTATGCATGTTATACTTCTTCAATATCTTATCAATATAAGCATCTTGACTAAGACCAAGTAACCGTCTTGTGAATATTGGCAATAAATCCACCAAGACCTTGATGAGATCTTCTAGTCCGAACAGGAGTCATCACCAATGATCTGAGAAGGGGGGTGATTCTTCATAGTAGAAGTGAGAACACCTCCTTCAAAAAGTCTAGTGTCTTCAATCTCATTCTCCAAGTTGCCAATATCTTCTTCTTCATACTCTCTTTCATCAACATGAGGATGAACCTCTTCATATAAATTGGAAGTTTCACCCTGTTCAAAAGTAGAAGAGAAAAGATGTGCAAAAGTGTTGTCAACGCCTGAACCTTGGTTGTCGGCGTGTGGGCTAACAACGCTTGAACTGTGTTGTCAACGTCTGAGCCATCAACGTCTGAATTGGTTTTGTCAGCGCTAGATTTTCCTTTGTCAGCGCCTGAAGGACCATGCATGTTGTTATCTGGTGGTACTTGGGGACCACCATTATCTTTTCCAGCAGCAGCAGCAGCAGCAAAAGCATCTGTCCATATGGGAATTGTGACATACTCTTGTATAGGAGATGACTTTTCTGCTTGTGATCCAACCTTTTCATTAACCTGTGTACCTGAAACAGCAACAACTTGTTCTTCCACAACATTTGAAGTTACCTTCACAATGTATGGATTAGTGACATGCATATAATTTAAAGTCCTAGATAAAGGTTCCAAGTCAAACAACCAATTTGGACCACTTTCAGGATCACTAGATTTACTCTCTAAAAACCTAACATGTACTCTTTCAATTATACGTTTTTCCTTTTTAAGATAAACCCTGTATCCCTTGCTCTGCACTGAATACCCCATGAAATAGCCTTCATCACCTTTTGCACTAAATTTACCTAAGGAATCACTAGTATCTAAAACAACTACATGACAACCAAAAGGTCCGAGAAAACCAATATTAGGTTTTCTTCCCCAAAGTAACTCATAAGGTGTTTTGTTCTGTATTTTGTTGACCAATGCTCTATTTTGAACATAGCAAGCTGTATTAACAGCCTTAGCCCAGAAAGCTATAGGGAAATGAGCATCAGCCAACATTGTCCTGGCTGCTTCAATTAGGGTTCTATTTTTCCTCTCAGCAACCCCATTTTGCTGTGGGGTTCTGGCAACACTAAATTGCCTAGTAATTCCTTTCCTGGCACAAAAATCATCTAACACTTTATTCCTAAATTCACCACCATTATCACTCCTAAGCATTTTAACTTCATTTCCAGTCTTCTTCTCAATCTGAGTGATAAAATCAATTAAAGTGTCAGCTGTATCACTCTTCATAGCTAAAAAGAAAGTCCAAGTAAACCTAGAAAAGTCATCTGTGATGACAAAGCAGTATGATTTACCATTCAAACTCTCTATATTGGTTGGACCAAATAGGTCCATATGAAGCAAGTGAAGAGGTCTAGTACTAGAGTGCACCTGTTTGGACTTGAATGAGACCTTGTGATGCTTACCTTTAAGACATGCAACACAAGAGTGGTCATTGTGGAAGGCCTTTTCAGGCAAACCATCAACCAAGCCAAGTCTCACAAGCCTGTTTATATTTTTAAAGTTTATGTGCCCTAGTCTCCTGTGCCAAAGATTACTTTCATCAACTGAAGCTTTAGCATAAAAACATGACATATTGCTATTCATTCTAATCCCATTCAGATTCACATTATATATGTCTTTATGTCTAGGTGTTCTATAGTCAATATATTTCTCATCAGGGATCTTATAATCCTTGCTTAACACCAAACATTCAGTATCAGTAAACAGAACTTTATTTTTGTTATCACAAACTTGTGATACACTGAAAAGATTGTAATCAAGTTCCTTTACCAAAAATACGTTCTCAAAACGCAAGTTCTTGGTGAGAAGAGTTCCTTTGCCTGTGATAGTACCATATCCGCCTCCAAAGTAAACCTTATCACCATCCTTAATGGGAGTGAAGTTAGTCAGATAATCTTCCTTCCCTGTCATGTGCCTTGAGCATCCACTGTCCCAATATCCATAATCATTGACCTGTTTTTGAATGCCCTGCACATAAAGAAAACAAGTTAGTTTTCTTTGGGAACCCAAGCCTTAGCAGACTTGGATTCATCTGGTTGTTCAACAAGAACAGACTTAGTTCTCATAACAACCCCTTGTTCATCCCTCTTTGGATGAAATACCCAGTTAACCCCAATAGGTTTTGTAATGACCTTTGAAATGTAATTAAATCTTTTGCAGGTCATTGAAATACCATTATCATTAGGGTTTTGATCTTTCTTTGGTCTCCATGTTAAGCTTGAAGAAGCTTTAGACCCCTTACCCTGTGGTTGAAAATATTTAGGTCTGGCCACGTTTCTGTCAGCGTTGGAATTGCTCTTGTCAACGCTGAAATTACCTTTGTCAGCGTTGAACCTAGGGTTTGCTACATAAACCCATTGCCTATTAGACCAAGTATTTGTCTTTTGAAAGGGTCTTTGTCCATGAGTGTTAGACCCTCTAGTGAAGAATGGGGCAGGTCTAACAGCTTGTGGACTTTGCTGCACACAAGGTTTGGGTCTGACAACGTTTGACTTTCTAACAACGTTGACTTTAGAAGCGTTGACACACTTATATGCTAAATGTGAAAAGCTACCACAAGTGTAACAGGCTTTTCTAGACACAACCCTATGTCTAGAAGAGAAGAAGCCTGTTCCATCATTGCTAACTTGGCTCTTAGGTGACCTAGTATTCCTATACATCTCTGCATACTTAATGCTAGGTTTTCTAACAGTGTTTGAGCCAAGGTCAACAGCCTTACCAGTGATTGGGTTTGTAACTTTAATGAGGGTTGACTCATTAGGACTTTCACATAACAAGCCACCCTTAACAAATAAGGTAGGGTTGGCTTTCTTCCATTCATTTAAGTCAGTCAACTTCTGTTGATACTCTTTAACTGGGGTAATGACTCTTGGTGGAGGAATGAATTCCTACTCTTGGAGTTCTGGTAAACCAGTCCAAGATAGGTCCTTTTGTTGGACACCATAGAAGTCACCAGGTGGTGGTGGAACCACAGAGTAGTCTTTCATCCCAATCCCAGTCATGTCCTTAGGATCCCTTTGTTTACTCACACATTCTCCTAGGGTTTGTGTGGCCTTATCAAATCTCTGGATTTTAAGGCCAACATTTTCTTTGTTTTTAATGGCTTCATCTAACTTAGCCTGTAACTCACCATTAACCCTTTCCATGATACTCCTAATATCATTACTAGCATTCAACTCATGTTTTAAGATATTTATTTGATCTTTTAAATCAAATTCCATTTTCTTGTATTCAGAAACTGTCTTCTCAGTTTGAGTGAGAGCTAGTTGATAGTTAGACAGTTTGCATCTCTCAGTACTCATATCATCTAGTAACCTTAACACCTCTTTGTTAAGTCTCTCAGTATTTAACCTACAACCTTTACTACAAAAAGCATCATCGTATACCTCATTATCAGATGAAGAGGAGGAGTGTGCCATGAGAGCATATTGAACATGCTCTTCTTCTTCTATCTCAGCAACCAAAGCTTTATCTTCTTCCCCATTCTTAGCCAAATAGCTCCAGTCCCATCCAATACCATCAATGTCTTGTACTGCAACCATGGCCTTAGGATCTTGAGCTTTAACAATTTGACTTGAGGGTTTTCCAGCATTAGATCTTCTTGGAGATCTGCCTTCCCTCATGAAGTGCCCCATACGATGATAGTTGTAGCACTCAACTTTGGATTTATCAAATCCAGCTGTGTCCTTTGCATTGAAGGTCATCTTCTTCTTAAACCTTCTATTCCACCTGTTTGATATTATACTAGCAAGAGCCATGTTCCACTTAATATCCATCTCTTCCAAGTGCTCATCACTTATCTGCTCAAGGTCCTCATATGTAATCACTGAACCATTGGGCAAAGAAGCAATATAAGCACATACAGTATCCAGATCCAAACCAGCAGGTTTAACTCTTGGTGAGTCACTTTTGTATGTGTCAGCGTCTAAGTATGAGGCGTTGACAGGACATGTTCCAGCGTTGACACATGATGATCCAGTAACTGGATGCATGTAAGAGTCCTTCTGATTGAATTGACCTTTACTATGAGAAAAGAAGGCCATGTTACTGTTGGTAGACTTGCTTCCATGCTCCAAAAGAGTTTCATCTTCCAACAGCCTCAGTTTGTTGTAGATATCATCAAAAGTAGAACTTTTGTGAGTGTTGTTGGCAAGTATAGATCTTGCCTCAATCTTCCATGCCTCACCAAGACTCTTAAGAAAAGTGGCATTGATGTCAACATCACCAAGTTGTGTCCCCATGAAGGACAATTTGCTTGTAATGTCAAGCAATCTGCTTCTCACACTGCTAAGCTTCTCATTAGGTTGAGCCTTGAAGACAGCATAATCATGCATGAGTTGCTTCTTCTTCTCTTCCTTAGTATCTTCGTTACCACCATATGCAACTTCAAGAGCTGCCCAAAGGTCCTTAGCAGATTCATAACCTCTGTACTTATGCTGGTTCTCTTGTCCCAAAGAGACTTTCAGAATGTTTAGGGTCTTCATGTCAACCCTTTTCTTTGCTATGTCTTCAGCAGACACAGCTCTACCGTCATCAGGCTTTTCTTTCTTATCTGCTTCTGAACATCCAGCAACAGCTGTTCTTGCAGCAATTGCATTAGCAATCTTTTGAGCTTTATTGAATGTGTTTCCATATTCAATAATCTCCCAGAGTGTGTAGTCATAGATCCCTAGATATTGCTCAAAGTTGAATTTCCACAATTCAAAGTTGGTTGCATCAAGCATGGGAATCTTGATGTTTGGCAAAAGTGAGGAGGAGGAGGTTATTTCTGGATTTGACATGATGTTCTTAGGGTTTTGAGAAAATTAGGGTTTTGGTGATTTGTAGGGTTCTTGTGTTCTTTAAGATCAAAAGTTCCTCAACAAGCTCTGATACCACTTGTTGATCCCAAACTTAGATCGATTTAGCTTTATGTATACGAGATTAGATCAAGTAATACACTTAGAGAAACCTTTGTATATGTATGTGACAATCTAAGTGTTATGCGGAATTAACACTTAAACAAGAACACACAAGATGTAAACAAACTTTCACTTTGATTAATGATATCAAACTTGCTTACAATGAAAGTAGTTTACGTATGAAAACTTATATTGAACATTAACCTAAAGGTCTTCTTTTATAGACATAAGAAGCCTTGTACAATAATCTACGTATCAACTATTCTAGGTAAAGATAAATATAGAAAATACATTGTTGTTCCTATCTTTACTAGAAGTAATCTAGAACATAATAAACGCGTAGAGTATATCCTTCCATCAGTGCTTGTTTTCAATGTATCAACGCTTGACTTTGTCTTGTCAACGCTTGCTCTGTCAGCGTTTGTTTTCTTCCTATCAACGCTTGATTAACTCTTGTCAGCGCTCAAGTAGACTGGCTATAATTTATTTCCAACAACACACTCATTTTTTAATATGTTAATCAATTAAAGGAGTGTGCAAAACACCTTCCTTATTTTTTTAGATTTAGGGTTGTATATAGTCTTGGTTAAAGAGCCTTGTGAATCCAAAGAGAAAACAAACAGAACATTCAAAAAGGTTTTAGAATTTGAAATGGTCAACATAAAATTTTAAAATTGATTAATGTGTGTTTTCTTTGATCTTTATACAAAATCTTTGAAAACACAAAATATTTTACATGACAAAATGATCACTTTTTAAAACAAAATAATTGTGAGAAGAATCTTAAAGACAAAGATGTTGTGATATGGGGCCTATCTCATTGCTTGTTTGGTGCGAAGGATTGGGTATATATTCTTTTTTTTTTATTGAATCCTATAAGACAAGTTGGTCTTAATGCTTAACCCATTTTTAGCATTTCTTGTAATTTTTATTTTTTTATTTTACTAACAAATACTAGGTGTTTTTTAAGGTTTTATAAATAAAACATTTTTAAATAAGTAAATTTTATTATGGTATATACTATTAGTAAATATATTAAACATAGGTATATTTGAAATTAATTAATTGTTAACTTTTTAATTATAGAATGTTTAAAAACCACTTCAAAGTTGGTTGGTTAGCAAAACTTTTTTTTATAAGGTAAAATCAAAAGTAAAGGCTTTTTTAAAAATAATGTTTTTTTAGGTATATATTCTCTTTCGTGTCTTTTTATAAGACAAGGTGCTCTTAATGCTTAACCCATTTTTAGCATGTCTTGTAAATATTACTAGTACTACAGTAATTGTACTAATTGCATTTTGTTCAAAAGAAATTGCATTACAGTTTTTATTTTTGTAGAAGTTTCATAAAATATGATTTTTACAACCCATTCTCACATAAATATTGCATCAAATACACCTAAAGTATATCGAAAATATAAATTGTTTACCAACCAATATAATATATAAAAATAAAATTTCATCACAAATACGTAAAATTTATATTTTTTTTTTTAAAACCCAAAAAAATCAAAAACTGACTGGGTCTCGAAAACCAAGTTAACTCGGATAATTCCAAACTCGACGGGTCTAGCCGGGTTTCAAAAATATAAACCCGGTGAATGCAGAGCCAGTTAATAGCATGTACAATAGACAATGTCTTTCTTTAAGGGCCTTCAAATTAGTAGCCCTAACTTTTATGCAAATATTTTCATTAGGCCCAGATTTCACACAAACCTCTAAGGCTGGGGGAGTGGTAGAAAAAACTCACCCATGGGGTTGATATGGCAAAAACCCAAGCGTGGGTTGCCAAGAACCCCACAAACTCACTTTAAAAACCCACGTGTGGGTTATGATACCTATGCACCCAAAAACTCACCAACGGTGAGTTACTCACCCTTCACATTTACCCACAAAATTTAATTCTTATCCCATTTATCCCTATATAATCTCCCTTTTTACTTCTTTTTTTCTCATAATTCATCATCATTCATCTTCTTCCTCTCAAACATATAATTCAACTTCTTCTTTCACTTCTCAAATCAAATGGCGCCCGTACTATGGACAGACGAGGAAGAAGTAGCTTTGTGTCGAGCTTGGATTTGGGTTGCTGAAAACACCGTGACAAACCGGACAAATACTCGTACTTTTTGGGCTGCGGTTTTGCAACTGATTGAGGGTCATTTAAATGATCCAAGGAAACGAGCCCACGATAGGCTAATATGGAAATGGAAAGGCCTCACGTGTGCCATGCGTAGGTTTATTGAATGTTACAACAACGCAAGGCTTGCACGGGGACCCGAATCTACTGATGAGGAGGTTATGAATAACGCCCTCCGTGAATTTGAAGTTGAGCATGGGGTCCGGTTTCAGTATCTTCATTGTTGGGAGGTTGTGAAAACTTCTCCACTTTTTTTTCCTCATGTTTAAATTATCCGTGTATCGTTTTTACTTATTTATGTGTTGTTTTTAGTATTCTTGTAATGTTTTTATTTCCCATGTATCGTTTTAATAAAAGTTTGTGTTTTTTAATAATAGGTGTATCGTTTATATATACCCGCGTGTATCGTTTTTAATTAAATGTATAAATAAAAAGTAAAAAATGATAGTGGAAAGATGAGGTGGAGGTGAGGTGATGGTGGGTTTTTTTTCCTTAAGAACCTTGAAATGTGAGTTTTGAGTGGGTTAGTGAGAGGAAAGAGAAAGCTGAGGTAGAGTTGACGTGGCGGTGGTTTTTTTTGCACCACTCCCCGTAGCCTAACAAAGGGTTCTAATAAATGGTGTACTTGTTTCCGCTATTCTGCTTTCTTATTAAAATTTTAGATGCAATTGATGTCATCAATTGTTGCTCTATATTCGGTTATGTTTGATAGAATTTAAACCCACATGGTTATGTAACACGATCCTACTCTTAACACGATAAAGATCAGCAAAAAATGCATCAGTTTTCCTACCCTTAACTATATTGATAACCAACTGTTTCGATGTTCCACAAGATATCAGCAAACTTTCCCTGATATGAAGTTAGTACTATCTAGAGTGAGTTTAAATGTTCTGTCTTTCTGTAACACGGTACCCTTTTTCTATACTTTTCGTCATGAACCTGCTGGAGTGCTGGTTATACTTTTCGACAATGCGACCAGATCACACATGCTTGCACATTATACATACATATAGTGATCGATCAAGACTTTTGTGGCGAGTCCTTATACAATTGTGGTCCATCATAAAGTTTCGCCACGGTCCAAACATTTGAAGTCATTGTGTAGGAATTGCAATCATCATATTGCTTTAGTTTTATTCTGTTTGCTTGGCTTGAACCCTAAATCAACATGGTCCCAATTTTCTGCTTTCAACTTTTAGCCTCTTAACTAAAGTATCATGAAAATTAATATTCCAATCCAACTTTTTTTTTTTTTTTGAAATTATTTGTCTCATTAAGAATCTAAAGTTAGCACTTGAGATTATTTTACTGCCAAATGTTATGTTGCACCTCCACTTTGTATTATTTCTGATAACTTATATCAGCATGTGCTCCAAATTCATGAATGTGTTATATATAAGTATTTGACAATTGTTCATGTTTCTGAAACTTTTTGCAAATAGGTTTTGTTTAATGAGAAAGACACTAGTGATCTCATTCATGTACTTATCTTCTCTACATGATGGAGCTAAAAGTATACATTGTTTAGTTACAAACATCACAAATATGGACACTAGGTTATGGTCACAACTATAATGGCAATGCCACTCTAGTATCCCGTCCAATCAACGCACCTTGATCGTTATATTCTCGTACCTTTTCAGCTTATAAATAGTTGTCATACTTCCAATCTGAATGTATCTTAACAAAAACATCATATCCATTTGGACTACCACACTATGAATCAGAAGAATATTAGTATCGCTTTCTTAGTTTCGTGTTCATTGCTTTTAGCTAATGGCCAGCTTGATTACTACTATTATTCATTTTGTCCTAATTTGCAAATGATTGTGAAATATGGTGTGTGGGCAGCAATGAAGAACGACACTAGGATAGCTGCTTCAATTCTTCGTCTTCATTTTCATGATTGTTTCGTTAATGTAACTAATTTAGTATTGTTACTCTAGCGTGATATATCGTTAGAAATATATAAGTAGTGACTTTTTAGGTTGTTTCATGTTCTGGTTTCAGGGTTGTGATGGTTCTATCCTTCTGGACGATACTAAAACCTTCAAAGGGGAGAAAAATGCAGGCCCGAACATTAACTCGATCCGTGGGTATGAAGTCATCGACAACATTAAAGCTGATGTGGAACGCGCTTGCCCATGGACTGTGTCATGTGTTGACATATTGACACTTGCAGCTAGGGAAGCCGTTGTCCTGGTACTAAAGTTTTAATGTTTTAGCTACAAATATTTATGACCCATTCACAAGTAAACGGGTCGAAATTCTCACACACTATTTTCTTATATTTCCTTTTAAAATTTGAATCATGTGTGTTTAGTCAGGAGGGCCAAACTGGCCCGTGGCACTAGGCAGACGAGACGGGGTGACAGCAAACCTAAAAGCAGCAAACACGAACCTGCCATCACCCTTTGAGCCACTAGCAAACATCACAGCCAAGTTTGCCGCAGTAGGGCTAGATATACGCGACGTTGTGGTTCTATCAGGTGCACACACTATCGGGCTAGCTCAATGCTTCACATTTAAAAACCGTCTATTTGACTTTAAAGGGACCGGTCAACCTGACCCGAACCTTGATACATCTCTAGCCACAAGCTTAAAAACCACATGTCCCAACGCCGATAACTCAAATTCAAACCTTAACTCACTAGACTTGGTCACGACATATAAATTTGATAACGCGTATTATAAGAACTTGGTGAGTAATACTGGACTACTTGAATCTGATCAAGCTTTGATGGGTCATCCATTGACTGCTTCTATGGTGAAAGATTATAGTATGTACCCATATCTTTTCTACAAGGATTTTGCTACTTCAATGGTGAAGCTAGGTAATATCGGCGTAATTACAGGGCAAAACGGGCAAGTTAGGAAGAAATGTGGTGAAGTAAATCGTTAAGTTAGTTGGTTCTTAATTACTCCCTCCGTCTCAAAAGTTATAGTATGTCGTTCATATTTCCTCTTTGGATGTCTTAAAATAATTGTCCACTCTTCATTTTAGCTAATAAAAAGAGACTCTAGCGGAGAAATATTGTATTTGATTAGTTGAAAAGTGTAGCGATCTCACTTTTACAAATGTTTTAACGTCGAATCTTTGTTTTTCGTATCACTTGTATGTCAAACCTAGAAAGGCCCGCCGCGATTTACCTCAAACCTAGAAAGGCACTATACATATCCGTTACCAAACACAAATTAATTTTTAAATCTACCAATCACATCTTTAGGTCTAATTGTAGGCCCAAATTTTAGACATACAATTCATTTTCTAAATGGGTATTATGGACTATTAGGACAACATAAAAGCATTTGGTTAAATTAATCTTGAGTCTATTTATTTCTCTTTTAATATTGTCCATTTAACCCATGTCCATTTGGTCCAATGTTGATTTAGTTCAAGTCCATTTAGTCCAAATATTAAAAATTGCCCATTTATTCCACGTCCATGGACCAACGTCCATTTATCCCACTGTCCATACCCGTCCAGTCCACCCATTTAGCCACCCCTACATGTAGGGGTGTGATTCGAGTTGACCCGGTCGGGTTCGGGTCAACTCGGGTCGGGTCAAGTCAGGTCAAGGGTAAAAATTATATATCCCGAACCCGAGCCTAATTAGAACTCGGGTCACTCGAGTTCGGGTCAATTCGGGTCGGGTCAACTCGGGTCGGGTCAACTCGGGTTCGGGTCAACCCGAGTTTAAGGAAAATGTGTAAAAAGTGGCTAAATTAAGTACTAATACAATGTAAAAAATATAATTTTAGTCGGGTTGGTCGGGTTCGGGTTAAGTCGGGTCGGGTCAAGTCGGGTCAAGGGTAAAAAATATATAACCCGAACCCGAGCCTAATTAGAACTCGGGTCAATTCAGGTCAACCCGAATTGACCCGAATACACTTTTGGACCCGAAAGACCCGAATATGATTATTCGGGTTCGGGTTCGAGTCGGGTTCGAGTCGAGTCATCTTTTTCGACACCCCTACCTACATGGATGGAACCAAATTGCGTGTAAAATGGTCAGGTGCACTTAATATATTCTAAATAATATTACAAACATAAATTTTATGATCAAGTCCATTTGACACTACTATCTCCGTCCTAAAATTATTATCCCCTAACAAAAAACACACAGTTTAAGAAAATTACCACCTTTTTAGTTTTCTCTCTCTTACTTTTTACAGAAAGACAGTTTTACCCTTAACCAATTAATTTAAAATATTTTAAAAGTTTGTAATTATGAGTTTAATTAAGGGTAATCTAGTAATCTCGATCTAAAATTCCTAACTATTTTTAAAAGTTTTATTAGTGGACAATTAATTTGGGAAAAACCAAAAAAGAAAAAAGGACTATAATTTTAGGACGAAGGGAGTACAACACAAATATTCATGAGTGTCTTCAGACACCACATGATTCCGTCCTTACATGAAACAAGTACTAAGCTACCCTATTAAGCAATTGAGCTAGATTTGTACTAGTGATGGCAATAGTCTTTGGCTTAGTTGGTATACAACCATGTCCTTAAAAGTTAAGGGGCGTTTGTTTTAGCTTATATAGTGGGTTTATAAGTTTATAAGCTGAAACTAAGTGTTTGGTTAAGCTTATATGAATAGACTTATAAGCTTATATATATGAGGTTTTTGGTAAGCCTAAAATGTGTGGCTTTTAAGGCTTATATAATAATAATATATAAAAAACATTTATGCCCACATTTAATAACCATATCATTTATGTACTCTTTTATCATTTTATCTTACTAAATTTAATAAGTTAAACCAAACACTAATAATGAGCTTATGAGCTTATCTATATCTATACTACTATATAAAGCATTTGGGACTTCCTATAAAAAGCAAGGCTGAATTTTAAGACACTTTTTCTTACTATATCATGAACCAAGCTAACAACTATTTGTAACAAACTTTTGCAACAACCTATTAAAAAATAATTTTTAAATTTGAATTGAAAATATCTTTTTATTTAATTATTTTTTTCAAAATCTAATTTCATCATATTTCTTAAAATTTTTTGCTCTATAATTCAACACCCATTTTAACATATATTTATAACTTTTTATTTTTTTATTCTTAGTGGGTTTATTTTGATTCAATTTTTGTACAATTTTAACACTAATTAAAATACAAACTTGATGATAAGAGTGTAACATTTGTTCGCCGCAAAGCTTATTACCGGGTATTCGCCACCGCATTGCACAGGTACCATGCTAGTTATATATAAGTCATAATAGCTTATATAATATAAGCCTAAACCAAGCTTATAAACTTAACCAAACACCCTCTAAAACTTGTAATGACTACGTATAAATTCCTAATCTCGGAATACCTTGGCATTTTATTGGTTGGTGGTGTGTTAACGGTTTAACTAGTTTGACTTTTGTGTTAGAATCTTGAAAAAGAATACACTGAAAAAGTATGAAAAGCCAATGCACAAAGAGACAAGGTAAACTTTGGTTGAACAATGACAAAA
Source organism: Glebionis coronaria (assembly GCA_025667525.1). NCBI lineage: Eukaryota > Viridiplantae > Streptophyta > Magnoliopsida > Asterales > Asteraceae > Glebionis > Glebionis coronaria. The sequence goes on from CM046876.1 coordinate 24,190,644, forward strand.
AGAGAGTGAGAGAATGCAAATTTTTAGAAAAAAAATGTAAGATTTTTTGTTGGATCAAGAAATGAAAATTAGTCAAGGGAGGTATTTGGTTAAGTAATGCTAAGCTAAAGGGGGTAAAGTATAACTTTATGTCTAAGTTTGTGGTACTATAGTCACAGAAAACAAAAGAACATAATACTACATATTTCCTGTTTGTTCTCTTTATACACAAAGATTCTATTGCAAAGCTTTTACAGTAACAAAAATATAGGAAAGTGCAAAAACAAAAAAAAAAATTTGTGATATGATAATGTAATCTATTCACACCTTATAGAAGAAAAAAGTAAAAAATTATGTCTATTAACTCATAATAAAATCAAGATTTCACTGTTGGAACTATTTTTCAATGATAACAACCAATTATAAATCAATTACTACATTTTTACGAACTATTACGAGTTTTAATGTTTTTAAAACATAAACTAAAACGATACAAAATATTAATATAAATATATAAATATATGTATATCATTTTATTAATATATTAAGTTCCAAAAATGTCATACATAATATTATAAGAACTAAAGTTAACAATTTTAAAAAGCTTCCACATATTATCGTGTTTTTTATTTCTCGTTCTAGGTCAAATCTTAAACTCAAAGCCTTTGTTTATAACATAATGTAAGGTAAAGTTTCACAGCTTTAGGAAGCTTTAGCGACACATGAGGATCATTTTAAAACATGATTACTACTACAACACTTGATATTTTCAGTCAAAATAATTTGAGGCAAAGGAATATTAAAAGTTGATGGAATAGTTCCTTTTTTTATTTAAGGGGACAGGTACTGCCAAAGTGCCAGTGATAGATACTACATAGATTCCCTGTGATCTTTCCCCAAGATACGTTTGATATACGATCTTCCCCTATTTTACCTTTTAATGTTTAAGAGTACAGGGTATGGTTTAGTGTTTTCATTCTGAGCTGTGGAAAAACACCAGAATTTTCAGGGGTATAGTGAGTGATGGGTAAATGATCTCATAACACCACAGACACGAAAACGCCACATTTTGACGCTCCTTGGTTGGCTTGAGCCATGGAGTATACATTGGGCCCACTTTTCAAAAAAAAAAAAAAAAAAAAAAATTATGCACGAAAACGCGAGACCGGGGTACGGTCTCGCGTTTTCGTGTCTCGCGTTTTCGTGCGAAAACGCGCGCCGTCCCCTCGGCGCGAGACACGAAAACGCGAGCAGGGGTGTGGTTTCTCGTGTTTTCGTGTCGCGTTTTCGCACAACGCGAGGGTATTTCTACCCGTACCCTGTGCTCTAAACCAAAAATAATTACTACTTCCTCCGTTCTAAATAATTGTCTACTTTAAAATTTTCAAGTTTTTCTTCGTTAACTTTAATTTTAAATTGAATTTTTTATTATATAATATTTAATAAAAACTATATCAATAAAAATACATTTAAAACTCAATTCACTCATATAAATTTTATCAAATATTACATAACACAATTTTTTTAATTTAAATTCAAATTTGATGAAAAAAGACTTAAAAAGTCAAAAGTGTACTAGTAAATTAGGACGGATGGAGTATATAAATTAGGATGTGTTTATTAAATTAAGAAAAAATTCCAAGAATAGTCCCTATCGTTTGCACTGATCATCAAGTCTCGTCCCTATTTCAAAATAAGTGCACCAGTCGTCCCTATCGTTTACAACTTGGATAAAAAAAATAGTCCCTATCTTGGATGGGAGTTAGTTTTGGCTGTTAATTCTTATGGCTATAAGGGTATTTTAGTCTTTTGAATAACTCTTATTCAGATTTTCGTGTGGAGGGCGCTAAAAGGGAGACTACCGGTTCGTGTGGAATTAGATAGAAGAGAAATTGATTTATATTCGGTCCTTTGTCCTTGCTGCAACAACGCAGTGGAGATATGCAATCATTGCTTGGTTACTTGTGATCTAGCAATGAGTGTTTGGGAAAAAGTTTTTAAGTGGTGGAAGGCGGGAAATATTAATGTTTTCACTATTGGAGAATTATTCACTAATAGTGGGGGCGCTAATGTTCCTACTTCTTTAGCTTCGGTTTGGCAAGCGGTTATGTGGACTTCCGAATATTGTATTTGGAAGGAAAGAAATGCTCGTGTGTTCGGTAAAAAGATTTCAAGTACTAATAAGATTATCCAAGACATCCAACTTAAATGTTTCGAATAGATCGTAAGAAGATCAAAAAGGTATAAAGCGGTTGTTTGGCAAGATTGGTTATGGGATCCTCAAAAAATTCGGGTTCAATGAGTATAGTTTCAAAGTTTTCAGTTTTACTCAAGGGTTTGGTTCTAGGGTCTGCATTAAAGACTTCTGATTGTAGTAAATTCACACTTGTTTAGGAAAACAAGGTAAAAGCGGTAAGTATTAAGTGTACGTTTAGGAAAACGTAAACACTTATGACCCTTAAGAAAGTGAGTTCGTTCTCTCGAGGAGGCAGGTGTGTTGTGTAATGAATGATTGATTTTGTTTTTGATTATTAATGAGAAGAAAAGAAGAGAAAATGACGAAGACGAAAAAATAGAAAAATAAGGCGAAAACACTACTAGAAAGTTACGACGTAGAAACGTAAAAAGTGCAAAATTTAAAATTTTAATCTAAAAATTCCTAAAAATTACTAAAAATCCACACTAATATTCTAAGAGTTTACAAAAAATCAAAACTTGCCAAAACCTTTTAATTAATTTAATAATGACTTTTTAATGCTAATTAAAGCCCTAAAAATCACTTTTTAAATATTAAAAAGCCCTAAACAAGATTTTATAGCTTGTAAACCTCAAAAATGACCTAATTAAGCTAAAAACTATTTTTAAAAATTTTAAAACCAAATTAAACTATTTTTAAACTCCTAAAAACTATTAAAATCTATTAAATCTTAAATTAATTCTAAAAATTAATTGAAAAGCCTAAAAATTAATTGGAAAGTGAAAAAGTTCCTATTTTAATGTCTAGAATCTAGGAAAAATGAAAAAAAGTTAAAAATAAAACTTTTTATTTTTATGAATAAAATAATATTAAAATAATCTAAAAAATTAAAAGTTCTTAAATAAATTCTAAAAAATTCTCAAAAATCCTAAATATTGTAACTAAGAAGAAAATGTAAATTAAAGCTCCTAAAACCTTTTAGTTAATTTTATATTAATTTTTAAATTTTAATAAAAAACCTAAAATCAAATAAAATTAAAAATTAAAGTTTTTGAAAACTTTTTGATATGTAAACCTCAAAACTATAAATCAAAACCTAAAACTATTTTTTTGAAATTTAAAACTACTGTTTACTATTTTTTTATTGACTTTCTAAATTTAAAACTAGAAATAATCCTAAAAATTTATTAAATAATGTGAAAAATAAAACTTTTAAACAGAAAAATCTAACAACCTAATCAAAACCTAGGAAAAATAAAAGGGAGCTAAAAAGCTTACAAAATAAGCCCAAAACACAAGCAATAAGCTACGGCTTTGTTTAATAAGCTAGAAAAGAAAAGAGGTTAAAAGGATAATGAAATGAAAGGAAAACGTAAAAAGCTATCCAGATCAACGGTAGGCACGTTACTCCTCCAGCGAGAGGTCGCGTGTTCGAGCCCGTTGCGGGTATGCTTTCTACAAAAATTTTTCTTTTTTTTTTTTACTTTTAAACTTGATTCCAGTAACCTTAATGAACACAAAATCACAAAGACAAACTAATTTAAACAAGGATTAAAGCAAGAATTGAGCAAAACGTGCCCAAGTCTGCTTGTGTTTCTGATGAACAAGTGAAGAGTTCTTCACTTGTGATGAAATCCAAGAGGACTTGGTTATGGTTCTTTGTGGATGTTTTGGAACAAATAGGGCACCCCTACACTCTTTCTGAGTGTAGGGAGTCAATATAACACAAAAAATCACCACACTTAGCCAGGATTCATACACAACAAACACACAAGGGCAATTTAAAGTTGCTGATGCAATTTGAGGTCTGGTGGTATTTTTTGAGCTATTACTTGCACACAATTCAATCTCAAACATCCAAATTTGGCATACAACTTCACAAAATGATTCAAAATCAAACTGCAATCCTGTCTAACCAAGATTTATAACAGATTATAAGATTTGAGCTCCAATTTTAACAAAACTAAACAGAAAAAGGACCTAAGCAGATTTCTAGCTAGCTATTCCCTTTTTCTCTACACAACTTGATTCAAAACTTACACTAAACTGAACTAAAACTAACAACAAACCTATCTCAACCCTATTTTATCTCTCTAACACCTTTTTAAAACACAATTAAAGATTTAACCCTTGCTAAAACATGTATCCAAACAACCCTTTAAAAACTGATTACCAAGATTTTCAAACAAAATCACTTTCAAAATCAATCAAACTGATTCTCAACCTTCTAAACATGCATAACAATGCTTAAAAACTCAAATCCAAGCAATATTAACACAAATTATCAGGAAATCATGCAAATCACTCAAACCACCAATTTTTCTGAAATTTCAAAAAGGAAAAGAGTTTTACCTTAGAACCTTACATCCAAGGCTCTAGTGGATGTAAATCCACCTCCAAATACACCCGGGTGTATGCTGAACTCAATCAACACAAATCTTTAACCTACTAAGAAGAAAAAGAAAAGAAGAACAAGCACAAAAATATGTAATCTGTTTTCTTTTTATTTCCTTTCTTAAAACCTTACTTAAACCTTCAATCCTTTTCAAACATGTTTTAAAACACTCCTAATACTCAGAAACTTAAAAGCTTTGGTCCACTTTCACTTTCCAAAGCTTATTGATTTCTGAGATCAAAGGCTATCTTTAAAACCCTTTTTGAAAACTTTTCACTCAAAATTTTCACAATTTAAATGGAACTCAGTTTTTAACATTTAACACAACACACAACTTTTTAACTCAATAAAAGGAATTATAATTGTTTAAACACAAATACCAAACTTTATTAATTAAAAAAGGAATTACAAGGTTTTTGGCTAAAAACTGGAACAAAGCTAAATGACTAAACTAAGCTGCCTTTTATAGGCGTACAAGGAAGGTTCTAGTCCTTAAAACCCTAGTATGGAAATGCCAGAAAAGCCCTTGAGTTCTTGGTCTTCAAAATCGGTCAAAAGTAATCCCATGTGATATGTCAGCTTGGAATCTTCAATCTTGGACGTAGGATTGGTATTGGGGACCAAGGAATTACATCTAGCCGCTCAATTTGTCCCCTCCTAGGTATTGGTGGAAAACGACTTGAGCAGGGGAGGGTCAGGGAAGGCACATGGGTGTGTTGGTGGGGTGGTTAGGAGGTGGGTTAGGGTGAGGATAAGGTGAATTAAGGATCTGGATGAGTTTAGCTCATAACCCTTTGTTTTGGCTTAATTGAAACTGGGGTGAGGATTAGGGTTTAACAGGTTTAAAGGGGGTTTTAATCTTTTTTTGGGTAAACATGATTTAAAAATCATGTTATGGTGGGAAAAAACGGGTTAAGTGGGGTTTGACTATATTTGACAGATTTAATAAAACTGGTTTGGGTAATGGATACTGGACTGGGTAGGGTCGGTTTTGTGGGTGGATGGTGGGTAAATGGGTGGGTAGGGCTGAGGTGTCACGACCTGAGTGGGTGGGAAGGTTTGGGTAGTTGGCAGATTAGGTCCCCAAGCTTCTCACTTCTTTGCAATTTGTAATAAATCCCATCAGTGCTCATTTTGCCTTTGTCAACTTTTGACAACTTGTCAAAAGTGGCACAAAACCTTTAAAAACTTTATCCAAGGGCTCCTTTTGTATTTTCTTGATTTTCCAAGGCTGAACTTGTAATATCTTCAAACATTAAGGATTATACTTGTACAATTGACATTTTGAGGGTCAAATGTGACAAGTTCTTCAAAGATGAGGGACTAAATTTGCCAATCTTCAATTCTTCAAGGGTCATTTTGCAAATTTCCAAACTTGGGCCCGGTTCATTGTGCGACTTCGTTTCCCGTGTTCGTTTTTTATTGATTCTTGTGATCTTTTGCCAATTCCTCAATATCCGTACCTAAAAATACACAAGTAACAAACACGAGCATATATTTGGCATATTTTATGATATTTTATGCAATTTAAGGCCGTTTTGGACGATGAGACCATGTATAAAAGCAGTCTCATCAACTTCTTTCGAGCGGTTAGGTCCAGAATGCAGCAAGGATTTTTCATTATTCACAGTATGTTGACAGTGGCTATGGCTGGTTACTTATTGTGCTTTTGTCTGGTCCTTGTTTGCATTTTGGATTTCATATTAAGCGTGGGCCAGTGATTCAGAGTTTATGTTTGCAATTCTCAGATGCAAGTGTAGTCTGCAATTTCAGTGACATGATATTTACAGATGTGCAAGTGGTAGCAAGGAGTTATTTTGGTTGAAGTTTGCTTAGCTAGTTAGTGCAGGCCTATTGGTAGGCTGTTTGTGGTCTTTTTTGTTATAGTGGTATATTTGTAGTAGGTTTTTAGTTCTTTTTGTGTTGTGGTATTTGTATTGCATTCTTGTGGCTCCCATTTCCAGTTAATTTTCTTGTTTAATTGGTGTGGGATGTCTCTTTTGTACTTTATACTTGTGTGTAATATATCTACTGCCTTTCTAAAAAAAAGAAACTCTTATTCACATAAACCTTATCCAAAATGACGTGTCACCCCCACCCTCCTTATCCACCATCCACCACCACCCTCCTTAGAGGCCAGGGAATCATGGTGCCGTGGGGTGCCAAACCCACGACGCGAGTGGCGTGACCACTCCCCTGCATGGCAAAAATCGCGGCGTGAGTACCCGGTGTGGGTATACTCATGTCGCGTGAGATGTTTTAAAAAAAATTTCATTTTACCCCCCCCCCCCCCAAACGGTTACATTTTTAAAAAATTTCATTTCAGCCCCCCCCCCCCCCCCCCCCAAACGACTAGTTTTCGAAAAAAAAATTCATTTCACCCCCCCCCCCCCCCCCCAACGGCTAGTTTTTTGAAATTCGAATTATAACGGCTATATTTTTCGATCCGTCTATAAATATAACTCAAAATCAACCATTTCTTACACACCAAAACACAAACACTCTCTACAAACAAATATGAATCCCCATCACGTTCCGTCAGTTTTTGAAATCGATGAGGAATTCGATGCTTACTTCTTGCCAATAGCACCCAATCATTATCAACGGTTGCTTGAAGAAGAGAATCGTCCAAGACTATCTCGGACCCAAGTCAACCGTGACCGAGAAGGTGCTGAGGAACGGCTCATGAACGAATATATTTTGTTGAGAATTGTAGGTATCCTTTGGTTAAGTTTCGTGAAAGATTTCGAATGAGCCGAAGACTATTTTTAAAAATAGTTAACGGCATAAAAAATTATTATGCCGATCCTCTTCCTGCGCATTTTAATTATTTTACTTCTCGACCCGATGCTACGGGTCGAATGAGTATTAGTGCTATTATGAAGTGCACAATGGCTATACGTCAATTGGCATACGGCAACACGCCGGATGCATTTGATGATTATTTACAAATTGATAATCGAACCGGACGTGAGTGTCTAATGTATTTTAATATGTGTGTTATTGACTTGTATATGGCTAAGTATTTAAGAAAACCAACTCCGGCCGATGTTGATCAAATATATGATCTACATCTTATGAAACATGGTTTTCTGGGGATGCTTGGCAGCATTGATTGTATGCACTGGGAATGGAAAAATTGTCCAGTTGCGTGGCATGGACAATACGCTGGTGGTTATAAAAGATACCCTACTTTGATGCTTGAAGTTGTTGCTTCGCAAGATCTGTGGATTTGGCATGCGTTTTTTGGGATGGCAGGTGCGAATAACGATATTAATGTTTTAGATAATTCTCCGTTATTTGATGACCTTCTGAATGACGAAGCACCGGTAAAACCGTATACGGTTAACGGAGTTGATATCAAAATGGGTATTACTTAGCGGATGGTATTTACCCACAATGGGCGAGTTTCGTGAAGTCTTTCACGGTTGCAACTGACTCCAAACATGCTCACTTCAAAAGGCGTCAAGAAGGTGCACGGAAAGATGTTGAACGTGCATTTGGTGTTCTCCAAGGACGTTGGGGAATACTACGTCAACCAGCACGCTCGTATGAAATAAACACCTTACGGCGACTCATGTATACGTGCATCATACTTCATAACATGATTTTGAAAGATCAAGGTATGCAGGTTTTAGATTGGAACCAAAATTACGTTAACCCGTCAAGGAATATGTAACGAACATGGGTTGAATGGTGTGAAGTTTACCACCGAAAAAACAAAGAAATACGTGACCGACAAACCCATCAAAGTCTTCAACAAAACCTTATGGATCATATCTGGAATCAAATTGACCACGGAGATGAAGATGCATATGAAGATGAAGAAAACTAAACAGCGGGTCGTATGATTTTTTAATTTTCGTATGTTTTTTTAATTTTCGTATGTTTTTTTAATTTTCGTATGTCTTTTTTATCATGTTCGTTTTATTTTAAAAGTATTGTAATGTTGGTTATGTTTAATGAAATATTTATGTTTGTTTAGGGGGTGTTTTGTAAAATTCTGAAAAACTGGAAATCACTTGGAGTGATGACTCCCCTGTTTTTTTCATGTGAGTGAGTGAGTGAGTTTTGTTGACGTGGAACCCAAAACTCACTCACTCCAAGCCATGACTCTCTGCCCTCTTAAACAAAAAAACAACAAACACCACTGTCACCTCTAACAAATCATAAACCCACCATCACCAAAAATACAATTCACCCTCATCTAAACACCACCACCGATTCGTCCATCCAAATCAAGAAAACCTAGATTCTTCATCACTATCAATTCACCAAAACAAAAAAACCATCATCTCAATCACGTTTAAAAAAACGAAACCCAAATTGGAAGATGTTGATACATCATCACCATCGTTTTCTTAACACTCTCACAATATCCTTTCACCAAATCAAATAAATCCATGTATTCACCATTAAAAACCTCACACAAACATACACCCAGATCGAAAGTCTCACAAAAGATATTAATTCAACCTTTCTTTTCGAACTGATTTCTGGGTTTGGTTTCTTGTTGTTCAATTTTAATTCGTGTCAATTCCAAAACACAACCATCGCATAACTTTTCATCCAGGCCCAACAAAGAATGATAATACGTCATTTATTCCATCTTATCCTTATTGGTATATAAAACCATGTATACCTACTTAATCTTAGTTACCCTAATCACATTATCACACAACCGCCACACATTCCTTAAAACCATCGCCTCCATCTATGTTTCTTGTAAACTCAGCCTTACAAAAAAAATCTCAATGAATCCAAATCTGCAAACTTCAAACCGAATCAAAGCAGCAAACCAATACAGACGAACCCCATCATCGATCTGGCTATCTTCAGTCCCAAATTAAATTGAGCACTACCCTTAGATTAAAAACAATTCATATCTTTGAGCTTCTAGTTATTTTTATGGCAGTGGATTGTTTTAAAGGACAGTGGTGGCTAGTAGGTGGCGACAACCCGCATTTAATTCATTCATCAAACAAAACAAAAAAGGAGCGGGTATGTTGGATCTAAGGTGGTGGCAGCAGCAGGTATCGTGGATCTAAAAAATGAGGTGGTGGTTATGGCGTGTTCGGCGGTGGTTATGGAGTTTGGGTTGGTGGTATTCATGGTGAAATGTACAGGGAAAAAGAGATATATGATATTAAGTTTATTAAGTTTTTATTAAGCTTTTATTTAGGAAAAGAAGTGGTGTAGAAATAAGCAAGGCACTGTTTAATTCGTTGTAATTCAATGTAATTGAATGTAATTGTAATTTAATTACATTACATAGCTTATTTGGTTATAATGAAAAAAATTGTGATTCACTTTACGTTACATAAGGTGTTTGGTATGCGTCATAATTGTAATTGGGACATTATAATTACATCAAATGATGTAAAGTTGGATGAAATATTTTGAATGATATCTTAACTTATAATTTTATACTTTACATTATTATTATTATTATTATTATTATACATCACTTTATTAGAATAATAGGATTTACAAAAAGTTAGTGGGGAGTCGAGATACTATCTGAGCCCCCACTCCTTTAGCTATAGCGAAACTGATCCTATTAGAAATGTGGATAACAACACGTGCTCCAAGATCTTGAGTCATGGAGAAACTTCGGATCCGCTTTAGTAAGCTCACAACATCCTTCTCAAGTTCTCTAAAAGAAGAGAAAGAGAGGAGAAAACCGTATCCAATATCTGCGCACTTAGCCTCGTACTTGACACGTTTACGCTTTGCTGCCTCAATCACTGCACGACCTGGCACAAAATCAACCATCCCAAATTGCGTCAAGGGAGATAACCCTGTGAGATCCACACATATATCAGTACCTATATCCCACGAGTAAAGCAACATATCAGCTGGGCGCAATGGTTTGTCCCGGCCTCCACCCAGTCCAATATCAACCTATTTACCCACTGAAATCCCTGACCAAAAACAAATGTCAACAAGGGTATCTCGCACAACGTTATGCCGATGTTTAATACCAACAATACCAGCACACGATATAGCATGATCACCATAAATATCTCCTGTAAAGATCCTGGAACAAGCTGATCACGGCTTTGGAACAGAAAATAAGGGAACACCTAGCCGCTAGCATAATACACATCGGTAAGGCCTAGGGTTCATAGTCTGTCCCAAACCAGAAATCGGAACCACCCTAAGCCAATCAGAAGTATGGTCCTTTATTTGAGACTTCCATAAAGCCATCTGTCGAGTAGATAAGGAAAAAGTAGATTCAGCCATTTGAGTAACATGTGTGAAATATATATCTGCCAATTTCTTCATAAGTTTGGGGGCAGCGATCTCACTTGCATTACTCAAAAGATCAATCTTTATTTCCGAATTAAAAGTACTCAACGTCTCATCAAAGGCATGCCCATAGGTAACAATATCAGAATGTCGAAGTAACATATATTGCAAGTTAGCAGACTGAAGTCTAGACGCAAGAAATGCATAGTTCGAAACATCACCTGCAGAATAAACACCAAGCCCCTCAAATGCAAAGGGTAAAGTGGTAAGCCTCCACTGCCAATCACAAAATCCAGGTCCAGAAGCAGTAACAATACGCTCAAGAGCATAACGAAGAGCCACATCAAAAGAGCATTGAGCCCGCTCGAAGACACGAGGAGAACATGTAGGCATAGCAAAATGTAGTTTGGATATACCCGCACAAGCACGAAGGAGTAGCAACTCACACTGAGGATCATTAATCTTAGCAACAACGTCCATAAGCTCAACAGATTTGGCAACCCTCTTCATCACAAGTTGACTACTAAACTCAAAATCCACACTGGCAGGCCCATCTAGTAATTTAACACCATGCAAGGGTCGAGAAATATTAGGTGGAAAAACACCCACAAATCTGCTTCTTGGGTATTCTTTTGGCCAAAAAACCTTAGTTTTATTAACATTGAGATGTAAGCCACGATGAGGTCCATCCTCCATGATAAGCTCCAAAACCTTCCCCACAACCAAGGTAGCTCCAATAATAGTGTCATCATCCAAATACCAAGCCTGGAGGGAAAGGCTAAAAGAGTCTCTAATCTTACATATCAACGGATGTAACACTAAGGCAAAAAGCAGGGGTCCAAGTGGATCACCTTGTTGCACACCTTGGCATGACAATAAGGTATGCTCCCCATAATACAATCTAGCTGGGTTGGAATAACAAAATTCCACCCAATGTGAAATAGCAGGGCAATGAATGCGAACCTCTTGTAACATAACCTCACGATCGACCAAGTTGAAGGAATTTCTGAAGTCCACCAACAACATTGATAGACCTACATCATCTCCCCGATCCTCAATCAACCGATTAACAGCATGAAGAATGGCCTCCCCACCGCCCGATACCCCAACACCAAACTGTATGTCATTCATGTAACCATCCAACGAATGACCAATCATAACAACACAAACTTTCGAAACCAAACGCTTCCAAACAGTGCCCACAGCAATGGGATGGATACCGCCCCTGGCTTGACCAATGGTGTGAAAGGATCACTAGCAATAAACTCTCCCAACATCTTGGGACATTTACCTTTAAGAAAGAGATTCACAACTTGAGCCACAGAAGCGACTAACTCATCGAAAATATCCACTACAGCGCCACTCAAACAATCCAAAAGATATTGGGACCGCAAATCATCACGTCCGCAAGACGTACCACGAGGGAAAATCTTAATCATATCTAAAACCACAGCAGGAGATGCAATGAGGTGATGATCAATATGTGTGCATGGTAAGGAAGGAGCATGTTGGAAAGGATGCTTAGACTTTAAGTCTTCAAGAGTATCATCATTATAAGGAGCAATACCAGTCGAAGAAAGTACTCTAACTACAACCGTATAATGGCCATCACAAATCTTCCTCTTACATTGCTTGACATTTCGCTCACCCAAATCTAGATTTTCCTCATCAATATTAGACCATGAAGGTGAGGGTTCAGCTAAAGCTTCCCTCAAAAGTTGCAAACTACCACCAGGCATACTCCAAGATCGAATATCACAAACAATACTCTCTTCCTGGCGCTGACGCTTAACACCAGACTTACTCTCAAGAATACTTCTCGGGCAAAAGGTTTTAAGGATACATATAGGCAAAACTAACAAACTAACCCAACAAGAGATGTCATCGGGAGTGCAAATCGCCTTATCCAGAGTCCCTTTTAAGACATGAGAAAACCCCAAACGACACTTGGGAGGGATGAATTTTACAGCACGCAGCCCTTTAGAAAGTAAACTAACTAGACTAACCAAAGTAAAACCACCAATATTGTCATGCAACAAGCCTTCAACATGATCAAGTTTCTCGGAACAGGAAGGGACTTGTGGCTTTGTAAGGTCATAAAGTACAAAACGAACCACACCATCACCACAATCCAGGGGTGACACAAAATCAGTGCCATGACGACACTTTATTTATTTATTTATTTTTTATTTATTTTTTATTTTTATTAAACTTTATTTATTTATCACACTTTATTATTATTTATTAATTTTTTATAATCATCACTTTATTAGATTAATAAGATTTACAAAAATTTAGTGAGAAGCCTATAAACAATTTGAGCTCTCACTCCTCTAGCAATAGCAAAACCTATCCTATTAAAAATGTGAGCAGCAGTACGTGCCCTAATGTCTTGCATCATAGAGAATCTTCGGATTCGTTTCAATAATATAAAAAAATTCGAAGATCTTTTATTAATTAAGCACACAAAATTGGTAGGGAGCCGTGAAACAAGCTGCGCTCCCACCCCCTTTTGAATACAGAAACCAAGTCTAGAAAATAGAAAAGAACCACTCCTAGCATCATTAGAATGATAAACAGATAAGCGCTTGAGACGCGAAAGAGTAACCAAGGCTTCCTCGTCAAGCTCCCCAAAAGTAGAGAAGGCAAAAGGGACGAACAAGTAACCGTACACTGCACAAATAGAAGAATACTTCCTCCTTTTCTTCTGAGCAGCAGTCCGCAAAGCAATCCCGATGACCCACGAATCAAAACCCGCACCAGCAAACGGTGAGACGCCCGTGACATCCAAGAAAGCATCTTTGCATTGGGACCAATTATGCAACAATAAATCCGTTGGACGAAGTTCTCGTCCATCAGCTGAAAGAAATCCCAAAGAAGCCTCTTTCCACACAGAAACACCAACTCTAGAACAGATATCAACCAACATATCACGCACCAGGTTATGTCGAAGCTTCACCCCCACCTCATTAGAGCAGTGAACAGCATGGTCACCCCACTGGTCCATTCGATGCACGTGACAACTCGGACAAGAAGATCCATTAGGAAACAAAGGAACCGCCAAACGATAACACAGGACAGCCCTAAACTAGCGTATGTTCATCCGCTACCCCAGCCCATCAATAGGAATAGTAAAGAGGAAATCCTGTGCATGAGGATTATCCTGGCGTGGGTTTATTATTATTATTATTATTATTATTATTATTATTATTTTATGAAAATCTTTTATTTATTAATCACACAAAATTGGAAGGGAACCGCGAAACAAGCTGCGCTCCCAGCTCCTTTTGAATACAGAAACCAAGTCTAGAAAATAGAAAAGAGTCACTCCTAGCATCATTAGAATGACAAACAGATAAGTACTTGAGATAATTATTATTATTATTATTATTATTATTATTATTATTATTATTTTTTTTTTTTTTTTTTTTTTTTTTTTTTATTTTTTTTTTTTTTTTTTTAAAAAAAAACATCACTTTATTAGAATATTAGGATTTACAAAAAGTTAGTGGGAAGCCTAGAAACAATTTGGGCTCCCACCCCTCTAGCAATAGCAAACCCGATCCTTATTATTATTATTATTATTATTATTATTATTTATTATTATTATTATTATTATTATTATTATTATTTTATTTTATTTTTATTTTTATTTATTTATTTATTATTATTATTATTATTATTATTATTATTTATTTCTATTTTTTTAATAATGATCATCACTTTATAATTAATATAATTAGTTGTTTTATTATTTTTATTATTATAATTATTATATATACATAATTATTTTCTTTATTATTATTACAATTATTATTGTTATATATATATATATATATTTAAACTAATATAATAAAAGTTATTTTTATTTTTATTATTATACATTAAAATATTAAAATACATTAAAATATTAAAACAACTGATAATATTAATTTTGTTATCTTTAATATTATTATTTTTTATATTTGTTATTCTTTTTAATTATTATTATTATCAGTTACTATATATTATTATTTTATATTTTAAATCTTTTTGTTATTTTATTAACATTTAATTTGTAAATTTTTTAATAATAACAATGATAAATTTTACTAAATTAATAAATTTATTTTATTTAAATTTATTTTTTAATTGTAATTGAAAGAATAAAAATGTGTTAGAATTATAATTGTACAAGTGTAATTGGTTAAATTTGAGATGTATTTGATTGACTCTCAACGTAATGTAATTTAAATCTTTTTTTATAAAACTTAAAAAGTAAATAAAAAATAACGGTTTAAATAATGTAAATATAAAATAAAATAACATAAATAAAAAGACATAAATTTAAATAAAATAAAATTTATTATTCTAAAAAATTATTATTATTATTATTAAAAAATTATTATTATTTAAATTTATTTAAATTTATTTAAGTTTATCTAAATTTATATTATTTTATTTATTTTTTTATTATTTTAACTATTATTTTTATTTTTTATTAATAATATTGTTAATTTTTATATTTATTATCATTTATTATTATTAATTAATATTAATTATTACTATTATTATTATTTTATTTTTTATTTATTTTTATTTTTGAATTTTTAATTTGTAAATTATATGATATTTATTTTAATATGTATTTTTTTATATTTATATATTTTAATGTTTTTTATATTTTTAATATTTATATTTTTTATATTTGCACTTTTTATATTTATATTTGTTACATTTATATTTCTTATATTTATATTTTTATATTTATATATTTAACTATTCTTATAATTTTATATTTTAATTACTATTATTATTATTGTTATTATATTATATTTTTATTAATATTAATATTTTATTATTATTATACATTAGAAATATTAAAATAATATTTTTATTATTATTATTATTTAATAAAAATAATAATAACTTTTATTAGGATAATAATATTATTTTATTTAAATTTATATTATTTTATTTTATATTTATATTATTTTATATTTATTTTTTAAGTTTTGTAAAAAAATTAAATTACATTACATTGAGAATTAACCAAACACATCTCAGATTTAATCAATTACAATTGTATAACATTACAATTCCAACACATTCATATTCTTTCAATTACCATAACATCAAATTACAATTCCTATCAAAAATTACAATTTCTTCAAAATTATTCTACGAACCAAAAAGCTTCTAAGAAATTAGCCAATTGTATGTTTTGATATAGTGGGCCTAAAATACACTATTAGCCGTTTCAAAACAATATAAAAAAATTTACTCTTGTTTTCTATAAATACCCTTTAATTTATCATTTTCAAAGCACAATTTTATAAACTTTAATTATTTTTCTTCACGACTTCAACAAATCCTCAATTCACCAAAAATGTCGATGGTTACATACTCGGAGGAGGAAGGCATAGCGTTGTGTAACGCTTGGGTTCTTGTCTCTGAAAACAACTGATAATGCTCAAATCCAACATGTTTTTAGGAGTGTTGTCTGTATATTTTGCATAATTTTTGATTAAACTAACGAGTTTTCAACTCATATATGTGGACGAGCAGCCGTCGGCAGCCCTTTTACCGCCATCGACTCCTTTCTACTCTACAGCTACAGGCACAGAAGACGCTGCCACTGACTCCTCTCTCTTCAGCAGCCGCCCAACTGCGATTTTCTGCCTATTTTTTTCACTTCTCTAAGTTTTATTTAAACTCCCCATTAAGTTTCATATAGCCTCAATTCCTATCATTTTCTTCCATTAACTCATTTTTCTGAAACTATTACACAACTTGGAGGGCAAGGAGTAATCAATTATATATAAAACTCATCGGGTATGGCTTTTTATATCATCTCCATCATATACAAATCCCTACTTTAATAGATCACTACCATACCATTCTCTCCTACCACCCCTCACCCATTTCCACAAGTGGTGAGGGGTGGAACTGGTTACAATTTACATGTAGTAAGCCATGGAAGAAGTAGAGAAAGAAGCCACACCTCTATAAACAATCCAATCTTCAACAATCCAGTCTTCAACAATCCTTATTCTCAAACACCCCGAAAGGATCTATACTCACACCAAGAGGTTGATTTCCAATAAGGTTATGGGTAGTGTGAAAACGTAGAGGGGTGGGGGTGAATACGCTTTTAAAATCTTTTGTATCAAATGTCGATTAAGGGGGACATAGTATGAGAAGTGTTGTATATAGTCAAGAACTATATGAATCAAGTAGCACACTTAGTGATCACTACACACACAAGCAATGATTATTTGCAAGTATAAAGATAGAGTAATAAAGAAAAAGGAAATGTAAAGCGACATAATGATTTATAGTGGTTCGACTACATGGACATCTTCCTTGCCCAACCTCCTTTATACCGGTGGAGAAACTCTTGCACGTTGCTTACAATATTTCCCGACACCTAAGCTAGGATGTCGTGTTCTTTCATACGGGTACAACAAGTCACTTCTACATCGTTTACACTTTATTTAGTACATAGCTAAACATCGGGTCCTTGCAGAATGGATGAGACCAACAGCCTTTTACATCGCCTACAATATTTTTTGACATCTAAGCTATGATGTCGTGTTCTTTCACACGGGTACAACAACACCCTTCACACTACGCATTTTGAGGACTAAAATTCTAACCACACTATTACACAAGTAGTAGATGTATAAATACAACAATAGTGGATGTATAGGTGACATTTAACACATCCACACAATTAAGCAATGAAGGATCAAAGCTTGGAGAGGTTTCTTGATGGTGATAGAGTTAGAGATCTGAGAAGAGAGATCTTAGACATGTTGACGAGATGAAGCTTGATCTCGGATGTCTTGCATTCAACCTAAGTGATCTTCATATCTACAAAGAGAAACAATAAGAGATCAACAAGTATAGATATAAGATCTACATGTTAGAGAGAAGAAATGAGTAAGATCAGATATAGAGAGAAGATTAGAGAGATTATGATAGAAAGGGGTGAGGTGTAAGCATGGAGAATGCTTGGTATTTATAAGCACCAAGCTCAACAGTTCACGGACTTCCGCTAACCCTTTTCAAAAAGGGTTCCATCCCTTTACGAAGGGGTCCGTGGGAGCTAACAATGGTTTTGACATAAATACCAAATCTCTTGTCCAAGATTACACTCAAAGTCATTACTACCTTGTAGTTGACTTTCTTAATCGGATTTATTAGAGTGTGCATGTACCATTTTTGTGTGTGTAACATTATACAAAAGTACATGAGTTTAGAAAAAGAGTTGTTGTAATGTGAGAAGTATGTTGACACAAAATATGATAATAAGTAACTTGTACATTTTACGTTATGTATTATAAATTACATATTTGTCATAAACAAAACAAACAAGGATGTATAGATTAAATATCGTGATATTTGCACAAACAATCTCCCCTTTTTTATGATGACAAACAATGTAAACCTAATAGATAGTAAAGTGTAAAAGTTACTTATGTCCTTACCACTTTTAAAAATACCTTCTTCGTTTACACTCTTCTCCCCCTTTTGTCGAAACAAAAAGAGAGGATGAAAGAAGAAGAATTTTAGAGAGAGATTTTGAATTTATAGAACTTTAAATTTAAAATCTAGATAGAAAGTGTAGGTTTATTAACATCATAACAATTTTATAAAACCCTAAACGAGATCAAAGCACATATAGCGAAAGCGATTTAACAAGATCATAAAAATAACACAATTATAATTAATCGAATTAGGGTTACATACCTTTACGCTAAAGCAAATCCACAAGACGAAGAACGAATCACCAATTCTGGTTTATACCAAGATATAGTCTGAAGTAAGACTATATTACGAACTTGTACACACGTAATACAACGAGTTAACAATGATTCTAGCACGTGTAAATCGAGCTACAACGCTTATAAATAATCTACCCAACAATCCTAGAGAGGGGCTAGGACTAGATTGTAAGTAAAGCGATCGACCATGAAAAGCAACCAAAACCCCTTGTGGGTTTTCCTCCTGCGATCGTAACAAATAAAGAGAAGGGAGAAAGATTTTTTGTGTTGTGAATTATGAGGAGAAGAATTTGTTTATATATGCATAATCTTGTATCCAAAAACAAATAAAAGGAAGTTTTTTCCCTTCCTTTTTCCCCACTTGAACATATTTCAAATATCGTGATTACATTGACTAGCGTCTGGTTACGCTTAGCAATGTCTCTAGTACAACTCGAGTAAGGTTTCCTGGACAAACCTTTTAACGATTTTGCATCGTTATTATTATCCTTTTATTTCCAATACAACGTTAATAAGGATATGGATCTCAGTCATTCCTTTCATTAACCATTATGTTTCTCGTTCACAGATTCAGCAATATTACCAAAACAAATTTGGGTATGGCCACACAAACATCTTACTAATCCCACGAGGGGCCCAGTTGTATTAAACTCCAAAACGAAATTGGAGGAAATAAATTCCATATTGACTACGAGCAAAACTTATTAATTTTGCAACACTTCCAAGAATAATCCTTATAGCTACCAGTTACGTTTGGCGTTAGATTATTCCACAGAGATGCACTAGATTCACAACAGTTTCCTGGTATCTCAAGTCTAAGGATAATTATTTACGTTTTACTTGATGACAAAGATCCATAAAGTAAAAACATTTAGTTGGGATAAGTCCATTATTGGATTCATTGAATATCATCTAAAATCGATCAATATACTTTCAAGTATACTCTATCGCTATTTTGATTTGTCTTAATTTAATAATATTCCTATATTATTAATCGACAACGGACATTTAGCATAACAATTTATTGATGGATCAAAACATGTAAAATAGGATACACTTATTAAATAATAGGAATAAACGAAACCCAATCTTTATTTCATTATATAATAATGTCATAACATCCTTTATCCAAATACTAATCACAGATTTATTGCATGAGTTCGCTAGCTAGTTGCAGCCAAATCGCCTTAACATGCTAAACTACCTTTGGTCTAGGCAAATCCTTAGTTAAAGGATCGGCTACGTTATCATCTGTGTGAACTTTTATAAATTTGATTTCACGAGCTTTAACTTGTTTTCAGACGTAGTGATGTCTACGCATAAAGTGTCTGGCGTCTTTCATGACTCCAGGGTCATTGGTAAATATTATTCCGGCAGAATTGTCACAATACATATCTATAGGTTTTTAATTGAAGGCATCACTCCAAGATCTTCAATAAACTTCCTAATCCAAACATCTTCCCTTGTAGCTTCTGAAGCAGCCATGTACTCAGATTGAGTATCATTCATTGCAATCGTTGTCTGTTTCTTGCTCTTCTAGTCAACTGCTCCTTCATTGATAAAAACGTAACCTGTCTGAGACTTCATGTCGTATTTATCACATTGCTAGGACGCATTCACAGAAACCTGTTACATCCAGTTTTGTGTCTGGTTTCCCTCTATATACCAAGAACATATCTTTCGTACTCCTCAAATAATTTAGAATATGCTTGACAGCAGTCCAGTGGAGCTTCCCTGGATTCTGTTGGTATCTACTGACCAAGTTCTGAAGAAGCGCCACATCAGGCCTTGTGCATCTAACAACATACATTATAGATCCTACAACCAAAGCATAAGTCACCTTCTGCATGTATGCCTCCTCTTCAGGAGTTGATGCATCAATCTCATGACTCAGATTATGCTTAACTTCCATAGGTTGAAAACCTTTCTTGGAATTATGCATGTTATACTTCTTCAAAATCTTATCTATATAAGTATCTTGACAAAGACCTATTAACCGTCTTTTCCTATCCCGATAGATCTTAATTCCGAGAATATATATAGCTTCTCCTAAATCCTTCATAGAAAAACATTTACCAAGATAATCCTTAACAGCTTTAAGTCTTTGAATGTTACTTCCCATGATTAATATGTCATCAACATATAGGACTAGGAATACTACATCACTCCCACTAGCTTTGCGATATACACATGGCTCATCATGATTCTGAATAAATCCAAACTTTTTGATTTCTTCGTCAAATCTTTTATTTCATTGACGTGATGCTTGCTTCAACCCATAATTGGATCTTTGAAGTTTGCATACATGTCCTGGATTCTCAGGATCAACATACCCTTCTGGTTGTTGCATATAGATGTCTTCATCTAAGCGACAATTCAAGAAGGCAGTTTTAACATCCATTTGCCATATCTCATAGTCATAGTATGCTGCTATAGCTATGAGAATCCTAATGTCTCTTAAGTCTGCTACAGAAGAAAATTTCTCCTCGTAGTCTACGCCAAAATTTTAAGTAAAACCTTTAGCTACTAAATGAGCTTTATAGGATTGTACTTTTCTGTCCATGTCGCTTTTCTTCTTGTATATCCACTTATGTCTCACTAATTTATCATTTGGTGGTGGTTCTACAAGAATCCAAACATCATTTACTTTCATGGATTCCATTTCCTCATCCATAGAAACCATCCACTTATCCTTCTCAGGATCAAGTATCGCGAATTTATAATTAGCGGGTTCACCAAGATCCCCTAACTCATCATCATCCTCTATGTTAAGACATATATTGCTATTTACGTTTTTAATCCTTTTGGATATACGCAGAGGAACTAATTCCGGTAGAACCACCATATTTTATGGTTCTACAAGAATTACATCGCTAGTGTTTTCAGAAGGTAATGTATCTATATGACTCTCTTCAAGATCATAATTTCTCCCACTGAATTTTTGATTTATAAGATCAGATTCAAGGAAGTCTCCATACCTAGCAACAATCACTTTGTTCTCAGGTGGATAATAAAATTAGTAACTCATAGTTTCCTTAGGGTATCCTACAAAGATACTTTTACAGATCGTTGTTGGAGTTTGTCACCCGAGTCACGTTTCATATACGCCTCACAACCCCAGACCTTTAAATAAGACAAATATGGCTTCTTGCCATACCGTATTTCATATGGTGTCTTATTGATCTTCTTTGTGGGAACCATATTTAAAATGCGAACAGATGACTCTAAAGCATAATCCTAAAAGGATAAAGGTAAAGTTGTAAGATTAAACATAGATCGCACCATATCCAATAATGTACGATTTCTCCTTTCGGATACAACATTTTGTTATGGAGTATAGGGAGAAGTAAGATGCTAAACAATTCCATTCTCACTTAGATAATCTATAAACTCTTTACTTAAATATTCACCACCTCTATCAGAACGAAGAGCTTTAATCTTCTTCCCTAATTACAGTTCTACTTCTTCTTTAAACACTTTGAATGTTTCAAATACCTCATGTTTATTCTTAAGTAAATAAACATAACCATAACGGCTATAATCATCTGTAAATATTAATAAGTAGCTAGCACCTTTCCTTGACGTATGTCTAAGTGGTCCACACACATCAGTATGTATTAGTCCAAGTAGATCAGTAGCTCTTTCAATATTGCTATTAAAAGCTTTCTTGGTCATCTTTCCTGAGATACAAGACTCACATTTATCAAATGATTCATCATTGATATTTTCCAAAAGACCTTCATGTTGAAGCTTTTGTATACGCGTCTTCCCAATATGGGCAAGTCTAAAATGCCAAAGATAAGAAGAGTTCTTGTCAAACTTTCTCTTCTTACTCATTCTAAAAATAGATTTATTGTTCTTGGGTTCATTATCATGTATGTCTATTTCAAACACACCATTCACAGAAATTGCATTAAAATAGAAAATACCATTTTTCCAAACAGAAATTCCATTGTTATCAATCGTGTGAACGAATCCATTATTCAACAAACAAGAAAAGGAAATAACACTCCTAACAATTGTAGGTACATAATGACAATCATTTAAAATCAGTACTAAACCCGAAGGTAAAACTAGATTAAATGTTCCTATAGCTTCAACCGTTGCTTGTGCGCCATTGCCCACTTGCAGAAATTGTTCCCCCATACGAAAGCTTCCTTTCTAGATTAAATCCCAGCAACGTATTACAAATGTTAATACCGCATCCCGTATCATATACCCAGGAATTTAATTTGTATGTTAAATTGAACAATTCAATCATAAATAAAGTACCTGAAGCTGCAGCGCTCTACTCAGACTTCTTCTTTATTTCTTGCAATTCTTCGAGGTAAACAAGGAAATTCCTCTTCCAGTGACCATTTGCCTTGCAATGGTGACAAGTCTTATCCTTCTGAGATCTATTTTTCATGACAAAGTTTTGCTTAGGTTTCGAATAAGTCGCAACTTGTTTGCCCTTATCTCCCTTGCCTTTGCCTTTCTTCTTATTCGCTTGCGGTTTTGGCTTACTCACTTTACCCTTTTGTATGGTTAGTACAGAAGGCGTAGCGGTAGATGCCTTGTCTTTCAACCCCTTTTCATAGTCAATGAGCATTGCATGCAAATCATTAACTGTCTTCCCCATGTAATGCATATTATAGTTTCTAACGAAATCAATGAAGTCCTTGTTAAGGGACCTACTGATCAAGTTGATAGCCATATTATGATCATAGGGTTGTCCTAGTGCAATGAGTTGTTCCATATAACCCCTCATCTCCAAGTAATGGGCACTTACATACTTTACTAGAGCTTGCTTGCAGCTATGCAAAGCATCTACCAAGTCGTAGATCTCCACAACTTGCGGCTTCTCGAACATAGCCTTGAGCTCATCAAGCATTCGCTTAGGTGAAAATAGCTCATACTTCTGTTGAAGTGGATGAGCCATTTTTCCTAGCATTAAGCAAGCCACCTCAGAGTGCTTCTTAATATTAGCAGCGTGTTCAAGCCTTTGCGTATCAGATGCTCCTTCAGCAAGATTCTTCGGATAGGGAGTAGTCAAGATATCGATAGTACCCGCTGCTCTCAAGACAATTCTTAGCGAGCGATACCAATCATTGAAGTTTGGGCCAGTAAGATCAGGACGTTCAAAAAAAGCTTTGAACGCGGAACTTATAGTGTTATTGGTGGGTTGAGCCATTTCTACTGAATAAGATCAAATATTAGTATTTTCGATAACAAAAATACTTTTATGAAAATAAAATTACCCTGGTATAAAAACCATATTATTTTCCTTAAATTCTAGAACTATATTGACATAAATCCATTACATTAGTTGATCTGCTAGTAATGAATGTACTCAACATAGTGACTTGTCAAACAATTCAATTGACAAACAATTTTTAATTTCTAGATATTTAAGGGATTTACATTGCCAAAACACGTGTTGCGTTGTAAACATGTTTCATCCCTTATGAATGGATTAAGTTTCCAGATCTCACTAAGTAACTTAATTAAGTCGTCTAATTTGAGTAACGTAAAACCATCATACGAATTCTCATTCTACAAATGGTTTTCTCTCCATCACAACATCACCCAAAAATCTCATTTGATGACGAAGTAATTTCAAGTGTTCGTCAATTAGGAGCATTCGACTTAAATTTTAAGGGTATAAATTTTGATGTCAAAATCAATGTATGGAGAAGCATGCATACAATCTCCATAGCATAAGTTTAATAAAACATTTAGTAAACTCCTTCACGAGACTAAATTTCTACATAAATTATGTTGAGGTATTGGTCAAACCAATTAAAGAATTTACCCACAACTATTCACAACGTAATTTTGCTAGAACTCGGCTACGCACAAAGCAATACCCTTATTCATTGTGTTTCGGATGTGAATTTGTGGTAAATCAACCTTAAGATATAATTTAACTAATAATCGTAGGTAATTTCAATTTGACGCACAGGCGAGCCAGGAATTTGGTCAGCGACTAATGGCTTAACACCTCCTTCCTTAACCGGGTACATGACCAGCGGTGCGTTAAACTCACTTTATAGTTTGTCAAAAGGAGTAGGCCGTTAGATTATTATTGCAATTCACCAATCAACGTAATCGTATGTAAATCTTTAACAAATCATTATTTTTAATAAGATTTTGTCCATATTATTTCTTTTAAAAAAACCTTTGTTTACAACAATTCAATAATTTTTAATATAAACAAGTAAAAAAACTAAATTATAAACACATAATAACAATTT
This sequence comes from Glebionis coronaria, assembly GCA_025667525.1. Lineage (NCBI taxonomy): Eukaryota > Viridiplantae > Streptophyta > Magnoliopsida > Asterales > Asteraceae > Glebionis > Glebionis coronaria. Next base: position 24,215,472 of record CM046876.1, read on the forward strand.
ATATGTGCAACAAATAAATCAAATAGCCACATGCATATTTATTCAATAATCATCAAATCTAGGTCTTTATATTCATATAAAAGTTTTTCCTAATTCTAGATTTATTGAATCAAATAATCACTTACCATATAAAATCATATAAAATCATATAAACATATAATTTTACGATCCATGAAAACATGCACGTTATCATGGATTCCCCACAAATATTAACAATTAAATCTTTACAGATCGTAACCATACATGGCATAACAATTAATCATGCAATTTAATCTAAAATTATCCCACATGTGATTTAGGGTTTCAAAACAATTATTTTTTTATTGAAAATTCGGCAAAAAAATTTAAAAAAAACGAAACCCTAATTTTATGAAAACCTAGAAAACATGTAGTTTTAACTCAAAACAATTATTAGTTAAAAAACTTTAGATTTTTGATAATTATAACATGTTAAAACGGCTCTCTGATACGACTGAAGGTTTATTAACATCATAACAATTATATAAACCCTAAACGAGATCAAAGAACATATAGCGGAAGCGATTTAACAACATCATAATAATAACACAATAATAATTAATCGAATTAGGGTTACATACCTTTACGCTAAAGCAAATCCACAAGACGAAGAACGAATCATCAATTCGGGTTTATACCGTAATATACCAAGATATAGTCTAAAGTAAGACTATATTACGATCTTGTACACACGTAATACAACGAGCTAACCGTGATTCTAGAACGTGTAAACCGAGCTACAACGCTTGTAAATAATCTACCCGACAACCCTAGAGAGGGACTAGGACTAGATTGTAAGTAAAACGATCGACCAAGAAAACCAACCAAAACCCCTTGTGGGTTTTCCTCCTGCGATCGCAACAAAGAAAGAGAGGGGAGAAAGATTTTTTCTGTTGTGAATTATGAGGAGAAGGATTTGTTTATATAGGCATAATCTTATATCCAAAAACAAATAAAAGGAAGCTTTTCCCTCTTTATCTTTCCACATAACCGACCGACCAAACACCGCATAAGGGGTGTTTAGGAATCTTCCAAACTTTTTTCTTTAAATTTACTTACTATATATTTATTTGTTGTCCCATAATATATGCTGATATAACACGAATTAAAGGAAGAAAAGAGATGAAAGTGGATGAATTATAGAGAGAGAAAGTAGATGGAGAAAAGAGAGAGAATAGTGGGAGGATTAGATTTAGAATAATGAACAACCAACCTCTCCTAACATGCTATGAGAGGTATTTATAGCCTTGCCTACATGTGGCATAATGGGCTATATGTTTGATTGGGCCGAGCTTGAATAAATGCTTAATACCTTGAAAGAGGCCTTTTAAGCTAGCCATCAAGCCCGTATTGTCACGACTATTATACTACCTATTACAACGTTCTAATAAACGATACATAATAAACCTATGACCGCTCATTCTTGTTTGACTCTACATTTTGAGGCTAACAATCTCCCCCAATGAGAGGTCATCCCCCTTTGTCATTTGAAGATTTGTAGAGATTACTAATCTCGCCATAACTGAGTCTTGAACGTGTAATAGTAGTCTTGTTCCTTCATGTTGTGATCTTTGAGCCTTTGTAATTGTCTTTCGACTTTATCTTTTAATCTTGAGATCTTAAAATCATCATTGGCTTGTCTTTGCCATCTTGTGATCTTGTGTCTACATCCACATGCTCACACTATTCATTATCTTGAAAGCTTGCTTTAATCATCAGAGTTGCGGAAGTCTTTAGCTTTCTTGATTTTTTAAATATGTCTTTGGGCATGAGTATGTGTTTTTGAATCTTTGACTTTGCTGAGTACACCGTAACGCCACCTTCTTGAGAAAAAAACATAGACACAGACTGAATGACTCTGACATTCGTCCTAAATCGGTAGCGTTTTACCTCCGGTCGGTGAAGACCATTAGACGATATTAAATATTGTACCTGTGATTAGGTAGATTCAATTAAGAACCTCCTTGATAGGGTTTCGGGGTTGTACTAGCCGTTCTCTTTACTCGACCGTCTCAAAGCAAGACTGCGGACATAAAGAGGGAATCAATTAGATAAATATCCGCTTGATTAAAGTCGTCAATTCAAATTCCTAGAACAAGTTTGATTCTTAAATAATCTTACCATTGTTGGTTTCCAGTTTACATAAGCTTGATTCATAAAGAATCTCGCAAGTTACCTACCGTAGCGCTGTTTGATGTTGACGCTAGAAGGGTTTCCATTCGTCACTGTGAATATTAATGAATATCACAATGAATGTTCTGGCAAGACCATAAAGATATTGCGTAGAAACCTGAAACGAGTTTGAATCAATTCAGAATCAAACCACTATTTCTTTTCAGTTTACACATGTTGAATTCTAAAAGAATCTTACACATGACCTACCGCAGTGCTGTTAGATGTTAACATTGGAAGGATTTCCACTCATCATTGTGAATACTAAGTAGTATCACTCTGAGTGTTCTAGCAATATCTCAAGGATATAGCGTAGGACTCTTTTTATCGTCATTCCATGTGTCCTAACGAGATTTGATTGATCTCTTGGCTCTAGACTCGATTTGTGCACTTTTAATGGTCAGAGGATGGACCAGATGCCACCTATTCAATATCAACTATCTCGGAGTAAGAAAGTCAATAGAAGTCGTGTTGATCTCCGTGACAATAAAACAAACTTATTTTGAGAGAAGCCTGAGTCAGCTGAGGAGGGGTTGTGCATTACATCACTGGGTCCATAATGTGTTGTCTTCATGATGTGTTGACCCGGTTTCTGCCTAAGTTGTACGGAGGGCTATTTTCTTTTCACCCTTTATCCTTACATTTCTTTTTCATTCTTCAACCCCTTCAATGCTTACCAAGACATCATCACTAGCACCTTGTTGTGATTGTTCCAGTGCTAGCTTTAGTACTTAGTCTACATTAAACTATGTTCACATTCTACTCCATCTTTCCTAAGGACTTTTTATAATCTATTGGATTATCCCTAGGAAGATCCCTCTGGTTCTGGTTGGATTACAGGACATATACCTAACCACCCTTTTGACTCCAATAACGTCGTGAATTAAAGATGTTGTGGGTATGAGATCGTAACCATAAAACCACTTCAAAAGTCTAATCAAATTGTTTGACAAACATTTAACACCTTGATAGTTTTGTTGTTTCAGAAATGCTCCCCCTTCACATGTGCATCGATAATCGAAAGTGTTTTGCACATGTGGGTAAGAGTTAAAGTGCTTGAGTCTTGCAAAATAGATCACATTTTAATAACATTTTCTCCCCTATCTCTAATATATAAAATCTTTGATATTAGAGATACCAAATTTGATTAAAATATATCACGAAAAATAGTCTTGAAAAACTTTCGGAGAAAAATGTGTCTAAATAGCATGAATCTTTGGAACGCTCCCCCTCAAAAATTGATCCAATTGAATTGTCATTGTGAGTAGGGTGTCAGTTTTTCCGACACGACCCGAACCCGACCTGAGCCTATTCGGGTCGGGTTAGTCGGGTTGAATTTTCAATCCGGGTTAGTCGAGTCAACCCGACTAACCCGAATTCAAAATCGGGTCGGGCGTCGGGTATAGTATTTATGTCTAATTCGGGTTCGGGTCAACCTGACTACCTCGAATTCACATTTTATTTTCTTTTTTTTATTTTTAAAAATTAAATTTAATATAAATTGTATTAAAAAGTAAAAAAAATGTTTTTTTTAATAATTTACTCGAATTCGGGTTAACCCGAACCCTATTAGACCCGACCTGACTAGACCCAACCCAAATAGACCCGAACCCGAGTTAAAATCGGGTCGGGTTCGGGTAAATTATTTTTAGCCTTGACCCGACTTCGACTCGACCCGAATAACCCGAACCCGACCAACTCGACCCGATTCCCACCCCTAATTGTGAGGATGTGATCCACATTTCGCTTTTTGAGGATAGGAGTTGTTGAACACATAATTTTTGAAAGATTTTAAATAATCATTGAGAAATTCTTGAAAACAATTGTGTTCAACGCTTTTTGAAAAATCCATTTCTTTTTGGCGATATGGTTTTTCAAAAGCATAAACTTGAGTTCATAAACTTTAAATGTCTTGACGAATCCACTCAAGTTTAAGAAGATTTATCTTCTTTTGCTGAAGGTAAGCGCACTGAATCGTACACTCCCCCGTGAATATCGATCCGGGTTGCAATCTGAAAGTGATTACAAGCGATTGTGTTGAGCTCAAAACGTTGAATGTTTTGTGACGAGCTCAACCATAGATAGATTTCTCTACCCGTTGGTGGAAAAATTATCCAAAATAGACGTTTTCCATTATTAATAATAGAAATGACATTTTTGAAAAATATTTACAACTTTCATTTGAGCTTTATGTACACAACCGTGTCGTTATTAAGCGACATTTCTAGGCGTGTCCATATTATCGATACTGAAAGACATGTCGAGAAGAATATTTTTGGATTTTCAAAGAGTTTTAATTTTGTGTTTTGCTTTTATGTGTTTTATATTTTTGTATTTTGCTTTTACAATGATATTTACAAGTAGATGTTTGATAGAGAATCAAGCTGGCTTCTTTGCCAGAATCTCCAGTTCTTCTAGAGTCAAACATCTTATACCAATTTGCCTAACTAGATACGCAAACCTCTCTTTCGAAAGAGCTTTTGTAAACAAGTCAGCTAATTGGTAATCAGTTCCAACAAAGTATAATTCAACGATGCCCCTTTCAACTTGTTCCTTAATGAAGTGATATCTGACATCAATGTGTTTCGTGCGGGAATGTTGTACCGGATTGCAGGAGATGGCTATGGCCGACTTTGAGTCACAGTACATAGGTACTTTATCAAAGTGGAAGCCATAATCTGTGAGTTGTGTTCTCGTCCAAAGAACTTGAGCACAACACGCAGATAGAGACACATACTCCGCTTCGGCTGATGACAGTGACGTGCATTCCTGCTTCTTGGAAGACCATCCCACAAGCTTATCTTGACCTAGAAATTGTGCACCACCAGAAGTACTTTTTCGTGTATCAAGACACCCTGCATGATCAGAATCTGAATAGGATGTTAGAAAGAAACCAGTTTCCCTCGGATACCATAGTCCCAAATGGATGGTATTCTTGAGGTACCGAAAGATCCGTTTAACCTCCTTGAGGTGCTTTTCAGTGGGTTGTGCTTGATATAATGCACAATAACATGTAGCATGTGATATATCTGGTCGGCTTGATGTTAAGTACATGAGAGAGTCTATCATGGAACGATATTTCGTTTGATCTATGGCATCTCCCTTCAAATCAGCATCTAAAGATGTTGTTGATAATGGTGTCCAAACGGGGTCACATGAGGTCATACCATGCTTTTTGATTATCCCTTGACATTACTTAGCTTGGTTAACAAAGATACCACTTGGGGATTGGTGAACTTGAATTCCTAGAAAGAATTTGAGTTCGCCCATCATTGACATTTCAAATTTGCTGTGCATTACTTTTTCAAACCATTTTGAAAGTTTTGTGTTGGTAGACCCAAAAATAATGTCATCAACATAAATCTGTACAAGCAAAATGTCATCCCTATATTTATAAGTGAACAAAGTTAGATCAATGGAACCTTTTGAGAAACCTTTGGATACCAGAAATTTCGAGAGCTCGTCGTACCACGCTCTTGGAGCTTTCTTGAGTCCATAAAGTGCTTTGTGGAGACGATACACCTTGTCAGGATAATGAGGATTGACGAATCCTTCCAGTTGTGTGACGTAGACTTCTTCCTTCAAAGGACCGTTAAGAAACACCGTCTTTACGTCCATTTGATAAACGATGAATCCCTTATGTGCAGCATAAGCAAGGAAAATCCTAACCGCTTCCATACGAGCTACTGGTGCAAATGATTCTTCAAAATCAATTCCCTCTTTCTGGCCATACCCCTTAGCCACTATCCTAGCTTTGTTCTTGATGATTGTGTTTTCTTCATCCATCTTTTTTTTCCAGATCCATCGAAGATTTAATGGAATTACATCGTATGGTCTGTCAACAAGTTACCAGACTTTAAGTCTTCCAAATTAAAGAAGTTCATCTTGCATCGATTCAATTCAAGCATGATCAGCCATGGATTCTTTGATGTTTTTCGGTTCAGCAGTACTCACGGCGAGTGCGAAAATACAAACATCGCCATCAGTTTCTAATTGTCGTCTTGGACAAACAGGCTGTGAAGGGTTTCCATTTACTTGGACCAAAGGATGATCTCGGGTCGAATGATGTGTTGACGAGTGTCATTGGTAGAACGTATGCATATTTGACGGATCAACATGGCGAGTAGAAGACTCTCCAGTTTCATGTACCGATGTACCGAATGGATTATGAAAATCTTCATCGCCAGATAATACATTGTCTGCTTGATTTGTGTTCTCTAGAGCAATGACAATAGTTTTGGATGTTGTAGGATCGAGTGTTGAAGTGATATTCTGAGGAGGTAAATCTGCAGCAACCCGTGTTGAAGTAGATGAAGTTGTATCCTTTTGTTGACGATGATCGGTATCATCATTCTTTTCATGAGTGACATCGGAAGACTTCGATACAACAATTTTCTCCCCCGTGAAGTATTCATCAAACATTGGTCCATATAACATTTCTAACTCTTCAATTGTCGTGTCGACTGTCATATCTGCTCTTGGAACATTTCCTTGAACCAGCTTTGAACTTGACGATTCATTGTTGTGGTCGTGAGTTCCGAGTTCCGTGCGGTTGTGCACAAAAGTCTTTTGTTGTTGTGGATCGGGCCTTAAACTGTTTTGTTCAAGTGTCATTTCTTGTAATTCATGAAATCTGATATGAATAGTCTCGACTATCAATTTTGTTCTCTTGTTGTACACTCTGTATCCCTTAGACTGAGTTGCATATCCCACTAAAATGCATGCATCGCCTTTCTCTTTCATCTTGTCCAGATTTTCACCATCTTGAATTATGTAACACGTACATACAAAAACATGAAGGTGTTTCAGTGAAGATTTTCGATCATGATTTATGTGATATGGTGTCGTTTCGTGTCGTGGAATAATTACGGAACGGTTTTGTGTGTAGCATGCGGTTGACATGGCTTCGGCCCAAAAGAATAGTGGTAGTTTTGAAGCAGATAATAATGTTCGAGCAGCCTAAACCAAAGTACGATTTCGTCTTTCAACAACACCGTTTTGTTCAGGTGTTCGAGCAATAGATGTTTCATGTTCAATCGCTTCGGCTTCAAAATAATTCTTTAGAGTTGAATTCAAGAATTATGTGCCTCTGTCAGTATGTATCACTTTTACTTGAGCTTGAAGACCACGTTGTATCAGCTTAAGAAAGTTGATGAGAACTGCGGGTGTTTCATCCTTAGACCTCAAGAAGTGAGTCCACGTGTACCTTGAGTAGTCATCGATAATTACCATAACGTATATCTTCCCATTGATGCTTTGAACACGCATGGGGCCACACAAATCTATATGAAGAAGATCTAACCATCCTTTAGAGCTTGGTGTAATCTTTGTCTTGAAACTACTCCGTTTAGCTTTACAAAGCTCACAAGAAGAACAAAGATGATCTTTGATGAATTTCAAGCTTGGAAGGCCTCGCACAATATCTTTCTTGGAAAGCAAGTTGATGGTATCAAAATTGAGATGAGATAGACGTTGATGCCATAGCCATGACTGAGTCGTTGAAGCTTTAGCCATGAAGCAAATTGGAGTTGTAGAAGTTGTGTCTTGAAGTGAAATAGTGTAGAGATCAGTAACCCGTGAACCGTTAAGTAAGTCATTCCCATCATAATCACGAATAAAACATGTCTTCTTTCTGAAAGCAACCTCCAAATCTGCATCACAGAATTGACCAATCGAGAAAAGATTATGATTGAGCCCTTCGACGTAGTATACCCTTTTGATCGTTAAATTCCCTGAACCAAATCTCCATATCCTAGGACTGGTGCAAATTGATTATTTCAAAATCAGACCGTACCTAGGAACTTCTCCACGAAGTTAATTAGAAGCTTGAGATTCCCCGTCATGTGCTTCGTGCATCCGGAGTCTAGTATGAAGAGAATTATTTTGATCTCCTGCAGAAGAATTATAACACGATGGAGCATTTTCTAAATTGGATTCCATGTTAGTTGTGATTTCTGATTCATTAGTTTCCCTAGTTTCAGCACTAAAAGGCACACTAACGTTCGTTGGCACGTTTTCTTTCCTAACCTTAGGCATCCATTTATATCCTGGAGGACATTGATTAGCAAACCACAATTTCCAAGACTTGATAGCAGACTCATATAAGTCCCTAATTCTACTTCTAGTATTCTTAGTAGTGGAGTCTGATGCAATACTTTTCTTGGGGGGGTTGCACCAGAATGGTTCACTTTGCGTTTGGGTTTACTAGCACTAATAGGCATCGCAACTTGCTTCTTAGTTCTAGTATCTACACCTTTGACATTATTCATAACACACATAGAATGATCAGAATTAGCACATTTTCCACATTTTACACAAACAAACTTAACATTTAAAGAATTCAAAGCAGTTGAATTATTCAAATCGTCATTACATGCGATTATAGACGTTTTATTCTTAGAAACATGCAAATTCCTAGGGTGGTCTTCTACTTTCTTCATCTTCCCTTAACTTTTGTTTTGTCAAACCTTTTCATTAATTTGATTGCTTTTAAGCTGAGGCCGGCTAACACTAGCATTGGGGACTACTCCTGTAGTAAAAGTGTCACACCCCACCATGGCGGAATATGGGGTGCGACGTATGGATATCATCGCAACAACAGCGTGTCTATAGAGAGAACTAAATGAAATTGAAATATCATAAATGGCGACACAAATGTCGTGACAATATCTCAACAATGCAGGCGTCTAGGTAAGTAGGTAACATGCCTACCTCTTACCAAATACATACAAATGAACAAACATCAAACATATAGGTACCACAAAGTTCACTTAATCAAAACACAAAATAAAATCTAAGAGGAAAGGGATTCCTCCTAATGCTATCCTAGCAGCCTCTATACTTTAGCCACTTCTAACCTCATCCTTCTCTACTACCTCACCTGAAAATGACACTAAAATCTGTCAACATAAAGTTGGTGACAACATAGGTTTAAGTTATCTAGAACATCATAAGAAACCTTGACATCTGCTGTAAATAAGTTGAAGAAAAACAATTTATAGTAACGGACCATAATGTGATAATCATGTTACATGGATCCACAACAAAACTTAAACCAAGTACCAATCACATCTACAATTCACAAAGCACACTATAACAATCAAGAAGTATCCCGTCACACACACAAGAACACACACCACACTATCCGGATCTTTCCCACACCACCTGTGGAAGATGAACTATATCCCCGTCGAGATATCTTGCCTCCAAAGAGACGATGCACAAGTACTCACGACGGATCGTGCCCCACGAACCAAGAACTCGGGACGGATCGTGTCCCACGAACCAAGAACTTAGAACCAAGAACTCAGGACGGATCGTGCCCCACGCTCCACACACATCACAACTGGTCCCATAGACGCCCATACATCTATGTACCAATCCCAATCATAACACAATCAAGATTCACATATCAGAACACATATCAAAGCACATATGAGAACACATAAGCACGCATGTCATACAATAACACATATATGTCCAAACATTTATAAAAATATAGTACCAAAAGATTTTAAGAACACCACAAGTGTCATCTCCATCCCATACTAGAAGAAAACATTTAAAAACTTAGTGAAAATGGGACTATGAACTCACCTGATAGCACAACAGGCTAGCACTCCTGCAAACCTATAAAATAATACACGACACCCTTAGCTCAGTTCTTAACACCCAAGTTAAGTAACAATTAAGGAGATGAATCTAATTCCCCAATTCCCACTATCTAGTTCTCCCACTACAAGCTATTCTATACGTAAAAATCCAGTTTTTCCCCGGTACAATTTACTAGTCACTAAACGATCACATGAATTGAACTTAACACCACACTTGGTTCCTACCCTAATGAGTTATGTTTTTATATGATCTAAGAACTCCAAAAACCAATTTTACTTCCTTCTTACATATTTAACCCTTCCGTTTAGTCTCTACGCCAAAAGCCGTTTTCACCAGAACTGATTTTCTGTACATGCTAAATGTTCGACACCAAATGTCTGACCTAAACACCATAACTTTTATTGAAAACCTCCAGTCCTTTTATATACATTATAAAGAGTTCCCAAATTCCCGAAATCCAAATTTATTCGTTTGGTTAGGTTTTGACTCAAATTCCCGAAATCCAAATTTATTCCTGAACAGCGTACTGTTTTTGTAAAAATTGTTTGGCGGCCTTCCCAAACTCCATTTTCGACCAAACTTACATTTTTGAGAACTAGACTCTCTGAACTTAATTTTAAAAAAAAAAGAAACTCGACCAAAGGTGCTACCTACTGCCCGGAACAGTCGACACAAAACAGCCTTAAAAATCAGACTGTTTTACGCCTTTATGCACTAACCTTCTAAACATCATTAATTACCCCTAAATTATTAAACAAGAACCCTAAAATCATTAATAGATCTTAATTAGTATATATTTCAGAAAATTAATAAAACCCTAATCATCTCAGTGATGGTTAATTAACATTGTAAACATGATTAATTAATAAAACATGAATTAAATTAAGGTTTAATTGATCACTTACCTTGAATCAAGAAAAATTGATGAAACCCTAAAAACTTGAAGATGATCAGCGTGTTTTTTATAACCCAGAGATTTTATGTGTTTTGATTTTAGTTAAAAACTTATATAGTATAGATACAAAGTCCTAGCCCAATACAACTTACCATAATTAATTTTTCTCTTTTTTTTTTCTTCTTTTTTCCACCGTCTTATAATTTATTTTTACCAAAAATAATATTTTTTATTTTTTATTAAATTCGTTTTTTAATAATTAATTTCCTTAATTATATTTTTTTTATTAATCCCTTAATTAATTTCTTACACCTAAACCTTTTAACTAGTCAAATTTTACGCGATTACCGTAAATAAGTAAAATATACAGTTTTATGAAAATTCTTAAAATATGAAATAAACTTTATAAGTAAGCCATAAATGACTTAAAACCATCCCGTAAATTATTCCCGTGACTAAATACCTCATCCGAGACCTCTAAACACTAAGCCCAAAATCGTAAAAATACGATTTACTATAATACCTATACGTACACATAAAATTCTAAAATAGCACCACATTCTATCATAGTTACATCCAAGTGAACAAATGAGCATGAACTAACCCCATCATATCATTATATAATGCACCACGCAATACACGAACGAAGACTAACATCCAATCCAAGGCTCAAATATAAACAGAATGCTCGTAAACGCACACTAAGCACATAATTAAAGTCAAACAGTAAAAAGTGACAAATCCAAAATCTAGGGTTGTCACATCACTCCCTCCTAATAGAAATCTCGTCCCGAGATTTACTTCCAAATTATTCTCAGCAAACAAACGAGGATACATATCCTTGATAAAACCTTCACGTTCAAACGTGAACTCAGTTTATACTAAAATAATCTCAACCAACAACACATGAGCCATAACCGTCCGCGAGGAAACTTATTAAAACCATAAAGTTATGTAACCAACCTAACTAAATCTCGCAACTCATCAAACAAGAACTGTCTTGAAACCAAGTTAGGAGCCATCACATAACTCGACGGGTTTAAAACTCTCACCCTGATTTCAGTCTTACTCATAAATACCATAAATCAAAACTCATCAAGATATAACCATGTGCTCTAAGGTCTAAATAAATCTCAAATTCTATCCTAACTCATCTCTATGTTAACCCTCCAAGTATTCATTAACCCAAAATACCCAAAACATAAGTTTAAACCATGTTGTCTGAAAATTAACCTTGAACTCGACACTTGTACAATTAGTTAGACTTAGCTACTGACCTCCATTTGCTAAACATTATGAATATTTGAAAAGTACGTTCTGAGTACATAATTATAGGCTTTTGAATCACCCAAAAGCTTTAAAAACGAACAAGTTATGACCAAAACGATTTTTACCTAAAACCTGCCTAGGCATTAGCGACAGTTTCTGACAGTTTAGCGACATAATTTGACAGTTTAACGACGGTTTCTGCCTACTCCGATTTATACCCAAAAAAACGATTTTAAACCCTAAAAAACCCGTTATTAATTACCAAATTCAAGCCCTACAATATTTTATTTCCAGAAAATTAAAACTCTCACCCATCATATGATTAATTACATGATTTTAACATATATAATTAAATAAGAACAAAATTTAACTAAAGAACAATAACTTTAGGTGATCAAAACCAATTTTTTTTTATAAACAAGCTATGCTTATATGTTAAAACAAAATTTATATTCCATCTTATTTCAAACACGCTTACGACACCTAACCCTTATTTCACCGACTACCAACAACGATTTTTAACTATTTGCAAATTTCATTTCTTTTACCACGTAAGACACAAAATAAGAGAAATCGTTACCTCAAAAAGAAATCTCCACCCTCTCAATATCCTTCACGGCAAAAGTACTGTACAAAAGAACACATGAAATGAGAACTCGATAAATGTACTATTACGGAAGTTAAACATCTCGAAGAGGAACGAGCTAGCAAACCATCCCAAGAATACAATCGATAAGTAGAAGGGAATTATACATATATAGGCATAGGCATACATACACTCAAATCCATCCAACATATACTATACAAGCATGTATTAACCCTCTTTCATGCAACCATACTTCGGAATCCATCGATGTTGTGGTACTTGTATAACTATGTTGGCCACCATACTTATACCAATCCCCTTTCACTAATTCACTGCCTCCTATGATGACACTTATAAGAATTAATACTACACATAACACATCAGTCTACCAGCTCAAATAAGCACATATATCCTACAACTCATATGAGCACATAACCACAACATAAAATAAAATCCAAAATCCATGTATTAAAATAACGTAGCCAATGCATGAAACACATAAACTCGTAATCCAGTTGAACCACCGTAGACGAAATTTAAAATGTATAAAGAAACATGAAAGCATAATCAAACGAAATCCAACAATGACTAGTGTATACGACCATGGTTCAACCCGCACTAGTCAAAACTCTTAAAGAAAATAACATGTACTTAAGTATGAACCATGGTAGTTCATAACTTAACAAATATCGCAAAAATAACATCCAAACACATCAATTATTATAAAATGCACACAAACCCCTATGACGCCTATATGCAGGGACCCTTAAGCTATAGACTAGGCTACGCGACTAGGCAACCTAATTCTCTATAACCTGTCTCTGATACCATTATGTCACACCCCACCATGGCGGAATAGGGGTGCGACATATGGATATCATCACAACAACAGCGTGTCTATAGAGAGAATTAAATGAAATTGAAATATCATAAATGGCGACACAAATGTCGTGACAATATCTCAACAATGCAGGCGTCTAGGTAAGTAGGTAACATGCCTACCTCTTACCAAAGACATACAAATGAACAAACATCAAACATATAGGTACCACAAAGTTCACTTAATCAAAACACAAAATAAAATCTAAGAGGAAAGGGATTCCTTCTAATGCTATCCTAGCAGCCTCTATACTTTAGCCACTTCTAACCTCATTGATACAAGATTTTTCTATGGGTTCAGATTTTCTCTCGGAATCCTCTCGAATTGATCTCGGTCTTAAGTGGAATGATTGTTCTTGGTTACTAAGTAAAAGGGTTTGGTTTTCTAATCTACTAAATGTTAAAATGGACTTAAATTGAAAACCTAAATCAAAGACAATTAATTTAATGACAATTAATAAAGACTTGAATTAAAATTAAAATTAAAATTAAAATTAAAACTGAAATAACAATGAAGAAACAGAAACAGTAACAATTAATAATGCTCAAAAGATGACTGATTCGGAAGTTTTAACCTTGATTTGGAACTTTGCTCATCCGGAACTTTTCACTCGGAAGTCTTCATTCGGAACTTTTGATTCGGAAGTTAGTTCGGAAGTTGGGTCGGAACTTTCATGCGGAACTTTATTCGGAAAATTTGTTCATTCGGAACTTGTGCTCATTCGGAAGTTTTTGGAAAAGAAATTCATTCGGAACTTAAAACTCATCCGGAACTTCAGTTCATTCGGAATGTTCGTTCGGAACTTTTTGAAAAGAAATTGATTCGGAACTTAAAAACATGCATTCATTCGGAACTTACTGTTCATCCGGAACTTCAGTTCATTCGGAAGATTGGATTCATCCGGAACTTTCTGTTCGTTCGGAAGTTTTGATTCATGCGGAACTTTTAACTAAAGTAGTTCACTCGAAACTTTTGTGTTCATCCGGAAGATTTGTGTTCATCCGGAAGTCTGGGAAACTCAGATACAGTAACTAGGCCGAAGAACAAGGAAAAATGTTTTGATCCAAAAATCACCAAGTTTTTCACCAAAAACTTAAATACAACTTAACACAAATGATTTACTAACCAATAACTACAAATCCCATCAACAAAAACACAAATCCCAACAACTTTTAAAGATCAAATCAATAAAATAAGAACTTAAGAACTTGAAGAGAAAGATGATGATGAACAAGATAAAATGGAAAGATTAAACAAGACTTTGTATTGATGATTGATGTTTTAACAATAACAAAACAAAGATTAAAATTACAAGATTGAAAATCAAAGATCAAAATCACCAAACAGTCTAGTGGTGTTGGTGATGATACGAACTAGAAGGAGAGAAAAGTGGGGGAGAAGAAAACTAAAAACTAACTAGATAAATGTGTGAGGGGTGGAGTATTTATAGGCTTGTCTTTTGGTTGGTGAGTGGGCTTTCTCCCGTTCTTCTTGTCTTCTCGTCTTTTCAGAAAAGTTGACGTTTTCGATTCTGATTCGGGATTTGTCGTCGATTAAATTCAACTCGTCTTTTAATTTCTTCGTTTAATAGACTTGAGTTTCTTCGACTTATGTAAATCTTCCATCTTTGGTCCTTTTCTTCGATAAATCTTCGAATAGGCCCAGTGACTTCAAATCTTTTGCATCCCTTGGACAATAGACTTTATCTTGAGTCATTTTCTTCAGTAAAACCCGTGCAAATCCCATGTTTTCTTCAATATTCATCCGGTTGGCTCTGAAAACATAATAAACACAAAAACCACGCATAATTCCAAACAAATGATATTAAATACGTGTTTTGGTCTCGTTTTAGCCAGAATTAAGTGGTAAAAGGATGGGTGTTTACACACCTATCAAATCCCCTACACTTAACCATTGCCATGCCCTCATGCAATGCTTAGTGATAAAGCAATTTTACACTTATCTCATAATCAATCAACCTTGGCCTTATTCAAATACTACTAAAAAAAAATTTAAAGTACTAAAAGAGATTAAACTTAAAAGGAAACAAAAGAATAGAAATAACTTGCAAAGAAACCAATGACTTACATTAGGGCTTTGGTGCTGCGAAGATTTATCACCCTCAAGTTTCATGTTCCCCAAACTAAGCTTAAAAACGAGATCATTGTTATTATAAGTTAGTAAATCAAACACTTACACACATGGCTTAATTAAATGCTTAAACTCCCTTATTCCTTGGTGTATCTCTTATATTTTATTTTTGTCTTAGAATGATCATGAAGATGCATTTTTGGACTTATTTCGATAGTTTATTTAGGCTGAAAGCAAAGTAGGACGATTTGATCAATAGTTAGCTAAAGGACAAAATCTCTTAAAACTGCTTCTCGGGATATCAAAAAGTTCATATCTTGGCATAACTCGGTTCACGATTCGAGACCTTTCTCGGGCCGATATTTGGCATGTACTTCATACTTCATATCTTGAGAGACGTTCTTGAGATAATGGCCTTCTCATCGTTAATAGAGTTTCTTCACTTGGAGACTTTTGAGGGGTACTCCAACTTTGTTGACCGCGACTTCATGATTATTCTTCAATCTCTAATTGGGATTTTGAGATACAACGATCCGCCTCCTTTTCGGACTTGGATTTATTTATCCTCATACCTTGTTAGGGTCTTTTCGGATAGACTTCTCCATGATCTTTATGGGAGTTGATTGCTTTTCGTTGTGAGTCTTGATCCTTCATATTGACTTTGGGAATAATGCTTTTCACATCACTTTGGATCTTTAGCAATAAAATGGAATCCTCATGCCTTGTTAGGGCCTTTTCGGACACGCCAATCTTCGCACCCCGCTTCATAAGTTATGCCTTGGCTATGAACTCTTATCATTACCGAGCAACTTTTAAACGATCTTGGGCTAGAAGCTAAGTAACTTTTCAAATCGTACGACCTTACGTATTGCAGATAATTTATTAGCAAGTGATGGGAGAATAGGCAAATAATTACACCAAGTGAGCTTGTGCAAGAATACCGACTTATAATAGACTCTATCATTTCTCGTCCTCCACAATTTAAGATCTCAAGTAATGAGACTCGTGGATACTTAGCCTAATAAACCAATTTAGGTTTACATGGTTAAGGATACTAGCTAGAATAAACTTGAATAAGTCTATTCGGGTTGAGTCAAAATAAACGCAACGGGCCTAATATGTCAAAGTCTTCTAAACTAGCTACACCACTTTATTAAAATTTGACTTTATTTTGGGATATATACATATGAAAGCAACGATAAAAATTTAAAAATTACAACTAAATGGCCAAAGTTAATAAAAAATTTGAAAAATGTTGAAAAATATGATTTTCCGGTTAAATGAAGGCATTTTCATGGAACAGTCCACTTAAAACTTCGATAGAAGTCCCCCCTACACTTAAGATAAACATTGTCCTCAATGTTTAAGCATGTGGGAAAAGTCTCCCCTACACTTATGACATTGTGCACGTTGGTTAACTCAAGTTAAGGAAGAGACGACTAAAGTGATCAATTTCAAATGTGAGTATGAAGAAAATTGAATCACGATAGTTGAGAGATAGAACCGGATTTAGGATAACACGGGAGCACGGTTCTTCAAAGTTTCCAAGAGTGCACTTATCCCTGTAATCACATCACCACACAAATACAAACACCTATAGAGGTCCCCCTACACTTAGGAGGTTAAAACATAAAAAGATAGATACTCGGGCTGCCTCCCGAGGAGCGCTTGTTTTTTATAACCGAGTCACGAGCCTGACTCGACCCAAAATTAGTTCATGGGGAACGTGGTGAGGGATGGAATCACCTCCTGAGAGGTGTCCTCACCAAAGTACAACTTCACTCGTTGGCCATTCACCTTAAAATTTGGTCCATCAGGTTGAGCGAGCTCGAGAGTACCATATGGAAAAATTTGGGCAATGGTGAATGGGCCGGACCAACGAGATTTGAGCTTTCCCGAGAAGATTTTCAACCGAGAGTTAAAGAGCAAAACTTTGTCTCTAACATGGAACTCTCGGTTTTTGATCTTGGAGTCGTGAATGAGCTTAGTTCTTTCCTTATAGATCAAAGAATTTTCATAAGCCTCATTCCGAAGTTCATTGAGCTCATTGAGTTGGATCTTGCGTAGGTCACCGACTTTGTTAATATCAAAATTAGCCCACTTCAAGGCCCAGTAAGCCTTGTGCTCCAACTCAATGGGGAGGTGGCACGCTTTCCCGTACACAAGACGATAAGGCGTACAACCGATCGGGGTCTTGTAAGCAGTACGGAAAGCCCACAAAGCATCATCAAGTTTGTCAGCCCATGAGGCACGATGCTCTCCCACGGTTCTTTCCAGAAATCGCTTAAGTCCTCGGTTGGATATTTCAGCCTGGCCATTAGTTTGTGGGTGGTAGGCTGTGGAAAGACGATGATTTACACCATACTTAGCCATGACTCTTGCGAATTGGTCATTGCCAAAATGAGTCCCGCGATCACTAATAATGGCACGAGGCACACCGAATCTAGCGAATAGAGCTTTCAAAAAGTTACAAACCACCCTTGCGTCATTAGAAGGTAAAGCTTTGGCTTCAACCCACTTTGAAACGTAGTCAACGGCTACAAGGATGTATTTGTTTCCTTTAGAAGAAGGGAATGGCCCCATAAAGTCGATACCCCAAACATCAAAGATTTCACACTCTTGAATGAAATTCTGAGGCATCTCGTCTTTATGTGTGATCGTGCCTTGTTTTTGGCAAACATCACATCGTTTAACCATATTGTGAGCGTCACGATATATGGAGGGCCAATAAAATCCCGAGTCAAACACTTTTTTGGCGGTGTAGTTGGGACCAAAGTGACCACCGGTGGGTCCTTTGTGGCAAGCATCAAGGATTTCTGACGCTGCCGGTCCGTCAACACATCGGCGGATAATCAGGTCGGCACATTGTTTGAATAGGTAAGGGTCGTCCCAAAAGTAAGTCTTAATGTCGGTGAAGAACTTTTTCCTTTGTTGAGACGTCAACCCTTCCTTGAGAATTCCACCCGCCAAGTAGTTTGCAAAGTCCGCAAACCACGGGGTTTCATTAGAATTCGAATTCATAGACATTAAGGTATCCAAGGGAAAAGAATCATTGATTTCTTTGTTCGGATGATCCCCTTGGTAAGGATCCTCAAGTCTGCTGAGATGATCCGCGGCTAGGTTTTCTGCTCCTTTTTTATCGCGAATTTCGATTTTAAATTCCTGGAGCAGCAAAACCCAGCGAAGAAGTCTTGGTTTGGAATCTTGCTTTGTCAACAAGTACTTCAACGCGGAATGATCGGTATCCACGATTGTTGTGGAAAGGACAAGATAGGGGCGGAATTTTTCAAAAGCATAGACAACAACTAAAAGCTCTTTTTCGGTTGTCGTGTAATGCAATTGAGCCCCTGTCATTGTCTTGCTAGCGTAATGGATTGGTTGGAAGTGTTTGTTCACTCTTTATCCCAAAACCGCTCCAATAGCAAAATCACTAGCATCGCACATCAACTCAAAGGGAAGCTCCCAATTAGGGGTAACCAAGACGGGTGCCTTAGTTAGCTTATCCTTAAGCGAGTTGAAGGCTTCAAGACACTCTTTTGAGAAGATAAAAGGAGTATCTTTTTCCAAGAGGTGGGTCATCGGGCGAGCGATTTGAGAAAAATCTTTGATGAATCGACGGTAGAAGCCCGCATGACCCAGAAAACTTCTCACACCCTTCACGGTTGAAGGTGGAGGCAACTTGGCGATAACATCGACTTTAGCACGGTCGACTTCAAGACCGGCTTTCGAGATCTTATGTCCTAGCACGATGCCTTCTTTTACCATAAAATGGCATTTTTCCCAATTCAGAACAAGGCGAGTGTCTTCGCACCGCTTTAGCATACGTTCCAAATTGGCAAGGCAAGAAGAGAAGGAATCCCCAAAGACCGAGAAATCATCCATGAAGACTTCCATGGTATGTTCAACCATGTCATGGAAGATAGCTAACATGCACCTTTGGAAAGTCCCGGGGGCATTACATAAGCCAAAAGGCATTCTTTTGTACGCAAATGTGCCATAGGGACAAGTGAATGTTGTTTTCTCTTGATCTTGGGGATCGATAGGTATTTGGAAATAACCCGAGAAACCATCCAGAAAACAGTAATATTCATTACCGGCTAAACGTTCAAGCATTTGGTCCATAAAAGGTAGAGGGAAATGATCCTTTCTCGTGGCATCATTGAGTTTGCGGTAGTCTATACAAACTCTCCACCCAGTAACGAGACGAGTGGAAATCAACTCGTTGTGTTCATTGGGAACAACGGTTATTCCGCCCTTCTTGGGCACACAATGGATTGGACTAACCCATGGTGAATCCGAAATAGGGTAAATCATACCCGCATCAAGAAGTTTGATAACCTCTGTTTTGATGACTTCATGTATTTTTGGATTCACCCTTCGTTGGCTTTGAATTGTGGGCTTAAAGTCGTCCTCCATGAGAATTTTGTGTGTGCAGAAGTAAGGATCAATTCCACGAATATCAGAAATCTTCCAAGCAATAGCCTTCTTATGATCTTTCAACACGGTGATAAGTCGGGCTTTTTCTTCTTCCTTTAGGTCCTTAGCAATGATGACTGGCGACTTCTTCTCTTCTTCAAGGAATACATACTCAAGATGGGGCGGCAACTCCTTAAGTTCCAAATCCGGAGGATTTTCGACGGGAGGCGTATTCGAAGTCGAAGTATCGATAGCAATGACCGTGGGATATGGAGGCGAAGGATTGTCTTCGTTGAGAAGATTATCAAAGAAATTCATGTCTTCATCCCCATCGGTGGGAGAATCATTAGTAGCTAAGTGCGCATCTCCCATGGTATCTTCAAGATTGTTCCAAAATAAATCACTATCTCCAAATAAAGACAACGATGAATCAATAGAGGACACGGTCTCAACATTGGGAAGAGAGGTAGGAATACTTTTGCAAGCATCATTAAAGTGTTCTTCACAAGCCTCATCAAGAACGTCAATACAATTAACACTCTCATATGAGTAAGGCTGTTTAGACAACTTTCCCATGTTGAAGACTACTTTATCGTCACCCACTCTCATGATAAGCTCACCGGCTTCAACATCGATGAGAGTGAGACCGGTCCTCAAGAATTGACGACCAACAATTAGTGGCACACGAGGGTCCATCTCGTAGTCGACGACAACAAAATCAGCAGGAAAGGTGAATTTGTCGACTCCTACAATGACGTCTTCGGCTATCCCCACTGGATAAGCAACCGTACGGTTAGCTAATTCCAAAGTCATTTTAGTGGGGACTAGCTCTGGGAGAGATAATTGCTTCCAAACGCATAGAGGCATAAGATTAATACTGGCACCTAGATCGGCTAGGGCCATGCAATTCTCTACTCCTGGGAAATTGCAAGGAATTAAGAAACGACCCGGATCACCAAGCTTGGTTGGCAATTTCCTTAAGAGCACTGCAGAGCAATTCTCATTAAGTTGGGTGTTGGCAATATCGAGGAGCTTTTCCTTGTCGCTCAGAAGATCTTTAAACATTTTCGCATATTTAGGCATGTGAGCGAGAGCCTCAGCGAAGGAGATATTGAAATTCAATTGTTTGAACATTTTAAGGAAGTTCGAAACCTGAATATCATCCTTGCTCTTTTGCTTCTCTTTCCTCAACCTAGATGGATAAGGTATATTGGAAGAAGAGGAAGGCTTTGGAAGAATAGGATCACTCACATCCTTGGGTGGAGGAGGGGTAGAAGGAAGAGGTGGAGAAATTGGGGAATGAGAAGGATGAGGAATAGGAGCAGGTGACTCGTTCTCCTTAGTCACAACCACCGGTGAAGGTATAGGAAGCTCGGGTTCCTTGGTACCTTTGCCACTTCGAGTGGTGATTGCTTTCATCTCCCCTCTTGGATTTGCAACGGTGTTACTCGGAAGAGTACCCGAAGAAGAGGGTTGATTACCTTGGAAGAAACTAGCCATCATGTTCCTCAGATCATTAGTTTGGCTATCCAACGTGTTTCTCATGTCGGCTCTCAAATCGTTTCCTTGTTTGACCAAGTCTGCTTTCAAGTTGCGCACTTCCTGTTGGAGATTTTCCACAATCACATCATTGGTCCTCATGTAGGTTGCAACCTCTTGGTGTAATGCAGTGGGTTGGTTTGGAGAAGCATTGTATGCGGGTGGTTGATAAGCAGGTTGTTGGTAAACTTGGTTGTTACATTGAGGTGGTTGTTGCTGCTTGTGAGGAGGGATGTATGGTGTACGAGGTTGTTGTTGTTGTTGAGGAGGGCGATTAAGGTTTTGTTGTTGGTTTGGGTTGTTTGGGGGAAAACCAGGTGGGGAAAGATAGTTGTTGGAGCGGTAGCTAAGCAAATTACGGTCACCTTGAGGTCTAGCTTGATAAGCAGGTTGAGGATAGGTGCCATATGCTGCATTCACATTCTCAGCAGGGTAGTCTTGGGTGGCAGTACAAGTAGTGTAAGAGTGAGGACCACCGCATATCTCACAAGGTTGGCTGACAGCGTTAACTTGAGCGTGTTTAGCGTTGTTGCTGTTGTTGTTGCTGACGGTGTGGGTAACAAGCGATTCAAGAAGCGTAGTGATTTTGTCCAGTCGCTTGTCGCTGTCATTAGTGCTAGCACTAGTGACATTGGTCCGAACACTCTTGGTTTGCACACGAGACTTATTCTCAATGATATCCCAAGCAGCATTGGAAGTCTTAGCCAAAAGATTACCCCCCGAGGCACTGTTTAGTGAATCTTGGTCACTCATGCTTAAACCACTGTAAAAAGTATTAATTTGATGTACTTTGGTAAAACCATGTTGTGGGCATTTTCTTAAAAGATCTTTAAAACGATCCCAAGATTCACTGAACGACTCATCGTACTTTTGTTCAAAATTTATGATTTCATTCCGCAAAGCGGTAGTACGAGAGGGTGAGAAAAAGTTATTGATGAACTTGGTTTCCAAATCCGTCCACGAGAGAATACTCTGTGGCGGTTCTTTAGCAAGCCAATGCCGGGCTTGTCCCTCTAAAGAAAAGGGAAAAAGTTGTAACCTGATAACCTCTTGTGGAACACCATTGAACTTGACCGTGTTAGTGAGTTGCAAGAATCTCTTGATGTGGTCATGTGGGTCATCAATGGTACGTCCCAAGAATGGTTGAGCAGAGACCATCTGGATAAAGCCAGATTTTAGCTCAAAGTTGTTGGCGGCAATTGGAGGTATGACAATTGGATCCGTGTTGCCATCTACATGAGCTTGCAGCAGTTCAATCATCGGGCGATTATCCGGAAGAGGCTCATTGTTGTTGTTATTGTTCATGTTGTTGAAAGGCGGGTTGTTGTTGTTATTATTATTGTTTGGAGGTGGTATGTTGTTGTTGTGTTGTACACCGGCCATGTCTAAGTGATCGAGAGGCTCGGGCTCTTGATAAGACGTGGATCGGGTGCGCATACACCTACAAAAGAACGAACACAGAAAAACAAAACAAAAATATTTTTAGTTTTTATGTTTTTTAATTTTTTTGTACTTTTGAAAATTTTATATTTTTTAGGATTTTTGAAAATTTTTTATGAAAAATTAACGTTCACGGGGAACGGATCCCAAAATCCAAGTTCTCACAAAAAACTATTGATCTTAACGAGAAGAGCCGGCAGCGGCGCCATTTGATACAAGATTTTTCTATGGGTTCAGATTTTCTCTCGGAATCCTCTCGAATTGATCTCGGTCTTAAGTGGAATGATTGTTCTTGGTTACTAAGTAAAAGGGTTTGGTTTTCTAATCTACTAAATGTTAAAATGGACTTAAATTGAAAACCTAAATCAAAGACAATTAATTTAATGACAATTAATAAAGACTTGAATTAAAATTAAAATTAAAATTAAAACTAAAATAACAATGAAGAAACAGAAACAGTAACAATTAATAATGCTCAAAATATGACTGATTCGGAAGTTTTAACCTTGATTCGGAACTTTGCTCATCCGGAACTTTTCACTCGGAAGTCTTCATTCGGAACTTTTGATTCGGAAGTTAGTTCGGAAGTTGGGCCGGAACTTTCATGCGGAACTTTATTCGGAAAATTTGTTCATTCGGAACTTGTGCTCATTCGGAAGTTTTTGGAAAAGAAATTCATTCGGAACTTAAAACTCATCCGGAACTTCAGTTCATTCGGAAGATTGGATTCATCCGGAACTTTCTGTTCGTTCGGAACTTTTTGAAAAGAAATTGATTCGGAACTTAAAAACATGCATTCATTCGGAACTTACTGTTCATCCGGAACTTCACTTCATTCGGAAGTTTTGATTCATGCGGAACTTTTAACTAAAGTAGTTCACTCGGAACTTTTGTGTTCATCCGGAAGATTTGTGTTCATCCGGAAGTCTGGGAAACTCAGATACAGTAACTAGGCCGAAGAACAAGGAAAAATGTTTTGATCCAAAAATCACCAAGTTTTTCACCAAAAACTTAAATACAACTTAACACAAATGATTTACTAACCAATAACTACAAATCCCATCAACAAAAACACAAAACCCAACAACTTTTAAAGATTAAATCAATAAAATAAGAACTTAAGAACTTGAAGAGAAAGATGATGATGAACAAGATAAAATGGAAAGATTAAACAAGACTTTGTATTGATGATTGATGTTTTAACAATAACAAAACAAAGATTAAAATTACAAGATTGAAAATCAAAGATCAAAATCACCAAACACCCTAGTGGTGTTGGTGATGATACGAACTAGAAGGAGAGAAAAGTGGGGGAGAAGAAAACTAAAAACTAACTAGCTAAATGTGTGAGGGGTGGAGTATTTATAGGCTTGTCTTTTGGTTGGTGAGTGGGCTTTCTCCCGTTCTTCTTGTCTTCTCGTCTTTTCAGAAAAGTTGACGTTTTCGATTCTGATTCGGGATTTGTCGTCGATTAAATTCAACTCGTCTTTTAATTTCTTCGTTTAATAGACTTGAGTTTCTTCTACTTATGTAAATCTTCCATCTTTGGTCCTTTTCTTCGATAAATCTTCGAATAGGCCCAGTGACTTCAAATCTTTTGCATCCCTTGGACAATAGACTTTATCTTGAGTCATTTTCTTCAGTAAAACCCGTGCAAATCCCATGTTTTCTTCAATATTCATCCGGTTGGCTCTGAAAACACAATAAACACAAAAACCACGCATAATTCCAAACAAATGAGATTAAATACGTGTTTTGGTCTCGTTTTAGCCAGAATTAAGTGGTAAAAGGATGGGTGTTTACACACCTATCACTCATCCTTCTCTACTACCTCACCTTAAAATGACACTAAAATCTGTCAACATAAAGTTGGTGAGAACATAGGTTTAAGTTATCTAGAACAACATAAGAAACCTTGACATCTGTTGTAAATAAGTTGAAGAAAAACAATTTATAGTAATGGACCATAATGTGACAATCATGTTACATGCATCCACAACAAAACTAAAACCAAGTACCGATCACATCTACAATTCACAAATCACACTATAACAATCAAGAAGTATCCCGTCACACACACAAGAACACACACCACACTATCCGGATCTTTCCCACACCACCTGTGGAAGATGAACTATATCCCCGTCGAGATATCTTGCCTCCGAAGAGACGATGCACAAGTACTCAGGACGGATCGTGCCCCACGAACCAAGAACTCAGGACGGATCGTGCCCCACGAACCAAGAACTCAGGACGGATCGTGCCCCACGCTCCACACACATCACAACTGGTCCCATAGACGCCCATACATCTATGTACCAATTACAATCATAACACAATCAAGATTCACATATCAGAACACATATCAAAGCACATATGAGAACACATAAGCACGCATGTCACATAATAACACAATATGTCCAAAAATTTATAAAAATATAGTACCAAAAGCTTTTAAGAACACCACAAGTGTCATCTCCATCCCATACTAGAAGAAAACATTTAAAAACTCAGTGAAAATGGGACTATGAACTCACGTGAAAGCAAAACAGGCTAGCACTCCTGCAAACCTATAAAATCATACACGACACCCTTAGCTCAGTTCTTAACATCCAAGTTAAGTAACAATTAAAGAGATGAATCTAATTCCCCAATTCCCACTATCTAGTTCTCCCACTACAAGCTATTCTATACTAAAAATCCAGTTTTTCCCCGGTACGATTTACTAGTCACTAAACGATCACATGAAGTGAACTTAACACCACACTTGGTTCCTACCCTACTGGAGTTATGTTTTTATATGATCTAAGAACTCCAAAAACCAATTTTACTTCCTACTTACACATTTAACCCTTCCGTTTAGTCTCTACGCCAAAAGCCGTTTTCACCAAAACTGATTTTCTGTACATGCTAAATGTTCGACACCAAAATCCCGACCTAAACACCATAACTTTTATTGAAAACCTCCAGTCCTTTTATATACATTATAAAGAGTTCCCAAATCAAAAATATTTGGCTATCTCATTCGTTTGGTTATGTTTTGACTCAAATTCCCGAAATCCAAATTTATTCCTGAACAGCGCACTGTTTTTGTAAAAATTGTTTGGCGGCCTTCCCAACTCCATTTTCGACCAACCTTATATTTTTGAAAACTAGACTCTCTGAACTTAATTTAAAAAAAAGAAACTCGATCAAAGGTGCTACCTACTGCCCGGAACAGTCGACACAAAACAACCTTAAAAATCAGACTGTTTTACGCCTTTATGCACTTACCTTCTAAAAATCATTAATTACCCCTAAATTATTAAACAAGAACCCTAAAATCATTAATAGATCTTAATTATTTATATATTCTAGAAAATTAATAAAACCCTAATCTTCTCAATGATGGTTAATTAACATTGTAAGCATGATTAATTAATAAAACATGAATTAAATTAAGGTTTAATTGATCACTTACCTTGATTCAAGAAAAATTGATGAAACCCTAAAAACTTGAAGATGATCAGCGTGTTTTTTTTAACCCAGAGATTTTATGTGTTTTGATTTTAGTTAAAAACTTATATAGCATAGATACAAAGTCCTAGCCCAATACAACTTACCATAATTAATTTTTCTCTTTTTTTTTCTTTTTATTTCCACCGTCTTATAATTTATTTTTTCCAAAAATAATTTTTTTTATTTTTTATTAAATTCGTTTTTAATAATTAATTTCCTTAATTATATTTTTTTTATTAATCCCTTAATTAATTACTTACACCTAAACCTTTTAACTAGTCAAATTTTACGCGATTACCGTAAAATACGTAAAATATACAGTTTTATGAAAATTCTTAAAATATGAAATAAACTTTATAACTAAGTCATAAATGACTTAAAACCATCCCGTAAATTATTCCCGTGACTAAATACCTCATCCGAGACCTCTAAACACTAAGCCCAAAATCGTAAAAATACGATTTACTATAATACTTATACGTACAAATAAAATCCTAAAATAGCACCGCATTCTATCATAGTTACATCCAAGTGAACAAATGAGCATGGATTAACCCCATCATATCCTTATATAATGCACCACGCAATACACGAACGAAGACTAACATCCAATCCAAGGCTCAAATATAAACAGAATGCTCGTAAACGCACACTAAGCACATAATTAAAGTCAAACAGTAAAAAGTGACAAATCCAAAATATAGGGTTGTCACAAAAAGACACACGTCTATTAGTGTTTCTAGAAGTCTGAGGCGAGTGACTATCTTTGTTTTGTGTGGGTTTAGTAGCTAATCGATACATCCCTGGTTTGATCATATTTGTGCTTTGTGCTTGAATAACCGTTTTGGGACGAGTCTGTGGTAACCTATGCTTCCCATCCGTCTTGGGGGCAAACCCAGATGTTGTAAATGAAGAATTTGAGAAAAGATATGGTTTTCCCAAGAGAGAGGATTTAGTCACTTTATACGCATTGGGTTGTCTCACAACATGTTTCTTAATTCTAGGTTCCACAAATTTCCCACCCATTTTAGCAACGAGTTTCTTTAACTCTTCTATTGCTATGTCTTTTTTTTGTAACTGAGCTTTCAAATCCGCAATATCAAGACTTTTTTTGTTTAGTAATCGACATGACTCAGATAATTTTACGTCCAAAGGTGTATCATTTGAAAAGCTGCCAACTTTGTTTTGCAAAGCAAGTTCAAGTGAATGAAAATGTTTTTGAAGATAATCATATCTATGTTGAATTAACGAAAACTATTTTTGGTCAACTTTATTCGAAAGCTAAGTTTCAAGACGTTCACACTCTTTGACTTGATTAAGATATTTGCATGCAACATCAGAATATTCATAAATATCAGCACAAGATGTAACATAAACACACATAATATCTTTTGAGAGGCATTCTTGCAGGAGTAGATCATATGCTATAGAAAAATCGTCTCTTTCAGGTTGATGTTCGTCAATTTCTTTTTCAAGAGATTCCACATATTTCAGATCGTCAAACGTTTCTTGCTCTATTAACTTTTCAAATTCCAAAGCATGTTTCTTTGTTCTTTCCGCAAGCGAAATCAAAATAGTTTTCACAAGAACAGTTATATCCTGAGGAATTTCTTTATCGCCTTTCAAAAGATCACGTTTTTTCCAGTCATCATCAACAACCTTTTTGAAATTTTCAATGTTACTCTTAAGAATACTAAGTGCTTGCCTAATCTTGCTTATAGAAGTTTGATGCGGTAAGTACCCGATATATTTTGAAACATTAGTTTTCTTAGTGGCAAAAACTTTTCTCCATTTAATTCTTATGTGTGCACATTCAAAAAATATTTTCTTATGAGACTTCTGCTTTTGTTGTTTGAAAATTTCATAAAGACTATTTTCATAATCAAAATTATATGGTTTCACAAAGTCTTTATTCACTGGTGATCTACTCTCCTCTTCAAAACATAGTGACTCATCACTATCGGGCCTAACAAGAAGACAATCAAGGTCGGTCCATTGGGAATCCTCAAGATATAGGCACGGGTTCTCAGATTGACCTTGCTCGAGGTACTTAGGACTAGCAAAACTAGCTTTACCCTTGAAAAACGAACGAGGTGCCAACATTCTCATGGTTTGAATGGGTTGATTTGTTTTATAAACAATTTCCTTAAAAAAATAAAGTTGAACTTCAAGTTCCACGACTTTTTCGATATCTTTAGCTTGTTTAATTTTGAAATCTTTTTGCAAATTTGCAACCTCTTCCGTTTTCGCAATGACTAGTTTAGTTTTATCTTCTTGAAGAAAACCAATCTTATGAGTTAACTCATTCACTTTGGTGGTAGCAAGATACGTTTTGTGTCGTTCCGTACTTATAGAGGTGTTATAATTACGTTACTCTTGTTCTAAAAGCTTAAGAGTTTCGTTGTATTTAGTTTCAAAAACATCCTTTATAGTAGTAATGACACCGCCTTTGTACCTTGCAAGCTCTTTGTCTTTTTGAATAAGCTCAGCTCTGAAGCTTGCAAGAAGCTCACTAGATTTTACAACTGCAGCTTTGCTTTCTTCAAAATTTTGAGTGAGCGTAGCGTTTGCCTTCTTTAATTGCTTTTGACTCTTTTTAGTTTCTTTGACATCTTTTTGTAAAGAAGCAATTAAGTTAGCAAGCGCAATACGCTACTCATCATCATCATACTCGTTTTCATGTTGATCATCCTCAGACTCATTATAGCACATGTCTGATGAATCGGGTGTGGTATTGTTATCAATCGTTTCCATCATACATGTGTCAGTAATGGTTGTAGGTAGCTCACAATGCTCATGAGTATCACCAAACACATTTTATTCGTCGTTAGTTTGTACCTTATCGATTGGATCAGTATCAAAGATAGGTCCATTGTCATCTTCAGTGACATCGA
Organism: Glebionis coronaria; assembly: GCA_025667525.1. NCBI lineage: Eukaryota > Viridiplantae > Streptophyta > Magnoliopsida > Asterales > Asteraceae > Glebionis > Glebionis coronaria. The sequence continues at coordinate 24,244,784 of CM046876.1, forward strand.
GAACTTCTTCAACCTTTGCCATGTACGAGTAATGTGCTTCAAGTTCTTGGTTGGAGGCTTCATCATCAGTGTCATCAAGCATTGATCCTTCCTCTGCCGACAATTTGACCCCTGCATCCATCTTCTTGCATAGCAACATTTTTTCCTTATGATATGCATAATCCTTAACCCATTTCGGTTTGTACCTTATCGATTGGCTCAGTATCAAAGATAGGTCTATTGTCATCTTCAGTGACATTGAGAACTTCTTTAACCTTTGCCATGTACGAGTGATGTGCTTCAAGTTCTTGGTCGAAGGCTTCATCATCAGTGTCATCAAGCATTGATCCTTCCTCTGCCGATAATTTGACCCCTGCATCCATCTTCTTGCATAGCAACATTTTTTCCTTATGATATGCATAATCCTTAACCCATTTCAGCTTTCTGCATTCCTTTGCCATATGCCTAAATGCGTTGCAATTATAGCACTGAATCCCACTTTGCTGAACCACTTGAGTACCAACTATTTCCCTATTCCCAGTAACTGTAACAGCCCTCTGATTATCATATGTAGCAGGTTGTCGATCATAACGTGCAGAACCCTCAACATGCGTTAGATTACGTCGATCATAGCTTGAAGGAATCTCCCCACGCCTACGTATATCATACCTTTCAGGGCTCTCAACATATCGGTTGCACGTGTTAGATGAAGTTCGGAGGTTGTTGTTGGTGGGTTTGTAAATCTTCTTGTAAGACTTCATGATGAAAGCAATTTGTTGTTCCATTTCCCTATCCTTCTGAGCTTGTTCTTCATCACTCTCTTCTTCGGATGAGTGCTCAGATTGTGGTGATGATGCTCTAGGCTCTTTACCTCTTGATCTTGTGGGAGCAGATGTCTTGGATGCAGTGGAGTATCTTGGTGATGATGATTGAGTAGAGTATGACTTCGGAGCATGAGAGCGATGATTTAGATAATGTTGAGTGGTAGACACCAAGTCAAGTGGATTAGCAGTCTTTGCTACCCGTTCAACTCGAAGTTCATTTGCCTAATTCTGAAATTGTTTCAAAATGTCAAAGAGCGTGTGATAGTTGACCTCGTCTAACTTATTTTTTTGTTTCACCAACGCTACAAATCGTGTCCACTCTGGCTGAAGTTGTTGTAGAAATTGCACATTGACTTACATGATGGAGACTTCCAAGTTGTTTCGTGTCATGTCATTAATCATCTTGTAGAATCTGGAGTAATATGAATGAATCGATTCTCCATCCAATGAAGTAAACTTTACAAAGTTCCAGAACAAGTTTGTTTTGACATCTTGCTTGTTAAGTGATTCTCCTTGTTGCAAGCGTTCAATGGCAAACCATATTTCTTTTGTAGTAGAGCAGGCATCGACCGTTGAGTAAATATCATCCCTAATCCCACTTAGAATCAAATAGATTGATTCCTTCTCTGCATCAATCCAAGCACGATTCTCTTTCGTAGTGTTCTCATATGTTTCCTCAACTGTCTGCTCATCGGCACTGGGCATCGAGTCGGTCGCTGGAGTTGAAGGAATGGTTATTGTAGTGAGAGTATAGGGTCCTTCTTTGATGCAACGGCGTAGAACATCACCATTTGGTTTAGTATCAAGATATCGAATAAAACGTGATTGCCATTGTGCATATCGACCAGACACAAGCATTGGTGGTCTCTCTTTGTTACCCGCCACCATGATGTTGTTGTTCGTCACACGATACTCTGTAGTAGAATACATCTCGATAATCTCTGAATGTTGAAATGAATATGGATCTTAAGTAGATGTGATAGTGATTGTTGTTGTGGAGAAAAATAGTTGAAATCCCTTAATAATGTGTGCTTAGGAAACCAAAAATTCCAAGACCAAAAAACTCACGAAAATTTTTCAAATTCACGTTTTTTAGAAAATCTCGGAAAAGATTTCGCAATATGGAAGTCCAAATTTCGCAATATCACAAATTTAGATCTTCGAAATATAGGCAAAGTCAAACTTCGCAATGTCATTCTTCACAATAACTCAAAACGGTCTTCGCAATATTTGAAATACAATATTCGCAATACTTGAGTACACCAATCTTCGCAATAAGCACAAAACAATCTTCGCAATACTCAAACTTGTAATCTTCACAATAACAAAAATTAGTCTTCGCAATATCAAGCCAGTAACTTCGCATTATCAAATATGATTTTTCGCAATATCAAGTCAGTAACTTCGAAATATCAAATATGAATCTTCGCAATATCAAGCCAGTAACTTTGCAATATCAAATATAGTGCCACTCTTCGCAATATAAAAACCCTAATGTATTGCGAGAAAAGAGATTTCACAATAACAAAACCCTTGAATATTCCGAAGAAACTGAATGCCCAGATTTCGCAATAAAAGTCACTGTTTCGAAATTTGTGAAGGAAAGATGAGATTTTTTTGCTTAAAAATCCGTAATTTTAACCAATCCAAAGCACCCAAATCCCTACCACAACTATGTAGGAGATTTATATAAAGATTTAGAGCCCGAAAACACTAAAAAAAATCCAATTCGAGATGATTGATGGATTAAATCATTCGAATCAAATACAATAACAACAACCAATCACTAATATACCCCGTGGCGATTGATACCAAATATTGTCCCATAATATATGATGATATAACATGAATTAAAGGAAGAAAAGAGATGAAAGTGGATGAATTCTAGAGAGAGAAAGTAGAGAGAAAAAAGAGAGTGAATAATGAAACTTAGGGACGATTAGATTTAGAATAATGAACAATCAACCTCTCTTAACATGCTAGGAGAGGTATTTATAGCCTTGCCTACATGTGGCATAATGGGCTATATGTTTGATTGGGTCAGGCTTGAATAAATGTTTAGTACCTTGAAAGAGGCCTTTTAAGCTAGCCATCAAGCCTGTATTATCACGACTATTATACTACCTATTACAACGTTCTAATAAACGATACATAATAAACCTATGACCGATCATTCTTGTTTGACTCAATATTTTGAGGCTAACATTATTTAACACTGGCTAATACTTAACTATTAATTAATTAACGATCGTTAAAATTATGTCTCAGATTAACTTAATAAATACATAAATATATATTTATTAAATAAATTAAGAAATACAATAAATATATTTATTAATTAAATTAAATCTTTACGTATTGTGTGCAATCCTGTAATCTTGAGTTCGATCATATCACACGACTATTAAATATAAGTCCATAAACTTACATAAATGATTTTCATATACCCCCCTCGGTTAACACACCCCCTAAGTAAGAGAACCAGAGAATACATGGATTGTGAAAACCTACAAAACAAAGGTTAAAAAGAGATAGATATAATGAGTGGTATATCCTGCAAATGGAGATGATAGTGAGAGAAATAGATTGATGCAAGGTTAGAAAATAGAATGAGTGATAGATCCTACAAATATAGATGAGAGAAATAGATTGATGCAAGGTTAGAAAGAGATAGATAGAAAGAGATAAACAGAAAGAGATAGATAGATAGATAGAAAATAGATTGATGTAATTGTTGTTTAAGACCCATCTCAAATGAGTAGAAGAATATGTAAGTTCTCTTCACTGATTTATGTGGATCACCAGCGGATCCATGGATCAAATTAAGAGTCTTAACCTGCATCAATGTTATAGGAGAAAGAAAATAGATGTAGAAACACAAAGATGTGTGCTTAACATGCATCAAGGTTAGATGAGAAAGAAAAGAGATGTAGAGACACAAAGAGGTGTGGTTAACCTGCATCAAGGTTAGATGAGAAAGAAAGTAGGCGTGGAAACACAAATAAGTTGTCAAGAGTAAGAATGACGATGAACTAGTGCATGCTCTCCCTTGACAGTTGTTGCTCCCCCTTGTTCGAAGCGTCAAGTGATGATTGAAAGAAAATAATCCAAAGTAGTGTTCAACCTTGAACTCTATAAATGCATGACAGATACACTTCCTTGATATAGGGTGTCAAGATGAACATATAAGATAGAAGTGGTTAATGCAAAATTCATGAGTTACACAACAAGGTGTGTATGATAGTGACCCTGCAAGAAGATGATTAGCACAAAACATATTTATAAAGGATCGTTAGTCATTTTTGTAAGTTTAGAGGTCAAAATAAGAAAAGTATAATTAGGTTTAGAAGTAGAAATAAAAGTACAAGTGTGTGTAAAAATTTGTTTTCTTTTTCTTTAAAATAACGGCTATATTATATATTCTCAACCTTCATTTTTCCTTAACAAAAAAAAAACTAAGAGCTATCACGCTTAAGAAAATATATATAACTTAGTTTTCATAAATGTGATAGAAATTATAACGCCCATCGGGGTGTTGGCCCGCACTACAGGGCCATAACACGTCTTGTGGCTTAAGACAACGTGTGCTGTTAGCAGATGTGACAACTATATTTTCACGTTTTTTTTTCCATCAGCTTTGTTAAAGTTCCACTAATTTGATATTAATACTCAATTTCATTTACATGGCAAAATCAAGCTCTTTCATTGCTCCGATTGAACACTTCTCAAACATTTAATTAAGACAAAAAAAATTAAATCGACTAAAAAGATCACATTACACATGAATAGTCAAGACAATTCTTTTTGCATTGCACTAAAAAGTTGCAAATTACAAGTCTTGTGAATAGTCAAGAGCAAATCAAGTCTTTTTGCATTGCACTGAAAAGTTGATGAAAAACTTTGTTCCTAAAGGTTTAGGGGTGTTTAATTATGTTTGGAATTGAATTATATTTTATTTTTAGAATAAACATTAGTTAAAATGAGTGTTTGTATAATCAAAGAAAAAAAAATGATTATTTGTGTTTATAATTTTTCAAAATGGAGTTTTGAAAAAATAAGTGAAAAGTTAATTATTTCATTTTCAAAATAGATAAAAGCTAAAATGAGTCATTTTACTTATCAACTAAACAAATAATCTGATTTGTCAAACATTAAAAAAATTGATAATCTGATTATTACGATTTTAAACAAATAATAAAATCCAATCAATATTTCTCAAAACTAAGTTTTTTAATTATTAATTATCTTATTATTCGTTTTTAAAACGAATAATAGATTTTAAATAAACAATCTTAAACACCCTTTAGTAGATCAAAAACTAAAACTTTTGACACATAAGACTTGATGGTTTTCTTAAGTACTACTCGTAATGGTAATTGTTCTAAAAAAAACTTTTAGATAGCGTTTTTTCATCTGAAGACTTTTATAAACATCAGTTTTTGAATGATAAAATTAACGAGGAAATGATATAGAAAAACTAAAAAGTTATTGTATTACTTACAAATTTACAATTGCCTATTAACATCTTGAATTTTGGTATTGGATCCCATGTTAGATACTCTATGGTCAAGATAATCAAGATAGCTATAAAGACTTGAGTTAAAGGTAAAATAATTGAGACTTAAAAGTCAATCAAAGTGACTTGATTGATTTCTTGTACCACTTCCTTTATCACGGTCCTTGAAAACCATAAAGGGCTTTTTCAAAAAAAAAAAAACAATAAATAAATATTTATAAAGGGTATATACATAAATGAAGCTTCTTTTATTCAACCAACATGTGATCATGATAAAAAGAAAAAACATAAAAGTCTCAAATTAGCACATTTGTCTTTCTCCCACCTTCAATCATGAAGTAAACTTTTTCATTCACCCCTAAACTACTCTTTTTGTATCACCACTCATAGTGTACCATAAAATGTCCTAGATGCTCATTTCACTTCACTACTTTTCTTGCTCCATCATCCTCTCTCCCACCCCTATCCTCCAACAAACACAAACACATAATGTAAAACTTCTTGATTTTTCTCTAACTTTATAGGATTTTTACACACATAAAAGTGTAGATTTCTTGATAACCTAGTTTTGATCCTTGACTAGCTCAAATACCACTCTTATATGGAAACATACACAAACTTTGAAACCCAATATTTAGTCTCTTATATAAGCTCAAAATCCTCATTTTCCTTGACAATTCACACATAACACAATTTACACACTCATTGTGTGCAAAGATTCTTAGAAACCCTATTTTCTGTTTCTTGGTTTCACCACATGATCATCTTACTTTTTCTCTTAGCTCCACACTCAAAGTAAACTTTTTCCAATTGGGTTTGGGTTTAACTAATTTACCTCAGAATTCACATTTTTCACACACACTAAAAGTGAAAAAGCACCCACTGTGTGAAATTTTTTTTACACTAAAACCCTACTTTCACTTAAGTTCTTGCCCATAATGTCAAGTACACCAACATTAGACCCAACCCAACAACAACCACCACCATACCCACAAGTAATCCAACAAGAGGCATACAAGCCACATTCGGGACATGCGTCAGTGGGCCCAGTTATAGGAGCTCTAGCAGTGATCATGGTATTAGGTGCCCTAGCTATAATGATAGGCAGATTATGCTCAGGTCGTAGGGTTATGGGTCATGTGCAATACGACTTTGAAGGATGGGTCGAGACTAAATGTGCGACGTGTATTGATGGCAGGGTGGGCCCACCTCCGGTGACGGATCCGACGGTGGTGGCGGTGGAGGAGGAAGCTCAGGCTGATGAAGAGATGGGACACGTGGAAGGTGACCCAGAAGGACACGTGGAGGAGGAGGTGGCAAGTCAACAACGAGAACAACAAGATGCACATGAACAACATAATTTGCATGAGAGTTGAGATGTTTTGGTCAAGTTAAATGTATTAATGTATGATTTTGATATATTTGAGGGAATTTTATTGGTTAAATCTATTGTTTTTTTGGACTAATTTGAGTTAAAAGTTAGAGCAAGTTTCTTACATATACTTCTTTATAATTTCTTGAATTTTAGTTAAACCAACACAAAAAGTTTATACTACTATTCGCGTGCTAAATCCGGTTGTAGAGGCTTAGGGCCATCCCGTCATGTGCCATTTTGATTATAAGGCACCCGGAACAACCGAAAAATTTAGAATATATGTAAAAAGTAAGGATAAAAAGAGATGAAGTGTTATACAACGTAAAACTAGTTACGAATGTCGTATATGTATTTATCAAATTGAGATTTTGGGCCGCGGTGAAAGCATTTATTAATGAAAAATGTATACAAGGACAAAATTGGGTTAAGAAGTTTTTTATATAAATATGTTTCTACTTTTTTAAAAATATTGTCAAAATACAAGGACAAAACTGTAGATACTATAATCTTCAGGTAGCAAAATGACTATATCTTAAATTCATCATTTTCTTCCTCACAAATAGCGTTTATACCTTTGTTTTATTATTTTTCTTAAATCATTCAAATCTAATCTACTCTTAAGTTATATAATGTCAAACATCTAAAAACTTTAGATTATGTTATGAATTTTTCTTAACCACGAATCAATTTAGCCTATGCGTTACAACATCGGAGGCCCTCGAAATTTTGGGGCCCTGTGCGGTTGCACACCCTGCACACCCCGAAATCCGGCCCTGTAGAGGCTTAGGTTTAGTAACGCTCGACCAACGTTGGTGATGACGTGGCATGATATTGCATTGCTACACTGTCTAACAACGTTGTCTAAGCAACGCGTGTTTAAGTTGAATTTGTTGTGGAATAACCGCCATAATATTTCATCGATTAGGTAACGAGTGTGATAAACTCAACGTTATAATCTTACCTCTAAACTAACTTGTTGAAAATAAAACAATGAATAGAAACTAATAAAAAAACACGGAGGATCTAAAAGACAGATCTGGACCATCCATTAAAAAGAACCAGATCATATAATAAAAAACATGAAGGGATTGAAGTTGACAAATTGTTAAAGAATACACAAGGACTAAAAATGTAAATATGTAGACCACCCCGACTACCCTCATTTCCAGTAAAGAAAAAACACACATCTCACATCTTCTACACATCAAACTCTAACCAAAACATTCCAAAAATTAGAAATTAACCGTGCAAATCACGAATTAATCACAAAATTGGAACAAAGACTAATAAATCAATCGATCCCGAAAAAAGACCTTTTCAAAATTGATCATTTTTTCTCTACCTGGATTTAAAATAGATAGAAAGATGATTATTTTCTTTACAAATACCGGGCGATTATAGTTATAAATATGCGAAAAAGATGTTGAGCATCATCAGTTTAGAAGGTATATGGATGACAAAGAGGTTTAATTGTATAGAAATTTTCAGGATATTGATATGAGGCATAGCAGATTGATTTTGATTGAGGAGCTGTATGATGCTCTTCTTAAGGCTGGTAAAACATTTTACTTTCGTTTTCGCCATTTTTTAATTTAATTTGATGCATTGTGTTTAGAAATATTACTAGTATTGTTGTGTGGTGGTAGTTTGATGCATTTTAGTTTTAGCGTGTAATTCGTAGAATATAGGATTATTGTGGAAAAATGATGTTACAGAAACAAACAAAAACATATTATCAGAGAGTTTTCGATCATCAAAATTCGAGTTTTCTGGTTTTCGTGGTATGTGGTTCTTAGCTTTTATCTGGTGTGATATAGTGAATACTTTAGTCTTTGCTTTAGTTTGTTCTTATTTACCGTAGATACTACTAGTAACTACATTTAAGAGAATTAATTTTGTATATATGAATACTAATTAAGGGTGTTTAGGAAAGTTAAGCTACTCAAGGTTAGGACATACATTAAGAAAAGAAATTAAAGAGACGATTTAAGTGACACTTAGTGATTTGGTTACTTTGGAACTAGCTTATGTGGTGTTAAATGGGTATTTAGTTACTACATTATAGTTTAGGAATGATTGGTAGTTCGAGTGCAAGAGTTATTGTTATTAGAAGGAAATAAAATGCATTCATTCTTTGTATTTGCATTTGAGGCATAAAACGTATCTCTTTAAGTTGCATCTTCTTGCTTTAAGGTAAGTATTTGTTCATGGGTTCTGTTGCTTATGTCCCAAGGAGTTTTTGATGCCCAGAATGCGTCTTTCACTAATAATCATGCTTAATATTAATGTATAACCCTTAATTGGCGAAATCATCATAGATATGATATTAGTATAATTTGACTTAAAACTATTCAGATCATACAAAGATGCATAACTGAAAGCATCTAAGAAGTTTCATATGAACTTGTCAATAAATGTGCACTAGTTTAAGATCCATGTGGTTGTGCATCCATTTCTTCATCTTCATGTGTGGTTACTTTGTCTTTTATTTATGATTCATGTTCACTCTTCTACATATAAAAGCAATCTGCATGCCATTTATCCTACGCAATCATGATTCGTTCTTTCACTTCGAAATATGTTGTCAAACGCATTGCTCATTCTATATTCGCACCATTTGTATGCAACAAGTTGTCGTTAAGCTAGCTCCTGTTTGTTTGTAACATATTAGGATTAATGGAGTTTTGAATCTTTGATACAGGTATGTAAGACATTATTGTTCTTATATCAAGCCAGATTGGAAACTAATGAAAGAGGCTTACTTTTTACTCGTCTAAGTTTGAGGCATATGTGAAATGCGTCCTATTTGTGTTTTTGAAGATCAAGGATGATTAGGTACATCTAGGCATCTAGCGGCAGTTTCCGACTAATATATTATGGTGACATTTATATTTCTTGTGATATTGTAAGTTAATGATAATGTAATTTTAATTATTAGTTAGACTATTTAGCTTTAATTTTGCTTGAACTTCAATTGATTTGATGTGATTTCCTTTATAATAAAGTTGTATTAGTTGTGTTATTTTAAATTCATGATAAGTGTTGCATTCATCTAGCATTTCGTTTTAGCAAAATAAGAGTTTAACTAAAGAGACGTAACCATCGTATTCGTAATAACAGTATAATATCACAAGTGATAGATAAAATTGCTAACATATTAAAAAAACCCAAAAAGAACACATTGAAACATTTCTTGTGCTTGTTTATTACAGTGAAAAACATAAAAATCATTAAGTATAAAAATATTAGAAAATACGTACATGATAACATACAAAAAATAAAAATAAAAATAAAATATCACAAGTGATATCGATGGTTAAAAACCATATTAGTTTGTTTCAAAAATATCACAAGTGATATTAAATATTAACTATGTTAATTTTTGGTCATTATTGCTTTAGATATTTTCTCACTCAAAAAATTAAGAAACATGAACTTTCACGATCATCTTAATCGCTTGGGATATTTAAAAGAAAAACTAAGAATTTTATAATTTGCTGTAATATCATATGCGATTTTATTATTATATATTTATCACCGGTGATAAAGTAATAGAATGTTAAGTTAGTCAATTTATAGTAATATCTCAAGTGATATAGTCATACGTGAATGATATCTCCTTTTGCTCATGTTTTAATTTATCACCTGTGATATTCCGTATATGAAAAATACCACAATTAGTCGTACATTCTATTTCTTTATCACATGTGATATTACTCGTATGTAGATACCGGAATTAGTGCCACATTATATTGTTTTATCACATGAGATATTACTCTTACGATAATTTAAATACTTTTCATCGTTCTTAAAATGTTATATCACAAGAGATATGTAAGTGTTACTTACAAATACCAAGAGTAATGTGTTAATTTATCACCGATGATATTACAAACGATTATATTTATCACTAGTGATATTACAATTAAAGTTATATTTATCACCTACAATAAAAGTTATATTTATTGTCGATGATACTACAATAAAGGTTATAATTGTCACGGGTGATAGAAGTTACAATAAAGGTTATATTTATCACTGGTTATATTACAATAAATGTTACAATAAAAGTTATATTTATCACATGTGTTCAATTACAATAAAAGTTTTTTTTATCACCGGTGATATTACAATAAACGTTATATTTATCACCGGTGATATTACAATAACATTTATATTTATCACCGGTGATATTAAAATAAAGGTTACAATAAATGTTATGTTTATCGATGTTAATTTACGATTATAGTAGTCACCGGCGATATAACAATAAACATTATTGATATCCTCGTTGATAAATGGTACAAAAATGTTATATTTATCATCGGTGATATTACAATAAACGTTATATTTATCACCGGTGATAAAAGTTACGTTAAATGATTAAATATTATATTTATCATTGGTGATATTACAATTAATTTTATATTTATCACGGGTGATATTACAATAAACTTTATATTTACCATCGGTGATATTACAATAAAAGTGTTGATGCAAAAGTTGGGTGATCCTTGCTAGACCCGAATTAGGCTTAATTTGGGCTGGCTGGGCTCCGGCTCCTGCACCAAGTGAACTGTTTGGTTGGGATCCTACACACTAAACAACACGCGTTAGACTTACCGTGGGAATGTTTCCCACGATTAGACTCCGGCGTGAGATTAAGTAATCGGTTAGGGTTTATAGGAGTCGAGTGAGTTGAGAGTATAGAATGTAATACCTTTGTGGAACCCTTGGGGGTTCCTTTTATAGGCAGTGAAACCCTAATGGGCTGTCACTGATACTTCGGCCCCAAGGAAAGGATAAGCACCAGAATTAGATTGATTGTTATCTTCTAACTATGGTGAGTGAATATCCTCTTCATTGGGGCAAATCCTAATCACAGACAGAATATGATTCTGTCTAACCCTGTACCGGCCATGTCGGGCGATAGGCCACACACGTGTGTGCGGTTACTGTTCATCCAAACCCATAAGCTCAAATGACATTATTCCCACCCATCTGTGATGGGTCGGATACGGGTAGTACCCGTGGGCCGGGTTCTTGACCCGGCCGGGGACTATACGTCATCATGTCCCCCCAGTCTAGTTGTTACAGTCGCAGGCGTAACCTCTAGACTATCAAGATGCTCTCCGGACATACCAAGAAAGACCTAGGGAATGATAAATATTAAAGATTTTGCATTGGCCGCACGTGGCTGCCTGTCGAGGAATGTCATTCCAATAGAACCTCAGCCGCACGTAACGGCCGAGACAAATTAAATGTAGCATTGAATATTTTCTTACGTAAGACCGCATATCCCGACACAAGAATAAATGCATTAATGGTAGTCAACTGGTCAGCCACACTTCTGCAAAAAGTGCACCATTAATGCCCACCATTGAGCCACGTAAAACTGCTAAGAAGTGACCCGTGGGTCCCTTCCGACGTTTCAGAAGTGTCAGAAATCCTATCCGTTGGATAGGCGTAGTGGCCTACACGTGTCAAACATCCACGTTACCTCAAAAATCGAGGCAACCCTATATAAGAGTTGGTGTGTGTGTTTGTTACACACACAGTTCATACTCTTTTCTGCCATTGTTATCTCCAAGCTCCATCCTCCACACATTTGCCTTCTATTCCACGGATTTCCTCCGCCACAGGTTAGATCATCACACCTTCCAACCCTTTTTATAAAACATGGTAAAGGACAACCCTCTTATCACGGATGTCCTGAACGTGATGTCTGCGGAAAAATACATAGACTTTTTGTCGAAGTATTACATTCCCGAAAGCGTACACCCCACCTATCCAGGTGAAGGTGAGGCAATTACGGATGCACCAAAAGGAAAGATAGGCGTGTACACGTGCCTATTTGACTCGGCTAACTACCGCATCCCCTTATCCACTTTTTTGGTAGACCTGCTTCTTTATTATGACTTCTACATAGCCCAGCTGCACTGCATAGGGGCGTGTAAGATCAATCAATTTGATATTACATGCCATACATGCGGAGTAACCCCGACCGTGAACCTATTTAGGGCCTTTTACTCCCCCCAACTAGTGAATGGATGGCTATCGTTTAAAAAACGATTCGGGAAAGCCCCTATGACGTATAGGAAGCCTTTAGACTCCCATAAGAACTGGTACGACCATTACTTCTTTGTTGATGAGAAAGTATTCCCTACTCCTTTCGTCCTTAAAACCAGAGTACCCAAAGATTTTCTGCCCAAATCCAAAGACTATAGCAGCAAAGACTTGAAAATACTAGATACCCACCGCACAGAATTCCATAGGGGGTTGCAGAACATTTTCTGTGCTTAGTAGGATTAAGCCGCCGCTACTATGGGAGGGAGGACTTATATCCGTGCTTCCTGACAGAACATGGAGAGGGTAGGTTTACTTATACCTTGTAGATGTGATAAATGTCAAGTATATATTAGGACCTTTCTAATCCGTATGTTTGCAAATGTCCGCAGAGATGAACCTACACGGACTATTGCGCCAGGGCGACCCCAAGAAGGTGCCTGAAGGATTCCGCCCATTGAAGGAGAATGAACTCCCCCTTCTCGATGCGACCGCAGACCGTACCATTCCACTCGAAGAAACTTCCGAGCAAAGATCAGATGAAGAGGAGCCTATCATTGAGAAATCCCCTTTGGATTTCCATAATGAAGATGGTGGAGAGCTGCTGTTGGAGGGCGCCGCGACGCACCAGGAAGATGAAAGTGATTTCCTCAACCTCGAGGATGAAGACAACACTCAAGCCTCTGGGTCCGCCAAGCCCACATCCAGAAAGAGAAAGACCACCAGGAGGGTGGCAAAGGCTATAGGGGAGGAGGCGGAGGCCTCGAACGCTCCCCCGAAGAAACTAAGGAAATACCATCCACAGTACCAAGAGGGAAGTGGTACTGCGACGGCCCAAGCCAACCCCACACCGCATATGGATGAGCAAGTCTGGCGAGCTACCCCCGTGAGTGACGTAGCTCCTACCGCCCCAGAACCTGCGACTGGTACCACGTAAGCACCCCTCGTCTTTCAGTCTTGTCTTTTTGCTTGTGAAATATATAATGCCTAAACACAAGTTGCATATGTCAATAACAGGGCAGATCCGTCGACTGTAGCTCAAGAGGAAGAGGTGGAGAGGAATCCTTCCCCCACAACATCAATCAGACCCCCATCCCCTGCTGCGACACACGCCGAGAAGCCACTCCCCAAAGGACCAGAAAATAGCCTGCGCCTAGCCTGGAATCTCTCTAGTTTAACAAGGTTGAGGCGGAGTCTGAGTGTTCGGAATTTATCGAGCATATTACCCCTCCAGCCCTTGCACAAGACTTAGACGAGCTGGATCATGAATCCTTGTTGGAGCAGTTTGATGTGTCATCCGCTCATCAAGTGACGGTCGGTGCCGCTTTAAGACACCGCCTGATCAAGGCTCTGGCGAATGTGAAGCGGGCAGACAAAAGGATAGCTCGTCGGGAAGCAATGGTTGTGAAGAATGAGAAAGCCATTGCTTCATTGCAAACGGCGTTGGGTACGGCCGAGGCTACAATAAAGGAGCAAGCCTATCATGCCAACAACCGAGAAAAACGCATTACCGAGCTCGAGGCCCTCGTAGCCGCATCTAACGAGAAGGTATGCTTTCAACAAGAATATTATATATATTTTTTATCTTCTTTTTTTTGCGACCCAAGAAAACATATTATCCTCATGGTAACTCTAAGTTCCATATGCAGGTGTCCGCGGCCGAAGCCTCCACCAAAGCTATAACCGTACAAGCATTCAACACCGCACAGGAGCGTGATGCGCTGAAGGATGAGCTAGCACAAGTGCGGACCAATTTGGACGAGCAAGCTGCAACAGCTGAGGAGGAGCTAAGCAAAATGGCCACAGATTGTGCTGAAAGGATGTGTCCGCCTGTGCTATCTGCCATAGCTGGGCGTAGGTGGATGATTGGACAAGGACTGCGCCTTGCCGTAAGCAGGGTTATGGAGGCTCCGTACCTGCTGCAGGCCTTCGTCGGGGTCGTGTCGGATGGGATTGACCGTGGTAGGCATGAGGGCTTGGTCCAGGCTGCGGAACTGATAGGGAAGAACGAAGATATTACCCAACACCCCTATCATAACCCCTCAGCTGCGGACAAGATGACCGCGTCAATGGATGCACTCGCTGAAATCCAACACCCCCTTTTGGACGATCTTGAGGCGCTTAAGGATGCTCCGAATGAGATGGTAATGTCCAAGCTCACTGCGGATCCCATCCAACTGACCTTGCCTACTTACGACTCCGTGTCGAAAGTAATGAAAGGTGAAAAACTGCTTGCTGAGGCGTTGGATGCGACTGCGACCAAGGCGCAGGATGGAAAGGACGCTTGCGGGGAGGCCCTCCGTGCTCTGATCGAAGAAGGGAAGAAGGACATAGGGGAATTCCTACCTCCGTTGTAATTTATCTTGTAGACATTTGTAGCCTTTATTCGTCCGTGCATGTACACGGCTAAGACTGACGTATGAAATAACTGTCTTTTGTATGTAAGTCCGTGATAACCACGGTCATTTTGTTATGATTTGGAAACTTGTGTATTTTTATTTTGTTAAATATCGATTACCGATACTACATGACATGTCACGTTTTACACAAAAGAGAAAATACATTCAAGTCTATAATTTACTAGATATGCGACGTGTGTCTTTACTATGCAAAGTACTGTGTGAGTACGGAATACGGAAACTTACCACAACGTCTTGTGAGTAAGGTGTCTAGTAAGGATACGTGATCCGTGCCGCTGGGGTTGCATCCCTCTTACGCGACAAGTTGAATTAGTAGGTTCACTTAATCCTTTTACCCCGCCTGGATGCGTATAGTACATGTACGGTGATTTGAATGAATGCATATGAATGAGACATGGCATATTATAATAATGGCTAAAATTCACATGACTAACAAAATCCTAAGAAATAATTTGCACAAAACAAGCAGTGGAGCTAGCTAGGCACCAAGGCATTTTATTAAAACGTTTATATTTTTTGCTTGAACAAGAATGGGAAGTCTTAAAAACAAAAAAGAACCTAGAAAAAACATAAGAAACAAAACAGATAGATTACATGGATCTTCATTAAAGCCAGTGTAGCGAAGTATCCATGCGGAAGCCGTAGCTTTCAAAGATAGCACCTTTTGAGATTGGAGATGTTCCATGTGCGTTCTAGATCGCGGCCATCCATGTCACGTAACTTATACGCGCCTCGTCCTAAGGCTTCCGTGACCTCGTACAGTCCTTCCCATTTAGGGCCCAGCTTCCTTGTATTCTCCGCTCGACTTGCTTCGTTAGCACGATAGACATAATCTCCCGGTCGAAAAGAAACACCTTTAACCTTGGCGTCATAATAAGCCTTCATTTTAGCCTTGGACTTAGCCTCATTGATGGCTGCTATCTCCCTTTTCTCTGCCAATAAATCCAGGTTGATTCGCAGTTGCTCGTCATTCGTGACGACATTAACCTCCGCCGTGCGGATGGTAGGCATTCCGATTTCTGCTGGTATAACAGCTTTAGTGCCGTAGGCCAATGCAAATGGAGTGTCCCCATTGGCTGTTTTGATCATAGTCCTATGCGCCCATAGAACATGTGGTAGCTCATCCACCCATTTGGCACTCCGTTCCTCCAGGCGTGCCTTGATGCCGTTTCCCAAGCTTCTATTTGCTCGTTCCACAAGGCCATTTGTCTGAGGGTGCTTAACAGACGCGAAGCGCCGTTTGATATTCAATGATGCGCACCAGTCCTTGAATGGATTGTCCGCGAACTGTTTACCGTTGTCCGAGATGATTTCTCCTGGTAAGCCAAAACGGCACACAATGTTCTCCCAAACAAACTTTTTAACTTGTTTTCCTGTGATGGATTTGACTGCCTTGGCCTCTATCCATCGTGTAAAGTAGTCCATTGCGACAATCAAGAACGTAACTCCCCCGCAGCTACAGGAAATGGTCCTGCGATGTCGATTCCCCACTTATAGAATGGCCATGGGGATGTAATAGGTGTAAGCTCCTGCTGCGGATGTCGCGACACTGGTCTATGCACTTGGCAATCACTACACTTGCGAATCATGTCGCGTGCGTCCCTATGCATGGTAGGCCAATAATATCCTGTACGTAGGGCTCAAGCTACCACGGATCGTGGACCTGCGTGCATGCCACATAACCCTTCATGTATCTCACTGATTACATAAGTGGCATGACGTGGTCCAACACACCGCAACCACGGCTGCAAGAAAGAGCGCTTATAGAGGATACCTTCTCGAAGTTCGAAGTGCTGCGACTTCCTTCTGATTCACCGCGCCGCTTTTTCATCGTCCGGAAGGGTTTCACTAGTCAAATAGTTGACAATCGGGTTCATCCATGTAGGTTCATCCTCCTCAACTATAGTAGCGACCTCCCCTTCTGTTATAGACTTTTCCTTGAGTATTTCCACCAAGACTTGCTTGGACAAGTGGGCGAAGCTTGTGGATGCGATCTTGCTAAGAGCGTCCGCCTTCTTGTTCTCACCTCTTGGTACCTGCTTGATAGAAAACTTGCTGAAAGCCGCGATGAGTGACTTGACTTTCTCCAAGTATCGGACCATGTTATCCTCCTTTGCCACATATCCACCTAGATGTGGTTCACGACAAGCCGTGAGTCCACGTAGACCTCAAGGTTGCGGACTCCCATTCTAGCGGCGATTTTTAAACCCGCAATTAATGCTTCATATTCCGCCTCGTTCTTGGTGGCTGTGAACTCAAAGCGGAGGTCGTATGTAAACTCCATTCCTTCCGGATTTGTGAGGATGAGACCAGCGCCTGACCCATCCGTACACGAAGATCCGTCCGTAAATAACACCCATGGTTCTGCTGGAGTCTCGTCTTGTTTTACGATTGGTCCTTCCTCATCCGGCTTCTCTATTAAGAAATCTGCCAAGATTTGGCCTTTAACAGTCGTCCTTGGCCTATAAGATATATTATGCTCCCCCAATAGAATGCTCCATTTTTGTAGCCTTCCTGCCACATCCGGTCTAGAGATGACTTGTTTTATTGGTTGGTCAGTAATGACTACAATTAGGTGCGCCTGAAAGTATCGGCGTAACCGTTTTGTAGCAAACACTAGTGCCAAAACCAATTTTTCCATAGAGGAGTAATTCAACTCCGGCCCTTGTAATGTTCTACTTATGAAGTAGACCGGAGTTTGTACCTGTAAGACCCGTGAAAGTGCCGTATGATGCTAAGTTATTGTCTCAAGAGTTGTTCAGTATGAGCATCTCTTTTGAGTTGCGACTCACTTGTGGATGTGACATCCCGCGCCCAACGTTATTTATTTAATCCTATTTTACGGATATTTTTGAAATTTTTTTAAGAAATTTCGTTTGTTATATATTTGACGGTTTAGGTTGAAACCAACGTTTACGGTCGTAATTTAACGTTTGACGATTTAAGAAGAGCCGATGACGACTACGATCCCGATGGATGCCCAAATTTCTATGTTTATTGTCGTTTTATCGATATTATAATTTTTCGAGGATTTTACTTTCGGTTCGTGTTAAGTCGAGTCGGGTGAGTTTTATTTCTTTCCGGGTACATTTAAATTGTCCTAAAAGTATTTTGGAGTGTTCGGGATGATCCCCGACTCCCGCAAAATTTTCCAAAACGACTAATGAGCCATTCCCGCAAACATTTGAGGTCGTTTTCACTTAAAGCCAAAAGAATACTAAAATTGCACCCAAGGACCTCCCAAAAATTAAAAAGGGACAAACTAAACACACACATTTCATTTTACAAAAAAAAATATACCATCTCTCTCTTTCTCTCCCATGGCCTACGGCCTAACACCACAAACCACCACCACCACCATTTTTTGGGGGTTTTTGAATAATCTAATCAAAGACCACCTCCTATTTCTTCATTGTAAGTCTCTTAATCCATTTAATTCAAACATGCAACAACTTAATGTTTCCAAAAATTAAATCTTATGAACAAGTGGGTTTTGATTAAATTTTCTTGAATAAATGTTTAATTAAGGTGTTTATAAACATGGGGAAAACATTAAATTAGCTAGAATCAAAGTTTTTCTTGGTGTCCTTGCTTCTCAAAACCCACGGCCAAAGGAGGTGTTTGTTTGATTCTTGCTTTTGATTTTTTTTTATGGGTACATGTTTAGGATGATGTTTATGTTATTTTAAAAATTATTAAACATGTGAAATGATTTATTTATGAAATGGGTTTTTATGAAGATGATTCATACAAGTGATTAGGTATAAGAGGATTGGTTTAGAATGATTTAGTGATGATATAATAGGTATAGGATTAGCTGGAATTGATTGAAAACAAGCGTAAAGGTGATTTTGAAGGGTCATTTTAGGGCAGAAACTTTAGGGGTATTTTTCGTGGTTTTAAGTCTAAGTCCAGGTTGATATGATAGGATATTGTGGTAGAGCTTCTTTCTAGCTTCAATTTGGTATAAGGTAGAGCTCCTAACTCAAAACGAGTCAAACGTTATGATATTTTAAAGTTTGAGGCTTACCGTGTGATGAAAATCACAAGTTACGGGTTTTTGTCAAAATATAGGTCGAATGTCTAGGATTGTAACTAGAGTTCTAAAAATGTTTGGAAGTTGTTCTTTGGTCCTAGACCTGTACAAAAGAGTGTATTTTCAAGTTTAGGAGTTGGTGTTTCAAGTTGAGTTGACTAAATAAGTCAAAGTTGAGTTGCACTTGGAAGGTGCAAATCTGTCCAAAATTTTAAGGTATAGAGATGTGTTGAGCAGTGGGTCTTAGAAGTGAAAACTTTTTATGAAATTTGATGAGGGGTTTCTACAGATTATAAGTGATTTTTACAAATTTTCTCAGATTTTTAGGAGGTGTCTAAGTGGGGTAAAATAGCCCGTACATTCGGTATGTACCGGCAGAATTGCAAATTGCGTAATAGTTCTAATAAAGTATAAAATTGGACGTGTTTAGTAAATATCACTTGTATGAATTTTTGGCGTGAGTTTACATGAACCTTGAGTGTTCTTAATTATGTACATACAGTACTTGAAGGTACTTGAGTATGTTGATTCATTACGTGTTTATTCGTTAGGTGTTGTATTTGATTTCCCGGGGCATCCTCATCGTCGGTGATCGTCTTTGTCTACGTCTTTGCTACTAGTACTTATGCTCCTATATCTCAAGGTGACTCTATAGCCTCGCTCTTTACTTATTTCAAATGTTTTTACCCGCGAGGGGGATACATGCTATTTAAACGAAAATGAACATAAGTCAGAATGATTGTTGGACCCGAATGTTGCCTTGAAATTGTGTTGAGTACCTAGTTGCAAAAGGCCCTAATTTCATGAACTATTAACTATTGTCTTGCCCTTGCGAAGGGGGAAATAGCCCCTTATACAAAGTGATAGTACTATGGGGTTGACTACCCTATCCGAGACGAGGGCTAGTACGTTGATACCCCCTGCGGACGGATAATTTGTGATAAGAGATAAGGTATAATTGCAACTGATGCATTTAGTATGGGCACTAGTTTCATCTGAATCACGCCGGTAATTATTACGCGGGTGATTGAGTTAATGGATTAGTGTCATGAGCTTAAACACAATTGTCATATCCTTGATTAATAGATTGTTTGCGCGACAATGCTATTGAATGATCATGATTGGTTTTTAATACTTATGTTCAACTTATGATTTGATAAACCTATAGATTCGCTCAACCTTTGTGTTGACAGTTTTAAGCATGTGTTTCATGTAACACCCCCAAATTTGTACAACTCAATACAGCGGAAGACTAGTTGGTGTTACGGGATAGCACATTACTCACATCATAGACAACGCATAAAAATCGCGTCGTTTAATAATAAATCATTTTAATAGGCCATAAAATAGCCAAAGTCGTTTTATACAAATCCTTATCGAAAATCATAATATAGGCATTTGCCTTAAAAATCATTATACGAATCATTGTCGTTAAAAACACCATACAATACGTTTTGCAACGTTGTATAGATCAAATAAAAACCGTTATATGAATATGGTTATATAAAACCAAAACACGAACATAATATCAATAGTATGACCCTGTATTGCTAGTCAGGCAATACATCGTAATTCGAAGCGTCTAATATTATTTTGTTAAGTTTTGGATTATTACAAGCCGCATGACATTGTTACCTTACTAAACCAAAACGGGTAGCTAACCCGATACCAATTTTGCCCATCTAAAGTAGCGTGTCGTCACAAAGGTCACGCTATGGAAATCTTCTCATACATTAATTCGCTTACCAATCAATGTGGCACGACGGGGATCAACCGTCAAGGCGCGAACTGGGGTGATCGTCTCCAAATAGTACTATTAAATGCATAAGCGTCTACCAACTCCCGGTAGTTCACAATTCATGCTAATGGGACTTTTAGTGACATAACCTAACTTTAATAATCCATTTTATTTCATCTATCGGGTCCATTAATCATTTATCGGGTCATACAATCGGGTCATTCAATCATTCGGGTCCAAAAATCAATAAACAAACAATCGGGACAAATGGTGTCCTAAGTTTATAAAAACTAACATGTTATCTCCCTCGCGGGTTTATAAAGCATTTATAAAACATTTAAAAGAGTGCGAGGCTATGAACTCACGTTGATGTGGGAAGGCGGGTGATCGGCAATTCGGACGTACAGTACGTGCTTCAATCACGGAAACTTAGACAAATAATACTCGGTCTTAGACGTTTGTCCAATGACTTTATAAAAATATCAATTATGTATACATATGATGATTATTTATATATGATGATCAAGTGGGTTTACATATTCTCGTTTACTCATTTTAGTGTTATGTGTCGGTAACGTTTATACTAGTTCACTAGTTTTACCTATTTATGTATTTTAAGTCCAATAAACTTATTATAAGTTATTTAACTTATTTTAATCCATTTTGTACTTATATTATCAGTACATACACTTTCAAGTTGGGCCCAAATGGGTTAAGCCCAATAAGTTCTTTTTATGGGTGTTTATCTTATTTAGTCCAATTATTAAGTATTAGTCCAATATGTTTACTTAGCTCGTTAATGTCCGTATGCCCTATAGTTAGGGTTTTATTGGTTTTTACTTGTTATACATGTCTATATATCAGTATATAAGTTTTATAAAGTTTTCATTAGACGGGTCCAACCATCTAAGTTTTATTTAACAAAAACGTTAATTTTACGGCGATAGCCGAAAAAGTCGTAAAACTCATGTTTATAGTTTTATATCTTATAAGACATAACAAGTTACCATTTTTATAAAATGTCCACTTATTTAACCTTTAACATATTTATATAAATAAAATTTATGAGTTAGTGGGTTTTAACTTTACATTTTATACAATATAATTTTGAGTGCTTATATAATAGTATTATACTTTATTTTTCAAAAATCTGATTTTTAACTTCACTTTCACCAAAACTGCCATATCTTGAGTTCTATATGGAGATAGAAGCTCAAATTTTTATCGCATAAACTACATGATATGTGATACATTTAACTCTCCTATGGCTACTGTTGAATCATCTTCTAAATATTTTCTAAAAATCGTCCAAAACAGTAACCTCAGATTTATACCCTAAACTTGTTTTGATCATATCTCACTCATTACAATGATTCCATTGCATGGCCAACTCTCACATGTGTACAAGACCCATAGCTTACTGTAAATCCATTCCACTTCATCATTTTATCAGTTTACTATTTGGTTCTTTACTGTTTTATACAGCCATCAAATTTAACCAAGATTTTAACCTTCTTTCATATGGTTTTTCACCTTTTTAATCATGTTTATCAATAACAAATCCCCACATAACATTTTTATCATCATATAATCATCATATACATATACAATAGGAAATAAAATACATGTTTACATAATGAAAATAACAAGAAGATGAGGAGGACAATCTTTATACCACCAAGTTGATGTAGGTTATGATTTGGACATGGTTTTTGTTAGAGAAACTTGTGAATAATCATGACCATATTCAAGACCACCATGCTCCATGAACTCCTTGTGGAAAATCAGCCCTCCTACTCCATGAAAACTCCTCCTTGGATGTTATAAGCACCATCAATCAATAGGGTTTCAAAAGAGCTTCATCTTATGTGTAAATAACATAAGATTCCATGGTAAATTTTTGATCAAATTTGATGTTTAAGGGAGAAATGGGACGGCATGTTTAGGCTAGAGAGAGAGAGCTTGGTGTGGTTTTGCATGTTGCAAATGGATGGAATGAGAAGTTGCTAGTTTTGAGTTAAGTGGTAAAGGGAAAAATGCTTAAGATGTAAGCTAAATGTAACAAGTGTAAGGCTTGTTAGCTACACTTGACACCTCATGGTGTTAAGTAGCTAACTTAGGCCGGTTTTGGGAGTGGGGTGGGATGAGTGTCCCACTTGTCTCATCCCATTTATTTACTGGTACTCCTCGATTCTAGTTTCCTCGATTTGCGTGCCCTCGGGTCGTTTTACGAAAAACTTTTTTATAAATTATGAATCAACGTCACAAAACGAATCCAATAAAAATTGTCTCATCAAAAATGGAGTTCGAAAACGTAAATACGTAATCCTAGGGTTTCCGGTTTAGTCGTAAAGGACGTTAAAATAAAATCGTAAGTCCTAATCTCTTCTCGTAAATTTGTGAGTTTATGAACTAACACAAATTTAAAACTTCAAAATAATATTCTCAGATAAATTTATTTTCTGAAATGTCGGACTGTCACCAAAGACGGTGTGCGTAAACGTAAGCACGTAACGTAGAATCCTCCGGTTTAGACGTAGTCGATGCTACTCCAAGACGTAATTCCAAATTTCTTCCCAAAAAATATGTGAGTTCATATTGTAAATTGTTTTTAAATAATATTGAGAATAAAATATCAACCATAAATTGACGGATTGTCACAGCGTTTACCCCTAAACAGGATCTTTGTCCTCAAAGATCATCTTACCTTACTACTCGCTTCTTATAGAGTTAAAGCCATGTGGGTATTTCCTCCACCTTCGGTCTTTTCTCACAAGTGCAATCCATTATAATACGCGAGTTTCGTCAAACATAACTACGGGAATAAGATCAGGCTTAATGTTGACTTAGTTTCTCTATCCATGATGTTCACGGGTTTTTGATGAATGCAACTTTTCGCCGATCTAAGCTCTACTAAGAATAATCAGAATTTCACTTGATAGATATTCCATCAAGTTCGATTTATGAAACATAATTCACGCGGTTCTTTGAAGTCCTAGGGTAGATCCAGCTTATATGCCTTTCAAACCAATCTTTTATATCATCTCAATGGTCCCATACAACGGGGATTATATCCCATGATTTGTCAGATCATGAATTCATTTTTCCAAGATTAAAATTTTTGGCATAACTTCGCTACCCATTTGGCACTTCAAGATCTATATTTCACATTCACATAACCTCCTGCCCACTATCGGCAGTTAATAATCAAATCCTAATTTCAACAATCATTTCAGATCTCGCGGGTCGGGTATTTTGCAAGGATAGGTTCGCCACCATAGGAAACCTTAAACCTAAGAGACATGTCCAACTCACAATGGGTGTATGTCGGGTGTCTTCATCTCAATTCCTGCTTATAGATGCTCTAAGATTAAGATCATAACAAGATTAGATCTCGATCCTAATACGATAGTTATCAAGGATAATCTCTCTAAAGGAAAACGATTATACGGTTCATTACCAAAGGTCAATCATTCAAACATAAAACAAGACTTATATTACTTTGTATCGTTACTTTACCTCGTCCCTTCGATTTGGGGTGGTACATAGTACTCTCATCAAGGTTCGTTCTCAATGATTTCTGAGCAAATCTCTAGAAATTCGATGCGAAGCGAGGATCTTGATATAGATGTTCGATACAGGCACGCTATGTTTACATAACTCTTTTGCATTTCTCATTAACGGGAATGATATTAGCAGATTTGGTTAGTCTGTCGACGATGACCCAAATCGAATCAAATTTAGATGATGACCTTTGCAATAGCTAAACGTTTACTAATGTATGAGGCAATCTCTGCCTTCATAATTGTCATTAGTACAACTTCTTCAGACAAAGATACTTTTAGTCAAAAGTGACATACATATAGTACTTATACTTACAAATTCCAACATAACTATATCTCACAATCCTCCATATTTAGGCAACCACAAGTGGTCTTTAAAACATCTAACGCCATCGGCTTCTCAATTTTAATGGTTCACATTAGCCGCGAAACCCTTCACTATTTATATTATCTTTTTTTTGCGAACATTGTTTATTTTTATATCGTCCGGCAATTTATTTTGCACTTTCATTATTAAGGAACATGTCCTAATTGGTTCTTTATATTTTATACATAATGTGTCAGTATCTACATTCCCTTCTCATGATGATGTAATTATCATGTCCATAATTCACTCAG
This sequence comes from Glebionis coronaria, assembly GCA_025667525.1. NCBI lineage: Eukaryota > Viridiplantae > Streptophyta > Magnoliopsida > Asterales > Asteraceae > Glebionis > Glebionis coronaria. Next base: position 24,269,919 of record CM046876.1, read on the forward strand.
ATATTCTTTCTATATTAAGCGTCAGTAATTACGTTCACCTTTCTGATGAAATAAATATCACAACCGTATTTATTCAAAATTCTTTCTTCATATCCTCTATGTTTTAGTTTTGTCTTTACTATTATCTTTATCTGTTTTACTCAATCCGACGTCTAAAGCGTCAATAATTATTATAATTAATTAAATATTAAATATTCAATTTTTATGAAATGTAAACGTAAAAGTTTTAAATTTCTTAGTTCGACCAATTATATAAAATGTTCAAAGATAATTTGAATTTAATTAACAAGATTTTTGTTGTTTTATCGAAAATATTTAATAAGATTTCGTAAATGTTCGAAAAACCTTTGCTTATACTTTGGTCAAAGTTTCCTTAGTTTGAAAAGCAAAAAGTGTCGTTTAAAATTTCAAGTCATGGTATAAAGGGTTTTACTCAATCTGAAGGTCTACGGGATTATTGGCCTATTCTATATCATGGATTTGGTGGATTAGGTTGGTTGATTTAGATGATAATCATAAGGAAATGAAAGAAAGAGATGAAGGATTAGAGAGAGAAAGGAGAGAAAAGGGGAAATGTAGAGAGAGAAAGTGAAAGATGAATAAATGATTAAGTGTAAATGGGAATCAACAACCCCTCCTAACATGCTAGGAGGGGATATATATAGCCCACCCTACATGTGGGCTATATGGACTATACAATAATTAAATAGATCACGAGCCCATTACATAATTATCGTTGGAGCGACCGATCCTTCATAAATACGTAAAACGTATTTCCAACAATCTCCCCCTAAGGGAGGTCGCTCCAAGAAACAAAGTTCTAAATAGTCTATAACTCGTGATCTATGCTAACTAAGATGTGACCGAGACTTTATTGGGAAAAACGTATTTCCAACAATCTCCCCCTAAGGGAGGTCACATCTTTTTACAAAATCTTAAACCTAGCATCTATGCTTGAGTCTTCGATCTTGTTCTTGTGAATATGCTTGATGTGATCTTTGACTTTAGTCTTGAGCATGTTTCCTTGCCTTGACCTTGTGCATTCTTCACTTGTGATATTTGCCTCTTTGTGACTTCATGTTCCACATACTTATACTTTTAAATTCTTGAAAGCTTCAGAGTTTGATACAGCGGAAGACTTGACCTTCAGGCTTTCTTGAATTTGTTGAAGTACTATTTTGTATGTAGTATAAGCATGTGGTGACGACTTCTTCTGGATTGTACACCGCAATGCCACCTTCTTGTTACGCTGCATAAGACAGTTAGCAACAAAACAATATACACGGATGAAATGGCCTTGAACATTTCATTCTAATTCGGTAGCAATTTACCTCCGGTCGGTGAAGACCGTTGGACGATATTAAATATCGTACTTGTGGCAGGTAGTTTCAATAAAGAACCTCCTTGACAAGATTTCGTGGGTAAACCCGTTCTCTTTACTCGACCGTCCAAAGCAGACTGCGAACCTAAAGAGTGAATCATTTGGATAATATTATCCGCATGATTTGAAGCCGTCAATTCATGTTCCTGGAACAAGTGAAGTTCAATTAAGAACCGCACCATCGTTGCTTTCCAGTTGTCACTAGCTTGATTCATATAGAATCTTGCAAGTTACCTACCAAGTGCTGTTTGATGTTAACACTAGAAGGATTTCCACTCGTCACTGTGATCAATAAAGAGTCACTCTGAGTGTTCTGGCAAGATCATATGATAATGCGAAGAGGCCTGGAACGAGTTTAAGTTCAATTAAGAATTAAACCACTGTTGCTTTCCAGTTATCACAAGTTTGATTCATAAAGAATCGCACAAGTCACCTACCATGAGCTTTTTGATATTCGCTCAAGAAGGATTTCCATCTTCATTGTAAATACTTTCGTATTACTCGGATGTTCAGGCAAGATCATGAAGATTTTGCGTAGGACTCTTAAGATCTTTCTTACTTTTCACAGTGTGTGAAGAAGCAAGGAAATATGAAAGCGTGTCCTAATGAGATATTTGATGATCTCAAATGGCTCTAGACTCGATCGTGCATTTTGGATTTTTAGTGATCGGAGGCTGGAGAGGAGTGCCACCTTTTCAATACCAGTCTATTCGGAGTGAATAAACCAATAGATAATGTGTTGATCTCCGTGTGATTAAAACAAATACCTTTTGAGAGATATTTGAGTTAGCTGGGAAGGGTTGTGCATTGCATTACTGGGTCCATGATGTCTTTCTTCAATATCGAGAATCATTAACAAAAATGATCTCAATAGCATATGTATTGACCCGGTTTCTGCCTAAAGTTGTAAGGAGGGCTTCTTTCTTTACACCCTTTATCTTTACAATTCTTTTTCATTCTTCAACCCCTTCAATGCTTACCAATACGTCATCACTAGCACCTTGTTGTGATTGTTCCAGTGCTAATTTAAGTACTTGGTCGGCATTCAGCTACGTTCACAATCTTTCTCCATCTTTCCTAAGGACTACTATTTCTAGCTATGGAATGTCCTTGGGAAGATTCCTCCGGTTCTAGAGAAATCATTGGACTTTAACCTATCCTACCATCCTTATGTCACCACAATCTTCACCGTCGTGAATAGAGATGTTTTGGGTAAGTGTATGTCACTATGAAATCCATTTTGAAGTGCAAATCCATTTTGCTCCCCCTTAACATATGCTACGATATCCGAAAACATTTTACACATGTCGGGATGAGCTATCACGTTAAGTCAAACCATTTATGATTGATCATATCCCATATTAAATCACATTTTCTCCCCCATATTAAAAATATTAACCCAATCGATGTTTTTAATATCAATTGATTTAATAGCATTTTAAGAAAATTTGGGAAGAAAAATGCAAGTCCAATTATCTTCATGAATTACACAAGCTCCCCCTCAAATTAATGAGGGTGTGCTGAAACGTAAAATAAATACCTTTTAAACACAAGTGTAAGGTATTTATCACGTGCAAAGATCATATATGATAATGAATTCACAAGATTAGCAATTTACGAGGTAGGACCTGAATGATGGAGAACATGATATGAGAGATTCACATGGTTCTTGTTCACGAATGTTGGTCACCTCGTCACGTCCCCGAGAAAGTTAATTCCCGTTGTTGAGTCAAAGCTTTCCGGTGAAATGCTTGACTTGATTATGAAAAGCGGGTTGCTATCTGAAATAATAGCAAACCATATAGAGCATGTTTTAAAAAGTTTGAACTTCTGCTCGAACTTTATTTACAACCCCGTGTCATTATTGAATGACATTTCTAGGTTCGTAAATATTATCGATTCCAGAAGACATGCTCGTTTTATCAAAACATTTTTGAACACACAATTTTGAAAGATTTAGAAAAACCTTTTGAGAAATTCTCGAAAACTTGTGTTCAAAGTTTTGAAAAACAATTACTTGAGCTTAAGATGTTGAATATCTTAAAAGCGAGCTCAAGTCCGAGAAGTTGTAAACTTCTCGTTGTTAAGGATAAGTTTATCATCGGCGATAAACTTTCCTTTTATCTGAAGAACGAGTCCTAAGCTGACATTTACTTAGAAGTCGTGTTCATGAGCTTGAAAACTTTGACTGTTTTAACGGAAAGCTCATGACCGAGAAAGGTTAATTTCTCGTTACGAGGAAAAGTTCTCTTATTTAAAAGATACACTTTCCTTTCTGAGCTTAAAACTTCGAATGTTTTAATACAAGCCCATGACCGAGAAAGGTGAATTTCTCGTTAAGAGGATAAGTTATCATAAAAGATAATCTTTCCTTTATTTTAAGTTCGAGTTACAGTCTGACATTTAACTGTAAGTCATTGTGCATGAGCTTAAAAACTTCGAATGTTTTTAATTTTAGCTCATGCCCGAGAAAACTTAATTTCTCGTTGTTAGGATAAGTTTATCATCGGCGATAAACTTTCCTTTATTTGACGCACGGGTTACCATCTGATATTTAATGATAAACCATATACACGAGCTTAAAACCTTTGAATGGTTTTAGGATAAGCTCGTGTCCAAGAAAACTTAATTTCTTGTTAAGAGGGTAAGTTATCGTTGCGTAGATAAACTTCCCTGTCTCTGAAGTTCGGGTCGTCGTCTGTCATTTAACGAGGAGCCATCATGCATGAGCTTAAAAACTTGGAATGTTTTTGATATAAGCTCATGCCCGAGAAAAATGAATTTCTCGTTGTTAGGATAAGTTTACCATCGGTGATAAACTTTCCTTTCTTTGAGGATCGAGTTACAGTCTGTTATGTGACTGTAAGTCCTTGTGTGCAGCTTAACCATGAATCCCCTGAGACATTTGTTTCTCTGATATCTGCTTCTTCAGCAACCAAACTCTAAGAGTGTCCTTAGTTGAACGACACACAACGATTGGACCGCTTCGTTCTTTTGGAACATCAACTTTGGTACCTGCAATCTCATTAGGAATTTGCATGCTTTGACGTGGGTTAGCAATATCAATTATAGAAGCACATGGGGGTTCACAGTTGGCTTTACTTGTTTCAGAGGCGACCTGAGTAGATGATTCACTAGTCTTGGCTGGCAAACGTTTCCTTTTATAGAAAACCTTAAGTTTAGGCGTAAGTGAAGTATCATCTTTATCAGTTTCCTCCCTAGTAGACTTAGTAGAATCGGAGACTATCCTAGTTAAAGGGCACTCGTTTCCTACAAGATTGAAAGTTCTACCAGTGGGGCGCCACATTTTACCAACGGGTTTGATTTTAGCAACCCACTGGGATTTAAGTCTAGCACGGGAGTTCACCTCATTAAGCAATTTTTTGATACAGGAATCATGATTTACCGTAAAGACACATTTTCTACATGTTTTACACGTAGCATATTTAATGTCCGAGTAAGATCTAGAATCCCTAGATGATTGATTGATGCTCCTATGATTGGACATGCTACGGTTAGCGGTGTTGGGTAAACTAGAAGGCATCTGACTAGGTTTGAAATTCCTATCTCTTACATGTGTCTTTTGCTTAGCTTCCCTAAGATCAGATTCATGGCAAACGTCATTTGAACTAGTTCTAGACGTGGTCTTGGTATTTTTAGGGAAACTAGAGGCAATCATATGATTTGGTCTTGCTAAAGCTGGAGTGATCACATTGGGCCTAGTTGCTGGAGTGACTGGTCTAATAAGATGAACCAAATCAACTTGGGAGGCAAACCGCGGTCTCGAGGATTGTGGTCGCTCGGATCTAAATGCAGTAGGTTGTCTGACAATCGGTTGTCTGACGAACTGATTTGTAGGCGGTTTCCCCAAGATTGATGGTTTTTCAAGCTTAGTGTCCACACTAGGTTCTCTAGTTTTCCTTAACTCGTTTTTCAACGCAGCTATAGCAAAAACCTTTTCCTGTAATTGGGCCTTTAATGTTTCATTTTCTTTGAGCACGTTATCTTGGGATGCCAACTTAGATTCAAGCAGTTGAATTTGTTTCAAAAGATTATCTTTTTCAGCTTTAGAATCTAGAACAATTTGATCCAATTTTCTTTCAAGAACAACGTTTGACTTTTCAAGTTTTTCAAAGTATGTTTCAAATTTGTCCGTTTTCTTAGAAAATTCAAGTTTGGCATCCTCAAGATCTTTTGATTGCCGAGCTACGATCGTTTCGAGCTCTTTAATCTTGGAATCAGAATCAGTTAACGAGGCAGTTGTAAAGCATTTATCATGATGTACTATAGCATTTTAAACACTTTCTCCCCCATTATGACTCACATCGGATGAATCAGAAGTGGTATTTCTATCACTCTTTTCCATCCCATGTTTGTCATAATTAGGTTCAGAATGCTCAATATGCGGCATGTCATCAGCATATACATCATAACCAACATCACATTGTACCATGTTTGCAGGCTCTTCGTCATAAATGGGTAAGGTGTCATCCAGATAAATCTCGTGAACATTCCCTGACGTGCCACTGGTATCATGTTGTCCTCCTAATTCAGTGCTCTTGCCATCGTTAGGCTCCAAGTTGTCAACCGTATGACCATTCTCTTCTTGCATCTGTGGCATTGATTCTTGCGCTGCATTATCATATGCTTGCTGAAGTTGTGATCTTTGATAAATCGAAGACGAGACCGATGTCATGAGTTTCAAAATTATATCACGGAAAGCTCTAAACTCGGTATGTGTATCTCGAAGAAATGATTGGCAAATCACAGAACTTTCAGGCTTAAGGATATTGAATTGGAGGAAAGGCGTGAGTTGGGTCACAAGATCCTTATAGGCAAGTGCCGATGCAGAGTGATTAAAGTTTCCATGGTTGAGTTGCTCGGCGAGTTCGGTTAAAGTGGTAAACATTGAGTCAATGAATATATGACGATCTTGTCCAAAGATTGTCACAAATTTGCTCCCTCCTTGAATCCGTGAAAGAGTAACTAGATGACACTGAAGCATTTGAAATGAAGTGATGCCACTTTCTCTAGCGTTGGCTTGCACTTGATGCAATTCTCCCTTGTTCGATGTCGAATTCAAGAAATCCATTGAAAATCGATGAACGATAAGTGAATGTTGTAGTTTGCAGGATTTTTACAATTCGATTCGGCTCAAAAGATGTTTACGGCTCAAACGATTATGTATTAAACCCGATCAAAAATCCGTATTTGCTAAGTATGAATCCCGTCACTTTCACTCGTCAGTTTTGACTTCAAATCCGGCCGGAAAATACCGTTTAACCCGATAAATATTTTTCCACGTTAACTTTTAAAGTACCCGCCTTAACACGATTTTGTCAAATTAATGAACAAAAATATACTAAACTAAAAAAAAGTTAACTTTATAAAACTTGAAACAAAACAAAAAAAATAAGAAAATAAAATAAAAAACTTAACAAAGAATCTGATAGAAAAAAAAAACGAGTTTGGAACGTCCTAATAAATCTGATACAAAAAAGCTGATATAAAATAATAGTTTTCTCTCTGCTATTATTCTTGTTTAAAGCAACTCAACGTGGCTAGAGAAACATAGTTTTCTCCGTCTCAGCACACGTGGCCCAATAACATTCAGTCCACCGCCCCACTTATGTCACCTAGAAGTCTCCGTCTCACAAATCTTATACAAAACGCTTGTATCTCTCTCTCTCCTCACTTGAAAACTCACACACAGAAATAGCCCTAATCTCTCTCTCAATTAAACGAAACCTACTCTCTCTCTTGCCAAGATAAAACGCCGTCTAAACCTAATCTCTCTCTCTCCTCACAAAACGCAGTCACCAATCTCACAATCTAACAAAAAATCAACACTCGATGCGATGAAATAGGCTTCAAGATCCTAAAATGGGTCTCGGGTAGGTTTTCTTTAAATTAATTGCATGCGTGTGTTAATCTTGATTTGAGTCTCTCTCTTCTACTGTAGTGTCTTTCTGTGATGAGTCGAGTGTGAGGGTCTGCGTAGAGTGCGAGTATGTGGGATTCGAGGGTGTTGTGAGGGTGTTGTGATGTGTGTTTTTGTTGATGTCGAGTCTGGATGTCGAGAGGTTTGGGTTTGATTGGATGATAGAGGGAGTTCGAGGGAGTCGAGAGTGTGGTTGTTGAGAGGGTTTTCGAGGGTGATTTGTTTGAGTCTAGGGTGGAGGGGTCAGTGAAAAAAAAAATGAGTGTAAACTTGGTCTTGTGAATGGTTTGTGATGTTTGGTCGAGAGTCTTGAGTGGGAGGCAGTCGAGGTGAGGGTTGAGTAGAGTGTTTGTGTTTGTGATTCGAGGGTTTTCGAGGCTTGAGTGATAGGAGAGGTGAGGTGAGGGTGTATGTTGTGTTAAAGTGTCAAGATTCTGTTGAGTCGAGAGAGGGAATCAGTCGTGAGGGTTGAGGGTGTCGGTGAGGGAGTTCTGGTGAGGGTGGGTCGTTTTTGAATGATTCGAGTCTTAGGTGTTTTTGAATGATTGTCAGTAGAGAGAGTCGAGAGTCGAGTGGTGTTGTGAGATGGGTGTCCGAGAGTGTGAGATGGGGTTGTTTGTCGAGAGAGTGGTGTTGGGTAAGAGAGTCGAGTCTGAGTCTTATCGAATGTTGAGGTAAAGAAGTTTTAACAAATTTTAGGTGTGGGTTGTGGGTAATGATTTGGTGTCGAGTCTGTTGGTTTGATTCGAGTGTGTCGTTTGTGGGTCTTATCGAGGTGTGTTGGGTAAGCTGTTTTTGTGTGATGTTGTGTTAGTTGTTTTGATGTCGAGGGAATGAGTCTATTCAAAAGACGATGATTTGCCCGTTGAGTTTGAAAATGGTTGCTTCATTCGGAAGAGTTCCGAATCGGAACTTTTTTTCTTGATCCGGAAGTTCTTGGTTCGGAAGTTCTTGATCCGGAACTTCTTGATCCGGAACTTTTGGCTTGATCCGGAAGTTCTTGGTTCGGAAGTTTTCGGTTTGATTCGGAACTTAAAAGTTTGATTCGGAACTTTTCGTTTGATTCGGAACTTTTCTATTCAGAAATTTTCAGTTCGCCCGGAACAGGACAAAAACTGACAGACTGAAACTTGAGACCAAAAACCTTGATTATGAAAAACCTGGATAATGAAGGACTGAAGGACAACTGGACAAAAACTGAGACCTAATAGATTAAAAATAAAGAAAAAATACTGATTATAAAAATATTGATTAAAAAACTATATAAACTGTTTATAAAAAATAGAAGCTGATTAAAGTAATAATCTGATAAAAAAATAATAACTGGTAAAATTGATTAAAAAAATAAAAAATAATAAAAAATAATAAAAAAATTGATTCAAACACAAAAAGGCAATCAAAATAGAAGGATTTAATCAAAAACAATACAAAATTAAAAAGAAAAAACACAAACTTTTATAAAAAACACCAACTTTTTATAAAAACACAAAACTTTTTAAGATTTAATAAAGAAATTTTTGATTTTTATATAAAAATTTGTGATTTTTTATCTAAAAAGTAAATAAATTTGAAGATTTGATATGATTTAACACATAAAAACACAAACTTTTTATAAAAAATACAAACTTTTTAAAGTTTAAGCATGATTAAATCAAAACCCACCAAAATCAAAAAGAAATAAAACAAGAATAAACCAAACTAACCATGGCTCTGATACCAATTGAAGGTCTACGGGATTATTGGCCTATTCTATATCATGGATTTGGTGGATTAGGTTGGTTGATTTAGATGATAATCATAAGGAAATGAAAGAAAGAGATGAAGGATTAGAGAGAGAAAGGAGAGAAAAGGGGAAATGTAGAGAGAGAAAGTGAAAGATGAATAAATGATTAAGTGTGAAATGAGAATCAACAACCCCTCCTAACATGCTAGGAGGGGATATATATAGCCCACCCTACATGTGGGCTATATGGACCATACATAAAGTAAATAGATCACGAGCCCATTACATAATTATCGTTGGAGCGACCGATCCTTCATAAATACGTAAAACGTATTTCCAACACAATCCTTCTTAAGTTATCTTGAGGTATACACAAACATTTACCCCTAAACAGAAGTTTAGTTAAATATTTTATGTATAAGGGAATAATCCCTTTAAAATCCTTTGTTAAAACATTTGTCAAAATATATTTCCATTTCTTTTTGGTAAAATCCAAAGTCTTAAAAGGGCTCTTAATTTTTGAAGAGTCTATATGCATACATCTTACCATTATTAATCCAATGGTCATTTTATGTAAAGGATTAAGTTTATAATCACATATCAATTATTCAAGGTTCAGGTTTCATTGCTTAGCCAATTCAGGGCAATTCATAACTAATTATTAACTCATTATTATTCTTATATACAAACATTTGGTCCTTAATGATCTCAAGCATGAATTTATCAATTTACAGCCTACACACGTGATTCATCATAATTATGAATACTACATGTGCATTGTCAATCCAAATGACATCACGTGAAACTCATAACGTTCATTACAAGTACCTGATGTAGTGATTGGAATAAATAATCTTTTCCGCAGATGCGAAGTTGATGATAACCATGTTATGGATCAAATTTGCTAGAACCTTGTAAATGATCGAACAATTCTTCCATTTCGAGTTATGGATATCGTTTTCGATTGTCAATTTACTCAGTTACAGTAATCTATAAATATAAGGAAAGATAACACCATAGCTCTTCAGGATGACAGGCTTGGTAAAATAAAATCTTTCTCCGACAACTCTCTCAGTTGTACGGTAATTCCTTAAATTCAGATGGTGCTGACGTAAAGTGCACAAGCCATAGGTGCAGCACCGGAAATATAGTCAATACCAATTTCAACTTGCCTTAGTGGCGAAAGTCTAGGTAATTCATCAACAAATACTTACTAAAGTTTAGATAACATAAACATCTTTTAATAAATACATATTAGGTTCCTCTAGATTATAATATCTATAACTAATTCACAACCATTCATAGTATACTTCTAAGTCTAAATACAGGATATCGTCATCCACCAAGAATTATTTAGATCACTTTTGATAGTCAACATCTTATCATTTAGGGAAATTCTATTCGAGTTCCCGTCAATTAAGACAATGTCGTCATGTCATAATCAATCAATCCATTCTACTGGCACTATCAACCTTCCAGTTTTATTGCCGTTGATAAGATGTGAACTTCTCAAAAGACTAATAATAATTCATAATCCTTCACAAATTCAAGGATATACGGAGACACACCTAATCCTTAAAAGAGTAAGGTCAACGTATAATCTAAGCGAGAGAATTTCAAATCAGATATAGACGAAAACATTTAACGAATATGAATATATCCCATGTTTTCATAATTTGAGTACGCATTCGAAAGCTCCTCGGATCGTTACCCAGGTCATTCAAATGAAATCAAATCATAAGGAATGATAAGAACATCAATACACCCAGTCGGGTATCAACACTCGGTAATCAGATACTTTTCCTAAGAATCTCACTACGGGAGAATTGGACAAGAAAGAATTGTCAATTGTCATATAAGACAATTTCCACAGATGAGTAAATTCGACTCAGAAGAATAGATGCTACAGGCACATATGTAGGTGTCCCTAACACTATGTCCCTATTTTTCACTTCTTGCAGATCTCATAAATTTTTAATCTTTCACAATCTTCAAAGAAATTTAGTGTTTATTAATCAGTTTTATGGTGACTACTAATCAGCCTTGCATGGTCCATTCCAAATTGTATGTAGGCGCGCAACTATATACAATTTCAAGATTAACGATGCAATACTCAGTTCGTCAAAATTTCATCATCATGTTTATAATAAAAACATTTTCATGCTTAATTCTTAAATAAGAATCAGAAATAAATTATCAAAGATTTTCTTTGCTATGAAAACAATTAAGTTTTCCACGGTGTTTCATAAACAATTTCATTTCGATAATGATCACTTATAAATCTTACTTTGAATAATCCTTATAGTGATGAAAATTAAATTTTCTCAAAGGGTACCATTTTATCTTATAAAAACAATGAGTGATCTGCAAAAGAGTGATGAAAGCTTGTTCACCAAGAATTAACTACGATATGATAGAAAATGAGCTTAGCCAAATAATCACGAGGTTCATGATCTCGATGGCACTCAAAAAGAATAATTCACAACGTAACTCAATTCAAGATGAGTACTTGTTCAATGGTTGCATCACTAATGCGAACATTAGGATGAAGCAATAAAAGATAGATAACATCGATACATGTGGGATTTAGCAATCAAAGGTAGTCTTTTCATTAATCACAAACAAGTCAAAAATTGTACCGTAACACATTACGCGTCACTATGTCATACAATTCTCAGAACTCATCCTACCAACTGATATCTCAGTTAAGTTCGGGATTTTTAAAAGATACCACAATGAATACTAATCTACAAGAGTCATTAGGTGTTCCACATGTCCCGGAAGATCCATTGGTCCCAATTCCAAAGAAGATTTCTTCAATTTATGTCTTGGACACTAGGCATCCTCGTTAGTGGACAATGGCCTAGGAACAACACTTAACACAAACCTACAATCAATTAAAATCTTATAATTCAATCACAGGACTTAACGACTTCCTCTTATCAATCTTATATTCCATACAAGTTAAATTTTACTTTATTCAAATTTCAACCAATTTTATACTCAATTCAATATCCTACCTCATATTCCAATAGTTTCATCTTATTCTTTGGCCTTGTAAAGGCAATAAAAGCTCAATATGATCAACACTTAATTTCCAATCCTATAACTCTTACAACATAATTATCAAATGAGTCACTAGTATGAAATGACTCACACATTCAATTAGAATTCTCGGAAAGGTTTTAGTGGCATGAGGCTTCTGGGTAATGGTTCCATTGACAGCCTCAAGTGCAACATTCACCCTTTCGATTTCAATTTAAGAATTGGATGACAACGAATCAGATGACATCTTTCTAGGTGGTAACGTTTTGTCAAACTCCACTCTATAAGGAAAGATCGTCATGACATCGATATCAGATTTAATCTCGCCAATTCTTTTTCAATATCACGATCAACTAATATCTATACTTCTACGAATATCAACCATTTGTTGGGATCATAAATATCCACAACTTGGTTTAGATCTAGGATAGCTAGAATTCCTACGAGAATAGCTTCGATTAATTTACTAGGGGAATTAGGGTTCCTTGTGACAATCTACGTCGTATAAATACCTCGTATAAAAATCAAAATAATCATCAAACAATCCTGTAATAAAATTACATCATATATATATATATAATCCAAGTTATATATATATATATTAAAATAACACTTCTCAGTCTTGGCCTTGTCGGTAACTCGGGAATTCTTCGGCACCGTTATAGTCAAAAGATTTTTAGACATTTTTAGAAAAATGTTTATAGTTAAAAGATTTTGAAATGTTTTATTCAAAACCTTAGTTTTAAAAATCTTTCGTTCTCTATAACGAGAGCTCTGGTACCAAATTGTAACACCCCCAAATTTGTACAACTCAATACAGCGGAAGACTAGTTGGTGTTACGGGATAGCACATTACTCACATCATAGACAACGCATAAAAATCGCGTCGTTTAATAATAAATCATTTTAATAGGCCATAAAATAGCCAAAGTTGTTTTATACAAATCCTTATCGAAAATCATAATATAGGCATTTGCCTTAAAAATCATAATACGAATCATTGTCGTTAAAAACACCATACAATACGTTTTGCAACGTTGTATAGATCAAATAAAAACCGTTATATGAATATGGTTATATAAAACCAAAACACGAACATAATATCAATAGTATGACCCTGTATTGCTAGTCAGGCAATACATCGTAATTCGAAGCGTCTAATATTATTTTGTTAAGTTTTGGATTATTACAAGCCGCATGACATTGTTACCTTACTAAACCAAAACGGGTAGCTAACCCGATACCAATTTTGCCCATCTAAAGTAGCGTGTCGTCACAAAGGTCACGCTATGGAAATCTTCTCATACATTAATTCGCTTACCAATCAATGTGGCACGACGGGGATCAACCGTCAAGGCGCGAACTGGGGTGATCGTCCCCAAATAGTACTATTAAATGCATAAGCGTCTACCAACTCCCGGTAGTTCACAATTCATGCTAATGGGACTTTTAGTGACATAACCTAACTTTAATAATCCATTTTATTTCATCTATCGGTTCCATTAATCATTTATCGGGTCATACAATCGGGTCATTCAATCATTCGGGTCCAAAAATCAATAAACAAACAATCGGGACAAATGGTGTCCTAAGTTTATAAAAACTAACATTTTATCTCCCTCGCGGGTTTATAAAGCATTTATAAAACATTTAAAAGAGTGTGAGGCTATGAACTCACGTTGATGTGGGAAGGCGGGTGATCGGCAATTCGGACGTACGGTACGTGCTTCAATCACGGAAACCTAGACAAATAATACTCGGTCTTAGACGTTTGTCCAATGACTTTATAAAAATATCAATTATGTATACATATGATGATTATTTATATATGATGATCAAGTGGGTTTACATATTCTCGTTTACTCATTTTAGTGTTATGTGTCGGTAACGTTTATACTAGTTCACTAGTTTTACCTATTTATGTATTTTAAGTCCAATAAACTTATTATAAGTTATTTAACTTATTTTAATCCATTTTGTACTTATATTATCAGTACATACACTTTCAAGTTGGGCCCAAATGGGTTAAGCCCAATAAGTTCTTTTTATGGGTGTTTATCTTATTTAGTCCAATTATTAGCCCAAGTATTAGTCCAATATGTTTACTTAGCTCGTTAATGTCCGTATGCCCTATAGTTCGGGTTTTATCGGTTTTTACTTGTTATACATGTCTATATATCAGTATATAAGTTTTATAAAGTTTTCATTAGACGGGTCCAACCATCTAAGTTTTATTTAACAAAAACGTTAATTTTACGGCGATAGCCGAAAAAGTCGTAAAAATCATGTTTATAGTTTTATATCTTATAAGACATAACAAGTTACCATTTTTATAAAATGTCCACTTATTTAACCTTTAACATATTTATATAAATAAAATTTATGAGTTAGTGGGTTTTAACTTTACATTTTATACAATATAATTTTGAGTGCTTATATAATAGTATTATACTTTATTTTTCAAAAATCTGATTTTTAACTTCACTTTCACCAAAACTGCCATATCTTGAGTTCTATATGGAGATAGAAGCTCAAATGTTTATCACATAAACTAAATTATATGTGCTACATTTAACTCTTCTATGGCTACTGTTGAATCATCTTCTAAATATTTTCTAAAAATCGTCCAAAACAGTAACCTTAGATTTATACCCTAAACTTGTTTTGATCATATCTCACTCATTACAATGATTACATTGCATGGCAAACTCTCACATGTGTACAAGACCCATAGCTTACTGTAAATCCATTCCACTTCATCATTTTATCAGTTTACCATTTGGTTCTTTACTGTTTTATACAGCCATCAAATTTAACCAAGATTTTAACCTTGTTTCATATGGTTTTTCACCTTTTTAATCATGTTTATCAACAACAAATCCCCACATAACATTTTTATCATCATATAATCATCATATACATATACAATAGGAAATAAAATACATGTTTACATAATGAAAATAACAAGAAGATGAGGAGGAAAATCTTTATACCACCAAGTTGATGTAGGTTATGATTTGGACATGGTTTTTGTTGGAGAAACTTGTGAATAATCATGACCATCTTCAAGACCACCATGCTCCATGAACTCCTTGTGGAAAATCAGCCCTCCTACTCCATGAAAACTCCTCCTTGGATGTTATAAGCACCATCAATCAATAGGGTTTCAAAAGAGCTTCATCTTATGTGTAAATAACATAAGATTCCATGGTAAATTTTTGATCAAATTTGATGTTTAAGGGAGAAATGGGACGGCATGTTTAGGCTAGAGAGAGAGAGCTTGGTGTGGTTTTGCATGTTGCAAATGGATGGAATGAGAAGTTGCTAGTTTTGAGTTAAGTGGTAAAGGGAAAAATGCTTAAGATGTAAGCTAAATGTAACAAGTGTAAGGCTTGTTAGCTACACTTGACACCTCATGGTGTTAAGTAGCTAACTTAGGCCGGTTTTGGGAGTGGGGTGGGACAAGTGTCCCACTTGTCTCATCCCATTTATTTACGGGTACTCCTCGATTCTAGTTTCCTCGATTTGCGTGCCCTCGGGTCGTTTTACGAAAAACGTTTTTATAAATTATGAATCAACGTCACAAAACGAATCCAATAAAAATTGTCTCATCAAAAACGGAGTTCGAAAACGTAAATACGTAATCCTAGGGTTTCCGGTTTAGTCGTAAAGGACGTTAAAATAAAATCGTAAGTCCTAATCTCTTCTCGTAAATTTGTGAGTTTATGAACTAACACAAATTTAAAACTTCAAAATAATATTCTCAGATAAATTTATTTTCTGAAATGTCGGACTGTCACCAAAGACGGTGTACGTAAACGTAAGCACGTAACGTAGAATCCTCCGGTTTAGACGTAGTCGATGCTACTCCAAGACGTAATTCCAAATTTCTTCCCAAAAAATATGTGAGTTCATATTGTAAATTGTTTTTAAATAATATTGAGAATAAAATATCAACCATAAATTGACGGATTGTCACATTTCAGGTAACCAAGATTGATAGCAGCGGAGCATGCGAGGATGGAAGTTGTTGTGGCTTGGCGGTCTACTTGTTTTTCCACCCGTATTTAACTTAAAACTCTTTTATTATTCTGTCATGTGAGCAAAAATGTACTTTTGGGTTGAGATTCAGTGGGGACCTAACGCAAACTCTGTTTTGTATTATCTTGGGATTTAAAAAACTGTAGACTTGTATGTTTTTAATAATGTTAAATATATGTTTAAACTTTTACGTCTCTTTGAGTCGTTTAATATAGCTTATGTGTGATGATAACTACGTAGCACCCAAATGTTGTAGTTCCGCTGCGCATAGCATTTGTTGGGGGTGTTATAGTACCGCATCCCTATCCGTCATGAGTACCGCACTTATTGCTCCATGTGTGGCTGAGAGATACATAATGAGCTCCTCCTTCGGCCGGGGAACTACTAGCATAGGGAGAGATGCAAGGTATTGCTTGAGTTGACCAAAGGCTTCCTCGGCTTCCTTTGTCCATCGGAAGTCTCTCTTCTTAATGCACTTCTTGAGTGTTTTAAATAGGGGTAGTGACTTCTCTGCGGACTTTGATAAGAACCTATTTAGCCCGGCCAGCTTCCCATTTAAGGATTGCACCTGTTTCCGTGTCTGAGGGGATGGTAGCTGTATTACTGCGTCCGTTTTCTCTGGGCAAGGTTTGATGCCATTTGGATCAATCATATATCCAAGGAGCATCCCCTCCGTTTCCCCAAACGTGCATTTTTTTGGATTTAGCTTCATATTAATCCTCCTCAGTGTGTCGAATGTCTCTTGGACATCCCGGAGAAGTGCATCCTCCGTGTGACTTTTTATGACTAAGTCATCCACATAGACTTCCAGGTTGCGGCCTATCTATGAGTCAAAGGCTTTGTCCACAAGCCGTTGGTATGTAGCACCGGCGTTCTTTAGTCCAAACGGCATTTTCGTATAACAATATACGCCTTGACTAGTATGGAACGCCGTCTTCTCTGCGTCCTCCTCCGCCATCTGGATTTGGTGGTATCCTTTATATGCGTCTAGGAAGCACTTAAAGGGATATCCACATAGAGATTCCACCTTCTAGTCAATCTCCGGTAACGGGTAACAATCCTGTGGACAGGCTTTCTTCAGATCTGTGAAATCCACACACATGCGCCAGCTTCCGTCGTGTTTTTTGACCATGACTGGATTGGATAACCACTCGTGGTAGTATACTTCGCGCATGATACCCGCGTCCACTAGCTTCCGTACTTCATCCAGTATCACTCGGCTGCGTTCAGGTGCCTGGCCGCGCTTCTTTTGCTTGACGGGTTGATACCCCTGGCGGATCTGGAGCTTATGTTCTGCTATCGCGCGTGGTACGCCTGTCATGTGCTTTGGCTCCCATACGAATATGTCTAAATTTGCTTTTAAGAGGGAGCACATGGCCCTCTTGCCGCTATCCGAGAGCGTTCCTCTTATGGATACCTCCTTTTCCGGATAATCAGGATGCATTGCCACCTTCCAATTGGGAGGTGGTGATCCATCCTTGGGTGGAACAGGTGGAACCGGTGCTGTCACGGTATGACACTCGGATTCTGTTACGACTGTGTTGTAAATGGTGACGATCCCTCCCTCTACAGGGAATTTGATCATTCCGTGTGCCGTGGAAGGTACCGCCCGTATAGCCAGAATACCTGGTCTGCCTATGATCCCATTGTACGGAGAGTGTGAGCGTATCACCATGAAGTTCATCCACGCAGTGGTGGAGTGTTCCTCATTCCCAATGGTTACAAGCAGACGCAGTTGCCCTATCGGCCAGATGGTGTCTCCACTAAAACCAGTGAGCGGCGCCGTGGCCTGTACCAATTGGCTTCTTATTTCTGGCCGTAACTGCACAAAACAGTGTTTGTACAGTACTTTTGCTGATGACCCTCCATCCACATACATGCGACGAACATTGTGTGTTCCAATGCTTATCTCAATAGTGAGAGGCGCATCAATCACGTTGCTTGCTGTGATGGGAGGGAATGAGATTTCCCTGCCGCGTGAAAATTTTTGGCCAATTTTCTGCCTCATGCGGCGTTTTCTGGATTGGATCATGTATATGGTCGAAGGTTTGTCCTTTTGGGGATCCTTCTTGTCATACTTCTTGTTATCTTTCCCATCCTTCCAATCCTTAACCAGATGCTTGAGTTTACCTGATTTGATCAGTGACTCAATATGCTTCTTGAGCTGGATACATTCCTCCGTGCCATGGCCCTTGTCGTTATGGAACTCGCAGAAACGATTTCCTTGGCGACGGTCCGGCGGAGTCGTCATTGGGGGAGGCCTCGGAAAATTTGCCCCTTCCGTCAGCAAGATCTCCCGGTAGGACATCTTTAGAGGGGTAAACTTATCATCCGTCCGTCCTCCTTTGTTCTGGCTCTTGTAATATGAGCCCCTACTATTGTTCTGATTGCTTTGACCGCCCGAATGTCTCCTGGACTGGTCGTTCGATCGGAAGCCGTTTCCTTTTGGAGGGTAGACCGCGACAACCGCTGTTTCTCCCTCTATGAAGTTTCTGACCCTTTCCATGAGGCCGTCATACCTCTCCGGA
The DNA here is from genome assembly GCA_025667525.1 of Glebionis coronaria. Lineage (NCBI taxonomy): Eukaryota > Viridiplantae > Streptophyta > Magnoliopsida > Asterales > Asteraceae > Glebionis > Glebionis coronaria. The sequence continues at coordinate 24,288,578 of CM046876.1, forward strand.
CGCTTGTCATTGAGACGCCTGATTAATTCCCTGTTTGTTATGGCATGCATGTAGTCGGAGATTTTCAGGAGTTCCGGCATTGTCTTTGTGCGTGTGCACTCGTCATTGAAGCGTTCAGTGAAGGCTTCTGTAGATTCCCCCGGCCGTTGCTTGACATTTTCCAATGAGACCGGATCCCTATTATACTTTTTCCGTTGAGTATTATTATTCTTGAACGCCGTGCGTAAGTCGGTGAAGCTATCAATTCTTCGCGGAGGGAGTCCCTCAAACCAGTCACGAGCATTACCGATCAAGGTCAAATTGAACATTTGGCACCATATAGGCATGGGCCATCGTTCAATTTTCGCCTGCGTATCAAATATCTTGAGGTGATCATCCGGATCACCAGTCCCGTCATAAGTATTGACACATGCCGGCATGCGACGCTTTGCGTCCTCGGAGTAATTCCGTATGCGGAGAGTAAAGGGATCTTCCCTGGGGTCTGCCCATGGACGAGTGAGTCTAGGATCTTCCCACGGGTCACACCACGGACGGGAAAGATCCTCCGCTTCTGCCTCTCAATAATAGGGGCCACCATAATACTCATCATTGTTTGGTGGCGGTGGAGGGGTACGCCTAGGTCGGCGACGCTTGGGCGGATGGTCATCCGAGTCCTCTCCTGATGGATCTGGAGAAGGAGGTGGTGCCCCATCTCTTGGGTGAGGATCGCTCTTTTGAGAAGAGCCGGGAGTCTTCTTCCCAGTGTTCACCCTATCCCACACACTTGTGAGGCGAGTGGCTTTGGCTAGTTCCAGATCTGGCCGCTCGGGTGAACCATCAGACTTCTCTCCCCCTTCCCAAGACTGCGTTAGTTCCTGCATGAGGCGATCTCCTATGCGCTCAAACACATTCCTAGGCTGGGGAGTTTCCTCGAAGAGGCTCCGCTCCTGAGGCCGGGTCTTCCTCTTCCTCTGATTTTGGGAAGAGGTGCTTGGTTCGGCATTGCCAAAGTTGAGTCTAGATTGGAGGTTTCTCCCTAGATTCAACCTTGATGCAATCCCTGGGATGATCCTATCAAAATTCTACGTGAGAACTCGAGTGAGATCCTCCTTGCTGAGTGGTTGGACTTCTACTTCTTCCTCAATCGACGGTCTGCGCGACTCCTTGTTAGGGGGATTGGGCGCACTCCCTGGATCAGGGTTGTCCAAGGTTAAAGTAGGTGGGGGAGTTATGGAGATCGTGCTCGTCACCCCCATGGACTGAAAACCACCACGGTTGTTTGGTCTGCCCGTTGGGCGGTTAGGGGATTGATTGGGAATGAGTATCCCTTCCCCTTAGGACTTCAGATTTCTAGGATTTGTGTTCCTGGGATTAGCTTGGGGATGCCCCTTCGTCATTGGGAATTCGAGATGAGAGTTCGCTCTAGCTTAGTGTAATGGGTCCCACTGATGGCGCCAACTTGTTGATGCAAAAGTTGGGTGATTCTTGCTAGACCCGAATTAGGCTTAATTCGGGCTGGCTGGGCTCCGGCTCCTGCACCAAGTGAACTGTTTGGTTGGGATCCTGCACACTAAACAACACGCGTTAGACTTACCGTGGGAATGTTTCCCACGATTAGACTCCAGCGTGAGAGTAAGTAATCGGTTAGGGTTTATAGGAGTCGAGTGAGTTGAGAGTATAGAATGTAAAACCTTTGTGGAACCCTTGGGGGTTCCTTTTATAGGCAGTGAAACCCTAATGGGCTGTCACTGATACTTCGGCCCCAAGGAAAGGATAAGCACCAGAATTAGATTGATTGCTATCTTCTAACTATGGTGAGTGAATATCCTCTTCATTGGGGCAAATCCTAATCATAGACAGAATATGATTCTGTCTAACCCTGTACCGGCCATGCCGGACCGTGGGCCGCACACGTGTGTGTAGTTACTGTTCATCCAAGCCCATAAGCTCAAATGACATTATTCCCACCCATTTGTGATGGGCCGGATACGGGTAGTACCCGTGGGCCGGGTTCGTGACCCGGTCGGGGACTATACGTCATCAAAAAGTTATATTTATTGCTGGTGCATCGGTATATTTATTCGGGTATTGGGTCGGTGTTTTCTTTTTGCTAACTCGGGTTCAGGTCGGTCGGATAAACCAGGATATTGCAAGGATTATTACTTTTTTTTACATTTTGTACTTAAAAGAGTACAAAAATAGACTTTTTTTTTACGTTTTACTCATATCCACATGATTAATCCCTGGATCTCAATAACAGTAGAAAAAAGTCGAGGCGCAAGGTGCCGGGACGAAAGCACACACATACTTACACGAAGGCGAACATTTATAGAAAAATACTTGTAAATTATATATTGCAGAAAACACAATAATACATTATCACAAATTAAAAATACATCTTTCTAAATTGATATTTACATAATCTTTTGAATTGAATTGTTCGCTTGGAGAGTTGCTTCTTGTTCCAACGACTGAGAATAGATAAGGCTGTGATGGGCACCATGTGCTATTTGTAAATATCCGCTGCCCAGTTACGTAGTTTCGCCGTAATCAGACCCATGTCAAGCCTGCATGTAACACTAACATAAGGAAGCATCTAACTTTTTAATATTAATATAAGGTCATGTTTGATACAGTGGAATGGAATAGAGAGAAACATAATGAGAAATGCATCTCTTATTAGAGAAACACAGAGAATGAAATATTTCAAACATAGTCTTTCTCCGCTTTGTCAATGTGATAATCATCATCGTGGTTGAAGAAATACGGTATAACAATGAATTTGGCACATGCTCCTAAACATTGTAAAATTTTAAAATCCCAACACCTCATTATTGCCTAGCGATGGTCATAATTCATGTTGAAACTGATTTATGAAATGGATTATCTTTTGATCTCATCTATATTTATTGATAACTTCAATCCATGATTAAACCAATATGGTTTGATTGTTACATCTCTTGTTTTGAATGTTACAATAATCAAATTAATGATAGTAACTTTCCATCATTGAATTTTTGTTTAATGTAGTCCACAAGAATTACAAATCATCCAGATGACTTTCAATGATTGATTACTTTATTGGTATTATACTTGTACAAATTAAGCGGATAAATAAATCATACATTGTTGGGAACAAGTTTTACCAATAACAGCAGTTTATAAAGATCAAGTTACCTAGTTGATTAAATTTTCATTCCATTACTATAATACTATCAAACAAGAGAATCGATTTTCATTCATATTTCTTGTGTTTATTCTTTGTTTATTCCAAACATCGAAATCATAATTTTTCAACGGACCTATTCCTTTTCTTTGTCATTCCATTCTCTAAAGCAATTCCATTATGTAGTATTTCCTCGTAGCATACGTACCCTAAGTATGCATAAACTTAATGTAACATAAATAAGCGGGACTTTTATAAACAAACTAGACATAATTCGCTAGAAATAAGCGGCACTTTTCTAGTCCACTGTAAACAAACTAGACATAATTATTATGAAATACACATGGTTCGGGGTAGGTGCTTTTGAAATAATGGTAGTTTCACACAGGAATGCACAACACAGTTTCAGTGAATAAAGAAGTTTGGGACTACAATTGCAAGTTAAAGCGACTATCGTGAAACGCTGTAAAAGCAACTAAATACAACTTTTTCTTTTCAATGGTTCAAGTGACAAAATATCAAGCATGTTCGATTAACCATTATCTCAAATTGTTTTTAGCTTACAAAGAGTAGGAAGTCACTAATGGTTAAATAAAAACAATTGCATACTTTTATCCATGATCAAGCAGGTGCTATTAACCATTATCGCGAGTGATATGTGAAACTTCGTATGACTTTTGAGCAACAAAAAGTGACACACCTAAAGAGTACTATAATGAGACTCAAAACTTTGAGCTATTAGATATATAAAATACAAAAGCCCAGTAACTAACTAGGTTGTTTGAAAAACACTAATACTGAGGCTATGGTGCACCTAAGATAAGTGAGAGGGAAATCCAAGGATAGATTGCTCTACAACCCAAAACCTACTAATTAACCAAAACCAAAACAATATATACATAAAAACCATGAGATAAAGAGGCACGTATGCTCATTGGTGATGATACTTGATAAACAATTTTCATATCTAAAACGTTAGTCAATTCATTAATTCGTAGCAGAACCTAAACAATATTTTTTATAGATACTTAGGGGCAAACAAGGTTCTTAGAATATAATCATAGTTACATGCATCTAACCGGTTAGATAAAATAACAACTAAGACCAAATTATCATGATTTTAGTTGTGAAATCTGACTTGATGTATGAAGTATCACAACAAGTTCGCTACCATCTGCAAATCATTACAACTATGGCTAGAAGGTTAATCATTAACCTAGGTAAGTTACTTAGAGTCCCTGATTCACACAACAACTACTCTTTATTTTCATGGCACACCATTCATAATCCACCATCACTTGCGTATTTCATCAAACACCTTGTCATCAATTAGGTTCCACAAGATTTACCAACAAAACTATATCTAATTTCTAGATTATTGAATGAATTTTATATACCAAAGATTGAGAAAACACTAACGGGATCTACAAAAACAGTTAAATCAACAACTAAATAAACACAAAGAAAAAGGAAAAACTCTAAATCTCATAAAATTAAGATCACTTACTGTGAGTGGTTTGCTACGATGGTGTTGACAGATGATTGGGGTGCTTACAGCCTTCATCAACATCATTTTCAATCATCAATCCTCACCACCAACCTCTCAATCCTCATCGCCAACCTTTTCAAGTAAGCTTCATCTTTAACTAGCGCGTGACGCACAATATATTAAATTAGGATAGTGATTGATGAATAAATTAAAAATAGATAGTAACGTCATACCTGAACAGAAAGATCTACGGTGGTGATGACGTAGACGGCAGAGATAGGTGATCTACTTGAATTATATCTTTATACTTTTTCTATTTGGATGGAAAGATGAAGGAATGTTATGATGGATTTATGGGGAAAAAGAAAGACTGAAACCAAAATAGACAAGAAAATAGGTTCTATCAGATTTAAATCTTAGATGAATTTAGATCGTTGGATTAAAGGCAAATAAAGGGTGGGGATTTGTTCCTCAAAATGCAAGAAAAAACAAGGATGTAAAATAACTTTTCTTAGTATGAAACACCAAACTTTGTATATTTCTCAAACTCTTAAACTATATAAAGATACTACAACAAGAGAAGAAGATTGAACACTACAAGAAATGCTTGTGTGTGTTTTGGTGTGCTAAACTAGTAGGAAAACCATTCTATTTATAGGTTACAAAGTTACTCTCAAGTTGCTTAAAAGATACTTCCAACTTGCTTATTACTAATTGCTTATCAAGTTGAATGCAGTACCACTTGGTTGTATTCATTGAACCTTAGAAACTTCCACATATGAGCCATATTATTCTCACAAATCTCCACCTTGACGAATATCAAGTATTCAATCTCGACGTCAATCATGTGGAGTTTTCAAATCAACCTTCAAGTTTTCACAACATTGTTCAAGTCCAAAAAATAATTGAACTTGATCCTAACTAATACTTTAGTCAGCATATCAGCAAGATTCTTAGAAGTATGAAGCTTCTCGATTCTAACTCCACCTTCTTCGAGTATCTCTCGTATGAAATGATACCTAACATCAATTTGCTTCGTCCTTGCATTATAAACTTGATTCTTTGCTAAGTGAATTGCACTCTGACTTTCAAAATGCATCGTGACAAATTTCTGATTGATTCCAAGTTCACCGAGCAACCTTTGAATCCAAATTGCCTCCTTCACAGCCTATGGAATTGCCATATACTTTGCTTCTGTAGTTGACAAAGCAGTAGTTGACTGTAAGGTAGACTTCCAACTATTTGGAGCTTTTGCTAGAGTAAAAACATAGCCCATCGTAGATCTTCGCTTGTCTAAATCTCTAGCATAGTGGGAATCACAATATCCTTTCACCCACTGACTACTTACATGTTCGAATACTAACCCGACATCTAGTGTGTTATGGATATACCTTAGTTTTCATTTCACAGCTTGCCAATGTCCGTTCCAGGGTTATGCATATACATGCTCACCAGGCCAACAACATGACATATATCTGGTCGAGTACATATCATAGCATACATTAAGCTACCAACCACATTTGCATAAGGTACTTTTTCCATGTAAGCCCTTTCTGCATCATCTTTCAGTTGCATAGCAGCACTAATCTTGAACTGAGAAGCGAGTGGAGTACTAAATCGTTTTGTTTGCTTGTCGAACCCAAAACGCTCTCAGATATTGTTTCTGAGTCAAACAAAGCTTCCTCAATTTTCTGTCTCTAACTATCTCCATGTCATCTTTGCTTCACCGAGATCCTTCATCTCAATTTCGCTTTTCAACCGAGTCTTCAACTTTTTAACCTCATCTAGACTCTGAGAAGCTATCAACATATCGTCCACATATAGAATAAGATCTATGAAGGAATCATCTTGTAGCCTTTTCAAATAGACATAATGGTCGTATTTGCTTCTCGTGTACTTCGACTCCATCATAAACTTATCAAATCGCTTGTACCACTGCCTTGGGGATTGCTTCATTCCGTACAACGATTTATGAAGCTTACATACTTCATGCTCTTTTCCAGCAACTTTGAATCCTTCCGACTGAACCATATAGATTTCCTCTTCCAAGTCTCCATGTAGAAATGTTTTCTTCACATCCATCTGAACTAGATCAAAATCCAACCGTGCTACCAAAGCCAACAAAATTCTAGTAGAGGAATGTTTTACCACTAGAGAAAAAACTTCACTATAATCAATTCCTTTTTTCTGAGCGTAGCATTTAGCTACCAATCTTGCTTTGTAGCGAATGTCATCTTGGCTAGGAAATCCTTTTTTCTTTGCATACACCCATTTGCATCCAATTGCCTTCTTCCCTTCGGAGAGGTTGGTCAACTCCCATGTCTGATTTTTCTAAAGAGACTGCATTTCTTCGCTCATGGCAGTCCTCCACTTCTTGTTCTCTGAGTCTTGAGCCGCTTCAGAGTAAGTAGTAGGAACATCATCAGCTGCAGTTGAAGATGCACAAGCCATCGTATCTTTAAAGCGGGCAGGCTTTTTGGTTTTTCTTTTTGGCCTGATAGTAGCAATTGATTCATATTGTTGTTGTCGAGGTTCTTCGGGCTGAACCTCCTCTTCTTCAAAATCTCCTTTTACCATAGGATAATCATCATAGATTACTCTATCTCCTGGTACAGTTATTCTTTCAATCTCCACCTTTTTTAGATTTCCATCCAACTGCTCAGCATTCACATTGTTCAACATGGCAGATTCATTAAAGGTGACATCCTTGCTAAAGATCGTATTCTTTGTCTTTGGACACCATAAACGATAGCCTTTGATTCCAGAGGTGATCCCCATTAATAATGCTTTCTTTGCTCTAGGATCCAACTTTGATTCATGCACATGATAATACACAGCCTAACTAAATACAAGTATGAAATCATAATCAGTAACAGGTTTCCCATACCATTTCTCCAATGGTGTCTTCCTATCAATAGCAATTGATGGCAAACGATTAACAAGGTCGCACACATACGTCACAGCTTTAGCCCAAAATTCTTTACCCCGCCCATCATTATATAACATACACCGAACTTTCTACAACAAGGTTTGGTTCATGCGTTCAGCCACCCCATTCTGTTGTCGTGTATGTCTTAAAGTGAAATTCCTCACGATGCCTTCATCTTCACAAATTTTTGTGAAAAGATAATTTTTATCCTCTCCGCCATTATCTGTCTTGAGATGTTTGATCGTTCTGCACGTCTGAGTTTCTATCATCTTTTTCCACTTAATGAACACTCCTAGCACTTCATCCTTTGTCTTCAACGTGTACACCCAAACTCTACAGGAAAAGTCATCAATAAATGTCACATAGTAGTGTCTCCCTCGTAAATATTTTATCTTTAAGGGACCTTACACATCAGAGTGGACATAATCCAAGATACCTTGTGTCTTATGGATAGTTGTCCTAAATTTCACCCTTGTCGTCTTCCCTTTAATGCAATGCTTAAAGAGATCCAACTTACAGGACTTGGACCCTTTAAATAATCCTTGCTTTATGATCAAATTCAATGATTTTTCTCCTGCATGTCCTAAGCGTATATGCCATATCTTCACAGCTTCTGAGTTTCTATCATCATCAGTAACATGTGCTACAGTTCCAACAATTGTTATACCCTTATAGTGATACGTGTTGTTTATTTTACGAATACCCTTCATTACTACAAGTACACCAGAGATGATCTTCATAACCCCATCTTTCACTCTTACTTCAAACCTTTATATTCTAAAGTACCAACAGAAATGAGATTCTTCTTCAACTTTGGCGAATAACGAATGCCTTTCAAGGTCACAACTGTTCCGTCTTCATTCTGTAATCGAATGGAACCAATACCATGAGTAGTGAGGGGAGTTTCGTCTGTCGTATAAACAACTTCCTCATGTTATTTAAAATTACTAAACCACTCTTGATATGTTGTAATATGATTGCTACATGCGGAATATAATAGCCATATATCATAAGCATTTCTACTTGACCATGTTTCTAGTGAGAGATTTGATTCTTCTTCATCACACTTAGTGACATTCAACTCAACTAGAGCTTTCCCTTTATAGTGATTATATTTGGTTTTCAACTTAGGACAATCTCTCTTCCAATGACCTTTTTCATGACAAAAGGTACATTCATCTTTTCTTAGTCTTTTCCTTGACTTGGATCTCCATCTCTCATCGGTGCTCCTCTTCTGCGAACGACCTCTAACTAACAAAACTTCCGCGTCTCCACTAGAACTAATCTGCTTGTCCTTCATTCTCAATTCTTTACTATACACGGCAGCACAAACTTCACTAAGAGACACATCATCCTTCCCATTTAGTAGAGTTGTTTCAAGCAACTCATACTCCTCTGTAAGCGATCCTAAAGTATCAACGCTAGATCCTTGTCTTTGAACACCTCATCCATATTCACCAAATCGGTTACTAATTGGTTAAAACTAGTAATGTGATCATTCATTGTGGTACCCGGCACATATGTGAAGCGAAAAAGTCGCTTCTTCATAAAGACCTTATTCTGACAATTCTTATTTAGAAATTTCTCTTCCAACGCCACCCATAATTTGTAGACAGATATTTCTTTTGAAAAAGCATATCATTGCTCTCTCGAAAGACATGAACGACTCGTACCACAAGCTAACCGATTGATGGTCAACCAATTCCTCTCTTATACATCCTCTGGTTTACTTTCTTCAATGGCAATGTCTAGACCTTGCTGAAAAAGAGCATCTAGAACCTCATTTTGCCACATACGGTAAGAACTCGTATTTTTCCTGGTATTATTTTAGTCTTTTATTCGTGCTTCTTGAATTTTCTAACGTATTATATTTTCTTGTATTCTTACATGTAAATCATGAGATCATGATAATTTTAATAAATTATACTTTTTAAGTATTTTCTGATCATTAGTAATACTTTATCAGGAATTATAAAATTCCTTATTTTATTTTTTTCCATATTTATTTAAATCAAAGTTTTTGATTTAAGAACACCCATGTGTATTTTACAATGAGTTTACTAAAAAACAATGAATAACGAGGATTACTAATGATCACGATACCGACGGATGCCCAAGATTTTTCGTTTTATTGTCGATTGTTTTGATAATTAATATATTCAACGATTACGTTTTAATTATGTGTTAACTCGTGTCGGGAAACCATATTATCATATTTATGATGCATTTTAACTTTTGAAAAGTATTTTTACGAAACCCGAGCCTCGTAAGTATTTTCAAAATTTACTAATAGTCATTTTCTACCTATTTTACTATTAAATTGCTTTTAAGTTTAAAAGATTGCAAAATTTACAAAACAAACCCTTCACCCCCGCTATGTAAACTTATTTCACCTAACTAATCTCATTTTCATACTAAAAAACATACACTACATTTTTTTCTTTCTCTCCTTCTTTCTTCCTTAATATGTCGCCACCCCTCATCACCTAAAACCACCATAGATCTTGAATTCTACCATGTTTTAGCCAAAACTAAACGTAGACCCATGTTTAAAATTCTTTGGTACCAAAATTTCTGCATGCAACAACTTTCAAGTTTTCATATGATTTATGACTGGAAAAATATTTTGATGATCATGCATGTGGTGATCATGACAAAATCATGGTGTTTTGATCATAAAAAGGTTTTATTGTTTATCTTTGATTTTGTTAATATTTGACATGCAAGTATTAGGGATTAATAAAAATTGTTTAGGATGATGTATGGATAATATTAGCAATGGGAGATTTGTGAAAATGGGTCAAAATAATCTTCTAATGTGATTTTCTAAAAAGAATTTTTGACCAGCAGGTTTAGGTATATTTTTCGTAGGTCAAAGTTTGATAAAATCTTGATATTATAGGATAATTTTGTAGTGGTTTTCGATACGCTCGTGTTGATATAAGATAGAGCTTCTAACTCAAAACGAGGAAGAAGTTGCGCTAGTTTGATTATTCGTGTACCGGGAGACGAGTATCGACACAATCCGAATTTGTTGTCGATATTTGGATCGAATCTCGGGGACCATAAAATGCGTTTTACAACTGGTCAAGGGTTGTTCTCAGACCCTATACTTAGCACTTTGAGTCTATTTTCAAGGTCAAGTGTCGATTTTGCTAATGGTAAAGGTTAGGATGGTCAAAATGGTTTCACGAGTCAAGTATACAAATGTTTTCAAGTCTAGAAATATGTTGAGCAGGTGGTTCTAAAATGTAAATCACTGAATGAAATTTAAACTGGGTTTATTTCAGGTAATGATTGAGTTTTTTCACCAAGTTTCATAAAAATCCGAGTTTTCTAAGTATGAGAAATTAGCGAGTACATTTGGTATGTACCGGCAGATTTTTATCGAGGAAGTATATAATAAAGTGATCATATAGAAGGGTCTTGTAGTACCAATTGCATTGTTGTTCTTTCGGGTTTGTCTTGGTATTACAATGTTGATTTTTATATTATTAAGTATGGTTTATACTTGAGTCAGTTATTAAAAATGTGCGCGGCTTATTTGGTAGGTTGCGGCTTTCATGTTTACTAGACATCCATATCGTAGGTGATCATCTTGCCACTACTGTTTCTAGTTAGCTTCTGAGTACAATGATTCACTTACCTCATGGCTAAGGTGAGTTCATAGCCCCTTTTTACTTGTACAATTTTTCTAAATGCGGGGTGATATTTTACATGGTGGAACACATCCATTTAAAAACTGTATGTTATCCAGAACTTGTATGCTATCCAGACTTGTATGCTTTCCAATAGTTTTCATTAATATTATTGCTTTTAGTCAATAGCCTTAAGTTTCCTCTCTTGATCATGAAACATTAATTTACTTGTGTTGCTAAGCACAAATATTGTGGGTGGATCCGTCGGGATTGACAATCCCTGTTCCGATTACCTTAATGCATTTAACATTTGATTTGTTACTGGAGTATTTAGGCTGAATACTCATTAGAGGAACTTACATTGAGTTAAGCTTTGGTTCATGAACTAAACACAATAATAATGTTTGAGACTATGGTTAATGTACATAACCATTTTCCCTATTTCTTGTTTATAAATGAATGCTTGTGTTCTACACCTTTACTGCTAAACTTATGAATATCACTTAACTTTATGTTGACGATTTTACATGGTTAATCTCAGGTATTAATACTTAGTTCTGCTTGGGGTGAGAGCCTGTAGGATATTTATCGCAGCTTGGAGATTTCTGTGATACTCTTTAAACTTTGGTTTTATCTAAAAACCGTCAGAAGATTATTCTGTATTTTGGGTAACTATATGTTATAAATCATGATGAAATAATAAATTTTTCCGTATAAAACTTTGGGACCTATGTTTAAAACTCTGATCTTTTATGATGTAATGTATATGTTTATTATGTCAATTTTGTGTCAAAATTATTTCATTGTTTCGTGTACCATGACGTGGAACCCCTTTGCTACCTAGTTGTTTCCTTGCCTGATTCTGGGGGTCTCACAGATTGGTATCAGAGCGATTGTTATTGGGAACTGAGTCAATTTTCAAAACTTAGTCTATAACCGAAAGTTCAAATATTTCATGTTTCTAAGTGTCAAACACTTAATCCGCCATTTTTTTTAATATCTGCGCGGGTAACTCTCTAATCTTTATTATTTACTTCTAATTATCGTTATAATATTTCATCTCTTGATTACATTTTGAAATATCACATTACCTTATTAACAATAATTACTATGTCTTTTCAAAGCCTATGTGCTTTATGAATTATCGTTGGATATTACTTGATTACATATGCTCTTACGGCATTTCTTGAATTCTTGTTCTTGTAAACTTGATCTTGTTACAATAATTTCATATTGTTATGAAATTTCATACTTGCATTCGGAGCGTGTGTGCTGCCGACTTTTACTACTCACTTCTCTAAGTACTATTGCTATCTTGTTTATGCGTGATACGACTGACCTCATATACTCGTTCGTCTTGAACCATCTGTTTTTCTCAGCTCACTGTTACATGTTGTCGTATTCTCGTGATACCATTATTCAGGATCAAATAAGTACTGCTTTCAATGAAACTTCTGATTTTCATTTTACTACAGTGCGTGTTACCTTCATTGTTTAACTCTTTTAAGATATCTATTTAAATATCCAAATTGTTATCTGACCATTCGTGATTGGATGTCTAGTCTATACACGATTGTGTAGCTCAATGATTCTCTAAAAAGACTAAAGGATATCGTGTGAGTCACACATCTCGAAGCACTCCTTAAATCCGTGTCGAATAATATCGTGAGTTTTTGTAACCTTGACTGACCCTTACGTCACTGTTTTACATGGCACTCGTATATCGATTAAATTTATTATTTCATTGACCAATCTACGTTTTGACTTCAAAATGCAACGTTCGTTTTTATCTTGGAAGTACCATCGTTATCTTGTAATTCATCCTCTCTTATGTATACTTCTATTACCTTGTATCCTTCCCTTTCATTAAACCTCCTCGCTCCGGAAGTGAAACCCGTTAATGTTCCATTTCTTTATAAGTATGTCTTGTGATTTTGGAAAATCAAGCCGCCAAGAGACCTCCCTGCATTGCATCTTGAAATCGAAGACACGGATGTCATGCGTCATTTTTTATTTCTTAGTTTATTATTGGCATTCTTGAACCATTTCTATACTATATTTTTCTTTACATGCTAAATTGTACAATCTATTCTCTTTCGTCTTTATGGAATCCACAAGTCGTGTGTGTACATAGATTCTGGGTTATTATGAAATTGATTAAGTTTCAAGGTGTGTCAAAAAATATACTTTCTGTAGAAAAGTTACATGTAATTTAACGATGTCGAGAAAATATTTCTGTAAACTTTAGACATAAAATTTGACCTGAAAATCTTAAAAACGAGCAAGTTACGCTCATTTGAAATTGTAAAATTTAAGAACTTATTTTTGCGTGTTTCTAAAATATCATTTTGTTGACAGATTTAATGCAACGACATTTTCGTCTATTTTTTATCCGTTTCAAGTCTTGAGTAAAACTAGAAAGTTGTTCAAAATATCGTTTGACACCCAATTGCTTTATACTTCGGGTCTTAAACATATCATTTAGTGAGTCAATTGGTCTGGTCAGACCCAAAAGTCAAACTTAAAGGTTAAAACTGATAGAATTTAAAAATGTGGTTGGAAGCCTTTTTGAGTTTGTTTGAGCCCGTATAACTATAGCGAATGAGATTTTACAACTACCAAACATTGATTGCATTTGAAATTGTTAAAAAATAATAACTTTGAGTCCGGTCATACATACATATATCTTGAAATTTTGGAACCAAGTGATTTGATAAACCGATGATGAACTATATGTTTCAAAATAATGTGTATATTTTTATGCGTCACTATTTACGTGCTAAATTCCTAACCTTTTCTAAAATAGAAAATTTCGGGTTGGTTGTATTATTCGAGAACTGATATTCCATTTTCTTTAAAGATTATTTATGTCAAATAAATGAGGATGTGTATACATATGGATTCCTTTACCCTTTCTTTTATGCATGACTTATTGTCATTTTATTTTATCTTTCTTCTACTTCTAACATACCACTGATTTTGGCCGATGACTGAAATTCTTGTTTCACATCCTTTGTTATCATTTTGACACGTGTCTCAGGACGATTCCGGCTAAACCTTTTGAAACTTTATCAACTTGTAACTATTTCAATGATTGTCTTGAACTTCTATTTATTACCCTCGTGTAAACCACTCGCTATTTTATAAAATATCATCATGTTACCATATAAACTCAAACTGGTATTGTTTGCGAATCATTTTACAAAATGTTTCACTTGGGCCTTACTAACTACTTGAATGTTATCTTATAAAATTATTTAATATTTATTTTACAATGTATTGTCACAAAATTTTTCAACAACTGGTCTTGTAAAGAATTCTTGTAACAATAAAATTGTTGATTTAAACATTTAGCCAATTAGTTACTAGCGAAAAGTTTCATAAATTATTTTGATTCCGTTTTTACAAATGGAATTATATGCATATTTTAGATCATATGATATGTAATACTGGTTTGATGAAGTTGAGGATCGCATTGCTAGTCCTAAATTATGCATGGCCTGATCAACTATGCGTAATTCAAAAGGAGCCATGAGAGGCCGAATAGTAGTCACCTTTAATATTTGACCAAGAATCAACTTTTTAATTATGTTCTATAAAAAGTTAGATAAAATAAAGTTTTAAAAACTTTTACATCTTATGCGAGTAGCACTAGTTCGCGACATACACCTATGAACCCTTATCTTTTCTTGAACAAAGTACATGCCTCTAGCACATATTTCCTTACTCAACGATTTTTGTTTAACTTGTTACCTCATATTCCTTTGTGATACAATTCTCGTTACCACTCATCTAATTATCGACCATTGATGTTCGTTTGCAAGTCTTAAATTTATATTACAAGGTTTAGACAAAACAAGGGACTAGAAGACAAATACGGGCAAGTATACCCTTTCGTTTGTAATATAGCTTTGTAGTGGTAAGCCAGGATCGTTCGCTGAGACTTTGTTTCGTTTTGGTAATCAAGATAATAATTGAAGAAATAAAAAGTTGAAGTAATATCAATAATAACAAGTATGACTAATATGGGATAGCTCGTATAAGTTCGTGATGATGATAATAATGATAGAGATATGTTTATGTAGGTAAAGAGTGATAATCCTTTTTCGTCAAAACGGCGTTTACATAATTTACTTGGGTTGATTCAAGACTTATGTTTATTTAAGCGACTAAGCTCAAAACAAGTTGCCAACAAGTTCAATATTTTATCAAGTTTCTAAGCGGATCTCACCAACCAAAGATTCATAACCATAGACAAGTTCTAGAAAACTTATTATAACAATTTGTGTTTCTCAACGCCAAACTATCGTAACAAATCAACTTAGATAAAATATGGTTTTTAGAACTAGGTGGTAAAATGGTTCTACAACATTAGCTTGAAATCATTTATAAAGGATCATATCATAGCATCATCACTAATTATATTCATATACCCATATAGTCACAAATAGCTTAGCCTAACATAGTAATCAAAGTAACAATTGGAAAAGAGTAAGAGAACATCATACTTAGATTGGGTTGAATAAATGAGTACACAAGTGTCACGATTGTATCGTTCCTCCAAGAATCGAAGAGTCGAATACTCTCGTTAAAAGTATATCCCAAAAGTGGATAATACTAAAAATTTACTAAGAAATATAAAATACTCGAGCTATGGAGTATTGAGAGAGAGAGGTGTTATAAAATGAGTGGAAATGGCCTCTATTTATAGTACTGTTTGGGGTCAAATGTGCCCCGCACTTCTCCAAAAGTGCGTCGCACTTTGGAGACGTGAATGTGCGCCACACTTCTGAGTTTGTGCGCCGCACTTCAAGGCGATCCAGAATCTTCTTTCAATAACTTTGGCTTATTTGCATATTGAGGCCCCTTCTTTGTATGTCTTCACTTTGCTCCTTCAAACTTTATATCTGCATATAAAACACAACATATTAAGTATCGAAAGCTCTTATTTATACTACAAAGTGGCATTATAATGATAGGTTGAATATGTATAATTAGGTCGTTATCAACCATTGATACCAGACTTAAAAGTTTCAACGTTGTTATGCTTCTACATCAACCGACCTTCTCTATCTATTTTGGTAGACCTTCGAAACGTCTCTAGACGCGAATAGTGATTTATGACTGGATGTGAATGATAATTTTGTAAAATTGTCATGATATGTGTTGGACTATATCGTCTTGAAATTCATTCATGTAAACCACGTATTGAATTCGCCTGTCATTGCTAATGTTGTCATCTTACTGGAATTACTCTTAAGTGACTTCTTAAGAATTTTCTTTGATTCGAAAATTCGTTGTGTGGCTTTTCTCTTTCGATCGTGTATCGACCATTAAGAATTGAATAAGCTGTAGTTGGTGACACCAACTGCACTCAAGAAGTGATGACTTGCTATAGTCCTCTACTCTTATTATTTATTTATCATCGACGCTTTTATTCTAACAAGTTCGTTAAGACGTTGGTACGGATTACGTTTTATCCCCCCATGTTATTGCTCGCATACTAATTGTTGATAATTATTCCTTTCATACTCGTTTGCTATTTTGTCACATTTTGAAAACTCGGATATGTCACATGTTTACCATTTGAGACATTAAACACCTTCATGGATTTCTAAAAATTATTATAAATTTTTAAGAACGTTTTACACAATATATCAAGTGGTTAAATTACCAAAATAACCGTTTCAAGATAAATGTCAGATATATGCATCATCTTTGATAGATTTATAACTATTGTTTAAAAGGATGGCATGTTTTATCTTTTAAAGTATTTGATTCTATCATCTTACTTTACTTTCAATCTAATGAATTTATCAGTTTACTTTATAATTTCTAACCATGATTCTAAATAATATGGAAACTTGATTTTCACTAATGGTAACGATAAACCTAAGTTTTAACAATAATTTCATACAGTCATCCAAAAGCTCTTAAGATGACTGAAATAATTATTCTAAAATGTTCTACTTCTTAATTTGAAATCCTGATAAAGAAAAAGAATTTATCAACTTCTTACTCACTTAATATATATAGTTTAATTTCAAATCACTAAACCTTGTAAAATTTTATTGTAATCAAGAAAATACTTAGAATAAATTTGAAAGTAATACCAAATCTTAGACAAATGGTTGTGACAACTTGTAATTCATATTTCCCCTCTATAGTCCTAATAAGTAGATTATCATGTGTTATAGTCACGCTAATTGCGATTCCTTGTTAATTAACAAGCTTGATTCATTTTAGCGCACCTTGTCCGATTAAGCAATTTTTATGTTCATTCTATCTCTTGATATTTCTCCGTACTCAAAGGTCATTATTCTAATCCAAGTTTGAAAATTTATTCGGAAAGGAGTTAAAAAACTGAAGCATAGTGAATTCAAATTGTTAAGGTCCACCGTGGTGTAGAAATTACCTGGGAAAGCGTAAAATTTGTTTTACACTTTGCATCTCCATTTGTTTGCATCTTCCTCCGTCTCCAGTTGAACTCTGAGGGACCAGAGTTCCTTTAGGGGATAAACTGTAAGAATTCGTATTTTTCCTGGTATTATTTTAGTCTTTTATTCGTGGTTTTTGAATTTTCCAATGTATTACACTTTCTTGTATTCTTACATGTAAATACAGAGATCGTGATAATTTTAGTAAATTGTACTTTTAAGTATTTTCTGATCATTGATAATACTTTATCTAAAATTATAAAATTTCTTATTTTATTTTTTCCATATTTATTTAAATCAAAGTTTTGATCTAAAAACACCCGTGTGCATTTTACAATGAGTTTACTCAAAATCAATGAAATGATCGCGATACCGACGGTTGACCAAAATTTTACGTTCTATTATCGATTGTTTCGATAATTAATATTTTAGACGATTTCGTTTTAATTACGTGTTAAGTCGTTTCGGAAAACCATATTATCATATTTATGATGCACTTTAACTTTTGAAAAGTATTTTTACGAAACCCGAGCCTCGCAAGTATTTTCAAAATTACTAATAGTTATTTTCTACCCTTTAAACTATTTAATTGCTTTTAGGTCCAAAAGATTATAAAATTTACAAAACAAACCCTTCACCCCCACTATATAATCTCATTTTTCATACTAAAAAACACACACACTACATTCTCTCCTTCTTTCTTCCTTAATATGCCGCCACCCCTCATAACCTAAAACCACCATAGATCTTAAATTGTACCATTTTTAGCCGAAACTAAACCTAGACCCATGTTTAAAATTAAAAGGTGATTTTTTTGGTACCAAAATTTCTTACATGTAACAACTTTCAAGTTTTCAAATGATTTATGGTTAGAAAAATGTTTTGATGATCATGCATGTGGTGATCATGACAAGATCATGGTATTTTGATCATAAAAAAGTTTTTTTTTTAATCTTTGATTTTGTTAAGATTTGACATGCAAGTATTATGGATTATTAAGGATTGTTTAGGACGATGTATGGGCAATATTAGGAATGGGAGATTTGTGAAAACGGGTCAAAATAATCATCTAATGTGATTTTCTAAAAAGTATTTTTGACCAGCAGGTTTAGCTATATTTTTTGTGGGTCAAAGTTTAATAAAATCTTGATATTATAGGATAGTGTTGTAGTGTTTGTCGAGACACTCGTTTTGATATAAGGTAGAGATTTTAACTCAAAACGAGGAAGAAGCTATCCTAGTTTGATTATTCGTGTACCGGGAGACGAGTATCGTCACAATCCGAATTTGTTGTCGATATTTGGATCGAATCTCGGGGACTATAAAATAAGTTTTACAACTGGTTAAGGGATGTTCTCTGACCCTAAACTTAGCACTTTGAGTCTATTTTCAAGGTCAAGTGTCAATTTTGCTAATGGTAAAGGTTAGGATGGTCAAATTGGTTTCACGAATCAAGTACACAAATCTGTCCGATTTTTTAAGTCTAGAAATGTGTTGAGCAGGTGGTTCTAAAATGTAAATCATTGAATGAAGTTTAAACTGAGTTTTATTCAGGTTATGATTGAGTTTTTTCACCAAGTTTCATAAAAATCCGAGTTGTCTAAGTATGGGAAATCAGCGAGTACATTTGGTATGTATCGGCAGATTTTTATCAAGGAAGTAGTTAATAAAGTGATCATATAGAAGGGTATTTTAATACCACTTGCATTGTTGTTCTTTCGGGTTTGTCATGGTTTTGCAATGTTGATTTTTATATTATTGAGTATGGTTTATACTTGAGTCAATTATTAATAAAGTGCGCGCCTTATTTGGTAGGTTGCGGCTTTCGTGTTTACTGGGCATCCATATCGTCGGTGATCGTCTTGACACTACTGTTTCTACTCATTTTCTGAGTACAATGATTCACTTACCTCATGGCTAAGGTGATTTCACATCCCCTTTTTACTTGCACATTGTTTCTAAATGTGGGGTGAGATTTTACATGGTGAAACACATCCATTTAAAAACTATATGCTATCTAGAAAATGTATGCTATCCAGGCTCGTATGCTTTCCAACAGTTTTCATTGATATTATTTCTTTTAGTCAATAGCCTTAAGTTTCATCTCTTGATCATGAACCCTTAAATTACTTGTGTTGCTAAGCGCGAATGTTGTGGGCGGATCCATCGAGATCGACAATCCCCCTCCCGATTACCTTGACGCATTTCAAATTTGATTTGTTACTTGAGTATTTAGGCTGTATACTCACTAGAGGAACTTACATTGAGTTAAGCATCGGTTCATGAACTAAACAGCAATAATAATGTTTCGGACTATGGTTAATGTACATAACCATATTCCTTATTTCTTGTTTATAAATGAATGCTTGTGTTCTACACCTTCTGTGTTAAACCTATGAATATCACTCAACTTTATGTTGACGATTTTACATGTGTAATCTCAGGTATTAATACTTATCTTTGCTTGGATGGGAGCCCGCAGGATATTATCGCAACTTGGATATTTCTGTGATACTCTTTAAACTTTGGTTTTATCTCAAAACTGTCAGAAGATTATTATGTATTTTTGGTAAAAATATGTTATAAATCATGATGAAATAATAAATTTTTTCGCATATAAAACTGTGGGATCTGTTGGGATATGCGATCTTTAGCCATCGGAAATACGTGAGCCTATCGGGAGCACACACTCAATACGGAGAGCACAATTTTATTATACATTTTATTATTTATAATTAAACGTTTAATATAAACTTCACTTATTATTTAATTAACGGTGGTTAAATTAATTAACGGGATTTAATTAATTTATCGTGAGTGCGTTATTTAAATTTGGGAACAAAATCGATTCTAGAATACCCTAGGCCATAATCTGCTGGATATTTACATAGGGGTTCTGGAAGATTTTTTTGGTTATTGTTTTGGTAAGTAAATATTGTACGATATTTGATTGAGGTAATATTTCCCTTAATTAGATTTCTTGGAGTAGGGAACAAGTAATTTGAGGAGGTGGAGATTAGTATAAATACAATCTCATACACCTCATAGTTTT
This sequence comes from Glebionis coronaria, assembly GCA_025667525.1. Taxonomy (NCBI): domain Eukaryota; kingdom Viridiplantae; phylum Streptophyta; class Magnoliopsida; order Asterales; family Asteraceae; genus Glebionis; species Glebionis coronaria. The sequence goes on from CM046876.1 coordinate 24,309,268, forward strand.
TGTCTCTCCCTTGTTTTCTTTGTTCCGTCCGATCGCAACAAACACCTAAACCACCAAAACCATACGATTTTCCCTATTAACCATAAAATTACCTAAAGTGTAAACCTTTGCAAGATTGGCTACCTTTTGGTACTCCCTTGTGAAGTTTCTAAACCTAATACTAAACTCTTGATCCTCGTATCAAGGTTTTGGTCCCTTTGGTTTTCCCCTTGTGGTTCGTCGACTACATAAACCCTAATTAGGGTTTATGTGGTTTTGGGTAATCAATCTTGCAATGTTATATAAACCGATCCTTACGTAATCCCAATTAGGGTTTTGGATCTAGGGTTTCTAGTTACAAGATGAATACACTAGCTGTTCGAGAAGTGAAGTTACCACTAGCATCGTGGTGTGTTCGTTTGACGTGTCGTGTGAGCAAACGATGGAGTAATTTAACCGTTAAAGTTCAAGATCAAGATAAAGACGTATTAATTGATTTATTCAATTAATTAAAGGTTGGTTTTAAATTTTTTTCTTATGTGCTTAATCATGTATGTTATACTAGATCCATTCCGCTGCGCACTCGTAGTTAAATGGTTAACTAGTATTCAAAATTCCAACGGTGGTATCAGAGAGTCAAATCGTATGGCACTCATGGGTTACACATAGAATGAACAAGCTAGATCCGCTTGAAACCTCTCCTTATTTGTTTTCTATGACAATTACATGCATACTTGTCATAAAGTTTTAATCTTGATCTAGATAATGGTTAAAATTGGGTAGGTTAAATTGAATCGGTTAAATAATTACGATTGTTTTTATTATCCGTCAAAGACCTTTGCATCTCACTTTTGTGATACCTTGCATGTCATCAAGTACCTTAATCGAAAACATGATGAGGGTCTTTGGTCCTCAATTTAGGGAAGACTCATTCGAGACTTGGACCTTATATGATTTATCGCTTTCATTATAGAGTCTGTCTTCTGCTTCTACCCCCTTCTAGTATGTTTTTATGTGCTTATTTTTTTCTATCATGAATTGCAAAACGTAATAATTCAAGATTCTAGGAATCATGAAAACGGATCTCTACTTATATCGAAACTAGCTTTAAAAGTATGTCATATTAATACAACATATTTTCCTTGCGAATCGGCTATGTGTTATTTGTTAAATCTCGTTTTTTGGAACAAATATTAGTATGGACATAAGATCAATGAAACTTGATTTTATTATAATCTAATTGTTTTACGAAATCAAATTGTCACTCGATTTGGGCTTACATACCGTAATGATGACTTATAAACTATCTTCTCAACGACGTGATTTGCAAAATTAATTGGTTTATAATACTTAAAAACATCATGTTTTTTGTGCTTTACTAATGATGGACTTGCTATTTCACTACGTGCTCTAGTCAAGCTATCTAGGGTTTGAACGATCTTTAATCTTTTCCCATGTCATGTACATGTTTCGGCATCAATATGATAATTATCCCAAGCACTTGCGCCCTCGGGCGCATGAAGAGTAGGATATAGGGTTTGATCCTTTTTTAATCTTTTCCCACGGTAAACACGCCTAAACCAAAGTTAACAAAAGGTTTTTCTTAACTTGTGCTAAAAGATGATTGCATGCATCTTTTACACGGTTTTGACATTTGTTTTCTAAAAACTTATGTGATACCTATTTGAATTTTTAGTCTATGTCAGCCAATTTAATAGCACCTGTAGTCTTTTTTTTCGTCATCTGGTCAGACCTAAGGCGAATCATGCACCCAAGGCGATCTTTATCATTGGTCAGACATTTGCAAATTATTGCATTCTTTAAATTGTTACGACTTAAGTCGAGTTCCCGGTCAGATTCAGAACCCGAGGCATAAAATGAGATGAAACATACTCATGATTTTATTACATGTAGAACAAGTTTGTTTGAGATGTTCATTGGTACTCGAAAGAGTTGTGAGAACATCACATCCAAACACTCTACACCAATAAACTTTATGAATCGTCTCATAATTCTAAGAGTTGTACTTGTAATGCAATTAACGCTCGACGCTTACCTCTTGCCCTACTTGTTATTAGACGGTCAGACCTCTAATATTGAGTGGGAGTGCAAGTAAGGATCTTAGTCTTATTAGTAATTCATTTGGTAGTTAATTATATTAAGAATTTAATTATCGAAAATACTAAATAGAACTTTCTATGTTCTGATTAATTGTATTATTACAACATAATTCGTAAACTAAAGTTGTTTTCTTATAGAAAACAACCATAGTCTCTTTTCCTGGTAAGAAAAGCGAGACTTACTCCTATCTCTTCTCATTAGTTGACAAGAATAAAATAGGATCATAATCGAATAATGATCGATTGTATGTAAACTCACTTTTAATATTTCATTATCCTAACCCGGTTCTGAAATCATTAAAAGATAACATATTTTGTGTATCTAGAGTACTTTTGTCTATAACTACCAAAATATACGACATCTTGCACTTGTCACGGTGTATGAGTTTAAACCGCAAAGAGTATTTACTAGCACTTCGCTAGGTATCTTTCTTGACTCTTGTTATTCCTTAAAGTGCTAAATACCCTTGCAGCTATGCAGACGATAAAGGAGGAATTGCATGCTAAATAGTCAAGTTAATTGAAAGCATGAATGGTTAGTCCCTCATCTACACAAGTAGAACTTCATATACTTTATTCAAATACCTAAGTACATGCATACTTCTAGGCATTTTTTCATAGATAAGGAAGTCAATAAATTGCTTTTTACCTTCTACTGGTGATGTAACATTTATAATGTTGACAAATCCAGTGGGAGTGTTGCAGTTTATTACTGAAATGATATCCATGTAATATTGTCAATTTCAGTGGGAGCTACAAGATTTATTTTCTTGCTTAGTCATCCATATTATTTCGAACTTGCTTTGAAAAAATTTATCACTTCAAAATATGAACGACCATTGCTTAAAGGAAAATTGCATTTTATTTTATAAGATAATACGGTGCCTTTTTGATGACGCTTTCTGACACGTTATCTATAGAATAATAATCCACAATTCTTTGTCTAATGTTATGGTTCTAAATCTACTTAAAATATCAATGACATTATCATATTGTTTACACAATCAACCACATGTTGTATTGCTTTTCTTCATAATATGATTTTGTACCTTACACAAGTAGGAGAAATTGCAAAGTGTGTGCAAGGAACAACATATGATTAGTTTCATTTGCCCAAAATAATTATACTAGGACTTGAACATACAAGATGTTTGTTGTCCTACTACATTCAATGTCATGATATAGTGGAAAGCTACTTCGATAATTTACTACATGTTACAGTAAATACAATAATGGTTAAGATATAATAATCATAATTCTGAAGTATTAAATTAACTTGAAATTACTATTAAACTCAAGAGTTTGTGTTCATGATTACTTTAGTTAGTATAATTATGTTTTTCCTTGATAACACATAATTATAAAGTCATTGAATTACTCACCGACTTATAACATAAAGTATGTAGTAAATAGTTATGTCTTCGTGTCAACACATAAACATTAGATCTTTGAATTATTTAAAGACTTATAATGTATACTTGATATGTTCTGTTTTCTTGTAAACACATGGACATATAATTCTTGAACTGTTATGTCTTCTTTTAAACACATGGTTCTCGCATTGTTCAAGAAATATACATTATAGCATGCACCTGGATTTAAAATACGGATATTGTAATTTGGTATGACCCAATTGACAAGTATTTAATCCAAAGAGTATTAAGTTATCTATGGAAATCTGATGTAGTCTCGCAATTCCAATACTCATAGAATACCAAAATATTATGGTATGTCTAAAGAGTTAAAACAAACTATATTCGTATAGTTTGATTTATAATAGCTTTAATTATTCTACCTCCATGATCTATCAAGGTAAGAAAATTACGTGTATCATTGATACACTCAATATAGTTCAAATCTAGAAGGTATTCAAGACCACCCACACTTGAAAACCCCTAATTCATTAGGGATTTTCGGTTCTTCCACTCAAACCAATCGAATCCAAAAACCTTTTAGGTTTTTCGATTTTCTACACTCCCTAGCTTGACGGTTGTAGTTTTGGTGTTCCTCCTAGCATGACGTAACATAAACCTTTCCAAAGGTTATTGGTTATCGAGTGATACAAGAATTAGGGTTCATAATACAAACCCCAATTAGGGTTCTTGGGAGAAATCCCAATATGTATTGATTAAAAGTTCTGTAATTTGTTAATATCTTTTGAAGCATAGTATTAACAAACTTGAGATAAGAATTTAAAATGTGTTTTGTAGTCTCTCTATTAAGAACAATTTATTGTTGCTTAAATACTTAGTATTTAGAAAATGATCTCTACTTACAAAAGTAAGTGGGAGTTATAACAAATCTTGAAGATATTCAAGAGCAAAATACACAACCTTTAAAATACACTTGTTGATGTCATATTTTGGTTAAGCATGGAAATGCCAAATCAAAGTAAATATTACTCTCATTCATAAATCTGCAAAGATACCTCATCACTTGTTTTATATTTTAATATCAAATGCTAAGGAATATAAGTTAGGAGATATTTGTAATCTACTAACCGCTAATGAATATTATCATATCTTGAATCTGATAATTATCTTATGAATATGAATAATAAGATACAGTCCTCAAAGGGAAAATCAATCTTTTTAATTTGATTGATTTTTCTCCTAATTATAAACCTATGAGGTTGGAAGGAGTTTCTTTTGAAGAAAGACTCACAAGGACAAAATGGTATACATAATTAATGCATAGCTAATAATAGGAAGTTTTTAACTATATTCAAGCAGTTGACTATGATTAAATCATTCTTCCATACATGCACTGATTAAATAAAGATAACTGGTTGTCATATATGTTTCCACAGATATGGAATATGTCAATTGAACTTTATAGTTATCCTTTATGATTACCTTTTAGCGAGGATGGTGTATAATCAAAAGGATTAATGAATCTATAAAATCTTTATTGAGTATACAAGATAGATAATCCAAGTATAGATTAAATCATGCATCTAGAAACTAAATTTAGAATTCAATTCAATATGATTTTGGTTAAATTTAGATAGTTTGGAGTACACTTGACATTGAGTGGGAGCATTATGTTTTTTCTTTAAATTCATATGTTGTATAACATATTGAAGATATCATTCCATTTAAGCTAGATAATAATTCTTAAGATTGGAATGAAACTTCATTTGAGAATTTATGGAATAAAACAAATGACTTTGGAATAATGTTTATTGATATAAGCATATGCGGTAATTGAGTCCAACACAATGCAATACATCATTGAAGCAAGTCTTGAATGATATATTTCACTAGACATAATTTATTACATGAATGGAAATCTTATGTTATTAACTAAGGATTCATTATGAATATATCATATTGTGTATATGACTTGTTGCCATTTTTGTACAAGAGAAAGTGAGATGACAAAAACAATATCTAATTGAGAGTATTTAGATTATTGTTAAATACAAATGTTTACGAATTATAAAGCATAGTGATGTATGTGTACACTGATGCTAGAGGATAATCAATTCTAGTAAAGCGAGATTTTCTTATTGATGATAAATCTGCTAACTAGATATGCTCAAGATGAGCATTGTTGTATTACACATTAAGGAATGAGAATACTTTACATTTTAAGAAACTGTAAAGATGACTGTCAGAATATTGTTGATTTTAAATACCTCATACAAGGTTTGACGATATCCCCTACTATGAAACCTGCAATAATATGAGCATGTAAGATAAGACACTCATCTTGTTTTCCAAATCTTTCACAATTTGTGAAATTTGAAACAAGTATTCAGAAACTTTACTTAGATAACTATTTAGCTTTCTTGTTAAAGAATAGTTGAGAATGTTGGAAACATTTGACTTCAACTTGCTAAATTAGTTTCATGCATATCTATTTTAGTATTTGGATAATTGGGATGGTATGGTTATTATTTTCTAATGAATAAAGATAGTTGTTATTTGTTATTCATTCATATAATTATTGTTGTCCTATATTTGTATGTTTAAATCCTTGAATATTTGATTATTCTAAATTTGTCCATTGTCGGTTAGCAATATAGGAATATTGTCTACATTAATACAAATGTGAGTGTTGGTTATATTCTTTGAATATATGAACGGTTCCCACCAAACTCATGTGTTATTCAAAGGATGCATATTGGACACCCCGAACTTTCAAATCGTTACTTTTGGATCCTTGTCATAAGTAAGATTTCGAAAATAGTGAGTGGGTCATCCTTAGACTTGAGATGCAAACAAGTTTGTGCATGTGTGAATATCACTTCTTGATTCTATGTCCAACGCTAGTTCGCCAGACCTAGTTATAAAGACTTTAATTGTAAGTGTTGTGAAGCAGCATCCACATACACTTGCAGTCAATATAGAGTTTGTTTCACCACTTGATATAGTGAATATTAATACCACTGGGCCCTATCCAGAATTAATCAGATAATTGTGTGGCCGCACCCAAAGAGTAAGTCAAAATGATACTTGTTTACATTTGGTATATCTGAATTAACTTCTATAACGAGAAACTAAAATTTAAACTTCATGAAATGAGTTAGGATCCATATCCATGATTCTAACGGTACTAGTATCAAAGGGATGGTTATTAGCAAGTCACATAATCGTATACCATTAATACTTTTGAGATATTCTTCTTGAAACTATACCTCAGTCATTTTCGGTAATAATGAAGTCTTGCTAGATACTTCATTATGGATATTGTATGTCTAAACTCTCACAAGTGGGAGCTGTTGGGATATGTGATCGTTTAGCCATCGGAAATATAGCCGCCTATCGGGGGTACACACTCAATGCGGAGAGCACACTTTTATTATACGTTTTATTATTTATAATTAAACGTTTAATTAAAACTTCACTTATTCTTTAATTAACGGTGGTTAAATTAATTAACGTGATTTAATTAATTTATCGTGAGTGCGTTATTTAAATTTGGGAACAAAATCGATTCTAGAATACCCTAGGCCATAATCGGCCGGATATTTACATAGGAGTTCTAGAAGATTTTTTTGATTATTGTTTTGGTAAGTAAATATTCTAGCATATTTGATTGAGGTAATATTTCCGTTAATTAGGTTTCTTGGAGTAGGGAACAAGTAATTTGAGGAGGTGGAGATTAGTATAAATACAATCCCATACACCTCATAAATTTTGTCTCTCCCTTGTTTTCTTTGTTCCGTCCGATCGCAACAAACACCTACACCACCAAAACCATATGATTTTCCCTATTAACCCTAAAATCACCTAAAGTGTAAACCTTTGCAAGATCGACTAACTTTTGGTACTCCCTTGTGAAGTTTCTAAACCTAATACTAAACTCTTGATCCTCGTATCAAGGTTTTGGTCCCTTTGGTTTTCCCCTTGTGGTTCTTCGACTACATAAACCCTAATTAGGGTTTATGTGGTTTTGGGTAATCAATCTTGTAACGTTCTATAAACCGATCCTTACGTAATCCCAATTAGGTTTTTGGATTTAGGGGTTCTAGTTACAAGATGAATACACTAGTTGTTCAAGAAGTGAAGTTACCACTAGCATCGTGGTGTGTTCGTTTGACGTGTCGTGTGAGCAAACAATGGAGACGATAATTTAACCGTTAAAGTTCAAGATCAAGATAAAGACGTATTAATTGATTTATTCAATTAATTAAAGGTTGGTTTTAAATTGTTTTTCTTATGTGCTTAATCATGTATGTTATACTAGATCCATTCCGCTACGCACTCGTAGTTAAATGCTTAACTAGTATTCAAAATTCCAACAGGACCTATGTTTAAAACTCTGATCTTTTATGATGTAATGTATATGTTTTTATTACGTCAACTTTGTATCAAAAGTATTTCATTGTTTCTTGTACCATGACGTGGAATCACCTTGCTGCCTAGTTGTTTCCTTGCCTGATTCTTGGGGTCTCACACATACCAAAATGGCCCGTGTCATCAAATACCTCGACCGCCAATCTCTCATTGGTCAACACTGGTCTAGCCCAGCTTGAAGATGTTGGGTCCACCAGTGTGGAAGGTACTTTGTCAACTTTACCGTCTACCATTTTGAGTAAAAATTAATTTTCAACGGCTTCTAACCAAAAGACCAATGTGATTCTTCTTTGATGTGGAAGATCAAATTAAATTGCAACCACAAAGCATACTAAGAATAACCTCGGCTCTTGATACCACTTTTTATGGAATAACCGCGATAATATTCCACCAACTAGGTAAAGAGTGTGATAAACTCAACACTATAATCTTACCCCCAAACTAGCTTTTTGAAAATAACACAATGTCAGAAAACCAAGTATGAAAGACCAAACTTTGTATATTTCTTAAACTCTTAAACTAAACATACTACAACAAGTACTACAAAGAGAAGAAGAGTGAACACTATAAGAAATGCTTGTGTGTGTTTTCGTGTGTTAAACTAGTAGGAAAACCATTCTATTTATAGGCTCCAAAGTTACTCTCAAGTTGCTTGAAAGATGCTTCCAACTTTCTTATTACTACTTGCTTATCAAGTTGAATACAATACCACTTAGTTGTATTCATTGAACCTTAGCAATTTCCACATATGAGCCATATTATTCTCACAAAATTTGGAATAGAAAAGTTTTTTTATCTTCCGACGCAGTGATGGATCTGGAAATTTAGAGTAGGGTATGCACACTTATTAGTAAACAAATAGAAATTTTTTTAGGCTTTGTTTACTCAGGTCTGATTTTTCCTGGTTCGATTGGTTCAAGTCGAGGTTTTACAGATTTATGCTCGTAACAAATGTCAAAATTTACCTTACTGCCTATGATATTTGAAAGTAGATTAATTAACATGTTAACTAATCACAAGTATGACATATGGGATATCACCAACAAGTGTTCTTCCGTCACTCAACAAAGGCAAAAACGTTTAAATGAGATCGATCATCTTCACCCCTTCAACACCATGATCAATATGCACCTTCATGAGACGGAACGCCTCGGCACCTTTACAAATCCTCCCTCACAGACCACTCACCATGACGTCTCAAACACTAACTCACCGGATGTATGCGATCATGGTCGCTATACATAAACCCTTGCCACAGACTTCCGTGATGAAATGAGGTTCATTCTGAACAATATTCTTCAAGGGGTTAATGCTCTTCTACACCTTCCCGCTCAGTAACACTTTCATCACAAGTTTCCCGGGCCTCATTTTCTATTCATTTCCTGTCTGCCACAGAGATTCTCGGACCCCGTCGAACCCTTCCTAACAAGGATCTGACACCCTAAAGGGTCCGTGAGCCCCTCATTTCATTTATTTCTTTTTATTTTTCAACTTTTAGTCAATGTAATTCAATTATGTTTCACATAATTTTGCTGTAATTTTACTTGGGGCGATGAATGAACCCATTTTCTTTCTAAATCAATACTGAATGTATTTCTTCTATGTTGTGATCATACTATGTCTCTCGACTCTTTTTTTTTATAACTAACTCTCTTTTGCAGGAATTAAGCATATTTTTTCTTGAGCATTTGGGCATGAATCAAAGGGGAGTGATCAATAACATGCACCATTTGTCCACTTATTTAAAAATTATGCACTCTTTTCTCAACTTGTAAAATGTGTAATTTAAAAGACCATATGTTGGGTCTTACATATACATGTATCTTTATCATCTCCTCTTCTAACTTTTTCTTGCAGGATTTTCATCATCCATGTTTCCTAGTTTTCCTATTTAGGGAAAGTATGAACCGAGAGGGAGGCGATGAAAACACATTTTGCTATCTATATTTCTCTCTTTCTATCAAATTCTATCTCTCAGAATCTTTTTCCATCTATCCTTTCTTTTTTTTTCTTTCGACAATGAACATGTACTATGTATACCAAGTACATGACCGTTTAAATCACTATAATATACAATATTGCTTCGAGGGAGAAAACTGTTTTAGCTGTGTGTGAGAGTCAGATTGATTACATTTGGCAACACGAAAGTGGCATAAGGAACGAATACATTTCAGGACTATTGATATGGTCCAAGCATGAAGACTAAGACCAAGACTAAGTCTAAACCATGCTCACGTCCTCCTTTAAGTTACAGTTTCCTTTTCATAGTATTAGTGGGTAGTTATTAGGATATGACAGTTATGTTCATTGTTATTTATATGTAACCTATGACTAAAGTTAAGATAGGAATGAAATGAAAAGTTAAAAGTCTAGTTTCTCTCTAGTATTCCTGGAGTTTTGCCCGCTTTAAGGGCCTTATCCTTCCATTTCTTAATTTATTTCTTGAAGATTAACTACCTCAAATAGTCCCTATCATATCAAACATATATATATATATATATATATATATATATATATATATATATATATATATATATATATATATATATATATATATATATATATATATATATATATATATATATATATATATATATATATATATATATATATATATATATATATATATATATATATATATATATATATATATATATATATATATATGTATATTTATATATATATATATATATATATATATATATATATATATATATATATATATATATATATATATATATATATATATATATATATATATATATATATATATATATATATATATATATATATATATATATATATATATATAGATTTGCGTTCATGTAAGTACCAAGCTTAAAATAAAAATAATAAGAACCAATCATATTGTGCCATGTGTACTTTTCATTTAAAAGAAAATTAAAACAGCTTTTTTGTCTTTAAGGGTATTATAGTAATTTTCATTTTTCCATATTTATAAGAAAAGGGATCTAAAGGAAATTCTGGCAAATTGGTTATCGGGGTTCTTGTATGAACTAGTAGGGGTGCCGCACTTTGTCGTCGTTGTTTTGGTTTCTTGTTTTCTTACATAGTATGGAACGATTAACAAACATGCATTGCATAGTTGCTAGCAGGTTATTTTGAAGTTAAGTACATTGGCAGCGACAACACTTACATTTTCATTTAATAAATGTATCATCGATTACAATATTTCAAAGTCGAATAAGGTAGCTGCAAAGAGTACTAGAAAAAATTGTAATAATTACACATCAAGTTTCAACCTAATTAGACCCCAATTTGGATACCCAGATTTTAAAGAAACAAGTAACCATAAGTTTATTCCAGTTGCGGATCCCCTCATGTTTTTTAATCATCTGATTTTTAGACTGAAACGCTCTGTATTTCTTTCTTGTGAAGTGCAAGCGTTGTGGCATCAGAACCTGCGTAATCTTCAGTTGCACCCTTACATTTTGATTCCATTAAGTGTTAATCCATCACTACCTACTATAAAAGGATCAAACTTTCAAAGTCAAGTTGTTACTGTGTAAGAAAAATAACAAATAAATTATTCTTTAACAGGTACGTATGCTCTAGCTTTTAACATCAATAACATTAAAAAAAAGTATATACCTAGTTTTTGGACTTTTCACTCATACTTAACGGGTGACACAATCTTGAAATGTTGTATATTGTCGTATCATACGGAATTTTGATCTTGTACCTTATGTCTACCCTGTTTTTGAAACCTAAGGTGGTCTATAATTATTTCTTACCTCTTAATATTGGCCTTGGAGGGACATTGTGTGCATTCTACTGCTTTAATTTGAACAATCCAGTGAGCTACCAATCCTTAATGCCCTCGCAATTGAAACCTTCGACTATTTTGGTGATGCTCAACTTGTTTATCGATACTTTTGTCTTAGTCGGTCTGATTCTGCAGCTCCTCTTGTGAAGTTAACAGCCTGTACAGACATAGAATTAGGTGCTTTCATTAAACCCATATCAAGTATCACTATTTAGCATATACCGAAAATCAGCAGCGAAATGCTCCGATTTGACAAAAAATCCGGCTTTTAAAAACCTGTTTTTAACTTAAACAGCAAAGCAAACATATCAATTCCAAGTTTTAACATCCTAAAACGAAGTCGTAATATAATATCACACATGACACACTTAAATGATCCGACACACACTAACAGTATATCAGACACTACCATTTATCACACACACTAACTATATGACAACTACTGTCTATGTGACACACACTATTTATACATGGCACACACTCTATATGGCACATTCTGTCAAAAGGACATTAGATTGTTGAAACTAATAACATTCACACATTTACTATACCATATGCCCTTTGGTTTGATGAGATTTGTCTAATCACATTAATGCACTTTATCTTTATAGAATATATAAAAAAAATACAAGAATCACATCAATCCATTCACATAATATCCAAATGAAGCTTTTCAAATCACATGGAATCTGTATAACAGAACATTCAAATCCTACCTTATTGATACACATTGATACGTGTGAAAACACCCATCATTTATAACCTAAAAACCACTTAAAACACGGCCAAAAATATCAATTTATACTTTAAAATATCAGAAGTACACGTGTATTCTTGTGTTTGTGTATTTTCAGGCAAAATAGATACATTCAGAACAAATATGCGTTTTCAAGGGTTTTATTCGAAGAAAAAACGAAGAGAAAGACATAACAAGCAATGAAGGACCATAGTTGCCAACTTCGCAAAAATGGAGAATCAAATGTGTTAGGTGTTGAAGATTAAAGGATTAAACTTGCAAGTGCTAAAAGTGGAACTTGAGGGACTCAAAATAGAAGATGAAGTTTTCTTTTATAAACAACTATCCCTGTATTATCTTATCATCACCAGAAAGATAGAACAAAGAAAAGGAAGAAGCGATGGGTTCTATGTCTTCATTTTCCAGCCGGATTCACAAAGACTCAAGAGAAGATCAAAATAGAAAAAAATTTCATCATTCTATTTCTTACAAGATCAGGCTAAGGAATTATATTAACATCAACTCAAGAGTAAATCCTCGATTTTCATTATCAAGTGAAGAACTCTAAAGCACACGTGGAAGGACGTGATTAGTTCATCCACGTCACTAGACTTCCTCAACAACTCACCCTTGTCTATAAATACTGCTATTTTTCTCATTTGTAAAGGGGAGTTTTGTAATTAGACTAGGAGTAGTTGTAGGAGTAGTTAGTTGAATTTACACACAGTAGCTTCTCAAGTTAGCTGTTAGTTAATTCAGTTAAGAATTCCGTTTCCAGTTGTAATAAACATTATTCTTCACCATTAATAAAATCAAGCTTTCATTTTATCACGTTACTTTTTCATCTGTCCTTACTTTGCTTATATTCTATTATAAGCTTCTCAAAGCTTATGAATTGTTGCAGAGATAAGTAAAGTAGTAAGATCTCACACAGTTAGGAAAGTTAGTTAGTAAAATCAGTTTGATTTTTAGTTAAGTTTGTTATTTCTGTTGGAATCATTCAGCCATTAATGGAATTTCGATTTTCAGTTTTGTTCTTCTCGTGTATCTCATTTTCAAATGTTATTCACTGTTTACAGTTTGATAGGTCTCCTTGTTCAAAATTTGAGTGAGTACTGTGATTCGAAGTATTGAATGTGATTTCAACATTTTCAAACCTTTTTGTTTTCATTAGATTTTAATCAGCTTTTGCATCATACGTCCATAAGCTCATAGGTGCTTATGGTAATTTCATGATTAGTCAAGTAGAGTAATGTAGGTATAGTATAGATATCAGGTTAATTCGATTCAATTAGATTAGTAGTGTAGTGATAGTGTTAATTCAGCAAGTTTCCAATAGAGATCAAAGTTTGCAATAATTCATTTCAGAAAAGAGAAGTTCGTGTTTCTTTTCATGAATATATGCAGGTTTAATATTGATCGTAATTCAGCAAGTAGTATACAGTTCAGAGATCGAGTTTTAAAGAGTCGTAGCTCAGAAGGTGATGTTTGGTTTTGCTGATAAGAGGAAGCAGTCAATAGATTTACTTGCACAAGCTTATTATGATTTGGTCCGTAGCCTGGTGGATTTCGATTAGTTGCTAGTTCATATCCGCAGTCAGAGTATAGCTTCGCTTCGTCGACATCAAAGGACTGGCTTCGGATGCAGGTATACATTCTTTTAGTTTTCTGTAATTGTGTAGTATGAACTACTAGTTGTATTTTGTAGTGTAATTGTAGTTTAATCTTACTTAAATTAGTTCTCAGAATTACTTGTGCTTTATCTGTTTCGATATTGTGTTTCTTTTATTTCATATTATAGCTTATGAATTTTTGTTCATCTTCTATTAAGCTGTGTTTGGATTTACTGAATTCTTGCAGCCTAGGTATGATTAGGTGTAGAACACAGAACAGTAGTGATAGAGTAGCATAAATCTGTTTTATCTGCTTATATTCATACTTACTTAGCTGTTTTCATTGTATGATCTTAAGTCGCATTTGAAGCTTTTCAATTGCTATTCAACTTTGTTAACTAGTGTTTCGAATAGTATCTTTTAGGAAGATTTTGAACCAAATTAGTGTAATATCGATTTGATCTAGTTGTAGTTGCAGCCTGCAAGTATGGGCTGTTTATAGTTGATTTTATTCTTTTCAAGGAGAACAATTTAGGAGCGTGGTCTTCATTAAAGTTAGATTAGATTTAGGCTAATTTCTCATGATCTAACTGGACAGATTTTAATACAAGCAAGTAGGTGCAGTTCTTGTTTGGACTTTTAATAAATCAGTTGGAATAATAAAGTAGAGCATACATCTGTTAACTATAGTAGGATTGGTGTATTTTACATTAGGAAATCAAAATAAGTAAAAAGATTGTTAACGTGAAGTGAATCTAGGTTCGAATTTGTAGCTGTGATTCGATAATAATTGTAGAATATTATATTACTTTAAATTTTCGTTTTACATGCCAAGTAGTATTAATTCCAAAATTTCATTGCGTGAACCAAAAATGATAAAGTCGAAGCGCTAAAACCTGATTTCAATTCGAATCGATACCGAGAGAAACGAATCGATACTCGAAACCCATAATATATTAAGAAAGAAATTCATGGGCTCAAAACAATACATACATACTACTTTGAGTTTGTTGTATTTTCGTGCCTTTTGAATATTTGTTCAGCATTTTTGTATGAATTATTTGTTAATTTCACCACCATTTTGAAGATTATTTTGTTATACTTATTTGATTATCCATTGCTATTATTTTCGTTGTTTTTTTAATATCCTCAATTTACTACCAACATTTTCTGAATGAAATCCATGACACACACTCTCTATATGGCACACCCTGACAAAAGATGGTGTTTGGCACACCCTTTATTTATGGCACACTCTATCTATATGACACACTAACTATATGGTACACTAACTCTATATGGCACACCCTGTCCTTATGGCACACTAACACTATATTTCATGCCAGCCACTGTTTATGTGACACACCCTACTTATAATATGGCACACAATGTATGTGTCACACACATTGTCTAGCTGTTCTGTTTGGCACACACTCTCTTTATGGCACACGCTGTCTAAAAAAACGTCTATGTTTGGATAGGCTTTTACAAATATAATGTTATACAGTTAGTCATCTAAATTTATGTTTACCACAAAGTAACTATATACGTGACTCACTAACTATATACCAATACTGTTATATTCGACATGCCAATATTAATACGACACACCAATTTTAATTCGGCATATAACTTACTTTAACATATCCCTTTATAGCATCGTCCATTTTTCCCTCCCATTTCCCTTTTTCGCATCAAATCTCAATCCATGTTTCTTACTTGTTTTCTCAAAGGTAAATAATCATAACAATTAATCACTAAACATTACGTGACACGCCCTACAATATATGCCACATACGATCTATCTAACACACACAAACTTGACATACCTTTTTGTCATTTGCAGTATCCTGCTTTTCTCGTTTCTTATTCACTTTATTCATCTTTGTAGGTTTGTTAGAAACAAAGTCATCATCGGAGTCCTCTCCAGCATCATACGCTCCATTTTTTTATTACTGACAAACATACAAAACACATGAGTATCATTTAAACCTAAATTGTATTTGTAAAACCAAACGTACTCAAATATGGAAAATTTTGTGCATTACCCTTTGTTGATGCATCTTCAACATCAGCGAGCTTCCTTTTCCCTTTCTCATCTCCCAATGACTTCGCACTCTTACCCACTACACGTTTGTCAGGAGCTGAAACGAAAAGTACTCGGATATTAGAACTTTACATAAACGTAGAAAAATATATATTGCACCTTCAGTAAAATGATTAATAACATTTTACAGCTCGTTTCTTCTTCAACTTTTCATATAGCGTACTCAGTATTTTCTTTAACTTTTCTCCAGCTGACACATAAATAAATCAAACACCTTTGATTCCATTAAAAGCTATCAATAACCGAGAATAATAGAAGACATAAAATTATTTAGCTTTATTATATGTTAAGTTACCAGATTTTAGTTAATCACTGGATCCTGATTGTTTTTTAGCATCTTTATTTGAAGCAGCATCAACATCCATTTTTCCACCAGTGTGTCATCCTCACCATCAAAAACTGTACAATACAATACACAATAATTACTAATGCAACAATAAAAATGTATTATTAATTCACTTAACAGCTGATTTTTTGATGATACATACCAACTCCTTCGTCATCCTGTTCTGTCGATAATAAATCTATAAAATCAATCCCATCATTCCACTTCTTCTAACTAAATAAGCATTCAATCAAACAAAAAAAATCAAAAAAATATCTTTACAAACTAAGAAACTATATGCATCATATGATTAAATTAAAATACACAAAAAATGTATCACTTACCATTCAGAATATCCATATATTCTTTGGTTTTCAATTGATTTGCCACAAAAAAAATTGACCTTAGAATAGACCGATTAGAACCCTACATTTATTTACAATTGTGGATGGGATAGTGATATAAAGCGATTATTGGGGGCTAGTGATTTCACTTTTAATTGAAAAGCATGAAATCTGGTGGTTTGATTTTGATATGAACGATGGAGAAACAAGATTGGGGGTACGCAAGTTTATTATTAATAAGAACGATTTGTTTTTGTTTTTTGTTTTAAATATATTATGTTTAAAACTTACACATGAATACCCTTTATGTTGTATAAAATTTACAAATTTGCCATTTACTTTTTAATTTTAATCATCATCTATAAACTTTGATCTTACGGCTTGAAATGGTTCCTATTGTTTTTATCTTAAGGGTGGTACTCATAATAACGGCCCTCTATATATATATATATATATATATATATATATATATATATATATATATATATATATATATATATATATATATATATATATATATATATATATATATATATATATATATATATATATATATATATATATATATATATATATATATATATATATATATATATATATATATATATATATATATATATATATATATATATATATATATATATATATATATATATATATATATATATATATATGGGAGCTTTATTTACAGAACACATTTAAGTGACAGAACTTGCAGAACTCCTTTCAACCAATCATAATTTAGTATTATTAATAAATTTACTTTAAATTAAAAGGGTATAATAGTAAAACATACATTTTACTTGTTTTTTGTTTTTCTCAAAAAAAAAATTTCTTTCTTTTTTCTGTATTTCTCCTTTTTAATATACGTATTTTTGAAAAACGTAAAAAACATGTATGTTTTTTATATTACTCCTTTTTAATATACATATTTTTGAAAAAATTAAAAACATATATGTTTTTTCTATATGAATGTAAATTTACATCTTTTTATCAAGCACATTATTTTATTTTTTTGGAATTTATAACAAATATTAAATAACATAGGCCTTTATAAAAACTAAAAAAATATTCATTTACATACACGTTACATTTTTTTTTAATAACAAATACAAAAATCACATATACAACAATTATATCTTTTTAGAATAGCAAATTATCTTCAAGTGTACGTCTTCATCAAGTTTTATGTCTTCAAACGGTATCATCATCTTTCATCATCTTCATGTACCTGAAACAAGCATACACAAAAAAAATCAAACCACAAACACGTATATACATTTTTTTCACTAACTTTATACCACCAATAAAAACACATATATTTCTTATAACATAAATGTTTTTAAAAACAATAAAACATATATGTTTTCTTAATAACAACGATAAAGAAAACATAGTTAAAACATACATGTTTCTTATAACGTAAAATAAACATGTTTCCCACTTTCTAAAACATATATGTTCCAGATGCATACCCGTCTTTTACAAATCTCATACACGTAAAAAACCATATATGTTTCTTATAATGTAATATATTCATGTTTCACACTTTCTAAACATATATGTTTCAAATGCATACCCTTCTATTACAAAATCTCACATACGGAAAAAAAACATACATGTTTAACACTTTATAAACATGTATGTTTGAAAATAGATACTTTTTATAAACATGTATGTTTGAATAGTTAAAAAAATATCTATTACAGTATGTTTGAAAACATACATGTTTCTTGTTTTCTTATTAGCCAAAACACTAATGTATTGAACTCTTATCATGACAGAAGAGTATATGTCTGTGAAAAACATGTATGTCTGCGAAAAACATATATGTCTACGAAAAACATGTATGTCTGCGAAAAACATATATGTCTGCGAAAAACATATATGTCTGCGAAAAACATGTATGTCTGCGAAAAACATGTATGTTTGCGAAAAACATATATGTCTGCGAAAAACATGTATGTTTAGCTCGATAAATTACGATAAATTTAACTTCTCACCTTGTTGCGCTCGATGCCGCCGCCTCAACATCGTCCGTAAAAAACCATGCCGCCCGTCAAGACAGTACACCGTTCATCGAATCACCACTCGCCTCCGTCAACCCAACCCTCAGAATCACTCTTCCAGATCTGTAAATTAAAAAGAACAAACAAAAAAAAAACAAATCAAAACGAACAAATCAAAGCAGTGAAGATGTTCAAGATAATAAAGTAACTAATTAAATTCATGATGCCAAACCCATAACCTGTAACTAAACGCCACAAAATGATTTAGAGGAATAATAGATATTTTTATTTCTTTTTTTACACATCGAATAACCAAGAAAAAAACGATACATAAGCGAATTGATCATTACCTCATGTTGTTTAATCTCGGTTACATCGATCGGAGTTCAAGTGTATCATCGGATCATGTTATTTTCGTTAGTGAAGAGTCGAGAAAAAGAGGATGGTGGGTCGTTCATACATGAGGATGCGGTAGATTTATGGCTGTGATATGTGTTGGTATGATTGAGAGATGAGTCGACGGTATTTGTTGAAGAGATAAGAACCACATCTCAAATCTATGAAAAAAATGGGTTAATTTAAGGGTATAATCCTATAATTATGGAATAATAAAATTCCAATGTTACCCTTGATTTAATTTCTGTATTCAAAGTAAATAATTTTTATTTACAAAAATACCATTTTGCATTGATATGTTATACATTATGCATTAATAGTAGTAAAAAAGGTGGTTCTGTAAGTTCTGTCACTAAGATGGGTTCTGTAAATAAAGTTACACTATATATATATATATATATATATATATATATATATATATATATATATATATATATATATATATATATATATATATATATATATATATATATATATATATATATATATATATATATATATATATATATATATATATATATATATATATATATATATATGATGCTATGCCAATGTACGAAAACAACTCACTCTACTACTAGGTGAAAGGCATAATTAGCTATAAGGTGCACAAAGCATCTTTTGCTAAAGTAACTGACTCTATACTTCAACAGCACAATAATTGCTAACAACAACAAAAATGCATACGCAAGAAACATAACCAGAAACAACAATATCAAAAAGACAACTCCATGGGTAAATAATGACGTAAAAAAGGCCTCGCTTCTTATGTAATCGACTCGCAAAAAAGTAAATAAAAAAAGGCCTCACTTATATAATCGACTCGAAAAAAATAAAGCTTCACCGCAACGTGCGAGCAATTATGCTTGTTATACGTTAATTTTCTGTTTCAAATGATTACATGTTGTTAATTGGGCCAAGGTTAACAATTATGATTAGCTTATTAGGCTCATTGGACCTAAATACAAACAGGATGATTTCTGATAAAGTATTTGAAAATTGAAATGAATGTGAATATGTGATTAACATAATATTTTAAGTTTATTTACGTAACATGAGAGGAAAATTTAACATATACTCTCTTTTTATCATACACTCAATCATTTTATCATACACTCAATCAACCAATTATAAGTTTTTACTTTTTTTATCTAACAAAAATAATTATTTTTTAAAAATTGAATATCTCACAAACCGTTAATCGTTACGTAAAACGAAATATACCATAGTGACGAGAATTAAATTATCTTTCTAATGAGGGGAAATTTTGTATACTTTCGACGAACTTTTGTTTTCTCTGAGAAAATCATATATGATTCGTATTACGAATCATATATGATTCTGGAAAATCATGCATGATTCTGGAAAGTCATATATGATTCTGGAAAGTCATATATGATCCGTGATACAAATCATATATGATTCACATTAATCTCAACTCATGTAATAATATCGTAGCAACTAAATTATACTACCATGTTTCACGATCTTACCATGAATCCAAAATGATGGACCCAATCTTTTTCACATTTGCGCAACGAAATGTTTGAGCCCAATTCTTTTCACATTTATGCTACAAAATGAATGAGCCCACTCTTTTTCACATTTTGGGTACGATCGAGAAAAGAGAACGCCAAGTATGGCGAAATCAAAACCGATTCGGATCGAAAAATTAGACCTAACAATTTTAGTCCGGTTTGGTCTTACAAAAAAACTTGTCGATTATGTCTAATAAGACCGGATCGAGGATCGGACCGAACCGGTCCATTTCGATCCGGTCTTGGTCCGATGTTTCGAACCATTTCAGTCCTCGGTCCGATCCGGTCCGGGTCCGATGCTCAGCCCTACCTAAATTCACATGAAAACCATGAAAGCCGGTTGCTAAGAAAAAGGTAGAACCATAAATAGTATCCGGAATTGTAGAAGGCGCTTGATAATATTTCATTCCTTGAAAGGTGGTGAATACTAAAGCCGGTGCTACTATAGCGTAAACTGCTCTTTTTTCTTCCTCGCGAGTATAGCATGATGAGGCAAGTTACGGCACCACCGGGTGAATGGGGTATAAGAGTATTAAGAAAAGGAATTTCCTGAGGATCTAAAACCGCAATCCCTTTTGGGGCTAAATACCTCCGATATCTACCGTAGGTGTCAAAGAAAAATGAAAAGAAGCAAAAAAGAACATAACCTCCGAAACGATATACAGAATAAACGTGAGGACCATGGATCAAGATTTTTGGTTCCCCTTTTCTTTTCAACTTCGCAGTCTGATACTATTAGAAGGATATGAATTGCTTTCCCCCGCATCTCAATTGATCGGGAGTGCTACTCTTTCCATCAAAGCAATCAAAGCTTTCATTTACACTCATTTTCCTCCATTCTCACTTGAAAAAAAGCTAGCTCATCTCTCAGACTGAATCCGGCCTTAA
The DNA here is from genome assembly GCA_025667525.1 of Glebionis coronaria. Taxonomy (NCBI): domain Eukaryota; kingdom Viridiplantae; phylum Streptophyta; class Magnoliopsida; order Asterales; family Asteraceae; genus Glebionis; species Glebionis coronaria. The sequence goes on from CM046876.1 coordinate 24,330,914, forward strand.
AAAGTGATTAATCGGTCACCAACTTGGAAGACCAAGAATTGGAACAACGATCTCTCAGTTGTCTAAATAAGGCTGCTAACATCAAGATTTTACTATGAATCCACTTCGATTTTACATCGCTTTTAAAAGATTGAAATTTTAAGAACATATCAAAATCGTAAAAGCAGACCGAAATCGTAAGATTCAACTTAATTGTTCATAATCTTACACGTATATTTGTATTAAAATGATTTTATATACAATTTGCTAAGAAAAAGTTCCCAAATGAATGATATAAAAATGCAAGGTGTAACGATTTAAAATAATAAAATATTTATAAGCGATCAATAACGTTCAGTGTTTTAGTTTAGAAATCTATATATCTTACTTTTATTAAATATTTGTAACTATTTGAGCTGGTTGTTATTTGATTTAAATTACTAAAACTATTCGACACTAGACCAACTATACAAACCAAAATATCCAAAACTTTTCTCTAGAATTAAACGTGTTTTCATATGATACATAAATTAGGTTAATAACAATGCATTTTTTAGTAATTCATCGAACTGACCGCAAGTTAAGGTGACAGGACTACATACTCATAGTACAAACACAAAGTAAGACTTGGTAAAAGATTCTAATAACATCATAAAAGAAGTACTTGTATGAAACTATAATTTTGTATTTTAGCTTATGTCTTATTTCTACTACTTGCTGTTAAATATTCGATTTCCTAGAAAGTGTTTTCCCATGTATAGTTTGTCACAAAAAAAATAACACTCCCATAAAGAGAATATAAGATTTTTTTGTTTTCGGAATTTAGTAAAGGTATTGCTATATATTTTTTTCAAAAATAATACATGTATATTTTTTTTATTGTAACACTTGAAGCAAATTATGATATAAAGTTAACTCAGTTGTTATTCATCTTCAAAAAAACTCATCAGCCTACTCGAAATATTTTGATCATAAAAAGTTAAAAGTTTGTCTCTCAGCTTTTGATATTTTTTATAGGGTAGTTGATGTTTAGTGGTCCAATAGTCGTCTAGGTGTCGCAAGTCTTTATGCACTTAATAGGGGGCTTATGCTTAAATGGATGTGGAGATTCGTTGATCAACCTAATTCTCTATGGGTTCGAGTGGTTAAAGCTATCCATGGTGAAGGTGGTTGTGTGGGTAAAGATGTGAGAGTTGGGGCTAATTCTTGTTGGCTACATATCGTAAAAGAAGTGGCTATTCTCAAAGAAAATGGAATAAATTTTTTTGACTACCTAAAATCTAGATTGGGAGATGGCGCTATGTTTTCGTTTTGGGATGACAACTGGTGTGAGGGAGGTATCCTCAAATATAGATTTTCAAGAATCTATGCTCTGGATGCTCGTAAGAATGAGACGGTCAGAATTAAACTAGTACAGTCTAGCCTCGAATCTTCTTTGCGTCGTATAGTTAAGGGAGGTGCTGAACAGTTGCAATATGATGAAATTACTGATCTTATTGGCAGTATCAATCTTTCTCCCCAAGCAGGAATGTATGCGTGGTCTTTAGGCAATAATGGTGGCTTCACTGTTAATTCAATCAGGAAGGTTATCGATGACAACATATTTCCATGTGTGTCAACAAGAACTCGATGGGTGAAGTATATGCCTATCAAATTGAACGTTTTACCAGGAAAGTAAAGCTTAATGCTCTTCCAACAAGATTAAACATCTCGCGCCGTGGTGTTGGGAAAAAAATTATCCAGCCGTTGACAAAAGGAATCAAGACGCTAACAAGATTAATCAAGCCGCTGACAGACAACACGCAGACAAGAAGGATTAAGCCACTGTCAAGAGTCATTAGTTGTTAAGTCAACTCGTTTGTATAAGTTAGGAAGATATATACGAATATTGTATTTTATATGTTTATATGTTTTGCTATCTTCCTAGAATAGTTGATACATAACTCTATGTACAAGGCTCCTTACGTGTATAAAAGGAGGCCTTAGGGTTTATTGTTTGATAACATTTTCAATAGTTTTGTACGCAGTAATCATCATTAATCGAAGTTGAAAGTTTGGTATATTGTTTGTTCTTTGTTCTAAGTATTAATTCCGCATAATACTTAGTTAGTTTCAAACACAAAATTTCTCTACGTATTATACTTGATTCAATCTCATTAATACAAAGCTAAACTGATTTAAGTTTAGGATCAACAAGTGGTATCAAAGTTTGTTGAGAAACTTTGATCTAAAGAACAAAACCCTAAATCGCACTAAACCCTAATCACAACAACACGATGTCAGCCTCATCCCTGATCGCTTAAACCCCATCTTCATCTACCAATCTCAACCTCAAAATTCCATTGCTTGACCCCGACAACTTTGAACTATGGAAGTTTAGCTTTCAACAATATCTTCAAGTTGACAATTATGTCCTTTGGGAGATAATTGAGTAAAACACTTTTGATAAGGAGAAAAAGATACGAGAAACAAGAGAGCAAAGAGTTAAAGATGGTGCTAAGGCTGATGAAGCATCAAGTCCTCAAGATGGAAGAGATACTTCGGCTGCTGAAATAGCAAATAGAAGGAATGACAGGAAGGCTTTGAGTTGTCTCAAATTAGCTCTTGGTCCAAAAGAGAAATTTAAGTTTAGTATATACGAATTTGCCAAAGAAATATGGGAAGCCACTGAATCCACATATGGTGGTAATGATGACACTCAAAAGGAGAGGCAAAACCTACTAGTGAAGGAGTTTAATGTTTTTAAATCCCTTCCTAATGAGAAGCTTAGTGAAGTCAGAAGCCGTATTCAAGACCTCACTAGCAAACTGGCATTCATGGGAGTGAACATTGATGAAGTAGATATCAGTGCTGCTTTTCTTGGTGCTCTAGGTGAAGCTTGGGATGTTCATACCAAATCAATTCTTTCTACCAACAGTCACAAGAACATATCCTTTGATGATATATATAATCAATTGAAAATTATGGAACCTAAAGCCATCCTAAAGCATGGAAGTTCATCTACTTCCACACCTGGAAACATGGCTTTTGTTTCTAACCATAACTGTTCAGCAGCTGACAATACTTCACATGTCAGCGGATCAACTTTAGCCGCTGACACATCCAACTTTGTTTGCCTCAAACTAGATGGAATAGATTTGGATACTGTGTGTGTGCTTACATTGCTTCTTTGCCCAGTGGATCTCAAATTGCTTATGAAGATCTTGAGCAGATAAGTGATGAAAATCCTAAAGAGATGGACATCAAGTGGAACATGGATCTTAGCAGTATAAGAGCTAATAGATTCTACAAGAAGTTTGGAAAAAGGCTTACATTCAATCAAGGTGAAACTGCTGGTTTTGATAAATCCAAGGTTGAATGTTTCAATTGTCATAGACTGGGACATTTCAGAAGAGAATGCAGATCTCCACTTAGGAATGGTTGTGGAAAGGGAATGGGACGTACTTCGGTCAAGATTGAGGATGGTGACTCAAAGGCTATGGTATCCATGTAGAGCATTGATGGTGTTGGATGGGATTGGAGCTTTATGGTGGATGAAGTTGTGCAAAATCAAGCTTTAGTTTCTAAAAAGGAAGAAGAACATGTTCACCTTGCTCTTATGGCCAAATCATCTTCTTCATCAGATAATGAGGTATATGATGATGCTTATTGTAGTAAGGGTTGTAGGCAAAACACTGAAAATCTTAAGAAAGAGGTTTCTTCCTTAAAAAGAAAAATCTTGGATTTAGATGCCACACTAAGAAACTACATGATGGGACTTGAACAATCAGATGAGATGGTTCATGACTATAGGAAAATGGAATTTTACCTTAAGGATCAAATTACAGTTCTAGAAAGAGAGCTAAGACTTAGTAATGAGTGTAAAGCTAATCCAATGAGATCTAGAACTGAATTGCAACTTAAGCTTGATGATGCCATTAAATCTAATGAAAAATAGGTCTTAAAATTGAAAAGTTTGAACAGGCTAGTGTTATCTTAGATAAATGCGTGAGTGAGCAAAGAGACCCCAAAGACATTTGTGGGGTTGGAATGAAAGCAAATGAATTTGCTGTTGTTCCACCACCCCCAGGTAATTTATCTAGGGTATCTAAGAAACAAGACTTGTCTTGGACTGATATTCCAGAATTCCAAGAGAAAGAGTTTATTCCTCCACCAAGTGTGCTTAGTCCTATAGAGGAATATGAGAAGAAATTGATTGGCCTAGAACAATTGAAAACAACCAACCCTTTTCTCTTTGTTAAGGGTCGTTTGCTTAGTGATGAATTTGTTAATGCTAAGCCCATTGTTGTGAATAACCCCACTACTGGTAAACAGTTGATCTTGGCTCATCTCCCACAAGAAAGCCTAGTGTTAAATATGTTGAGATGTATAGGAAACCTAGATCACCTCAGAGTAAAGCCAGTGTGAATGGGACATGTTTTTATCAGTCTAAGCCTAAGTTTGTGTCTAAAAAGGCTTGTTACACATGTGGGAGCTTCTCTCATTTGGCCTATAACTGTGTCAATGTATACACCCAATCCGCTGACAATAGGTCAACTATGGTCAAACGTAGACCTTTTGCCCACCTAAGTTCACAGGCCACTAGACCAACTCCTTTCTTCTCTAAGGGAGCTAATACCCATGGACAAAGATCCTTTCAAATGACCAACACTTGGTTTAACAAACAGCGGGTTCCTGTAGGAAACCCTAATTTAGTCGCTGACAGGAACAATCTATCCGCTGACAAGGCAAGACAAGCCGCTGAAAACTCTAGGTTTGGTATTTCTATGCCAAAACTAGTTGTTGTCAAACCTACTGTTAGACCATATAAACAAAGATATTTGGTTAATAAGGGACTGGGGTAAAACGTATCATCCAGTTTAACATGGAGACCTAAGCAAGAGTAGAACTCTACTTTTAATGGTGTTTCACTGACTTGTAAACAGATTTAAATATCTTGAAAAGGTCATTACTAAACCTATTGAAACTAATTGGGTGTTTAGGCCACAAAGGGATGAAGAGGGGGTTGTTGCAAGGAATAAGTTAATTCTTGTTGAACAACCAGTTTGATCTAAGTATTCCAAGGCTTGGGTCCCTAAAGAAAACTAAATTGTTTTTTTACGTGCAGGGCATTCAAAAGGAGGTCAATGATCATGGATATTGGGACACTGGATGCTCTGGGCACATGACTGGGAAGGAAGATTACTTGACAGACTTCACTCTATCAGCAATGGTGATAGGGTGTACTTTTGTGGAAGTTATGGGACCATCTCTGGCAAAGGCACTCTAATCACCAACAACCTGAAGTTTGAGGAAGTATTTTTGGTAAAGGAACTTAGTTATAATTTATTTAGTGTGTCACAAGTTTGTGACAACAAAAATAAAGTTCTTTTCACTGATACTGAGTGTTTAGTTTTGAGTAAAGACTTTGAGATGCCTGCTGATAAGTTCATTGAATATAGAACACCTAGACATAAGGACATTTATAATGTTGATTTAAAAGGGATTAAAATGAACAACATTTTGTCTTGTCTTTATGCTAAGGCTTCAGTGGATAACTGTAATCTATGGTGCAGAAGGTTAGGACACATTAACTTTAAGAACATGAATAGACTTGTTAGGCATGATCTAGTGAGAGGTTTACCCTCAAAAGCTTTTGAAAATGATCATAATTGTGTTACATGTCTTAAAGGCAAGCATAATAATGCATCTTTTAAGTCTAAAAGTGTGCATTCTAGTTCTAAACCTTTACATTTGCTTCATATGAATCTGTTTTGGCCAACTAATGTTGGAAGTCTAAATGGTAAGTCCTATTTCTTTGTAATTACAGATGATCACTCTAGATTCACATGGACATTCTTTTTAGCTAACAAAGTGATATTGCTTTAACTCTAACAAATTTTATTAGTCAAATAGAAAAGAAAGCAGGTCACGAGGTCAACATTCTTAGGAGTGATAATGGTGGTGAATTTAGGAATCATACTTTAGATGACTTCTGTGTCAAAAAAGAAATTAATAGGGAGTTTAGCACAACTGGAACTCCACAGCAAAATGGTGTAGCTGAGAGAAGAGATAGAACTCTAATAGAAGCAACTAGGACCATGTTAGCATATGCTAAGTTACCCATTGCTTTTTGGGCTGAGGCTGTCAATACAGCATGTTATGTTCAGAATAGAGCCTTAGTGAACAAGTTTCACAATAAGACACCTTATGAACTACTTTGGAATACGAAGCCTAATATAGACTTCTTGAGACCCTTTGGATGTCATGTAGTTATCTTAAATACTAGTGATAACCTTGGGAAATTTAATCCAAAGGGCGATGAGGGATATTTTGTGGGCTATTCAATGAACAGCAAAGGATATATGGTTTATCACAAGAAGGATAGGAGAATCGTAGAAAACATTCATGTTGAATTCTTGGAGAATAAACCTAGAATCCTGAATCTAGACCAACTTGGCTGTTTGATTTAGAGCCCTTGTCCACATCAATGAATTATATGCATGTACCTAATCCAGAGATCTTGGTAGCTTCTATTGTTAATAATGTAGGTATACAAGCTGATAAGGTAACTGGATCACATGTTGTTGAGGTTAATCCTTCACTCAAGATACTCAACAAACCTATTTGGAGTGAAGAGTTCATTAGAGCATCTACTGCTGAGAAAAGAGAGGAAAGAAAGGAGCAAGAAGAGCCAAAGAAATATAGTGTGCCAACCGCTGAAACACTCCTTTTAGACGTTGACACAACCAATCAATCTGCTGACAAGTCTATGCTAGACGCTGACAGCTCTTCTTTAGCCTATGACAAATTCATTCATGATCTTATGGATAATTACCTACACCAAGGTGCCGTTAATAATGAAGATGAAGATGTAATTAACGATGAAGCTGAGAATGAAATCGAAGAGAATCATGATCTTACCAATTTGGAGACTACCATTAATGATGATAGAGGATTGAACTCACATGTAACTATAAATCATCCTCCTTCTTAAATAATTGGACCTTTTTCTTCTCCAGTTCAGACCAGAAGTAAGAGGAAGAAGCAAGGTGGATTTATTGCTAATATCCACAAGAAGGAAGATAATGAATGGATTCAAGAATGTATGTTTGCATGTTTTCTATCACAATCAGAACCTAAGAAGATATTTGATGCTCTTAAAGAGGAAAATTGGGTAGAAGCAATGCAGGATGAGCTTCACCAATTTGCTATTCAGGATGTTTGGGAACTAGTAGATTGCCCCAGACATGTCAGACCAATAGGAGCACATTGGTTTCTTAGGAACAAGAAAGATGAAAGAGGGATTGTGATTAGAAATAAAGCAAGGCTGGTTACTCAAGGTTAAACACAAGAATAGGGTATTGACTATGAAGAGGTTTTTGTACTTGTTGCTGGGATTGAAGCAATAAGGATTTTCCTAGCCCATGTTTCCTGCATGGGTTTCAAAGTCTACCAAATGGATGTGAAGAGTGCCTTCATGTATGGAACAATTAAAGAGGAAGTTTATGTGATGCAACCTCCTGGTTTTGAAGATCCAGAGCATCCAGATAGAGTTTATAGGGTTAAGAAGCCAATGTATGGCCTTCATCAGGCCCCTAGAGCATGGTATGGAACTTTTTCCACATATCTAGTGGAAAATGGCCTCAAGAGGGACATCATAGACCAAACCTTATTTACCAAGCAAAATGGGAAGGATTTTCTTATTGTACAGGTCTATGTTGATGATATCATCTTTGGTTCATCAAACTAAAAGATGAGTGATGATTTCTCCAAGCTGATGACTAATAAGTTTCAAATGAGTGCTATGGGTGAAATGAACTTCTTCCCAGGTCTTCAAGTTCAGCAAGGATATGATGGTATTTTTATATCTCAAGATAAGTATGTGGTTGAAATTTTGAAGAAGATTGGTTTCTCACCTCATGAAAAACGGGCAAGTACACCCATGGACAGAGAACACCCTTGGGGTAATTGTTGGAAATTCACTTTATGTGACGACATTTAAGAATTCCCATTAGTTATCATAGACTAGACTAGGTACGTTGTATAGTTTAAGTAGTGTGTGTGACTATATATACCCCTCCTTAGCTTCCAAGGAGGGGTGTTGCTTGTGTCATTTTCTTATTTTAATATATTTTCCTTCTTTCACACAACCACTCTCTCTCTAAGCTCAACAATGGCTTCCACCATCATTTACCACCATGTTAGACCACCGGATCATATATAGCAAATCCACAATTGGTATCAGAGCCTTGGTTCAATCCTTGGATAGTGTTTATGGTTTTCGATTCGGTGGTCTCAAATTTTTTTAAAACCAAATTAGTTGGCATTCCGACGGACTATTTTTAAAACCAGTGGACCAAAAATGTGACCAGTACCAATACCAACAGTTCACATCCCACCTTATTACTCCCATTCAACACCAAATCTATACCTACACCCACCTAGACCACCGGATTAGATAAAAAGCAAATCCACAATTGGCATCAGAGCCTCAGTTCAATCCTTGGATAGTGTTTATGGTTTTTGATTCGGTGGTCTCAAATTTTTTTTTGTCCGATTTATTCATTTTCTTGTCACGTCTGGTTATTGTTTTTGTCACGTCTTGTTATCTGATTTGTCACATCTTATTATTTGTTGTCCAAACTGTTTCATTGTTTTATCTTTGTCCAAATCTGTCTAGACAGTCACTATATCTTTGTCTCACAGTCCATATCTAATATTCTCAAACCCACAACTTAACCTCTGGGTTCACAACTGGTTTTGAGGATTTGAGTCCCTGGTCTCACGGTTTTACATTGGGTCAAATATCTTCTTTCTGGTCAAAAATGCATGTCTGGGGTTCAATTTTTATAGGTTTCTTTACTCTTTTTTTTGAAGATGAAGGTGAAAACCCAGATTTGCCAGGAAAAAATTAGACCCAGAAACATGTTCCTGAAAAAAAAGGACAGTACTTTTGGATAAGATTTTTGAGATGGTACCAGTCAGATCGGAATATTACGATCGCAAAAACCATTGGTTTCTACATTGCGATCGAATATTCCGATGGAACGCATTCCGATGGAACACTTTCGGTGCATTCCGATGGAACGCATTCCGATGGAACGCATTCCGATGGAACGCATTCCGACGGGGTGTAGAAGAGAAGACATTCTGATGTACTTATTTTGACTCATTGCGATGAAAGACAGTCATGCTTATTGCGATGGGTTTAAATACATTGTGATGGACATACATATTGCGATGGACAGACTGATGATATTACGATGGGACACATCGTGTTTGGTTTATTTTGTGAAAATCATTTAGATGGGAGTTTATATCAGTTAAAATAAACTATCAGATTTGGACTCATTTTTTTTCAAAAAAATCATCACTTAATACATCATACAAAACCAATACCATACAAAACCAGTATCATACTACAACTTCTTTCGGTTAATCAAAACCACTCATACCATTTTTATCAAAACCTTTAAACCTATCCATGACCTAAACCATATCAACACTCCAACCTTTTACCTCCACAAATCCTCAACTATCCTAATCCCATCATCTCCTATAACCCAACACCTAGACTCGATCTCTATTAATTCACACGAAATTCATAGATTCGAAATCACTCAATCAAGACCTCAGTTTGTTAAACGTTTTTGTTTAATCTATAAAAGATTTTTTTTTCGTTTAACACAAATCATCATAGATCTCGGATTGTTTTTGACCCCTGCTTAACTTGTTTTAAATCACAAATTAATCACATGCATCCTTAATACCTACCCGAGACCCTTATACAAGGATCTTGATGCCTTCGTTTGAATCGATGCTTGGACAGAGTAGTTTATAGGCTTGGGTTGCGTATTAATCTATATGAGGGTGTTGTACTTGGAGACATTTCGATCTCAACAGAATATGAGTGTATGGATTGGTAATCTCGCTTTTGTGATTTTTACTTAAGAAGTCTTAGATAATTTGTGTTTGATGGGATTGAGTTGAGATTGAGTGATGGGTGATTTTTGGGGAGCTATTGAGATGGTGTTTTGGGAGATTGAACTGGCGGTATAAACTAGGTGGAAAAAGGGGCGGATTTTACTATGTGAAGTGATATGGTTTATTTATCTTGTGTTATTCTTCCCATATATTGTAATATGTTTGACCAGCTTGTCAAGTATGGGGCGGAAGTTTCGAGACACACTAGTGGACTACACGTGGGTAAAATGGTGGACAGATGTTGGGTTTTAAATTGTTTCATTTGGTTTTAACTTTTGACTTGGCCCGTATATCCCAAGGCATACACATCACATAAGCATTTGACCCACGATTTGGTCATTGTGGGTATTTCGTAAGATGATGTTGGACTGGGTATAGAGAATTCTTGTGGGCCGAACATTTGTTTTTCATTGGGCCGAGCTATGTCTCTGTTATGTTAACTTTTGGACAGAAAAGTTATTTTGGATATATTTTTATGTCAAATTTAATTTTGGACCAAATTTGTGTTGTTAAGTTACATAATCGAGACGAGATAGAGTGACAAAGTGACGAGATTAAAAGACGAGACAACGTGACAAAATTTATGTGACGAGACCAAGAAAAAATGGCTATATTTTTAGTGACTACAGATTTTTTTTAGATCGGATATTAATTATTTGAAGACGGAGACGAATTTCTTCGAAGGCGTGTACTTATTTTATCCTTGAACAGATAACTTGCTCGTGCTTAATCTCAGAATGAAGACTTGTTTATCTGGTTTCCGGGTTCGGGGTGGTTGGTTGATGACTCGGATAACTATCACTTAAAGGGGTTACATTGTTGTACTCAGTGTCACGTGCTTAGTCGACGTGGATAATTTCAAGAGGTGTTGTGCTTATAGACTTCTTCAGTGATGCTTTGAGTACTTAGAGATTTCTCCACTGTTCTTCATTCAACAATAGTGCAAGCTTAAGTCACAAGATCGAAGGATTTATATTCAGCTTCATGTTTGATATATCTGGTTCATTCTATCAGTGGTCACTTCAAATTGCTTACAAGTGGGTTGGTAAAGATGGCCATGGAGAGTTTATGAGTAGAGATTTTCGATCAACAGCTGATTATCACCGAATATAATTAAGCTTATTTATTATTCTCACGAGATTTTCAGGTTCATGTGCTTACGATTTATTGATGGTTTCGAGTTTCGAAACCACCAAGGGGGAAGAAGAAGATACATTGAACGCACAACGAGTACACGTGATGAACTTCATACCTTCCTTTGATTTGAAGACATTCCGGGATGACATTTGTCATAGCCGCAGAGAAAATCAGTGTTATAACTCGTGGCGTTATCAATCTCTAAACCGTACACTACTGATTCGATGTTTAATTGTTTGGTTGTTGCAATTATTCATCATCATTGTCCTATATGCACTCTCGGGGCTTAATTGACTCTGGTGCATCTCCGGAAGAAGATATGAGCATTTCCGGGACTTAATTGACTCTGGTGTTAAGATGTCAACTTTGTGAATGGGATAAAGTGTCCACTTCAGTATTTGAGCTTCATAATTGGGATTGATTTACTTTCTTCAACTATGTGGGGGAAGAAATGTCTTGATTCTTTCTAGTATGCATAACTTGAACTTTCAGGGGGAAGAAAAATTCAGAAGAATTATTCAAGCATGAGAAGAAAAGTTGTTGATCTACTTGGTGTACCCCTTACTTTCAATCCCTCTTAGCAACGTTATCATGTTATATGATGGGATTTGCTTGTTAGATTCCGCTGTGCGCTTAATCATTCTAAGCTTTATTGAAAGCTTTGAAGTTGCTTACGAGGATTGTCGGATTAGGGGGAAGCTATTTAAAAGCTTCTACATCAAGTTTATGTGGCATGAATTAGGGGGGAGCTAATTCAGAAGGTTCTCCTTAACCAAAAGTGTATGGGTTACTTAGCTCGTGTCGTTACAGTATATCTTCTACAAGTTACTTTAAAGATGAGTCGTTTTGAAGATGAAAGCTCTTGTTCTTTATCATTATGTACTTGTTAGGAAGAATATTGTAAGGAATTCTACACCTCGTCCCAATGGGGGAAGATTGTTGGAAATTCACTTTATGTGACGACATTTAAGAATTCCCATTAGTTATCATAGTCACACACGCTTAGACTAGACTAGGTACGTTGTATAGTTTAAGTAGCGTGTGTGACTATATATACCCCTCCTTAGCTTTCAAGGAGGGGTGTTGCTTGTGTCATTTTCTCATTTTAATACATTTTCCTTCTTTCACACAACCACTCTCTCTCTCTAAGCTCAACAATGGCTTCCACCACTATTTACCACCATGTTAGACCACCGGATCATATATAGCAAATCCACAGTAAGATTGGAGATGGTAAGAAAGTTGATGTCAGGCATTATAGGTCAATGATTTGATCATTGATGTATCTCACAACATCTAGGCTAGACATCATGTTTGTTGTATGTGCATGTGCACGTCACTAGGTGACTCCCAAGGAATGTCATATTCATGTTGTCAAAAGGATATTTAGGTACCTTAAATGTTATCCTAGCTTGGGGTTGTGGTACCCTAAAGATTCTTCATTGGAGCTCATTGGCTATTCAGACAGTGACTATGGAGGTGATAATGGATATAGGAAATCCACAACTAGTGGATGTCAGTTCTTAGGGAGTAGGTTAATCTCTTGGTAATGCAAGAAAAAAACTGTGGTGGCCAATTCAACAACTGAGGATGAGTATGTAGTTGCTGTTGCTTGTTGTGGGAAAGTGCTATGAATCCAAAATTAGCTGTTGGACTATGGGTACAATTTTATGCATAACAAGATTTTTATAGATAATAACAATACATTGTGCATTATTAAGGATCATGTGCATCATTCTAAAACCAAACATATAGAAATTAGGCATCATTTTATAAGGGATTGTTTTGAAAAAGGCTTAATACATCCAGATAAAATAGACACAGAGCAAAATATGACAGATATTTTAACTAAACCTTTTAATGTTTGGAGGTTCCAGTACTTGATGTCAAGTATTGGAATGATCAATCCTTAAAATGCGGTTTTTAAAATTGATGTAAAGTAAGTACAGGATATGCACTGTTATTAGTCTTTGTGAAAGATTAGATTTTTCCACTATTATTTTCTATCCGCTGACAAGTGGAAAAGAAGTCGCTGACAGCCTATGTGTTAGCTTTTGTGGTTTTTATCTAATAATGTAGGAATGAAGGGCATTGTAAAAATGGATACAAAGTTGCTTATGTACTGAAGGGATGTGTCAAAAAGGTTTATTTATTATGGTTGGAATGCTTGCATTCCTATCTTGATATAATTTTTTTTGTCATATATATTTTTGAAAGCATTGTTTAAGGGGAGGTTTTAGGGAAACCTATAGGATCTTGGGTACTCTTAGAGGGCTCTTATCACAATTCTAGATTATGTCCACTAGTGGGTAGGGTTAGAAGTGGTGAAGACATTTTCTTTATGAAATTGTTGGAATTTATAAACCTTGAGGCACTGTAGCATGAACGTTTTTGTTTTAAGCATGCATGCTGCCAAGACATTTTGACCTAGAATTGGGCTGGTTGGATTGGTGACTTTGGATACATATTTTTAGGTTTACCTGGGAGTTATAAAGATATTATATGAGTTAACTTCATTCTTAAGGACTCTGTGAGCAAAGGACACTTGAGGACAGTCATATCTATCTTGTGTAAGCAAGTGTGTGTGATTAGACAGTGCTTGCAAAACTATGTCTTTTTGAAGATAAGATAACTCTCTTAGGGTTATTTTCTTTGTTAGGTCTTTTTATTTTTATTTATTCTTTTTATTTCTGACCTAACACCAAAATAAATTTTAATCGCTGACAAGAACATTGTAGCCACAGACAAAGCCAATCTGTACGCTGACAAATATAGCCATTGCCGCTGACAAAACTTTTGAACGTTGAAAAACACTGGGTCCTACTCAGTTGTAACTTTTGATATATTTGGGCCGTAATTTTTGTAGAGTGTGTATTTTCTTTAATTACTATGAGATAAGTTATCTTTTTCAAAAAATTTCATCATTATATTTTGAAAAGATTTACCTTCTTACCTCTTTTTCAACCAATACCATACCTACAATTCTACTATTTATACACCAATCTCACGTCTTAACACGACAACTTGCATATTTGATTTTATTACCTCTCAAACCAAAACTACAAACCTTTCTTTGCTCATTAGCTTTTACAGTTCTCCATGGCGCCAAACTTTAAACTTGCTGGTGTTGTTCTTGAATTTTAGGAGTATCATAATATGCTTGCATATTTGGTCGCTGACAATGAGAACAATCCCCAATACACATAAATGATAGATTTCTCGTTGGATTCCAACTTAAGGTATGCTCTTACACATGCTCCTATCATCCCTATTTCACACATCAAACAGTTTTGGAACACAACTAGTTCTAAAACAACTGATGAAGTGATGACAATTGAAGGAACCATTCATGGGAGAAAGTAGGTGGTCACAGAGGCTTTAATACGTCAAGATTTAAACCTTGACGATGCCAATGGTGTGGTCACCCTTCCCATAAATGAGTTACATGACGGGCTTCGAGGCTTGGGGTATGCTCTTCCTCCCACGGGAAAAATTTCAAAATATTCTAAAGGCCAGTTTCCCCGAGCCTGGAAGTTCTTAATACATGTCCTCTTGCAATGTCTTAGTCCCAAGTGTTCTTCATTCAACGAGATTAATCGCTCTATAGCGAGTGCTCTTGTTTGTTTGGCCACATGGCAACAATATAACTTTTCTAAAATAATTTTTAGGGCATGTTACAGAACACGGGTAGCAAGATGACTCTTGCTTACCCAAGATATTTACAAATGGTTTTTTAAGCACAAGGAGACTGCGAAAGGGATCATGATAACTTTTATGAGATCCTTGTCCAAAAGATAAAGCTTTTTATTATTTTGAATACAACTCCTTATGAACCTTTGCCATTGACACCACTCATGTTAGCTGTTATTGAAGCTGGTTTACACTAACCAGACCCCCAACTAGAACCACAAACAGAACCAAAACCACAACAGGATCTACCACAACCTTCCTCACAACCTCATATTGACCCTATCCCTAAAGCCGCTGACATTCACATGTCAGCCGCTGACACAGCCGTTTTTTACGCTGACCAAGAATTTAGGATTGCCAAGCACCAAACGACTGCTGGGTTGTTCTCCCTTGGTGGTCCTAGCCATGTAGCAGAGATAACTACTACCACAAGTGTGGCGTGCTATGGGTGTGGCTGAGCCTATTGATACTAGCTTAGAAGCAGGTCAAGATAATCCTACTGTCACTAAGTCCACATCCATGCCCTATGAAGCTCCATTGAGGATTGATTTCTTGAATATGGTTGAGGGCAGTATGCAACCTATGACCTTATTAGAACTGACGGCTATCGGTGTGAGCTTGCAAAAGCAAAACACAGAGCTTGTAAAAATAGTCACCTCACAAGGCCTTGAACTCATTCAATTGAGGGAGAGGATAGCTGTTTTGGAGAGAAGAAGAAGAGTGTTGGTTCAGTCTTTAAAAGAGAGAGAGGCTTCTTAAAAAGGGGATGATGAGCCTACTGAGCCATTTCTTGCAACTGATAAGAGTTCAAAAGAGGGCCATGTTGGAGGTAAAGAGATAGCAGATACGCTCATAAGGATGAAGGCAAGCAAGGATTTTGACCCTTCTTTGGTCACACCTAAAATATTCTCCTTCATAGGTTTAATGTTGTAGTAGGAGAGTGTAGGTAAAAGTTCAGCCACTGACATGACTATTCTATCCGCTGACACTCCTTCTGCAGCCGCTGACGTTCTATTGCTTCTGTGTATCCCAACCACCATTGAGCATTAAGGAAGTGTCTAATCAGGTACCAACAACTTTACCAGTCATTGATCCATTAGATAAGGGTAAATGGATATTGGTAGAAGCACAAGTCCCCAAGGATGCTACACGGGTTCAGTATGATACGTTGTTGGCTCAACAACTACATGAGCAAGAGTTGAGGGGATTGGAAAAGGGAGATATTGAGGCTCAAATACAAAGTTTAGAGTCTGAGAGTGCAAGAAAAGGTGCTGGTGAGGAGGAAAGTTCACATGATTCCATAGGTGATATAGAGGTGGATGATGAACCAGAGAGGCTAGAGTATGGTGAGGATGAGTTTGCCAGAGAGAAGTTAAGAGAGCTAGCATTATAGATTGATTATGATATGCCCCAAATGGCTGAGTTGTACCACAAGTATGGAGAAGCTAATATCAGGTATCCAGATATTAGCATTTCTGACAAAATTTTGGGGTTTGGAAGGTTTGTTAAGGGTGCAAAGAGATTTGAAGGTAATCTTTGCAAATAAGGCTTCCAATGTTTTGGGGAAGTAAAAAATAGCAAGAAGAGAGATGTAATACATGTTGCTCAGAGGTCATCAAGCAGGATGGACATATAGGAAGTTGCAGGCTCTATCATTTGATCAGTTGGAGTTTTTGGCATATCTTATTTGGGTGAATGTTAGTAATCAGAACACACATCTTCAACTGGCTGCTGAAAGATAAGAGTAAATAGAGGAACAATTTAGGATAAAGAGGGAATCCAAAGTCCCAAGACTTGTGAAGAAGGGGGCTAAGTTCATGTTTCCATAGTTTGATCCATTGGATTCAAGATTGAATGAAGGAGTTTTGAAGAAGAATTTGGAGCTTTCTCCTTTGGAGGTTAGTGATGTTGCTGTTGTGGTACCTCTTGATTTCAGAAACCCTGTGACAATGTGTGAGGAAGATCTAACCACAGATTTTTGGAGAATCACAAGATATGGGGACAAGGTAAACGTGTTTTCATCTCTTATGTCCCTGTTCGGCAGCATGGATAGGCAAGACTTGGAGACTCTTTGGAGTCTGTTGAAGGAGAGGCATGAAGCTGAAGCTCCTTCAACTGCTGGTGGAATAAAGATATGGTCAACATTCAGGAGAATGTTTGATCATGCTGATGATGATCCAGTTTGGATGGATCTTGATGACTTGACAGGTTTGGAATGACGTTTGTTCTCAGTTGTTGGTGTATATCATCTCTACACAACGAAATTTTCAAAGTATCTGTTGGTGGATAAAATCTATCCACTGTTACAAGACTTATTGAAGAAGATGGTGAGCATTAAGTTGAAGGTAGATTACTCCAGTGGGGTAGGTGTTGATCTTATGAAGTTTCTTCACTCACATATTAAAGAAGAATAGGTTTTTTTGTAAGAATCCTCTCTATATTTTATTTTTATTCAGAAACTTGATGATTAGAGTAAATATCAAGTTTAGGGGAGGATTGTTGGGAATAAAATTATCCAGCCACTGACAAAGGGAATCAAGACGCTGACAAGAGTAATCAAGCCGCTGACAAACATGACGCAAACAAGAAGGATTAAGCCACTGTCAAGAGTCATTAGCTGTTAAGTCAACACGTTTGTATAATTTAGGAAGATATATACGAATATTGTATGTTTATCTGTTTGGATATCTTCCTAGAATAATTGATACATAACTTTAGGTACAAAGCTCCTTACATGTATAAAAGGAGGCCTTAGGGTTTATTGTTTGATAACACTTTCAATAGTTTTGTACGTAGTAATCATCATTAGTCGAAGTTGAAAGTTTGGTATATTGTTTGTCTTTTGTTCTAATTATTAATTCCGCATAATACTTAGTTTGTTTTAAACACAAAGTTTCTCTACGTATTATACTTGATTCAATCTCGTTAATACAAAGCTAAAACGATCTAAGTTTAGGATCAACACATGGTATTGATATCCAATCTCTTTCGTGCTCTTTATGTCAACATGTGGCTGACTCTTCTATGCGCTTGTTTTTTTATGTAAATTGGTACGTCAGCTTTACATCAATATAACACGCTGGTGGGATATCCCCTATGTTGAGTGTAGCTCGTAGGAGGAGTGGCTGGTTTCACTTGTTTCGATTCGGCTCCCGACTAAAATTAAATCAATGCTGGAAGGAGTTTTCTATGCTTTATGATGGTTCATTTGGATGTTTCCTAACAAGACACAATTTGACAAGAATCCTCCCTCCAAGGCGACGTTGTTCGATTTCTTTTTACTGGTGTAGGTTTTGATGTAAAGATGCGTTCAACTATGACGCTTGGCTAAAAAAACCCTTACTTAATTGTTGTGTCAGTCTAGCTCCTTGCTAGCTTTCTTTTAATAAAATTGTTGTTCCAAAAATAATTAAACATCAAGTTTATACATTTCTCACACCTGTGTTTTGCTACTGTAGGTAATGGAGAGTTCGACCACTCAAAACGTGAATAATCAATTTTTATTTGTTCTTATCCAAACATTCATTTTGAATTATTTGCGTTTGTCAAACGAAATAATCCGATAATGTTTTCACAACCGTAACCCCAAACACCAATTTAGTTGGTGTCCTAATGAACCGGTCACGAGAGCTATTTCTTTTGGGTGGACAATGACTGATGCCAAAAGACACTCGGAATTATGTTGTTACCGTCAGTTCACACCTTTTTGTGGATTTAAGATACATTTAAAAGAATGATTCTTTTTTCAAAATTAACTTTGTATCGAAAAGTTTTCATCGGTATTTCAAGACTCCAGATCAATATATACGTGAATATATCTCTCTTACTACTTACTCGTCTCAATGTACTCACATAATAACATAAATAGCCGGCTAGTCGCATAATGCGACGACGTGTACTCGATGATTATCGTTTGTGGAGAACAATTATTTTCAAAAAGAGAAACACTTGTGTGTTATTAGATAATAAAATTTCTATGTGTTTTTTCATTTAAATTCGATATGTGTTTTTAAGATATGATAAGATTACTAGTTTGTAGGATCTTAGTTTCATAGGATTAAGCAAGTGTTTGATTATCTAATGAAGAGATGGAGAAGGAAGAACTAGAGAGAGAAAGGAGAGAAAGGAAGAAAAAGATGGAATGAATAAAATGACTAAGTGTTCAACCCCTCCTAACATGCTAGGAGGGGGTATATATAGCCCACCCTACATGTGGGCTATATGTTAATACATTGGATCACGAGCCCAATACTTGAATATATCGTTGGAGTGACCGATCCTTTCTAAATACGTAAAAACGTATTTCCAACAATCTCCCCCTAAGGGAGGTCACTCCAAGTTACAATGTCCTAAATAGTCTATAGCTCGTGATCTATGCTAACAATGATGTGACCAAGACTTTCTTTGGAAAAACGTATTTCCAACAATCTCCCCCTAAGGGAGGTCACACCATTTTACAAAACCTTAAACCTAGCATACTATGCTTGAGTCTTCGATCTTGTTCTTGTGAAAATGCTGATGAGATCTTTGACTTAAGTCTTGAGCATGTTTCCTTGCCTTGACCTTGTGCATTCATCACTTGTGATATTTGCCTCTTCGTGACTTCATGTTCCACATACTTACACCTTTATAAATTCTTGAAAGCTTCAGAGATTGATACAGCGGAAGACTTGACTTTTAGACTTTCTTGAATTTGTTAAAGTATTAAGTGCAGAAAGCATAAGCATGTGTTTACGACTTCTTCTGGATTGTACACCGCAATGCCACCTTCTTGTTACGCTGCATAAAACAGTTAGCAACAAAACATATACACAGATGAAATGGCCTTGAACATTTCATTCTAATTCGGTAGCATTTTACCTCCGGTCGGTGAAGACCGTAGGACGATATAAAATATCGTACATGTGGCAGGTAGTTTCAATTAAGAACCTCCTTGACAAGATTTCGCGGGTAAACCCGTTCTCTTTATTCGACTGTACAAAGCTGACTGCGAACATAAAGAGTGAATCTTTGGATAATATTATCCGCATGATTTGAAGCCGTCAATTCATGTTCATGGAACAAGTGAAATTCAATTAAGAACCGCACCATCGTTGATTTCCAGTTGTCACGAGCTTGATTCGTATAGAATCTTGCAAGTTACCTACCAAGTGCCGTTTGAGGTTAACACTAGAAGGATTTCCACTCATCACTGTCAACATTAAGGTATCACTCTGAGTGTTGTGGCAAGATCACTGAGATATTCGTAGAGGCCTGGAACGTGCTTAAATTCAATTAAGAATTAAACAACCGTTGCTTTCCAGTTATCACACGTTTGATTCATAAAGAATCGCACAAGTCGCCTACCATGAGTTTTTTGATATTCGCTCAAGAAGGATTTCCATCTTCATTGTAAATACTTTCGTATTACTCGAATGTTCAGGCAAGATCATGAAGATTTTGCGTAGGACTCCTAAGAGCTTTCTTACTTTTCACAGTGTGTGAAAAAGCATGGAATTATGAAAGTGTGTCTGAATGAGATATTTGATGATCTCAAATGGCTCTAGACTCGATCGTGCATTTTGGATTTTAGTGATCGGAGGCTGGAGAGGAGTGCCACCATTTCAATACCAATTTATTCAGAGTGAATAAATCAATAGATAATGCGTTGTCTCCGTGTGATTAAAACACATATCTTTTGAGAGATATCTGAGTTAGCTGGGATGGGTTGTGCATTGCATCACTGGGTCCATGATGTGTTATCTTAAATATCAAGCATCATTTAAAAATGATCTCAATAGCATATGTATTGACCCGGTTTCTGCCTAAGGTTGTAAGGAGGGCTTCTTTCTTTAGACCCTTCATCTTTACAATTCTTTTTCATTCTTCAACCCCTTCAATGCTTACCAATACGTCATAACTAGCACCTTATTGTGATTTTTCCAGTGCTAACTTAAGTACTTGGTCGGCATTCAGCTACGTTCACAATCTTTCTACATCGTTCCTAAGGACTACTATTTCTAGCTATGGAATGTCCTTGGGAAGATTCGTCCGGTTTTGGAAGAATCATTAGACTTAACCTATCCTACCATCCTTATGTCACCACAATCTTCATCGTCGTGAAATAAATGGGTTGTGGGTAAGTATAAATCACCATGAAATCCATTTTGAAGTGCAAATCCATTTTGCTCCCCCTTAACATATGCCACGATATTCGAAAACATTTCGCACATGTCGGGATGAGCCATCACGTTAAGTCAAACCATTTGTGATTAATCATTTCCCATATTAAATCACATTTTCTCCCCCATATTAAAATTATTTACCCAATCGATGTTTTTAATATCAATTGATTTAATAGCATTTTAAGAAAATTTGGGAAGAAATATGCAAATCTAATTATCTTCATGATTTACACAAGCTCCCCCTTAAATTAATGAGGGTGTACTTAAAACGTAAATTAAATACCTTTTAAACACAAGTGTAAGGTATTTATCACGTGCAAAGATCATATATGATAAAGTATTCACAAGATTAGCAATTTAGGAGGTTGGACCTGAATGATGGAGAACATCATATGATAGAATCACATGGTTCTTGTTCACGAATGTTGGTCGCCTCGTCACGGCTGAAGTTATCTCTTGACTCTATGTGTACGATTGATATCGTTGTCTTGACACCAATATGTGAACTTGGCACTTTCGGCGTCAAAGATTCTGAATGCTGGACAATTTCTCCCCCTCAATTGTTGACCCGTGTTCTATTGAAAGAGCTGTAGTCGTCGTTTGAGTAGTCGCATTGTCGAGTATGTAGATATCAATTGTAAATTGCTATGGTTGGTAGAGATGATAACTTCATAAAAACAAGATTTCTCTTGTTTTAAGAAATAAATGCACAGACACGTACATATATTTGTGTTAGATTGTGTTATTACGTAAACACAATCCCTTACATGGTTATAAAGTATACCATGCCCGAGAAAATTAATTCCCGTTGTTGAGTCAAAGCTTTCCGGTGAAATGCTTGACTTGAATATGAAAAGCGGGTTACTGTCTGAAATAACAGCAAACCATTTTGAGCATGTTTTAAAACATTTGAACTTCTGCTCGAACTTTATTTACAACCCCGTGTCATTATTGAATGACATTTCTAGTATCGTAAATATTATCGATTTCAGAAGACATGCTCTTTTCAGCAAAACATTTTTGAACACACAATTTTGAAAGATTTAGAAAAACCTTTAGAGAAATTCTCGAAAAATTGTGTTCATTGTTTTGAAAACCAATTACTTGAGCTTAAGATGTTGAATATCTTACAAAACGAGCTCAAGTCCGAGAAGTTATAAACTTCCCGTTGTGAGGATAAGTTTATCATCGGCGATAAACCTTCCTATTAACTGAAGAACGAGTCCTAAGTTGACATTTACTTAGAAGTCGTTTTCATGAGCTTGAAAAACTTTTGAATGTTTTAACATAAAGCTCATGACCGAGAAATATGAATTTCTCGTTATGAGGAAAAGTTCTCTTATTTAAAAGATACACTTTCCTTTCTGAGCTTAAAACTTGGAATGTTTTAATACAAGCTCATGACTGAGAAAAATGAATTTCCCGTTACGAGGATAACTTATCATTAAAGATAAGCTTTCCTAAAATGAAGTCCGAGTTGCAGTCTGATATTTAACTGTAAGTCATAGTGCATGAGCTTAAAAACTTGGCATGTTTTTAATATTAGCTCATGCCCGAGAGAAATTAATTTCTCGTTGTAAGAATAAGTTTATCATCGGCAATAAACTTTCCTTTCTTTGAGGTCCGGGGCATAATCTAAAATATAATTATACACCATTTACACGAGCTTAAAACTTTTGAATGGTTTTAA
This sequence comes from Glebionis coronaria, assembly GCA_025667525.1. Taxonomy (NCBI): domain Eukaryota; kingdom Viridiplantae; phylum Streptophyta; class Magnoliopsida; order Asterales; family Asteraceae; genus Glebionis; species Glebionis coronaria. The sequence continues at coordinate 24,353,540 of CM046876.1, forward strand.
TGTAAGCTCGTGTCCGAGAAAATTTAATTTCTCGTTAATGAGGATAAGTTTATCATCGGCGATAAACTTTCCTTTATTTGAAGAACGGGTCATTGTCTGACATTTAACAATGAACCATATACACGAGCTTAAAACCTTTGAATGGTTTTAGTGTAAGCTCGTGTCCGAGAAAATTTAATTTCTCGTTTTTGAGGATAAGTTTATCATCGGCGATAAACTTTCCTTGATTTGAAGATCGGGTCATCGTCTGACATTTAACGATGAGCCATTATACACGAGCTTAAAATCTTTGAATGGTCTTAGTGTAAGCTCGTGTCCGAGAAAAAATTATTTCTCGTTATTGAAGATAAGTTTATCATCGGTGATAAACTTTCCTTTATGTGAAGCTCTGGTCATCGTCTGACATTTAACGATGAGCCTTTTTACACGAGCTTCAAACCTTCGAATAGTTTTTATGTAAGCTCGTGTCTGAGAAAATTTTATTTCTCGTTTTGAGGGTAAGTTATCGTTGACGAGATAAACTTCCCTTTCTCTGAAGTTCGGGTCACAGACTATAATTTGACTGTGAGCCATTGTGCATGAGCTTAAAAACTATGAATGTTTTTAATATTAGCTCACGCCCGAGAAAAAAATTAATTTCTCGTTGTAAGGATAAGTTTATCATCGTCGATAAACTTTCCTTTCTTTGATGAACGAGTTACAGTCTGTGATGTGACTATAAGTCCTTTAGTATGACTTAACTGCGAGTCCCCTGAGACACTTGTTTCTTAGATATCAGCTTCTTCAGCAACCAAACTCTGAGAGTGTCCTTAATTGAATGGTATACAATGATTAGACCGCTTAGTTCTTTTGAAACATCCTCTTTGGTACCTGCATTCTCATTAGGAATTTGCATGCTTTGATATGGGTTAGCGATATCTATTTTAGAACAATGTGGGGGTTCACAGTTGGCCTTACTTGTGCCAGAGGTGACCTTGAAAACGTTTACTTTTATAGAAAACCTTAAGTTCAGGCTTAAGTGATGTATCATCCTTTTTAATTTCCTCCCTAGTAATCTTAGTAGAATCAAAGACTATCCTAGTTAAAGGGCACTCGTTTCCTACAAGAGTGAAAGTTCTACCAGTAGGGCGCCATATTTTACCAATGGGTTTGATTTTAGCTACCCACTGGGATTTAAGTATAGCACGGGAGTTCACCTCATTAAGTAATTTTTTGATACAAGAATCATGATTGGCTTTAAAAACACATTTCCTACATGTTTTACAAGTAGCATATTTAATGTCCGAGTAAGATCTAGAATTCCTAGATGATTGATTAATGCTCCTAGGATGTGACATGCTACGGTTAGCAGTGTTGGGTAAACTAGAAGGCATCTGACTAGGTTTGAAATTCATATCTCTTACTTGTATCTTCTGCTTAGCTTCCCTTAGACCAAATGTATGGCGAACGTAATTTGAACTAGTTCGAGACGTGTTCTTTGGACTATGCCTTGGGAGACTAGAGGCAATCATGTGACTAGGTCTTGCAAAAGCTGTTTTAGTCACATTGGGCCTAGATGGTGGAGTGCCTGGTCTAGAAAGATGAGCCATATCAACTTGGGAGGCAAACCACGGTCTCGAGGATTGTGGTCGCTCGGATCTAAATGCAGTCGGTTGTCTAACGGACTGATTTGTAGGTGGTTTCCCCAAGATTGATGGTTTTTCAAGCTTAGTGTCCACACTAGATCCTTTAGTTTTTTCTCAATTCGTTTTTCAATGTAGGTATAGCAAAGACCTTTTCCTGTACTTGAGCCTTTAAAGTCTCATTCTCTTTGAGCAATTCATCTTGGGATGCCAACTTAGATTCAAGCAACTTAATTTGTTTCATAAAATTATCCTTTTCAGCTTTAGAATCTAGAACTGTTTGATCCAATTTTCGTTCAAGAACAACGTTTGACTTTTCAAGTTTTTCAAAATATGTTTCAAATTTCTCCGTTTTCTTTGAAAATTCAATTTTGGCATCCTCAAGCTCTTTTGATTGCTGAGCTAAAATCATTTCAAGCTCTTCAATCCTAGAAGCAGAAGTGGTTAAAGAAGCAGGCATAGAGCACTTATCAGGATTGTTAATTATCTCATTCAATTTAGATTGGAGTAGACGAAGATTTGTGACACATGACAGCTCTCCATAATTTCCTGATTGGCTGCTTTCTTCCTGCTTTCCTCCTGAATCCATGCCATTGCTTCCCTTGTGACCTCTTCTTGTATCGTGTTGCAATTCTTCCGCTTGATATGTCGAATCCAATGAATCCGTTGAATGTCGATGAAAATTTCTTGGATCCTTGTCTGGTATTGTCTTTTTCTTGGCTCAATAAATACTTGATCGGATCAAACATTGATAAGACAAACCGGAGTCCAATTCAAACTTGGCTCACGCCAAAAATAGAGCCCGTAAACTAATTAATCCAACCTTCGGTTAATAAAGTGATCGACCCGACTATTTATATCCAATTTTTCTTGGACTCGTCAAATAATTCTTGTCACTTTGTTTTGTCACTTTTATCACTTGGTCTTGTCACTTTGAATCAAAATTTCGTTTGATAATAAAGTTGAATATCAAAAATGTTTTGATAAATTTGTTTGACACTTTCGTTTGGTCCACAACTAAAATGTTTTGATGGAGCCCATCATTTTGAAGCCCACCACTTCTTGTGTAGCCTGGTCCACTCCAAGAGATAGTATACCTAAAAATTAGGTATAAATCACCCAACCCTAATTGTATCTAACCTAACCTCACTCATTCCAAATAAAACACAGCCACCCTTTGTTAACACCGCCTACTATCTAACTTTCAACCACCAAAAACATCGCAATACGAATCTCCATCTCCTAATCTCCAATCTTTTTCTCATCAACTGAAATCATCACAAAGAAACATGATCATCCATCTCAACAAAACTCATCCACCAATTCCATATCTCATCTACTTTTTCTGTCATCTTCAAATCATACGAAAAAACAACAACAATATCGTGAGCCCCTGAATCGAGTAAGCAATTAGCACAACAAAGTTGTCTTCAAGATCTTCAAGGGTCTCGGGTAGGTGCCATTGATTGTGTGTGATTGATTTTTCGTTTTTAAACGAATCAAAGATAGATGTGAGCAATATTGTTCATGATCAATCTTTCATTTTCGTACATCAAAAGAGGGTTCACCTCGAAATAGATCTTAATAGATCTTGGTATTGGGTAGGTAGATAATTATGACTGCATGTGGTTGATTTGGTTTTATTTTATAAAACGAAACAAATAAATGATTATAACAATATTGTTAATAATCTTGATTTGATTTCGTATATGAAAAAAATGGTTTAAAACCAAACACGAATCAGTGATGATTAGTGTTTTTGTGTGATGTTTAATCACGAGAACGAATCTGAGAAGTGTATGTTTTGGTTACGAGTCTGGGATAAGATGCTAATTATTGATGCATGTGACGGAGGGATGAGATCTAGTCGGTGTTGGATTTGGTTGGAGTAGATTGGTGTCGTGTTGGAGTCTGTGTTGTCTTTTCAGTCAAGTTTGTATTGACTCAAGTTAGTGAATCTATTGAGTCTTAGTTATCGAGTCAGTTGGTTGTGTGGTTTTTGGTTTGGTCAATTGGTTCGAGTCAAGAAGGTCTGATAGAGTCGAGTTTTGATTGTCTAGATGGGTTTAGGTATCGAGTCGTGTGAGTGTTGTCGAGTCTGGTCCTTGACAGTCGAAAGACTTTTTGTGGTTGAGTTTGGTTGGTTTTGGTCGAGTCTGTTTTTAAAAGTTACAAAACCATCGGAATGTCAAAAATAAAAAAACCATCAGAATGTCATATCTGAATCAACCATCAGAATATCATAAAACCATCGGAATATCATAAAACCATCGGAATATGAGCTGTCGGAAAGTGGTATCCGAATAAGTATCGGAATCAGACAAAACTTGAAACCGTCGGAAAAATGGTCAGAATACGTGTCGGAATGTAAAATCCTTTTCCGACAGACACAAAGACAAAAACAGAATGTAAGAAAAGTTTATGAAAAACAATAAAAATGAGATTTTTGGGATAAGACACCCAATTCGAGACAATAAAACACAGATCGAGATAGAAAAGATAAAAATTTGTGACAAAAAACAGTAGGAATGTTTACTCTTAAACTTTTTGGACAGATTTGAGACGAAAAAGACTTATAATTGTTTTGACAATACTCAAAATCAAGTCACAAATATTATATCATATCAGATTGAAAAGAAAAAATAATTTTTTGACCACCAAATCAATAGATAAAAACATGCTAATCCGAAGAATCAACTATAGCTCTTGATACCAATTGTAGGATCTTAGTTTCTTAGGATTAAGCAAGTGTTTGATTATCTAATGAAGAGATGGAGAAGTAAGAAATAGAGAGAGAAAGCTAGAGAGAGAAATGAGAGAAAGTAAGAAAAAGATGGAATGAATAAAATGACTAAGTGTTCAACCCCTCCTAACATGCTAGGAGGGGGTATATATAACACATCCTACATGTGGGCTATATGGGCTATATGTTAATACATTGGATCACGAGCCCAATACTTGAATATATCGTTGGAGTGACCGATCCTTTCTAAATACGTAAAAACATATTCCAACAATCTCCCCCTAAGGGAGGTCACTCCAAGTTACAATGTCCTAAATAGTGTATAGCTCGTGATTTATGCTAACAATGATGGTACCAAAAAGATGTTGATAATGAACCATTATAAGATTTATATTAGATGGGCTGTAATAAAATTTGTATTTAAATAATTTGTTATAAGTATTTATATTAAATAGGTTATTACAAATATTAAAAGGCTATTATAAGTTTATATAATTAAATACATTTATGAGTATGCTTTTATTTATGTTTTAATTCGTTTTTATATTCCGTGCTAGTAAAAATGTTTTAGACATGATATTAAAAAGATTAAGAAAATACATATGTAAGTCCTCAATAGATTTAAAGTGAGAACTCAATCTTTGATTGACAAGTCATGATTAAGTATTAAAAGATTAAAAATTAAATGTAAAATCAAAAAGGCATTAAAACAAACGGTACCATAACAACATAACATAAAAAGTGAAAGATTGAGTTCTTACTTAAAATTTTTTGAGTACTTATGTATGTATTTTCTTAATCTTTTCAATATAAGCGCCACATCAACTTTTATAAAATAACACCAACGCGACATCGTCTTTTGTTTTCTTGATCCAATGCGCGTCATCCTCGTCCAAATCCCTTGTGGATGTCGAAAGAAATTTTATTTCCTCTAAATGCATCAAAGTGCGATATTTCTCTTTTCACTTCAAAGGCTAGTTCGACAGCTTCACGTTTGATACGAAACTCACTAGTAAAAAAAATCCCCGAATTGGCCCACGCTCTACTAACACTAGTGGAATTATCAAAATTCGTCTTCCTCCCGACACGTTGTTTGTCGGGGGGACGTGATTTTGGATCCAGACCAAAAAGGTCTTCATTTTTAAACCGAGGGCGTCTCCGGCTAAATCAACTGGATCCGGGAGTGTCCCATTTCTCATGAAATTTCAAAAGTTCCCAAGCATCTTCTTGAGTAAAATGGTTGCCCTTATTCTTGTCACGGTACATATTCATATCCTATTTCATGACATCCATGGCACTTTCGCTAATTTTTACTAAACGTTTGCTACGTTTGACAACGAATTGAATTTTTGGCGATTTCATTTCGATGTATGTCATTTACTTGTAAGAATATCCTTGTTATGTTTTTGGAAATTTTTGTTATTAAACGAAGCCATATCCTTATACCAAAAGGTTTTACCATTTTGTGCTTTCTCGACATTCAGATCCTCCGAAACCTCAACATAACAACCGGCAAGTAAGGTTTCCTCGACAAGAAGCTAACGTCTCATAGTGCCCGACATGTCGGGGTGTTTTTCAAAATTCGGGCCGAGGTCACTAGAGTCTTTTTCCCTTTTCATCGTTGTTCGTTTCTTGTGGGCTAGTTTTGGTATTTTAGGATTTGATTGTGAGGATTGTTGTTTATCTTTTCGTAATAAAGATGACGGGCTTTGTTTGAGTTTTTGAACGCCAAGGTTCATCGGTTTTGTTGTTGCCATTGAAATTTTTTTTATTGTTGGTGATACAAGAATTATTGACTCATCGAAAGTGGAAGTAAAGGGTTTGACGAGGAGCCTTTGTCGGTGGAATTTCTCAAAGACAGAAAGTTAGTGAAAGTGTCGTTTGGGTTAGGAGGAGGAAACCAGACGATTTACATTTAGAAATGAGGTAATATAAAAGTGAAATTGATTATATAAAGTGTCTGTGAAAAATATAGGTATAAAAGAGGTATAGAGGTGTATTAGGGCAAATTTTCTTTTTTTTAAAATACTGGTCGTTGTGACATTTATATTAGCGATAATATTTGAAACTAGTGGGTTTTGAAATGTTTTTTTAACTACCCGTTACATTCTAGGGTTAAAACACTTTTTTTAAAAGCTCACCAACGCGCGTTGGTGGGTTGCAAACGTCCCTTAACGCCTTTGCCATGGTACCATAACGCCATCGACGTGCCAATAACGATGGGTCAGGCATTAGGGAACCGTCCCCTCTTATGTATTATACACATGACACCAAGTACCCCCAACCCTAAAAAGTTAATTCACAACCTTTCATCTCTCACATTCATTTTGTGTGATAAAAAAATTCTTCCATATCCACCACAATTATCAAAATCACGCCACCACCACCACCACCATGACGACACACTAAGAACAAAGTTTGCAGCCTCCATTATCAAAACAACACATGTGCCGCCACTTCCAAAATGTGTCGGAGAATGCTCACAAAAACCCGATCTCGATGCTACCCATTTGAAACCCAAAGATCCATTTGCAGCCGCTGTCGCCAAACCCAAATTGAGTGGTTTGTATCAAATGAATCCGATAGTGTATAGATGTTAGGTGAAACACCACCAAAAACGTAAGTGTACTAAATTATGGGTAAAACACACATATTCATGTGCATTAGAAACTGATGTTTCTGGTTCGATTTGTTCGTAACGGATTTTTATACACAGTTATGTATGTTATTTTGATACACAAGGATTCTTGTTTGACCGAAATCTACTATTGTTCCAGATGATAATTCTTGATACACATATTTACTTGTATAGTATTATTTGGTTTAAAATCTCGGATAGTTTCTTGATTGCTATAAATACAGAACTAGTCGGTTTTATTTTAGCGTTTATGATACTAACGCTATATAAGCATTCTTCACTTTCTTACATATGATAGACGAGAATTCGAGAGCAAATGCGAATGAAAATCAGGAAAAGAATATCACGGGCCAAGACATTACGGGCCAAGACAAATTCAATTAGATGAGTAATTTATTCTTTTAAACTCTTCAAGCGAGTACGTTTAAAATTTTTATAAAAGAAAGTTACATCATTTCTTCCTAATAAAATATTGCAATGATGATAGCTATACCTAAATAAATACTTCTTCCGTCTTTAAATAAGTGTCCACTATTTATTTTCGGAGGCAATCTTTTCCGACTTTGATCTTAAATTATTTTGTTTGTGTAGTATGTAATATTTAATGAAAATTATACCAACGAAAATATATTTAAAACCTAATCCATTCATATATTTTGCATCAATTATTACGTAACACAAACAAAATAATTTAAGGTCAAATTTTAAAAAAATTGACTCTGAAAGTAATAATGGACATTTATTTAGAGACGAGGAGTAGTACTTTTTCCGTACCATTTTAATGTTTATATCTTTTTGAATATGCTAATTTAAATATTTTATTTTTAAATATACATATAGAATTTAGATCAAAATTTATTATATTAATTTTGTTTAAATCTATTATTATAAAATATTAACGGAAATTTATTAATTAGTTAATGAGAAAATTATTATTCTATTGAAAAACGATAATTTTAAGATGCACGAAGTAACACAAACGTTTGGTACATGTTATTAAAGAGGGACAAGAAACATAAAATAGAATAGTTTTTTGAACTAAATAAAATAGAATAAAAGAGGGACAAGAAACATAAAATAGAATAGTTTTTAAAAGTTTATACATTAATACATCATTAATTTTTAGACCTTTTCACATTATAAACCTATATTTACTATGGTAAAAACCTTTATAAATTTATAAAATACTTTGTATAACAAAAGAATTAAATGCATTTAATTTTTAAAAAGGTTCAAGAATTAGGACCTTTTCATTCTACCTAAACATAAATAAGTGTCTACTGTGGTTGAAATGAAATATAAACTTTTTCATGATTATAGATGCCCTTAACTTTTGTTGGTTGCTTTGCTAATAAACGGCAATAATTGTGCTGCAAAATCTTAATAAATAAGTGACCAATAATGCGAGATCTTAGCTAAGGTCATCATAAATAATTGTGTGTCTTTTAGCTATTAAAATCTAACTGTTCATGTATTACATTTATATACTTTAAACCTCAATAAAAGATAAAAGTTAATCTGCACACTTTTATAAATAATTAAGACATTTATTCTGTTCATTGCATAGTTGTTTACAGTGTATGTTAGCAGGAGCGGAGCCAGAAAATTTAGCTCGGGGGTTAAACTTTAATATTATTTTTAAAATACACTACAAAATGGTTCTTAAAGGGTCAAATTTTTAAAAAATCCGAATATTTTAAAAAATTTACACTACAATTTTTTCGCTCTGTGGTCAGGCAACCCCATTGACCCCTCCCTGCCTCCGCCCCTGTATGTTAGTATTAGTTTGTTCGGTTAAGTGTGCAAATCACTTCTTATGAAAAATGTAAAAAGAAATTGTACAAAATATATGAGAATAGTAAAAGCGTGTACAGAAATCTATTTCTATAAGCATTTACTTTTTAAGGATTATTTTGATTAGTCGTACGCGAATACAAGATAGTTGATATGCATTCTAGTTCTTAAACATTATTATGATAAAAGTAAAAAAGGCCAATAACTTTGAAAGATTCATACTTTATGCAAAATAAAGAATAACAAAGTGCAACTTTGTGATAGGTTTGTGGTTTCTAAAATTGGGAGCAATTAGTTTTCTAGTTACTTATATTAGTATAAAGTTCGAAATTTAGGAATGAAATAAGCTTTTTAGGATGATAAAGTGGTGAGCTCTATCTTTGGTGGGTGTCACACTCAAGATGCCATTGTCTCCCATTTATCCCACTAAACTTGGTTTTCATTCATCACTCATATGTGATTCATTGTTTTTTTCTTTACCACTCATCACTTTAGATATAATATGATTGATAATTCAACATTAACTAGGTACGAATAGGGAGATTTATTATTTTTGTTATCATTATTACTAATAATAGTTATATTTTAGATTAAGATATTTATCTTTTAAGTTTGTTTTTGATTTTGTATGTTTGAGTCCGGTTAGACCCAAGCCCGATCTTCATCAGTAAGCGACTCCCTCATCTTATAAAAGGAGGTGAGGGGGTGATGCTCAATTATACCGCATCTTTATTCTTTCTTGTAATCGATCGTGGGTTTTAATAAAGAAATCGTTCGATTAACTTTGGAGTGTGTTGTCTTCTGGGTTTTGTCTATTGCATCTCTGCGATCGTCTTTAGGGGATCTAGGGTTCCATGTTTCGATTTTCAAGTTTGTTGGTGTCGATTCCAACAAGTGGTATCAGAGCTCAAGGTTCGTTGGGCTTTGAAGATCGGTGCTAGATCAAGAAGGTATCGTGAAGAAAACGGTTTCGAGTTTCGAACGATTTTCATGAGTTGCAGGTATAACCGAAAGGTTGAAGACGACTGGTATTGTTTTTAATTATGATACGAGAGGAAGTAGATAAAAGAACCACATTGATTGGTTGGTTGTTTTTCATACACGTGACACTAGTACTACAAAAGTAAATTTTATAAGATAAAGTTCACGTGGGGAGTGTGTGCCTACAAGTTGATTTTTAGTTACACAATTATCTCTTTTCTCAACAAAGCGTTTCGGTATATGTTTATATACCGACTTCGAAGTATCGATTTTTAGGTTTTTAAAAACGTCGTTTTAAATCGAAGGTTTTTGTTGCGGGTTTCTTGTGGTATAAGTTTGATCGTAGTTTGCTTGGGTTTTCAAGTTTACGATCGGGTTTGCTTGTACGTGATCGAGGTTTAGGGTTATTCTAATTAAATCGGTCTGCAAGAAGGGTTTTTACGCAACAAGGGTGAACGAATAAGTCATCGATAGCGAAGTTTGACGTCGAAAAATTCGACGGGTCTAATGACTTTGGGTTGTGGCGTGTGAAGATGCGGTGTCTATTAATTCAACATGGTTGGGAGGCTGCGTTAGATCCATTCCCGGATACCATGACGGACGCTCAGAAGAATGCGGCGTTGAAGACGGAAGTCTATAAAAAAGCACACAGTGCCTTACTCTTATGCTTGGATAACAAGGTGTTGAGGGAAGTCAACAAAGAAAATTCTGCTGCGGGTGTTTGGTTAAAGTTAGAAACTTTGTATATGACAAAGTCTTTAGCCAACAAGTTGTACTTGAAGAAGAAGTTGTTCACTTTCTACATGCATTCAAGTAAGAAATTATCTGAACATATAGATGTGTTTAATAAGTTGATCGGTGACTTGGCGAACATAGACGTTGAAATTGATGACGAAGATCAGGCACTCATGTTACTTACGTCATTATCCTCCTCGTATGATAACTTTGCGGAGACATTTCTTTATGGAAGGGAGTCGCTCACTTTGGAAGATGTCTTGTCTACCATCAATTCACGGGAGTTGAAGAAGAGGACAGATGCAAAGGATGATGGTGATGGGTTATTTGTAAGGGGGAGGCCGGAGCATCGGGGTAATCAAGGACGTGGTAGTTCACGATCGAAGTCAAAAGGTAAAGGAACTTATAAACTGAAGTGTTACATATGCTATTCTGAGGATCACCTTAAGAAAGACTGTCCAAAATAGAACAAGAAGAAATCAACTGACAAATGCAAAACAGGACGTTGATTCGTATTCTAAGGGTTATGACAATGGTGATTTGTTGATGGCGGTGAGTGAGGAAAGGTTCTTAGAGTGTATCATGGACTCTGGTGGTTCCTATTACATGACGCCTAGGAGGGACTTCTTGTTTGATTTTAAGGAGCTTGATGGTGGTATGGTTTTTCTCGGTGATAATAGAGCATGTGCCATCAAGGGGACAGGGAAGGTGAGAGTACAAATGAAAGATGGTTCAAGTTTTGTGCTTGAGAATGTGCGTTACATTCCTGAGTTGAAAATAAATTTGTTATCTTTGGGCACCCTGGATCGAGAGGGCTATACCGTGAAATTGCAGAATGGAAGAGTAAAGGTGATCAAGGGTTCTTTGATGGTTTTGTCAGGAACTTTGAAGGAAAATTGTGTGTACTCCTTAGATGGTTGGGCTGAATCAAGTGAAGCGAGTGTCAGTATAGAAGAAAAGGAAAGTCTTACGCAGGTGCGGCATAAACAACTGGGTCACATTACTGAAGCGGGCTTGAATGAACTCAAAAGAAGAGAGGTGCTGGGGAAGGAAGGTCTAAGTAAGCTCGAATTCTGTGAAAATTGTGTTCTTCGAAAATCGACCAGGGTGTGTTTTGGTCGAGGTCAGCACACAACAGAGGGAGTTATAGACTATGTCCATGCGGATCTCTAGGGTCCTTCTCGGGTGGAATCAATGAGAGGTTGTCATTACTACTTATCGATTGTTGATGATTATTCGAGGAGGGGTTGGGTTTATTTTCTTAGACACAAGAGTGAGGTGTTCAGTAAGTTCAAGGAGTGGAAGCAGTTGGTAGAAAACCAGACATGTAGAAAATTGAAGAAACTTCGAATGGATAATGGTTTGGAGTTTTGTAATCAGTAGTTTAATAACTTGTGCAAGGAGAGCAGGGTAGCAAGACATTTGACGGTTGCTGGAACTCCGCAACAGAATGGTCTAGCTGAACGAATGAACATGACACTCTTAGACAAGGTTAGGTGTTTACTGATTCAGTCTGGTTTTCCAGAATCATTATGGGCTGAAGAAACGGTGACGGCAGCATATATGATCAATAGGTCTCCATCTAAAGCATTGGAGAAGAAGACACCTATGGATTTATGGTCAGGACATCCGGCGAATTACGAGATGTTGAAGATATTTGGTTGCGTTGCTTATTCACACGTCAATCAGGGAAAGCTCAAGCCTAGAGCTATTAAATGCATATTCCTAGGGTATCCTGAGGGTGTGAAAGGATACAGATTATGGAGGTTAATTGGATGATGTTAAACCGAAGATAATCATAAGCATGGATGTGGTCTTTAATGAGAGCCTTATGTATAAGGATACTCTCAAGGGTATTGGTGCTGCATATTCTGGGAAGGAAATTGAGTTTAAGGTGGAACTTCAAGGCAGTCGGGTCGAACCAACTATGGATCCTCATACTGGGGTAAATCCAGGGAATGAATATGAGGATCAAGTTGAAGATGTAGTAGATGCAATGCCTCAACAATAGAATCTGGACAACTATGTTCTGGTGCGTGATAGAGCTAAGAGAACAACTATTATACCTGCAAGGTATAGGAAAGAAGGTAATGTATCATTGTCTAGATCATCAGGTCTAGGGAATATAATGATATTATGGCTTATGCGTTTGCTATTGCTGAGGAAGAAGATACACATGAACCAATCACATTCCATGAGGCGATTAATTCATCTCAAAGGGATGAGTGGGTTCGTGCTATGGAGGAAGAGATGAGTTCTTTAAAGAAGAATCATACTTGGGAGCTGGTCGATCAACCACGTGGTCAGAAGCTGGTAAGCTGCAAGTGGTTGTATAAGATTAAAGAAGGGATTGAAGGCGTTCATAAACCAAAGTATAAAGCAATGCTGGTAGCTCGGGGGTTCACACAACGAGCATGGATTGACTATAATGAGGTATTCTCACCCGTGGTTCGACATACATCTATAAGGGTGAATCTCTCATCAACTGCTTGTGACGATTGCGAGTTGGAACAACTTGATGTGAAGACAGCGTTTTTGCATGGTAATCTTGAAGAAACCATTTATATGAGGCAACCGCTTGGTTTTGAAGAAGGAACGGGCAACAAGGTATGTTTGTTAAAGAAACCCCTTTATGGTCTTAAGCAATCTCCAAGGCAGTGGTACAAACGGTTTGATGTGTATATGGTCAGCAATGGGTTTAGCCGTAGCAGCTATGATAATTGTGTTTACATCAAGGAGTTTGCACCAGGTATGTACATATATCTACTGTTGTATGTAGATGATATGTTGATTGCTTGTAAAAGCAAGTCTGAGATCGAATATACCAAGGGACTGCTGCGGAAAGAGTTTGATATGAAGGAACTTGGTCCAACTAGGAAGGTACTTGGTATGGAGATTGTCAAGGATAGGGGTAACCGAACCCTGAAGGTGTCTCAGTCGGGATATGTGCGGAAAGTTTTGAATAACTACAGAGTGGATAATGGCAAGTCGGTCTCTGTGCCATTGGGAGCACACTTCAAGGTATCTTTGAAGGATTGTCCGTCTAGTGACAGGGATGTGGAAAGAATGAGTAAGGTCCCATATGCGAATGCCGTAGGTAGTTTAATGTACTTGATGGTTTGTACTAGACCAGATATTTCGTATGCTGTTAGCATTGTGAGCAGGTATTTGGCGAATCCTGGTTAAAATCACTAGGACGCGGTGAAGTGGATTTTGAAGTACTTGAAAGGCACTACTGATGTAGGTCTAGTGTATGGTAGAGATCAAGGGAAGCACGTAGATGTTGACGGTTTCATGGATAGCAATTATGCTAAAGACCCTGACAAGGGTAGGTCGATAATCGGGTACGTGTTTATGGTACATGGTTGTGTTGTGAGTTGGAAAGCGACTCTGCAACATGTTGTTGCATTGTTTACTACAGAGGCGGAGTATATGACGCTTACGGAAGCTGTTAAGAAAAGAATTTGGCTTAAAGGTCTACTAATCGAGCTGGGAATAAACCTAAGGTCAGTGGTTGTGAATTGTGATAATCAAGGGAAAATTCATCTCTCAAGAAATGCAATGTTTTATGAGAGGACGAAGCATATCAACTTGATGTATCACTTCATCAGGGAGATCGTGGAATCTAAAGAGATTGAAGTGGCAAAGATAGGCACGGAGGATAATGCAGCTGACGTGTTTACAAAGGTGGTTCCAGGTCCGAAGTTCAAGTATTACATGAAGGTACTTGGTGTCGGGGTTAACTAGTATTGGTACTAAGGTGTAAATTGTTAGCATTATTACCAATAATAATTATACTATAGATTAAGATATTTACCTTTTAAGCTTGTTTCTGATTTTGTATGTTTGAGCCTGGTTGGACCCAAGCCCGATCTTCATCGGTAACCGACCCCCTCACCCTATAAAAGGTGGTGAGGGGGTGATGCTCAATTATACCGCATCTTTATTCTTTCTTGTAATCGATCGTGGGTTTTAATAAAGAAATCGATCGATCAACTTTGTAGTGTGTTGTCTTCTGAGTTTTTTCTATTGCATCTCTACGATCGTCTTTAAGGGATCTAGGGTTCCGCGTTTCGATTTTCAGGTTTGCTGGTGTCGATTCTGACAATTGTTAATGTTGCAACTACATTCTACTAGTAATTATATAACACATAACATTTATGTACCAAAGGCTATCTGTAACGGGCATGATTTGTGTCGATCGTCAGTCGGTCGCGACCGAGTCGCGTTGTTGCGGCGATTCGGTCGCCATGACTCGGTTGACCGAAATCGACTCTACCCACGACTTTGAATATAGCCGTTGGAAAAAAGTTACCGTTGGGGGTTTACGTTGGGAACAAAAAATTTAATTTAAACTTTTACCTTATAAATACCCCATTTAATCAGCCATTTTTGCACACAAATTAAACACACAACAAAATACAATGTCTTATGAATAATTTTTTGCCGACTCTTAAGACGACGAGGATGAAGTTACAAGTGAGTTGGAGGTTTTTACGCAAGCTTGTGAAGCGGCTTACGAAGCATCAATCCCAAAAAAACAAGCGTATATAAATAGAGATTACTTGGGTGCACATAATCGTCTAGTGGAGGCTTATTATACTGACGGGCCGCAATATGTTGCGGATACATTTCGCGAACGGTTCCGAATGGATCGAGCTTTATTCTTACGAATTGTTGACGACTTGAAAAATAACTATTCTTATTTTCTAAACTCAATTGATTTTACGCGTCGAGAATGTCTTTTGTCATTGTTGAAGTGTACTTCCGTTGTACGTCAATTGGCGTACGGAGCCGTGCCTGATGCTCTTGACGAATACTTGCAAATGGGTGCGTCAACAGCCCGACAGTGTCTTCGAATCGGGGAAAGCACCTGAACTGGGATTTGTGGCTAACAACGTGTATTATTGTCGGAATATTATCTTACTGATGGGATATATCAGCAATGGTCGGTTCTTATTAAGTATATAAAAGATCAACCAACGAATGATCACAAACGAAACTTGTATAAAACGAAGCACGAAGCAGCAAGAAAAGATGTTGAACGAGCTTTTGGTGTATTAAAAACGAAATGAAGGATGATTGATTACCCGGCCCGAGGATTGTCAAAACATCGACTATCAGACATAATGTATGCCTGCATCATACTACACAATATGATAACTAAACAAAGGGGGCGGCGAGAGATCACCCATATATCATCAACACGAAGATCATGCTGATAACGATCCGGTGAATACGCATGAAGAAAGTTTACAAATTACGCAGCATATAATTGACCCATAACTTCATCTCAATCGAAAAGCCGATCTAGTGGAACACATTTGGAACAATCGCAATGAATAAATTAGCTTTTTTAATGTTATGTTTAATGTTTTTAATTTTATTGTAATGTTTTTTTATTTGAACTTTTATGTAATTTTTTTTAAAATTAAATGTAATGGATTGTTATGAAATTTAATGTGTTTAAATTTTTTCTTTTGAAATAGGTCGTATAGGTCGTCTTGTTGAAGCAAATAGGTCGCATTAGATCGCAGGAGAGAGAAAGCTGAAAAATCAGGATCGCGACCTATTCATCGTTGCATCGTTGTAGGTAGCCAAAGTAAATTACAATAGATGAACAATAACTTGTTTCGGTAAATGTCAAAAATAATTCATTCTAGTTTAATCACATTAACATCTTCACCCGTAAAGTTTTGAGATCTCGATCCGATCCATTTTATTTTGTTTCAACCACAACTTAAAAATTATAAATTTATAAATTGGGTTGCATATAAAAGAATGCATTCATTATATCCCTACCTAGTCACAAGTCACCCCCATATCGGGGGTTCAATCACATTGTCCGAACAATCTCAGTAAGTATGACACGAGACGATCAAGGTTGGAAAAGGATAAGGTGTTTAACGTGTTACCGTAATGTTTAATTCATCAAAAAACTAAAATAGTTGATTTGCACACTCTACAAAATTATTTAGACACGTATGTGTTATGACATTTATATCCTTATTATTTTCGTGTCTTTGGGTAAATGATTGGTAGTATTAAGTTTGAGGACCTCACATAAGACTACTAATCTTCTATTATTTCTATTATTGGAGTTATGATTTACTTGTCGAAATATTAAACTCACATATGCCAATCTTTCTTTTATGCATCTCGGATTTATCATTTTAGAATTAAAAACCTAAAAATCTCAAAAGAGATTGTCAATAAACCTATTTTGTTTTCATCAAGAAAAATATGCCATTACTACTGGTAGTTGATATACCAATGGTTTGCTTTCTATATTGAACGCCATGATGGTGACTTTTCTAGTTTATACTTAATTTCCACTTGGTCATTTGATGACTTTATTTATCTTCCTATTTTATGGTAAAGTAATAGATAAATATTATCATTAAGGTTGTCATAATCGAGCATCATTATTGGCTGCTTCCTACTAATGTCCTGCTTGCACTTGCTACAACTTGCGGCTTTTTGTTGTATATACATCCCAAAGTAATGCTAGGTAGTTTTTTTACAAAAAGAAGTCGCAAGATTGTCTAAAAAGATCTTGCTTGATTTTTCCAAAAAAATTGCTAGTTTTAAATTGAAAAGTAAAAAAAAGAGCGAAGGTGCATTTTGGTCATTTTACCTCACCCACCACATGTTAAAAACATGATATCAAAGTAATAATAATAGATCTTACACCCAACCAACCACCCCTTGGTGTATTTTATTAGAAATCAGAGTACGGAAACGAAAAGATAAAGACTAGTCCCCAAATGGATGCTAGTCGAACGATTACAAGATAAATGTGAGATTGTCCAAACTAGGTTGATCCAATCTCCCTCACATACAAGATTCACTCAATAACACACAAGAAACTAGGACGAAACTAGATGAAGACCTCACATGAAACACCAACGAATTATGGAGAGAGAGAGAGAGAGAGCAGTTATCACACACATGAGTGTGTAACGAATAAGAGCTGCTAACCCTAGCAAATGAGTTGCTAGGGTTAATATAACCAAAATAGAAGCAACGGTAAAGAGGCACAAGATAGAAGCCCAACACACCAAAGCCCAAAAACTCGCAGCACAAAAAATGAAACAAAGGCAGAAATAGCCCTCCAACTTTCAACATGTGTACAAAAGAGAAATAACACAAGAAAAGTAATAGAACATTGGTAGATTGCACATAAAAACAACACCCTTCCTCAATCTAACAAGGTGAGAAGAGTATAGCAGTTTTACTTCCCAAACATGTTCACAAGTTTCAATTGGTTGGGAGTTTCATATGTTGAGAGATCCCATGAGCTTTTGTGAAAATGTCAGCAGTTTGATCAGCAGAAGCAACCTTAAAAGTCTTAATGACACCATCTTGAACATTTTCTCTTATTAAGTGGACATCAACCTCAAAGTGTTTGGTTCTTTCATGAAAGACAGGATTGGCAGCAATCTGGATAGCAGAGCTGCTATCACTGTATAAGTGTACAGGAAACAAACACTTGGCCATAAGATCAATCAAAAGATTAGTGATCCAAATAACTTCACAAGTGGCACTAGCCATGCACCTGTATTCTGCCTCAGCAGAAGATCTAGAGATAGTAGGTTGTTTTTTGCTTTTCCAGGACACAAGAGTCCTACCCAAGAAAACACAATAACCAGAAACAAATTTTCTGGTTCTAAGGCACTTGACCCAATTAGCATCAGTATAACAAGATACCTTTAATGAAGTATCTTTGTAAATCTGAATGCCAGTACTAGGAGAATTTTTAAGGTACCTAATAACTCTTAGAGCTATTTTGAGATGTGACTGCAAGGGATCATGCATATGCTGACTAAGACAATGAACAACATAGGAAATGTCAGGTCTGGTGTGAGTAAGGTAAATAAGCCTCCCTAAAAGTCTTTGATACTCAAAGACATTGTTGAGTAATTTATCATTCTCACTTTCATCAACAGCAAGCACACAACTTTCAGGTAAGGGTGTTGCTGCTGGTTTAGCAGCCAGCAGACCAAACTCAAAGATAAGCTCAAGGCAGTATTTTCTTTGAGTCATGCAAATACCATTGGTATTTTCAAGAATTCCAATTCCTAAGAAAGACTTCATCACCCCGAGATCTTTTATCATGAATTTGGTCTTAAGGAAATTTTTAAGGTTATCAATCTCCTTAATGCTATTACTTGTGATGATAAAATCATCAACATAAACAAGAATTGCAATAAACAGGTTACCAGACTGTTTGATGTAGAGAGAATAATCATGTTTACTTTGGATAAAGCCATGCTCAACCAAGACAGTGGTTAATTTTGCATTCCACTGTCTTGGGGCTTGCTTAAGTCCATAGAGGGCTTTATTTAACTTACACACTTTATTCTTGTCTTGATAGTTAAAACCCAAAGGGACAGTCATGTAAATATCCTCATCCAACTCACCATATAGAAAAGCATTATTGACATCAAGTTGGAAAAGAGGCCAATCATTAGACACATCAATGCTAATAAGACATCTAACAGTTACCATTTTAACAACATGACTGGAAGTTTCATCAAAGTCAATACCCTCTTTTGACTGTACCCTGCAACAACTCTTGCTTTAAACTTATCAACAATGCATGTGGACTTATATTTAATCTTTGAAACCCATTTTTTGTTAATGGCTTTTCTTCCAACAGGTAAGTCACATAGGGTCCAGGTATTGTTCCTTAAGAGAGCCTCAATTTTATTGTTCATAGCTTCAACCCACCTATTGTCTTTGATAGCCTCATAGTAAGTAGTAGGCTCAAAGGATTTATTCAGAGTAGTAGCAAAACAGAAATTGGTAGTGCTAAGTATAGAATAATTAACATGTTTTTCAATACCATATTTAAGTTTTCTATCAAGAACAAAGTCATTAAGCTTAACAGGAAGTTTGGTAGGTCTAGAAGACTTTCTAACAACAGGTTCTCCTACTTCTTCAATGGTGACCTCATTTTGCTCTAAAGGAATATCAGAAGGATGAAAAATATCATTTGTGCCCTCAGAGCAAGATTTTTGGTTTTCACCTATGGTGGTTGCAGAGTCATACTCCTGGGGATGCTCTAAGGCATCCTCATTTGTGGGGTCGACTCTACCATCCACAGTAGGTGTTGCTCTCTCATCATCATTGGGACTTGAAAGAGTTTGATTATCAAAAAAGGATAAAAGATCAGCATCACTTGTAACAACTACATCGGCCAAATCATTTCCAGTATTGTTTTTCATCTTAAATGGGAAACAGTTTCATAACACCTCACATCTCTTGAAAACAAATATCTTCTATTATCCAGACTAAAAAGTTTGTAAGCCTTTTTTAGAGAAGAATAACCAACTAAATCATACTTTTCAGCTCTAGATGTGAGTTTATCACTGTTATTCAGACAAGTAGAAAAACACAGACAACCAAAACACTTTAAATGAGAGAGATTTGGTTTTTTCTTATAGAGCAATTCATAGGGGGATCTACCATTTAAGACAGAAGAGGGGAGCCTGTTGATTAGATAAACAACAGTTAGAATGCAATCATACCAGAAATTAGTAGGAATCCCTCCCTGAAACATAAGACTCCTAGCAACATTAAGAAGGTGTCTATGTTTCCTTTCAGCAATGCCATTTTGCTGAGGGGTGTGAGGACAAGAGGTCTGATGAATGATACCCATAGTGGAGAGCATATGAACCTTGTTATTAACAAATACAGTCCCATTGTTAGATCTAAAAACTTTGATTTTAGAGTCAAATTGATTTTTAACAAGACTTATAAAATGTTTTAGCCAATCAAAAACCTCATCCTTAGCTTTCAAAAGATAGGTCCACACAGCTCTAGAGTAATCATTCACAATGGTAAGGAAGTATCTATACCCTTCCTTACTCTGAACCTTGTAAGGGTCCCAAAGATCCAAGTGAACAAGATCACCAAGTTGATTGGATTTGTGGTCACTCAAAGGGAAAGGTTCCCTGGTTTGTTTGGCCCTGTGACAAGTTTCACACACCGATATGTTGGTATTCTTAGATAGGCGAAGGTCAGTCTTAAGGATATTGAGAACATGGTCAGAAAGATGACCAAGTCTACAATGCCAGAGGTCTTTGGAGGTATGAAAGGTCATATCAGAGTTAGCATTACCTAAACTCTGAGTCTTACAGTCATCAAACAAATAGAGCCCCCCAGATTCACTACCAGTCCCTACAATGATCCCCTTGTCCAAGTCCCGAATATAACACTTATCCTCATCAAAACCAACAAACAACTTGCTATATTTTATAAGTTTGTTAACAGAAAGCAGACTAACACAATAACTAGGAACAACTAACACATCATGAAGAATCACATTGTTAGAAAGTTTAAGGTCACCAATGTGACTGATGTTGGCAATAGTCCTATTTGGGTGACCAACAGAAATGTTGAGATTGGAAATATCCACAGCATTAGTCATGCCCACAATGGATGTGGTAAGATGTTGGTTTGCCCCAGAGTCAATTATCCAACCCAAAGTAATGGTTTTAGTAGTAAACTTAGTGTTTCCCACAAAAAATTTAGAAAAATGAACATTGAACCAAATGTTAGCATTAAAAAAAGAAAATCTACCTGCCATATTAGACTGAGTATTTCTGGAAGTATCACTTATCAGGCTGAGAAGTTTCTGCATTTGATCACTGGTAAAAGAAGTTGGGGATCCACAAGTGGAAGTTTGCTTGTCCCCAACCTTTAGGTCAAAATTGGCATTAAAGTTATGTTTGAAACCAGTTTGTTTAGAAGCATTAGCACTCTTTTTATACCAAGCAGGATATCCATGTAACTCAAAACATCTATCAAAAGTGTGGCATGTTTGACTACAATGAGTACAAAGAAGATTAGGGTTGGGACCCCTAAAATTTCCAGTACTATTGCCCTTAAAAGGAGGTCTGTTAGAGGTGTTATTGTTACTACTGGTGGAAGTACTTCTCCTATTTTGATTGAAAGTTTTAACAACAAAAGAGGAGGCATTCATTTTTGCCTCAGTATGACTAGAGGTCTCAGGAATACCCCTATGGGATTCCTCTCTAGATACTGTGACATAAGCCTCCTTCACATCAGGAAGGGGATCCCTAGTGAGAAAAGCAGTCCTAACAGGCTGATAGCAGTCATCAAGGCCCATTAGGAACTACATGAGTCTCATGATCTGCTGATGCAGAGCCAACTCAGTGCTAGCAGAACAGGCACACCTAGTAGCACAAATAAATTTAGGAATTTTAGTAACAACATCAAACTCTCTCCAAAGAGAGTTTAATCTGTGACAATAATCAGCCAAAGTACTACCCCCTTATTTAACAGACCTAATTTTTTGAAGCAGATTATAAACAACAGACCCATCAACTTTATCATAAGTCTCATTCAAGTCTTTCCACATAATAGCAGTATTTTCAGAGTAAACAAGACCCATGTAAACATCACTAGAAACAACATTCATAATCCAAGTAAGAACCATAGCATTACATCTATCTCATTAAGCACACATAACCCCATCAGTATAAGTTTCCCTTAAACAAGAACCATAAACAAAAGCATATTTGTTTCTAGCTTGTAAAGCAAGTTTCATAGCATTATTCCACATTTTATAATTTTCAGTTCCAAGAAGTTTAAAAGGAACAAGCACAAAACTACTATTATCACTGTGGTTCTAGGATGACCTCCACCACCACCATTTCCTCCACCACCATTTGGTGTAGGAGGGGAACCACTAGCACTCATGATTCACACAATAAGAGAGCAGAGCAAACAAAAACAATAACCAAATAGAAGCAGATAACCAAGCAATAAACCAAAGCCAGAAACAAACAATAATAAGAACAAAGATAAAAGCAATAAACACCCAGAATATGAGCACCAGAAATGTCAAGTTGTGAACTGGGATTAGCCAGAGAAGGTATCCACACCAGTCTAGGCTGGAGGGTTAAGATGTTAGCCGAATCTGTTTTCACTCACAAACTCCAACAACAGTAGCTCACAAAGTAACCAAGAGAGAGAAAGTAAGATAATGAAAGAAGACTTACAGCGCTTTGAAAGCAACCATTATGTATAAAAAAACACCCAATCTCTAGATTCACTTAGTCTAGAGGATGGGTGAGCCTCCACCAGGAAACCCCCAAAAAAGAGAGATGACAAATTAGGGTTAGCAAACCCTAATAAGATTTACCTGAGCAAGCTTACCAAAAAAGGTAACGACACCACCAAGGATGATACCAGGAGACCAATGAAGAAGAAAACCCCAAAAATCAAATTAGGGTTTCGAGAAACCCTAATTAATTCTTTCAAGTTTTTCAACGGCACCACCAAAATAATCAACGGCACCACCAAATAAAGCTTCCTGGGCACCAGAGAACCAAAACCCACAAAAAATAAAATTAGGGTTTGTGAAAACCCTAACAAATTTTTTGAGAAAAGGAACGACACCACCAATACAAGCTTCCAGAGACGTCAAGAGAGCTAAAGAACACCACCAAAAGGTAAAACCCTAAAAAATAAATTAGGGTTTCACTATACCAAAAAACTAATATAACAAAAAACACGAGAGAGCTTAGATAGGCTGAAAGATCTACAACCTAGTGCTCTGATACCATGTTAAAAACATAATATCAAAGTAATAATAATAGATCTTACACCCAACCAACCACCTCTTGGTGTATTTTATTAGAAATCAGAGTACATAAACAAAAAGATAAAGACTAGTCCCCAAATAGATGCTTGTCGAACGATTACAAGATAAATGTAAGATTGTTCCAACTAGGTTGATCCAATCTCCCTCACATACAAGATTCACTCAATAACACACAAGAAAATAAGATGAAACTAGATGAAGACCTCCCATGAAACACCAGCGAATTATGGAGAGATAGAGTAGTTATCATACACATGAGTGTGTAACGAATAAGAGCTGCTAACCCTAGCAAATGAGTTGCTAGGGTTAATATAACCAAAATAGAAGCAACGGTAAAGAGGCCCAAGATAGAAGCCCAACACACCAAAGCCCACAAACTCGCAGCACAAAGAATGAAACAAAGGAATAAATAGCCCTCCAACTTTCAACATGTGTATAAAATAGAAATAACACAAGAAAAGTAATAGAACATTGGTAGATTGCACATAAAAACAACACCACACCTCTCAAATCCCTGTTTCCCCCGTATTTTGTTCGTCAAAACCATCCTACAAAAAAAACACCCACAAACACATATTCAATCCATCATCCCTAATCTAAAAATCATGAATTCGATTCATCTTGATCTATTATCTTATCATCTCCTTCGTAATTCAATCATCTCCTTCTAAAACTCATTAACATCAGGTAATTTTTTTTGAATGACAATTTTTTTAAGACAAACTAGGAAGAAGCTAGATTACAAAACAATAAGATATAGATTTTTAGCCAACCGTTCCAACCAAACAAGGCTTTACATCTAAACTTACAACAACAAAAGGAACTAGAAATAATATTGTCGTAGATAGCCGCCTTCATAGGTTTTTTTTATCATAAAATAGGAACTTATTATGATAGTTCCGCACATACCACCAAACTGAGTACCAAACGCCCTCAAAATCTGATTAAGCTTCGATCCCATACGACAAGATAACATCCATCTTTCCAAGTCATCGAATGACCCAACCTCTTCAAATTCAATATTCCACCATCTGGAAATCTTGCTGCTTAGCTCCCGCACCAAACTACACTTAAAAAACAAATGTTCTAATGTCTCAGCATGTTGACCACATATGTGGCATAAAAGAGACTGAATATCAATACCCCTCCGAGAAATATTAAACCGAGTCAGGAGACCATCTCTCCTAATCTTCCAAGCTAGAATATTCAATTTGATTGGGACACACTTCACCCATTTCGTCATATCACTAATATTGGGAACCTAACCTCATCAATGCGTTTACGAATCCACGCCATCAAAAAACGCCCGTACTCTCCAAATTCCAAACCCACCTATCACCCATCGGACAAGATTGATAGCCCGAACTATCTCCGACAACATATTCAGCTGCTCTTCCTCAATACCTCCCCTACCTGTACGCATAAACAATCTCTCCAAACTGACATCATTCAATTTAGAGCTAACCGTCACATTCTTGTTATTTTCCAACGCATACAACCGAGGCATAACATCTTTAAGAATGCCACACTCGAACCATTTATCCTGCCATAACCTGATCAATTCCTCGTTACCCAATTTAATTTTCAAAAAATCAAAAATATTTGTCCCATTTTGCTTCAGCGTATGAATTTCATTCACAATATCTATCCAACACGATCGCCCCTTCAATTTACCTTCTGAAAATAGATTACCAGTCTCCCCATATATGGCAGCAATATCATCATGATGTATATATTTTTGTACCTTATTTGATCTAAATAAGCTTATTTTTTTAGCTTATTTGACGTTAATTTATATACGTATTTGGATCTGATATGAGATAAGATGATAGCTTTTTTTAGCTTATCAGTTTATTCATTTTAGCTTATTTTGATGTGATTATGGACATGTTAGCTTATTTGATGTGTTATAATTAAGCTTATTTGATGTGTTATATTTAAGCTTAATGTGTATAAGCTTATTATGAGAGTTATATGAATAAGCATATGAATTAGAATAGAGTTATGTGAATAAGCTTATAAATAGAGTTTGTTGAAGCTATAGGATAAGCATAAGGTGAGTTATGTGAATAAGCTAATTAAGAGAGTTATGCTGAAATATTAGGTTACGGTGATCAGATGTATCATATATATTACCTCCATATATCATATATGATATACGGAGTAATCATATATGATAATGTGTTAGAAAACAAATACAAACAAGTTTGTGATCTCCTTGTTGGTACTTAAAAGTTAGTTGTGTGTATATTATCATATATGATAATCTGGTTGAAATTCAACTTCTATAATATATATCACATATGATAATCTAGATGAAACTAAAACCAAATCTTTTCATTTATATAGTGAAAGTTGTTTTCAATGCATTTTGAAGAACTCAGTCATCTCAAGGCCAATAAGTGGAACATCGGATTCTCGACAAAAATAACAAAATCATGTGCATGAGAATGACAAATACGAGCGTCGAGTTTGCAACAAAAATGTTGATGGCTGAGATCAACATCCATTGTTTTAAACATTTGAATATTTTATCTGTTAGTAATTTGTTTATGGTGATGTATTGGTCTAACTTTGTAATGCTACTCAATCATTGCCATTTTTGTTGAATATGAATATGGTGAAAGATCAGTAGATGTAAGATTTGGATAATATGGTTATTTTGTTAAATTTTTTATCATATTTCTAAAGCATAGTTTTTTAGTATCATGTAGGTCTACGTAATCTTTGGATTATCTAAACCTTGGAATGATTACAAGAGAGAGAGAGATAGATGAAGATCTAGAGAGAGAAAGAAGAGAGATGTGGAGAGAATAAAGAGAAATATTAGATTGAATTATCAAAATATGAGAACCAACCCCTCCTAACATGCTAGGAGGGGGTATATATAGCATACCCTACATGTGAGCTTTGTGGGTTATATTATAACATACCAGATCACGAGCCCATACTAGATGTGTCTCGTTGGAGTGATCGATCCTCCCTAAATATGTAAAAACGTATTTCCAACAATCTCCCTGTAAAGGACGTCGCTCCAAGTGACAAAGTCCTAAATAGTCTATAGCTCGTGATCTTTAGCTAGCTATGCTAACTATGATGTGACCGAGACTTTTTTAGGAATTTCGTAGTCCCAACAATCCCCTTAAGGGAGGTCACACCTTTTTACAAAATCTTAAACCTAGCACACTATGCGTGAGTCTTCGATCTTGTTTTTGTGAATATACTAATGTGATCTTTGACTTTAGTCTTGAGCATGTTTCCTTGCCTTGACCTTGTGCATTCATCACTTGTGATATTCGCCTCCCCGTGACTTCATGTTTCACATACTTATCCCTTTATAAATTCTTGAAAGCTTTAGAGTTTGATACAACGGAAGACTTGAATTTTAGGCTTTCCTGAATTTGTTGAAGTATTAAGTGCAGAAAGCATAAGCATGCGGGGATGACTTCTTCTCGGACACTGCAATGCCACCGTATTGTTACGCTCCATAAGACAGTTAGCAACAAAACACAGACACGGATGAAATGGCTTTGAACATTTCAACCTAATTAGGTAGCATTTTACCTCTGGTCGGTGAAGACCGTTGGACGATATTAAATATCGTACTTGTGGCAGGTAGTTTCAATTAAGAACCTCCTTTACAAGATTTCGCGGGTAAACACGTTCTCTTTATTCGACCGTCCAAAGCTGACTGTGAACATAAAGAGTGAATCATTTGGATAATATTATCCGCATGATTGAAGCCGTCATATCATGTTCCCGGAACAAGCTAGTGAAACTCAATTAAGAATCGCACCATCGTTGCTTTTTAGTTGTCACGAGCTTGATTCATATTGAATCTTGCAAGTTACATACCAAGTGTTGTTTGATGTTAACACTACAAGGATTTCAACTCATCACTGTGAACACTAAAGAGTGTCACTCTGAGTGTTTTGGCAAGATCACTAAGATATGGCGTAGAGGCCTAGAACGTGTTTAAGTTCAGATAAGAATTAAACCACTGTTGCTTTCCAGTTATCACAAGTTTGATTCATAAAGAATCATACAAGTCACCTACCATGAGCTTTTTGATGTTCACTCAAGAAGGATTTCCATCTTCATTGTAAATACTTGCGTATTACTCGGATGTTCAGGCAATATCATGAAGATTTTGAGTAGGACTCTAAATATCTTTCTTATTTTCATAGAGTGTGAAGAAGCAAGGAAATATGGAAGTGTGTCATAATGAGATATTTGATGATCTCAAATGGCTCTAAATTCGATCGTGCATTTTGGATTTTAGTGATTGGAGGCTGGAGAGGAATGCCACCATTTCATTACCAATTTATTCGGAGTGGATAAATTGATAGATAATGTACTAAACTCCGTGTGATTAAAACATATACCTTTTGAGAGATATATGAGTTAGCTGAGATGGGTTCTACATTGCATCACTGGGTCCATGATGTCTATCTTCAATGACATATGAGTTGACATGGTTTCTGCCTAAGTTGTAAGGAGGGCTTCTTTCTTTAGACCCTTTATCTTTACAATTATTTTTAATTCTTCAACTCCTCCAATGCTTACCAATACGTTACCACTAGCACCTTGTTGTGATTGTTCCAGTGCTAACTTAAGTACTTGGTCGACATTCAGCTATGTTCACAATCTTTCTCCATCTTTCCTAAGAACTACTATTCCTAGCTATAGAATGTCTTTGGGAAGATTCCTCTTATTTTAGAAGAATCATTGGACTTAGCCTATCCTACCTTCCTTATATCACCACAATAGTTACCATCGTGAAATAAATGGGGTATGGCCTAGTGTATGTCACCATGAAATCTATTTTAAAATACAAATCCATTATGCTCCGCCTTAACATATGCCACGATATTTGAAAACATTTCGCATATTTTGGGATGAGCCAGCGCATTAAGTCAAACCATTGAATTAATTGATATCAATATTAAATCACATTTTCTCCCTCATATTAAAAATATTAACCCAATCGATGTTTTTAATATCAGTTGATTTATTAAATTTAAAGAAATTTTAGGAAGAAAAATGCAAATCAAATTAGCTCTATGATTTTCACAAGCTCCCCCTCAAATTAATGAGGGTGTACTTGATATGCAAATAAAAAATATTCACGAGCAAAGATCATATATACTAATATATTTACAAGATTATAAATTTACAAGGTTGGACCTGAATGATAAGAACATCATATGATAGAATCATGTGGTTCTTTTTTGGGAATGTTGGTCTCTCCCATAACATCTGAAGTTATCTCTTGACACCACACATACGATTGGCATCATTGTCTTGATGTCGATTGTGAACTTGGTGATGACGTTTTGACACTAATTGAAAGATGAATACTTCGTCTTAGCACCAATAGTTAACACCAGTAATTCACAGAGAATCGACATCGAAGAATCTGAATGCTTGATAAGTGCTCCCCCCTCAATTGTTGACCCGTGTTCTATCTAAAGAGCTTTAGTCGACGTTTGAGTAGTCGCGTCATCGAGTATGTAGATACCAAATCGTAAAGAACTTCTATTCGTAGAGATGATAACTTCGTAAAAACAAGATTTCTCTCGTTTTGACAAATAAATGCACTGATGCGTACATATATTCGTGTTAGATTATGTTATTACGTAAACACAATCCCTTACATGGTTATAAAATAAACCATGTCTGAGAAAATTAATTCCCGTTGTTGAGTCAAAGCTTTCCGGTGAAATGCTTGACTTGAATATGAAAAGCGGGTTACTATCTGAAATAATAGCAAGCCATATTGAGCATGTTTTAAAACATTTAAACTTCTGTTCGAACTTTAATTAAAAACCCGTGTCATTATTGAACGACGTTTCTAGGATCGAAAATATTATCGATTCCAGAAGCCATACTCTTTTTATCAAAATATTGTTGAATACACAATTTTGAAAGATATAGAAAAACCTTTTGAAAAATTCTTGAAAAATTGTGTTCAACGGTTTAAAAAAAAACAATTACTTGAGCTTAAGATTGTGAATGTCTTACTAAACGAGCTCAAGTCCGAGAAGTTGTAAGCTTCCCGTTGAGAGGATAAGTTATCATTAAAGATATACGTTCCTTTGAACTGAAGAACGAGTCCTAAGCTGACATTTACTTAGAAGTCGTTTTTCATGAGCTTGAAAACTTTTGATTGTTTTAACGAAAAGCTCATGACCGAGAAAAACTAATTTCCCGTTATGAGAAAAAGTTCTCTTATTTAAAAGATACACTTTCCTTTTTGAGCTTAAAACTTGAAATGTTTTAATACACGCTCATGACCGAGAAAAATTAATTCCTTGTTACGAGGATAAGTTATCATTAAAGATAAGCTTTCCTAAAATTTAAGTACGAGTTACAGTCTGAAATTTAACTGTAAGTCATTTTGCATGAGCTTAAAAACTTCGAATGTTTTTAATATAAGCTCATGCCCGAGAAAAATTACTTTCTCGTTGTGAGGATAAGTTATCACCAGCGATAAACTTTACTTTCTTTGAAGATCGGGTCATCGTCTGTCATTTAACGACAAGCCATATACACGAGCTTAAAACTATTGAATAATTTTAGTTCCAGCTCGTGTCTGAGAAAATTTTATTTCTCGTTCTGAGGGTAAGTTATCGTTGATGAGATAAACTTCCCTTTCTTTGAATTCGGGTCACAATCTGTAATATGACTGCGATCCATCGTTGTGAGCTTAACCACAAATCCCCTGAGACAATTGATTCGTAGATATCGAGTAATGAATTATGGGATCTCGAATACATGGAGGTGGTTAACCTATGGTGATTGAAGACTTCACTAGGATGACACAAGCTCAATATCTTTGGATGATGGGATTACGGTTCGGATTCTCGCCTCTCAACCGAATATCTTTTGGATGCAAGCTAGCTCAAAGTTTATTCTTATCTTCTACAAACGACGCCTACCTTTGGCTGCGTGGTCTTCCTCAAATGATATGGATTCTACTCTTCCTCAAATGACGACTACCTTTTTGATTCGACAAAAGGGGGAGAAGGAAGTGTAAACGGGTACGTTTCACATTTTACTATGCGTTACGGTTTACTTGTTTGTCATCATCAAAAAGGGGGAGATTGTTAGTGCAAACATTACGATGTTTAATCAAGATGATCCCTTTATGTTTTGGTGATGACAAACGTATAACTCGTAATACATAATGTAAAATGTGTAAGGTACTCGTAATCACTCAAGCATATTTATGTATACTTCTCTCGACACCTTGAAGATTACATTCGTCATGAAAGACAAGAAGGACGCGCGGTTCTCTTATAGAACACGCGGTTCCTTAGAGATATTGAACCGCGAGAAAATATAGAATCGCGGGCAGTCAAGCCGGTTTAAGCTTACTCAAGATTTTTGGAAGCTTCTAGAAGATGGAGGGAAACTAATAAATTCAAAATTCAAATTTTGAATTTACTTCTAGAAGATGGAGGGAAACTTTTATGTGTTAAGCTAATTGTTTGTGTGTGTTTCCTTGTGTGTATTATTATATGTATACATTATTAAGTGTTCCTTGCTATTTGTAGTAGTATTGCTTATATGTCTAGTCTCTTGTGTCTTGCTTGGTATTTGTTAGTATCTAGTTTTTCCTAATTAGGATGTATGCTAGATTTCTTGCATTTCAGTTGAAACATTATGTGTGCATTGCATATAGGATTAACATCTCTTAGTTTACAAATGTTACATAAACATCTTGTACACCTCGGGATGTTCTTTAACACTTTTAGGTTTGAAAGCTTTAGGATCTTGTCAAATCTATTGATTTAGGTCGTCTTACTCAATCATTATGTTATTAGTTCAAGTAGATAAATGTCTCACTATAAAACATGAAACACCCTTTGAAAATATTAGCTATTTTCTCTTAAAAGAGTGTTTGTGGGAATCAAGAAAGATTCCGATTAAATATCAATGTATTATTCAAATTATGATTGGTATCATTATCGAATCTAATTGACATGTTTTTTTTGGTGTAGACATGAATGTGGTTTATTAATAATATACATCGGATCATAACTCACACTTGTGTTGATGGTGTTATATTCAATCTACTTGTTCAAATTGTTAGACATATTTTGTTTAATAATTACTTATAATGCACAATAGAGTCGGTTTGATAACTGGATGTTTCATCCAAAATACTCAAGTAATTTACATTGCTATGCAATTTATAAATGTGTCATTTCCGAAAGAACAATCAAGAGTGTTATTTTGGTTTGTGCAAACTTTGTTTATACACTTCAAAGTTATTGGCCTCAAGTTCTATTAAGGTAAATAACCTTAACTAGACTTGGTTGACAAGATATGCAATGGTGCATTATTAACCCTCATTAGGTCATGCATTGTGTCGCCATGCAAGTTTCATCCTTGCTAAACTTTATTAGGCAATTATTGGAATTACATTTTGTCTAACTTGAGAATGACTACTAGAGAATTTATGCACTAGGATCTTAATTTGACCTAACGTTTGAATTACTTCCATGTGGGAAGTTGAGTTGGTGTATAACTCGTAAAAATGGTCGTGTTTAGCCTTAATTGAGCACCTCTAGTGATGGTCTCATACTCATTCTCTAAATTTGCTAAATGGCTCTTCCTATATATTACTAATGATAGTTTACTTTGATGAACTTTGTATGTCATTAGGAGTCTTTTTCTTTTGTAGCCATTAGGTTTTTCTTAACTTTCTTCCTTCGTGCTAATTGAACCTATGTGTTTTTCCTTTGTGTGTGTTCTAGTTTTTATTTCTCTTAAGCATGACTTTATGATAAGTTAGACTAGAACATTAGGATTTGCTTAATTGGAAAATCCTCCATTCACCACCTAAACCAAGCCTCTGTAGGCGGTTCTTTAAATAGACCGCGACTCCATATCAATATGGAACCGCCAGTGGAGATAAAGAACCGCGGGCAGAAGCTCTCAAATTCGAGTTTTCTGAAACTTCCTAGTTGTTCCAACACCCTTTGGAATCTTTGTTTCAAACCTTTGATCACTCCCAAAATATCTTGGACTTTCCCTTTTTAACCCTTTACTAGTTTGGATCATCCCCTCACCCTTTTAAACCCTCCTTGTTAGCCTTGTTCTTCACACCTCAAACCATTCATCCTTACCCCTTAAACCACCCATTACTACCATGGTTTCTACAAGAACCTTCAATTCATCCAAAACCTCCTCTTCAAAGAGGCACCTCAAAATTAATATTAAGTTACCCAAACTTAACTCTTCACCCTTTCACACACCCAAGAATGAGATTGTTCCAATTCTCATCTCTTCATCACCCTCATCACCTCTTGCTCCATGCAAGACTACCTCAACCCATGGTACCAACCATTCTCATGATTCTACCTCCTCTTCATTCCAATCTAGAATGAATGAGCTAACCTCACCCTTCACTCCAAGTACTCTCTTGGATGTGACTACCCAACCTCAACCCATCCAAAGCATTCCTATTGTGAATGACTTTGTTGAACCCTTGGTGACTTCACCTTTCACCCCACCAAATTCCGCCACCACCCTTGTCTTTCATTTAAGCATATGGATTGCTTATTGCTAAGACACTCAATCTAAGCAAATCTTAGGATTCTCTTGCATTTCCTTTCATGTTTTTCAACATGATTTTTCTTTGAGTCTTGGATCTTCTTGTTATTATGTTTCTTTATTTTCTCTTATTTTGAGTCCTTTTCTTAAACTAATAAGAATTAGGAATCTTCTTGGAGATTTACATTACATGTAGCTTGATTTGTGATATCTAGATAGATGACTTGCTTATATATCTTCTTGCTTATCCGTATGCTATATGCTTAATTGATTAGTTAATGAATGCATGCTTATTATAAAGGTTTTGTCTTTGTCAAGCAATTCCGATATAATATCTCTTAGATGTGTCTAACTCATGCATTTCCTTAAATGCTACGTGCCAACATGCTCTTTTAGTCTTCTCTTTTTAAATAATCATGTTTCTTGCATGCCATATGTGTTAATTTTCCACCTTCTCTACATTGGTTTATTGTAGACTTCATTAGGCATTGCATGAATTATCCTATGTGCTTACTTGATTATGTGTTAGATTTTGTACTAACTCTTCATGTCTTCTTGAGCTTCTTTTGAGTTTCTTCTCTAATTTTCTTTCGAGATTTCACTATCACCTTCTAAGGCATAGTATTCATGAATCAATTTGTGAAGTTATCCTTAACTTCTTTGATTGAGTTTCTCTTGGTTTATTTTAATCATGCCTCTCTAAGTCGAGTCTCTCTCTTCTATCTTTCTAAACTAAGTTGAGTCGAGCCTCACCCTTTCCTCATCATGTAATTGTTCTTTGAACATTCACAATGATTGAGAAGAGCTACGAAACTTTGAGCATGTAGTTTATCGTATGCCAAACACCATCCATCTTGGTCTTTCTATTCTTTGGCTTATTTGATCTCTTTATCTATATCCTTGAGTCTTCCTTATGGTGTCAACATTCATAAGCATCCTTGCCTATAATATCTTTGGTTCTTTATTTTTCGTTCTTCTCGTTTTTGAGAGTTGATTGAGGTTAAAATTTACAATTGGATTGGGTGATTCCAACAATTCTAAGTCTTTTAACCTCTTGAGAGGATTTTGGTTAAACCTTGAATTTTCTTAGGTGATTCCATAAATTCTAAGCTTTTAGCCCTTTGACATATTATCATTACAATTAGTATGGACGTTTCTTCTCTACCTCTATTCCAACAATTGTGAATTGATCTTGTCAAGATCCTCTCCTTTGAATTGTTTTTGGATTGATAGAATCGTGTGCACACTTCTTTCTTCAATGCTTGTCATTGTTTGTGCAAACGACTTGTTTATCATCCTCATTTTTTTCTTTTCATCATAGTCCTTCCTTCTCTCTTTTCGACTATGTGGAATTTTTTTTATTGTCCATGTCATACTCTCTTTAGTTTGGTATTTTTTCCATGATATTAAAGTAGAGTATGTCCTCTTGACAATATTTTCTCTTTTTTTGACATTGCTATATATATATTCTCTTGTTCACTAACTTTGTTTTGTAGGACATCTAACCCTTCTTTGTAGCTTGTCACTTTTCTTGCTTTGTTAGTGCCTCAAGCAAGGGGGAGCTCATATCAAGGGGGAGCATTTTCAAGAGTTCAACTCATTACATTTGTGATCGTTTACTCACTTAAATTGCATTCATTGAACATCTTGCAAGTAATGAATTATGGGATCTCGAAGACATGAGGATGGTTAACCTATGGTGATTGAAGACTTCACTAGGATGACGCAAGCTCAATATCTTTGGATGATGGGATTACGGTTCGGATTCTCGCCTCTCAACCGAATATCTTTTGGATGCAAGCTAGCTCAAAGTTGATTCTTCTCTTCTACAAACGACGACTACCTTTGGATGCGTGATCTTCCTCAAATGATATGGATTCTACTCTTCCTCAAATGACGACTACCTTTTTGATTCAACAAAAGGGGGAGAAGGAAGTGTAAACGGGTACGTTTCACATTTTACTATGCGTTACGGCTTACTTGTTTGTCATCATCAAAAATAGGGAGATTGTTAGTGCAAACATTACGATGTTTAATCAAGATGATCCCTTTATGTTTTGGTGATGACAAACATATAACTCGCAATACATAATGTAAAATGTGTAAGGTACTCGTAATCACTCAAGCATACTTATGAATACTTCTCTCGACACTTTGAAGATTACATTCGTCATGAAAGACAAGAAGGACGCGCGGTTCTCTTATAGAACACGCGGTTCCTTAGAGATATCGAACCGCGAGAAGAAATAGAACCGCGGGCAGTCAAGCCGGTTTAAGCTTACTCAAGATTTTTGGAAGCTTCCAGAAGATGGAGGGAAACTAATAAATTCAAAATTCAAATTTTGAATTTACTTCTAGAAGATGGAGGGAAGAAAATAAATTCAAATTTCAAATTTTGAATTTGGGCTCCAAGAATATAATTTTGAATTTACTGCTAGATGTTGGAGGGAAGAAAATAAATTCAAATTTCAAATTTTGAATTTGGGCTCCAAGAATATAAGGTGCACACTCTCCAAGGCAAGAGTTGGCTATAAATAGAAGACTATTCTCTTCCATTTTTCTTGAGGAAAAACACACAAAAACCTTCTAACATCCCATTCCTCATTTGCCTCATCCTCCTCAAGAGCAATGAGAAGAACACTTTCACCCTTGTGAAGTGTTAGTATCTAGAGTCATAACATGATGAAGATCTCTCTAGATCAAGTCATGATTATTGTCTTCCTACTATGTATATGTAGAAGATCCAAGTTGTGGGTACACTTGGATGTGTTTGTAAGGGTAGAATATCCAAGTGATGGGTATCTTTGGATTAGGTGTTAGTTGTGTAGATCCAAGTCTTGTTAGTACCTGGATATAGTGTTAGAGTTATAGATCTAAGTGTTGTGTGCTTAGATCTATATGGTTTATGTGTTTAGGCCATAAAACACAAGGTTTGTTATGTTGGGCCATAAAACATAACTAGTGGGTAGATTAGGTTGTGTCTTGGTAGTTCTCACTAAACTCTAAAGTGGTGTGGTTGTGTCTAGGTAGTTCTCACTAAACTATAAAGTGATGTGGTTGTGTCTTGTAAGTTCTCACTAAACTTTAAAGTGATTAGTAGTTGTGTTGTGTGAAGTTCTCACTTAGCTTCAAAGTGAAGAGTCGTGAAGATTGGTTCTAGCTTTCGATTAGAGCTCGACATCTAGCCTTGTGTCGTTAAATGGTGAAGTGGGCAACGTTGTGTA
This sequence comes from Glebionis coronaria, assembly GCA_025667525.1. NCBI lineage: Eukaryota > Viridiplantae > Streptophyta > Magnoliopsida > Asterales > Asteraceae > Glebionis > Glebionis coronaria. Next base: position 24,389,478 of record CM046876.1, read on the forward strand.
GATTGGTCCTACCTAAGATTAGGACTCGACATCTATCTTAGTGTTGGAAATGTGTAAGCGACGTGTATGGTTTTCTCCGCCTTGAAAGGAGTTTTGTTGACTAGTGAAGTAACTCTCGAGTAAGGTGTACTCGAGGAGTGGAGTAGGGCGAATAGGAGCTTCGTGAACCAACCACTATAAATCATCGTGTCGGTACTTTCCTTTACATTTATGTCTTTACTATTATAGATGTATTTATATGTTGTGTGTTGTGTGCATCCCATAATCTAAACATCTAAGTTGCGGAAAAGCTAAGGCTTAGTACGTGTGTGCTTCGTGTTTAGATTATGGTCAAGTGTACATCACTTAGTCTAAGCATCCTAGTTGCGAAAAAGCTTATGCTTAGTACGTGTGTGCTTAGTGTTTAGACTATTGCTTGATGTACTCTTGATTTGATGTGTTTGTGTGTTTACTTACTTGTAGTATTTATCTTTCAATCAAATACATCTCATATCTAGTCAAGCTTGATCGAGAATTTGATACAAAGGATTGTCAAAGTTTAACATGTAACAAAAGGTTAAGTTCACTGTCGGCGGTTCCCTAAATGGATCGGCGGTTCTTTATTGATAAAGAACCGCGGGTACACATAAGGAACCGCACACAGTGGATTAAGCCGAAATGTTTTGAAAACTAACTAGAAACTATTCAACCCCCCTTCTAGTTTCTACAATTGGTATCAGAGCGAGGTTATTCAAGATCTTTGAAGTATATTGTACTTTAAAGCTTGGATCGATCTTTGCTCTCTTTTTCAAAACAAATGGTTTCTAAAATGAAAACGGTTTTTAAATATAGAGACAATCTTTGTATCAAATTGTTCATGAAGAGTGATTACTTATGAAATGTGTTTTGTTGTTTCATTCGTACAATTTTTGGTGTTAAATAAACTTTGTATAATAGCTTGAATTAAATCTTTTCTTGTTTGAAAGTATAAAAATATTTTGTGTCATAATTAACTCTAATATATGAGTTCTGTGTGTCTAAAATGATTTTTTAGAGTCGTAAGTCCTTCCAAATTGTTTCTAAATGATTTTGGTCAAAAACTCATTTTTTGTCCTCTGACCGCGGTTCTTTATTGTTCCCCGCGAATCCTTATCAATAAGTAACCGCAGTTAGTCTGACTCAGTTTTTTGAAAACTTTGAAAATCATATAAAATCAACCGTAAGTCCGTAGAAGTCGTGCCACCCGTCATTTCGAACGTAATTGAATTTTCTTTCAAATAAAATGCTTCCAAACCTTTATTCAAACTTTAAAATTTGGATGGTGTCTAAGTTCCATACTTTGTCCAAAGTATTGAGCGTCGGTTTGTCGTAAAACTTGTGTTTTATTGTTTTCTATTAAGTTGGACATCTCTTGGTGATATATCTTTGAAAATTGATATATTTACAAAGTGTTAAACTTAATTAAATTTTAAATGGGTCAAAGACTATTTTCAAATAAAATCAAGTTATGAATACTTTGTTGTATCTAACACTCAAAACATGGACGAATGCTTTTATGTGTTAAGCTAATTGTTTGTGTGTGTTTCCTTGTGTGTTATTATTATATGTAGACATTATTAAGTGTTCCTTGCTTATATGTCTAGTCTCTCGTACCTTGCTTGGTATTTGTTAGTATCTAGTTTTTCCTAATTAGGATGTATGCTAGATTTCTTGCATTTTAGTTGCAACATTATGTGTGCATTGCATATAGGATTAACATCTCTTAGTTTACAAATGTTACATAAACATCTTGTACACCTCGGGATGTTCTTTAACACTTTTAGGTTTGAAAGCTTTGGGAGCTTGTCAAATCTATTGATTTAGGTCGTCTTACTCGATCATTATGTTATTAGTTCAAGTAGATAAATGTCTCACTATAAAACATGAAACACCCTTTTAAAATCTTAGCTATTTTCTCTTAAAAGAGTGTTTGTGGGAATCAAGAAAGATTTCGATTAAATATCAATGCATTATTCAAACTATGATTTGTATCATTATCGAATCTAATTGACATGTTTTTTTTGGTGTAGACATGAATGTGGTTTATTAATAATATACATCGGATCATAACTCACACTTGTGTTGATGGTGTTATATTGAATACACCTGTTCAAATTGTTAGACATATTTTGTTTAATAATTACTTATAATGCACAATAGAGTCGGTTTGATAACTTGGATGTTTCATCCGAAATACTCAAGTAATTTACATTGCTATGCAATTTATAAATGTGTCATTTCCGAAAGACCAATCAAGAGTGTTCATTTGGTTTGTGTAAACTTTGTTTATACACTTCAAAGTTATTGGCCTCAAGTTCTATTAAGGTAAATAACCTTAACGAGACTTGGTTGACAAGATATGCAATGGTGCATTATTAACCCTCATTAGGTCATGCATTGTGTCGCCGTGCAAGTTTCATCCTTGCTAAACTTTATTAGGAAAATGTTGGAATTACATTTTGTCTAACTTGAGAATGACTACTAGAGAATTTATGCACTAGGATCTTAATTTGACCTAACGGTTGAATTACTTCCATGTGGGAAGTTGAGTTGGCGTATAACTCGTAAAAATGGTCGTGTTTAGCCTTAATTGAGCACCTCTAGTGATAGTCTCATACTCATTCTCTAAATTGGCTAAATGACTCTTCCTATATACGACTAATGATAGTTTACTTTGATGAACTTTGTATGTCATTGGGAGTCTTTTTCTTTTGTAGCCCTTAGGTTTTTCTTAACTTTCTTCCTTCGTGCTAATTGAACCTATGTGTTTTTCCTTTGTGTGTGTTCTAGTTTTTATTGCTCTTAAGCATGACTTTATGATAAGTTAGACTAGAACATTAGGATTTTCTTAATTAGAAAATCCTCCATTCACCACCTAAACCAAGCCTCTGTAGGCGGTTCTTTAAATAGACCGCGGCTCCATATCAATATGGAACCGCCGGTGGAGATAAAGAACCGCGGGCAGAAGCTCTCAAATTCGGGTTTTCTGAAACTTCCCAGTTGTTCCAACACCCTTTGGAATCTTTGTTTCAAACCTTTGATCACTCCCAAAATATCTTGGGCTTTCCTTTTTTAACCCTTTACTAGTTTGGATCATCCCCTCACCCTTTTAAATCCTCCTTGTTAGCCTTGTTCTTCACACCTCAAACCATTTATCCTTACCCCTTAAACCACCCATTACTATCATGGTTTCTACAAGAACCTTCAATTCATCCAAAACCTCCTCTTCAAAGAGGCACCTCAAAATTAAGATTAAGTTACCCAAACTTAACTCTTCACCCTTTCACACACCCAAGAATGAGATTGTTCCAATTCTCATCTCTTCATCGCCCTCATCACCTCTTGATCCATGCAAGACTAACTCAACCTATGGTACCAACCATTCTCATGGTTATACCTCCTCTTCATTCCAATCTAGAATGAATGAGCTAACCTCACCCTTCACTCTAAGTACTCTCTTGGATGTGACTACCCAACCTCAATCCATCCAAAGCATTCCCATTGTGAATGACTTTGTTGAACCCTTGGTGACTTCACCTTTCACCCCCACCAAATTCCGCCACCACCCTTGTCTTTCATTTAAGCATGTGGATTTCTTATTGCTAAGACACTCAATCTAAGCAAATCTTAGGATTCTATTGTAACTAAGATTAAAATTATGCTTAAGTTTTAGGCTTGTTTTTTTATACATCTTTGTATGATCTTTATTCTCTTGTAGTTCCTTTCATGTTTTTCAACATGATTTTTCTTTGAGTCTTGGATCTTCTTGTTATTATGTTTCTTTCTTTTCTCTTATTTTGAGTCCTTTCTTAAACTAATAAGAATTAGGAATCTTCTTGGAGATTTACATTACATGTAGCTTGATTTGTGATATCTAGATAGATGACTTGCTTATATATCTTCTTGCTTATCCGTATGCTATATGCTTAATTGATTAGTTAATGAATGCATGCTTATTATAAAGATTTTGTCTTTGTCAAGAAATTCCAATATAATATCTCTTAGATGTGTCTAACTCATGCATGTCCTTAAATGCTACGTGCCAACATGTTCTACTTAGTCTTCTCTTTTTAAGTAATCATGTTTCTTGCATGCCATATGTGTTAATTGCGCACCTTCTCTACATTGGTTTATTGTAGACTTCATTAGGCATTGCATGAATTATCCTATGTGCTTACTTGATTATGTTTTAGATTTTGTACTAACTCTTCATGTCTTCTTGAGCTTCTTTTGAGTTTCTTCTCTCATTTTCTTTCGAGATTTCACTATCACCTTCTAAGGTATAGTATTCATGAATCAATTTGTGAAGTTATCCTTAACTTCTTTGATTGAGTTTCTCTTGGTTTATTTTAATCATGCCTCTCTAAGTCGAGTCTCTCTCTTCTAGCTTTCTAAACTAAGTTGAGTCGAGCCTCACCCTCTCCTCATCATGTAATTGTTCTTTGAACATTCACAATGATTGAGAAGAGCTACGAAACTTTGAGCATGTAGTTTATCGTATGCTAAACACCATCCATCTTGGTCTTTCTATTCTTTGGCTTATTTAATATCTTTATCTATATCATTGAGTCTTCTTTTTGGTGTCAACATTAATAAGCATCCTTGCCTATAATGTCTTTGCTTCTATATTTTTCGTTCTTCTCGTTTTTGAGAGTCGATTGAGGTTAAAATTTAAAATTGGATTGGGTTATTCCAACAATTCTAAGTTTTTAACCTCTTGAGAGGATTTTGGTTAAACCTTGAATTTTCTTGGGTGATTCCATAAATTCTAAGCTTTTAGCCCTTTGAAATATTATCATTACAATTAGTATGGATGTTTCTTCTCTACCTCTATTCCAACAATTATGAATAGATCTTGTCAAGATCCTCTCCTTTGACTTGTTTTTGGATTGATAGAATCATGTGCACACTTCTTTCTTCAATACTTGTCATTGTTTGTACAAACGACTTGTTTATCATCCTCATTTTTTTCTTTTCATCATAGTCCTTCCTTCTCTCTTTTCGACTATGTGGAATTGTTTTTATTGTCCATGTCATACTCTCTTTAGTTTGGTATTTTTGCCATGATATTAAAGTAGAGTATGTCCTCTCGACAATAATTTCTCTTTTTTTGACATTGCTATATATATATATGCTCTTGTTCACTAACTTTGTTTTGTAGGACATCTAACCCTTCTTTGTAGCTTGTCACTTTTCTTGCTTTGTTGGTGCCTCAAGCAAGGGGGAGCTCATATCAAGGGGGAGCATTTTCAAGAGTTCAACTCATTTCATTTACGATCGTTCACTCACTTAAATTGCATTCATTGAACATCTTGCAAGTAATGAATTATGGGATCTCGAAGACATGGAGGTGGTTAACCTATGGTGATTGAAGACTTCACTAGGATGACGCAAGCTTAATATCTTTGGATGATTAGATTACGGTTCAGATTCTCGCCTCTCAACCGAATATATTTTGGATGCAAGCTAGCTCAAAGTTTATTCTTATCTTCTACAAACGACGCCTACCTTTGGCTGCGTGGTCTTCCTCAAATGATATGGATTCTACTCTTCCTCAAATGACGACTACCTTTTTGATTCAACAAAAGGGGGAGAAGGAAGTGTAAACGGGTACGTTTCACATTTTACTATGCGTTACGGTTTACTTGTTTGTCATCATCAAAAAGGCGGAGATTGTTAGTGCAAACATTACGATGTTTAATCAAGATGATCCCTTTATGTTTTGGTGATGACAAACGTATAACTCGTAATACATAATGTAAAATGTGTAAGGTACTCGTAATCACTCAAGCATACTTATGTATACTTCTCTCGACACCTTGAAGATTACATTCGTCATGAAAGACAAGAAGGACGCACGGTTCTCTAATAGAACACGCGGTTCCCTAGAGATATCGAACCGCGAGAAGATATAGAACCGCGGGCAGTCAAGCCGGTTTAGGCTTACTCAAGATTTTTGGAAGCTTCTAGAAGATGGAGGGAAACTAATAAATTCAAAATTCAAATTTTGAATTTACTTCTAGAAGATGGAGGGAAGAAAATAAATTCAAATTTCAAATTTGGAATTTGGGCTCCAAGAATATAATTTTAAATTTACTTCTAGAAGATGGAGGGAAGAAATAAATTCAAATTTCAAATTTTGAATTTGGGCTCCAAGAATATAAGGTGCATACTCTCCAAGGCAAGAGTTGGCTATAAATAGAAGACTATTCTCTTCCATTTTTCTTGAGGAAAAACACACAAAAACCTTCCAACATCCCATTCCTCATTTGCCTCATCCTCCTCAAGAGCAATGAGAAGAACACTTTCACCCTTGTGAAGTGTTAGTATCTAGAGTTATAACATGATAAAGATCTCTCTAGATCAAGTCATGATTATTGTCTTCCTACTATGTATATGTAGAAGATCCAAGTTGTGGGTACACTTGGATGTGTTTGTAAGGGTAGAATATCCAAGTGATGGGTATCCTTAGATTAGGTGTTAGTTGTGTAGATCCAAGTCTTGTTAGTACTTGGATATAGTGTTAGAGTTATAGATCTAAGTGTTGTGTGCTTAGATCTATATGGTTTATGTGTTTAGGCTATAAAACACAAGGTTTGTTATGTTGGGCCATAAAACATAACTAGTGGGTAGATTAGTGGGTAGATTAGGTGTTAGTTGTGTAGATCCAAGTCTTGTTAGTACTTGGATATAGTGTTAGAGTTATAGATCTAAGTGTTGTGTGCTTAGATCTATATGGTTTATGTGTTTAGGCTATAAAACACAAGGTTTGTTATGTTGGGCCATAAAACATAACTAGTGGGTAGATTAGGTTGTGTCTTGGTAGTTCTCACTAAACTCTAAAGTGATGTGGTTGTGTCTAGGTAGTTCTCACTAAACTATAAAGTGATGTGGTTGTGTCTTGTGAGTTCTCACTAAACTTTAAAGTGATTAGTAGTTGTGTTGTGTGAAGTTCTCACTTAGCTTCAAAGTGAAGAGTCGTGAAGATTGGTTCTAGCTTTCGATTAGAACTCGACATCTAGCCTTGTGTCATTAAATAGTGAAGTGGGCAACGTTGTGTAGATTGGTCCTACCTAAGATTAGGACTCGACATCTAGCTTAGTGTCGGAAATGTGTAAGTGACGTGTATGGTTTTCTCCGCCTTGAAAGGAGTTTTGTTGACTAGTGAAGTAACTCTCGAGTAAGGTGTACTCGAGGAGTGGAGTAGGGCGAAGAGAAGCTTCGTGACCGAACCACTATAAATCATCGTGTCGGTACTTTCCTTTACCTTTATGTCTTTACTATTATAGATGTATTTATATGTTGTGTGTTGTGTGCATCTCATAATATGAACATCTAAGTTGCGGAAAAGCTAAGGCTTAGTACGTGTGTGCTTCGTGTTTAGATTATGGTCAAGTGTACATCACTTAGTCTAAGCATCCTAGTTGCAGAAAAGCTTATGCTTAGTACGTGTGCGCTTAGTGTTTAGACTATTGCTTGATGTACTCTTGATTTGATGTGTTTGTGTGTTTACTTACTTGTAGTATTTATCTTTCAATCAAACACATCTCATATCTAGTCAAGCTTGATCGAGAATTTGATACAAAGGATTGTCAAAGTTTAACATGTAACAAAAGGTTAAGTTCACTGTCGGCGGTTCCCTAAGTGGACCGGCGGTTCTTTATTGATAAAGAACCGCGGGTACACATAAGGAACTGCACACAGTGGATTAAGCCGAAATGTTTTGAAAACTAACTAGAAAATATTCAACCCCCCTTCTACTTTCTACATGGGGGTTCACAGCCAACTTTGTTAGTGCTAGAGGGAAACATCCTTCCTATAGGAACCCATTGGAGATTAACCGATTTAAAAATCCTTCCTATGGGTTGCCACCTAAGATTTGATCTAGGCGATATAGTTTTCTTATTCACAACGGAAGACTTAGTGGTAGCAAACCTATTTCTTTTGGGATTCCCTCTTTTAGCACAAGATTTTAACTCCTTCAAGACTTTAGTTACACAAGCCGCATGATTTGTCGTGAAGGCACTCTTCATGCATACGGAACAAACACCGTGTTTGTAGTCCGAGTGAGATCTAGAAATCCTAGTTCTTGCTTGTGTCCTTTTCTTAGGTTCCTCTACATAGTGATTATTAGGCATGGTATTCGACCTATATTATGGAATATTCTTAGAACTATACTTAGACTCACTAGTAGCAGTCTTGTTCACAGGTTTTGCATATGCTGATTTGATCACATTAGACCTAGTTAGTGGAGTCACTGGTCTAGAAAATGTACCATATCAAATTGGGAGGCAAACCACGGTCTCGAGGATTTTGGTCGCTCGGATCGAAATGCAGTCGGTTGTCTAACAGATTGATTTTTAGGCGGTTTCCCTAAGATTGATGGTTTTCAAGCTTAGTATCCACGCTATTTCTCTTAGTTTTCCTCAGCTTGTTTTTTAGAGCCGCTATAGCAAAAACCTTTTTCTGAACCTGAGCCTTTAAAGTCTCATTTTCTTTTAGTAATATGTCTTAGGATGCCAGCTTAGATTCTAGCAAAGTAATTTGTTTCACAAAGTTATCTTTTTTGGCTTTAGAATCTTGAATTTTTTATTTAATTTTCGTCCAATAAAAACATTTGAATTTTCAACTTTTTCAAAGTACTTTTCAAGTTTATCCGTTTTCTTCGAAAATTTAATTTTGGCATCCTTGAGATCTTTAGATTGCTGAGCTAAAATCGTTTCAAGCTCTTTAATCTTGGAATCAGAATCGGTTAATAAAGCATTCATAAAGCATTTATCATGATTTACTATAGCATTCTGAATAATCTCTCCCCCATTATGACTCACATCGGATGAATTAGAAGTGGTATTACTATCACCCTTTTCCATCCTATGTTTGTTATAAATAAGTTCGAAATGCTCAACATGTTGTATATCATTGATACATTCATCAGATACAACATTCAGATGGACCTCAACCGTTGGCGCTGTAACATTTTCTGACTGGCTGATTGGTTACAGCTGTCCTCCTGATTACATGCTCTTGCAATCTTTATCAGTCTCCAATTTTTCAATCGTATGACCATTCTTCTCTTGCATCTGCATAGTAGATTCTTGCACTCCACTATCATACGCTAGTTGAATTCGTGATATTTTATAAATCGAAGACGACACTGATGTCATGTATTTCAACATTGTACCACGGTAATCGTAAACCTCGGTATTTGTGTCTCGAAGAAATGACTGGCATATCTCAAATTCTTCATATCGAATAATATTGAATAGGACGAAGTACGGAAATTGTCTCACGAGAACTTTATATGCATGTGCCGATGTAGAGTGATTAAATTCTTCTTTGAAGAGGTGCTCTGCTAGTTGGTTCAAGTTGAGAAATATTGAGTCTATGAATAGATTACGATCTTGACCAAAGAGTGCCACAAATTCTCGTCCTACCTTGAGCTTTGTAAGAGTCGTTGGATGAAATTTAAGTAAACCAAATGAACTTTTGCCACTTTCACTAGCTTCGTCTTGCATTTGACGCAATTCTCCCTCTTGAGATGTCGAATTCAACGGTTCCATTGAAGTTCGATGAAAATGAAGGTAAGGATTACTTATCAATTGAGCAATGAAAGAAAGTAATTGTGTTTGTTGTTGAAAGAACAATACGGAATTTTACAATTCGTGGAGAAACCGAAAAATAAATTCGCAGGATTTTACAAACCACCGAATAAACCCTAAATGTTCTTTGATTCCTTGATTAATGATGAAAAATTGATTAATTCCCCTAATTATGTCTTCTTGAGAAACCAAAAGTTCCAAGACCAAAAAATTTATAAAACACGCTTTTGAAAATTTCTGAATTCGCAATATAATGTAACCTCAATTCGTAATATTGAGAACTTGAGTTCGTAATATTCAACACCCTGAGTTCACAATATTTAACACCCTAGTTCGCAATATTCAACACCCAAGTTCGCAATATTCAACACCCTGAGTTTGCAATATTTCAAATCTGGAGTTCACAATAATAACTCAGTTCGCAATCCCAACCCAGTTCGCAATAATAACTCAGTTCGCAATAATAACACAGTTTGCAATCCCAACTCAGTTCGCAATATTTTAAGAAACTGACTTCGCAAAAACATACTGAGTTCGCAAAAAATGTCTGACTTCGCAAAAATAAACTGAGTTCGCAATTCCTAGGGTTTTCAAGTTCACAAAAAATTGAAAAATAACAATATTTTGGATCTTCGAAAAGGCAATTTTTCAAGTGTTTTCGGCGAAACGACTTGTACTATCAAGGTTATAGGCTTCTTAGGGACAAGAAAACACAAACTTTTTCAAATTTATGATGAAAAAATTGAAATTAAGATTTGTACTCTTATGAACTTTTCAATTAAAGAATCAATTCAAACACCCAAAAGTTTTGTATTTTTAACCAAAACAAGAAACCCAAATCACTAATAAGAGGTATTTTGATGATTTGTAAGAAGTTTAAACCATAAAAAATATAAAAAAAAATTTGGATCGTGGGTTTTGGATCAAATAGTCACGAAAATTACCTCAAAACAAACACAAAAACAAAGTAATCATCCCATGGCTCTTGATACCAATTGTAGTTTTATGTAATCCTTGGATTATCTAAACCTTGGAATGATTACAAGAGAGAGAGATATATGAAGATCTAGAGAGAGAAAGTAGAGAGAGGTTGGAGAGAATAAAGAGAAATATTAGATTGAATTATCAAAATGTGAGAACCAACCCCTCCTAACATGCTAGGAGGGGGTATATATAGCGCACCCTACATGTGGGTTTTCTGGGTTATATTGTAACATACTAGATTACGAGCCCATACTAGATGTATCTCGTTGGAGTGACCGATCCTTCCTGAATACGTAAAAACGTATTTCCAACATATCATATATGAAAATACATGCAACTCTTAAATTGTAATATCATATATGATACTAAAAAATAGTTTGACAGATTAAACAAAGGGTCTGCTGGATTCATGATTAAACACTTGTTTAGAAAATAAAAAGAGTACTTAGTTTTTTTAGTATCGTACATGATAATGCATTATCAAATATGATACTCAAAAATAAAAGTTTGACGGATTAAACAAAAGGTATGTTGACTTCATGATTAAAAAAAGAGCACGCTGAATCAATGATTAAAGATTTGTTCATAAAATAAAAAGAGTGCTTTTTAAGAGCATACGATTGATGATTAAACACTTGCTCAAATAGAATGTAACCATTCATGATTAAAACACTTATTCATAACTAAAATATCGATAAACAAAAGTCTGTTGAATTTAAAATTAAAACCAAAACATTCTTATTATTTGAACTACTATTCTTCATCTCAATTAATTCTTCTTCATTTTCAACCAAATATACTTTTCTCTTGTAAGACTTGCTCCTCGACCATGACAGCGACTTCGTCTTATCCTTACACATATGCGTGCAGGTCCTCATGCTTTGCTCCAACCGAGCAAATGCAACATCCATATCTGCTCGTTGTGTTGGCACAAAATGCATTAATAGAAGAGAGGAAAGAACATATTAGGCACCATATTAGCAACAACTGAATTAAGTAGTAGACAATATAAAAATGTATAATTGGTCAAAAGTGTAAAAGTCATGTACTATATCAAAGTTTGTTTTTTCTGTGGCTTGTTAGATATATCATATATGATACCTCATACACCGTATATGATATACCTATCATATATCACATATCATATAACTATCATGTATGAAACACGAGGTATCATATATGATACATCAAACTTTATTTAACTTACATCAGCAACTTAATTAAATTACCTAATAATAAAGCTTATTCACCCTAACTTAAGCTTATTCACACTAACTTAAGCTTATTCATAACTCGCATAAATAAAACCTGATAATAAGCTACAAGCAAATTTGACTATAATATTGAGCCTTGTCAAACATATTTGATTCTCAACTCTAAGTCAAATCACACTTACCATAGCCATCCATGGTGAATTTATATATAATATTATATATGGTGAATCCGTGGTGAACCTCATGTATCATATATGATACACCCACCATATATCATATATCAATCATATATGATAAGTGTGGTATTATAAATGATACATCAAGCTTAATTCATCTTACATCATCTACATAAAAATTCTTAATAATACAACTTATCCACACGAACATAAGCTTATTCAGAACTCCCTTATTCATAAAACCTGAAATTCATTAAAAAAACTTATAAGCTAGCTTATAATTTAACACAATAAATTCAAATCATTTAAAATTCACAAGCTTATTCATAACTCTCATCTAATTCAAAAGCTTATTTAAATAAATCAGCTTATTCACATAAATCACCTAAGAAGTTATAATAATCATAGTTTTGAAGTATTAAAATTGACGTGAAATTACTATTGATTTCAAGAGTTTGTGTTCATGATTATTTTAGTTAGTATAGTTTTTTTTAATACATAATTATAAAGTCCGCAAGTTAAATGATGTATAACATAATGTATGTAGTATATTAGTTAATGTCTTCTTGTTAACACATAAACATAAGGTCATTTAAATATTCAAAGACTTATAATGTATACTTGATATGGTCTGATTTCTTGTAAACACATGAACATATAATTCTTGAACTGTTTTCTCTCTTTGTAAACACATGGTTCTTGTATTATTCATGAAACATGCATATGGATTTAATATATTGATATTGTAATTTGGCACGCCCTAATTGACAAGTATTTAATTCAAAAAAAGTTAAGTTATCTATGGAACTTTGATGTAGTCTCACAATCCCAATACTCATAGAATACCAAATTATTATGGTATGTCAAATAGGTTGAAACAAACAATGTTCATATTGTTTGATTCATGATAACTTTAATTACTCTACCTCAAAGATCTATCAAGGTTAGAAAATTGTGTGTTTCATCGATACACTCAATATAGTTCAAACCTACAAGTTACTCAAGACAATCCACAACTGAAACCCCGAAGCCATTATAGATTTTCGGTTGTTCCACTCAAACCAATCAAATCCTAGAAGCCTTTAGGTTTTTATATTTTACTACACTTCCTAGCTTGACGATTGTAGTTTTGGAATTCATCATAGCTTGATGTAACACAAACATTTCCTAAGGTTATTGGCTAAAGAGGATGATACAAGAATTAGGGTTTATACTACAAACCCTAATTAGGGTTCTTTAGAAGAATCCCAATATGTCTTGATTAAAGTTCTTTAATTTGTTAATATCTTATAAAGCATACTATTAACAAACTTGAGATAAGAATTTAAAATGTGTTTTTATACTTTCTCTATTAAGAATAATTTATTGTTGCTTAAATACTTAGTATTTAGAGAATTATCTATATTTACAAAAGTAAGTGGGAGCATAAACAAATCTTGAAGATATTCAAGAGCAAAATACATAACCTTCTAAAACCACTTGTAGATGTCATACTTCGGGTAAGCATGAAGATGTCAAACCAAAGTAAAAGTTGCTCCCATTCATAAAGTGCAAAGATGCCTCATCACTTGATTGATATTTTAATATCAAACTATGTTGTAAGTTGTATGTCGTAAGTTGTTAACTGTAAGCTGTAAATTAGAAAGTTGTTAACATGACTTAGAAGCTATATATATTTTTAAAGTGTTAGATAAATTAACTGTTGACTACAACAACGACAACAACAACAATCATACCCAATTTCGCAGGATCGAGGTGTGGGAGAGATGTGATGTAGACGGTTACTCCCCTATCCGAGAGTAGAGGGGCTACTTCCAGAAAAACCTTCGACAAGTGAAAGTGAAACAAAAAAACGCATGGGCGAAGCCAAAAAAGGAAGCATAAAACGCAAAAGTATACAAAATAAAAAAGACAGGAACCAAGCATACAAATACATAAGCTTAAACCTAGAACGAGAAACAAAGGGGAAAACAAGCAAAGGGTCCATAAAGACACACCATCCAAAGCGGGAGCAAAGAAATAGTGCAAGCAAAAGGGTCAAACAAGGCCCGTAAGAGGAATAACTAGGCAAAGCATAAGCACAATCGAGAAAGGCGCAATAAAAACATATAAGAATGAAAAACACATAAGGAAGGGTACAACAAACTCATAACAACATACCAACCAGAAAACCTACACAAGGGGAGACAAGCAAAGCACATCCCCAAAGTCGAATAACAGTTCAAAAACGAAAGCTTACGGCAAGATACACCTAAAAGGCAAGAAAGGCTAACGCACAAAAGAAAGACCTATTTAAAACGGAAAACAACGTGACACATAGACACCCTCCTCTTCTACCATAATCCTAGTTCTCCACGAGTTCCTATCAGAGGTCATGTTCTCAGACAGCATCAACTTCTTCAGGTCGGTCTTCAGTCTGTCCTCCAATATAAGCTTTGGCCTACCCCTTCTTCTCACGCCATCAACGGTAACAGATTCCATTCTCCTTACAGGTTCCGAATGTGGTCTCTTATTGATTGCCGAACTTAACATCTCATTTATGTAACTTCCATCCTATTTGCTTGACCATGCGTTAACGTCACACTTTAACCCGTATAACATAGCCGTCGAACCGTCACCCTATATAATTTTCCTTTTAGTTTAGAGGAATGTTCAAAAATGACTAAAGAAGACATATTTAAATAAAATATATGAGAGAATTGCATAAATCGTCCTTTAGGTTTGGTCATTTTGCATGTTTCGTCCTTAATATTTTAAAAGTGCTAATATCGTCCTAAAATCAAACTATTTCGCAAATTTTCATCCTTAATGTTTTGTCATTTTGTAGGTTTCGTCCCAAAAGTTTTGACTATGTTGCAGGATTCGTCCTAATAATTCTCCTCATAAGGACGATGGTTGCATTAAAGTTTCCCCACATGGATGATCCTTGCACTTTTGTAACGTTTAGGACGAAACATGCACTTTGATCAAACTTTAGGGACGATTTATGCAATTTACTCAAAATAGAACATGATTGGAGGGTATATTAGCAATTTATAATTTTAACACTTTTAAACAACTTAAAAACTTTTATAAATCAACTTTTTATAGTACCTGCTTAAAATAAAAGTTTGAGATTGATATATCTAAACATAGCTATTTATTTTAAAAAATATTATTTTTACACAAAAAGCTAACATCTTTATTTTTCAATATTATGAATTCTTATTGTGAACTAGATAACTTAAAGTCATATAATCATTTGTAAGAGTGAACATGCTAAATACTGAAAGTCATAAGTTCATATTAATCATATCAAGTATAAACTCATTTTTAATAGTGAACATGCTAAATATGGAAAAATATAAAGAAATCAAAAATGGGGTAGACAAATCTGAAATAAGCAATAAAATGGGCAGAGGAGACAAGAGTGTCACCATGTTCATTAAATACTCATGTGCTATTCCACCATTTCAACAACACATATATCTATTTTTAGCCTTAGCATCACCCTCTCTTTACTACATACTCTATATATTTTGTGTATATACACAAATATATTAACATGTCCGTTACTCGTACATAACGGACATGTTATATTTGATTATTTTACGAGTGAGATAACCAGTTTTGAATAAAACTGTTTATTCGTCGTAAAAGTTTTATATAGAGAAGATATGAGGAGAGATAGGTGTTTTTTGGATATTAGTATAGGAGGTGAACTTGAAGGAAGGATCATAGTTGAGCTGTTTAATGATATTGTTCCTAAGACATGTCACAACTTCATGGCACTTTGTACTGGTGAATATGGTATTGGTCCTGTTACTGGTGCTCCTTTACACTATAAGGTAATATGATTATATGACTATGTTTTTTGTTTTTTAGAACGATGAGTTAGTGGTTAGTGGATCGAGTCGTGCAGTGACATCTAAGCGGGCAAGGAAACCACTTATATCATCATGCTTATTGTAGTAGTATTTTTAACTTGTATGATCTTCATCATATTAACCAACTGGTTTAGCTCAGTTGACCACGAGGTTCCATTAAGTGGTTTCTTTGGAGGATTCATGGAGGTCTTGGGTTCAAGATGGAGGTCTTGGGTTCAAGACCTACCTAGGGCTTTCAGGCGAAGCGGATAACGAGTCTAACATAACTAGGCGAGGGTTCGAAGAAGACATTCTTCCGTTTGGATGTCATCGCACGACTCGACCCACTAACCACTAATATTTGCCGTTCTAAAAAAAATGATCTTCATCATATTAAATGGTTCCTCAGCCAAACACTTGTGGGTTCAAGTCGAGTTCTACGTCCTGCTTAGGACGTGTGAGATAGATTTGTTTCTTATAAGTTTGAAGTTGTAGTTTTTTTTAATGGCAAGCTATTAGTTAATGATTCGAGCCCATGGTGACATTTAATTGGACAGTATGCAAGCTTCGAACCTTTCACCCTAGGGGCACACCTTCTTCTACTTTTATTCCGCCCCTGAATGTCCCTGGTGAGACTCAACGTGAGACCTCTCCGATCCAAGGATACTTCCCAAAGTTATCTTTGGTGGCCAACTGAGCTAGCCCAGTTGGTACGTGGTTTTTAGTTGAAATCACAAGGATACCCGAGTAGTTTATTACTTTATTGCTTTCAGCGGCCGAGCCTAGGGATACCCATGTGGTGTGAGAATGCTTACGGGCCAAATAGTTATGAGTTCAAGTCTTGCCTACCCAAAAAATATAAAAGGTTCATGATACGGAATTCGATGTAGTCATAAATGTGGTCAGTTTTGATGTGATCTTTCATTTGTTGTGAGAAGTAAAGGACTAACTGTGCAGATGTGTCTGGTTGACTCAAATTCAAATGGCTGGCTGGATAATAGGATGTTTGGGATGGCTTCACTTGCTACCCTGAGTTATAGGGCGTGTTATAACCCTGTAACGCGAAGTAGAGGCATTTTTTTATTTGCGTTTAATTGGGTTATGTGTCGGCAAAAAGCTGCTGAAAACATTTTTTGCTATAACACGAGCCTATGGCTCTCCCGACACCTTGTGCTCTCACCGTAACATTTCAACATTAAGTTTCGATAAAGTGAATAAGCAGCTTTTAATATATGTATTAAAGCAGACTGCTTGTGAAATAAACAGTTTGGAATTATCATTTTGAGAGTGGCTTATTAGAACTAATTATTTGATTAGAATTATTTTACCCCTTGATTTCTTAAATAAGCAGAATTGTCTAACACTCGTAAGATTTTTCTGTTAAAGCGTTTCAAATAGCTTAAGCAGATTTAATAAGATATCCCAAACACTCTGTAAGAATCAGCTCATATGTTTTTTTCGGGTTCAAATGTGGATGAAAAACTGTTTACGTTTTCTTAAACTATTTCAATCCTGTCAGGGAGTTCGTTTCCACCAGCTGGTTAAAAGTTTCAAGATTGAAGGTGGCGATATATCTGCTCGTGACGGTGCTGGTGGAGAATCTGTCTATGGTTTAACTTTTGAAGACGAGAATTTCGAAATGAAACACGAAAGGAAAGGAATGTTATCAATGGCCAACTCTGGCCCGGACACTAACGGGTCAAAGTTTCTTATCACCACGACCCGTGCTCCTCATTTAGATGGTAAAAACGTTGTGTTTGGAAAAGTAGTTAAAGGAATGGGAGTTGTTAAGTCAATTGAACATGTTGCTATAGATGATAATGATTGCCCGGTTCTTGATGTTGTGATTGCGGATTGTGGTGAAATTAAAGAAGGCGAAGATGATGGAATCGGGAACTTTTTTAAAGATGGAGATATGTTTCCTGATTGGCCCGCTGACATTGACAACGGGCCTAATCAACTTTCGTGGTGGTTGGACGCTGTTGATTCAATCCGGGCTTCTGGGAATGAAGCTTTTAAGGTAGTCTCAATAAAACTATTCAACCTTGCCTTAAAGTACCCTTTTTTTTCTGCTCTCGATGTTCAAATTTATGGACATACTTAACTTGTATTATCTGCAGAAGCAAGACCACAAAATGGCTCTCAGAAAGTATAAGAAAGCTGTGCGGTATTTGGATGTATGCTGGGAGAAAGAAGGAATTGATGATGGTAGACTACTTGACGACTTTCTTAGGCCGCATTATTTTTCTTTTTAAGTGAATAAATTTTGACATTTCCTGCGTACTTATTATAAAAATGCAGGTCAAAGTATTTCTATGGCAAAGAAGAAGGCGCAAATATTCACAAATAGTGCGGTAAGTATAATCTGCTGATACGTTGTCAACATGTAAATATTAAAAGTATCCCGTCATTTTTAGTTAATGTTAACCAGGCTTGTAAACTGAAACTCGGGGATGCAAAGGGAGCATTGATAGACATTGAATTTGCATTGCGCGATGGTGATAATAACGCAAAGGCTTGGTTTCGTCGAGGACAGGTAAGTGACGTTCATGAATATGACTAAAAACAACTGTCATAAGTATTGTAAGATTCTTAATTGCCTTAATCCAGGCGCATATGGCACTCAATGAGGTAGATGCTGCAATAGAGAGTTTCAAGAAGGCAAAAGAGTTGGAACCTAATGATTGTTAGTCACTCTTATATTTCCGTTCATAACGGTGACCTATGGTTTTATTTTGACTTGATAAATCATGTGTATTTGCAGCTGGTATTAAAAGAGAGCTCAACGTTGCAATGAGGAAGGTATGTTTACAATTAGCACTATCTGTTATGACTACTGGTATTTGATTTTTACCGCTTTATGTTCAGTCGTTTATATAAAGAGACGGATGCAGGTTGCAGATAGACTTGAGAAAGAAAGGAAGGCGTACGCCAAGATATTTTTGAAGGGGAACCATTTTGTCACCAATGAGGTATACTGGTTTAGATTATAACCTATTTTGGTTCAGCTATTTAAGATATTGTTAGTATATAAATCTACATTTCTATGCTTATTTGAAGGGCTCGTAAATTTCATATCATTCCGTGTATAAATTGGGCATTTCTACTTCCCCGGCCATAGACGATCCGTAGATGTAAAGCACTGCACAAGTTATACAGTTCATTTGGTATCTAATTGAATCAGAACATGTAAAGTCATTCTTTCCGTTTCGTTTTTCATTGTGCTTTACAAAGCTCAGTTTTGCGATATGCAGAGTGTATTTGAGCCATCATCGTTGACATTAATTCGAACTCCCTTTATATTTGCTTTTATATTGAACTTGTAAGCCGACTGTATGCCAGTTTTGTAATATAATGCGATGTGTAGAATGAACTTTTTGCGGAGCCAGGATCTTAGAATGGTCTTGGAAAATGAGTTTGTATTCTAAATTCTAATTTGTAAACTGACTCATACAATGCACCGGATGATTGATAGTTTTATATCGATTCAATACAAAACAAATGCCTTTCATTTTTGTAAATTTCAGCAACAGGAACCTCAAACATTCAAAATTTTCACACAAAATTGTACATCACATCATTGTTCGAAGTAAAACCAATACATCTCTTTTTCGGCAATAATGCTTGATTACGAGTTGTAGTTATCAAGCCCCAAGTCTCTAAGAGCAGCGGTAGCTGCGTCTTTGCAGCTTTTGTGGTTTTCTTTGGCTTTACGTATGATCTTCTCAATACCATTACCTAACAAAAGAGTCCTATGCAACGACAAAAAGATGTTTCAAAAACATAGGAAATAATCAACAAACCAATAACCAACAGTTGCTTTAATACAAAAATTGACCTGTTCTCTGGATTCCTGGCAACAAGATTACGGATCATGAGACAAGAGTTCTTCTGCAGCTGATATGCCTCAGGGAACTTCTGCATAGATTGGATTGCAAGATCTCCTGCTCCTGCTTCTATGGCTAAGGTTGCATTTCCAGGCGATCGCAGGCAGAGTGTACATATGATAGTCATTACCTGTATTGCAACAGATGTGGTTGATCTTAAAGAAAAAATATAGGAAAATCCCAGGATGTGGTCCTAGGGTGGCCCGAAAGGTGTGATTCCAGGCAGACCCAGCGGTCCTAAACCTGGTTCTGGTTTAGGACCGAGCTAAACTCACTGTCTTAAAAAATTCAAGGTATAGCAAGACCACAATAACAGGCTGGTTCCAATCACCAGGTTATATACAAAGGCCTCCGGCCAACTCTCCAGCCAAGATAAGATCTCTCTCAATAATATTTATTCAATCCATCATCAAAGCAAGCATACTAAACCGCACCTGATAATGGATTTTTTTGGGGTAACTTGGGTTTCCGACTCGACATTGCGAGCCGACGAATGCCAGGGAGACTACCCTATAGGATAGCCCGGAGTCGGCGCAGGTGAACCTCCAAGGCCACCCCCAAATGTACACACCAAGTGAGGATTGAACCCTTGACCTCTTGTTTGAGAGTCAAAGACCTTACCACTAGACTATTTGGTGGTGGATAAAAATAAAAATCGTATAAGGATAATGCACCAATCTATTTATGAATTAAACATTGTCACCTATTCTAATTACGGAAATGCTATCACTTATATTTTGATTACAGAATTGACCCCAAAATATATGTCTAACATATTCATCTGTAGTACTAGTGTTTGTACTTTGCATATAGTTCGGGTGGTATATTCAACCATGGTAGTAAATTTTTTTAACAGGCTCTAGAAGAGGAGGCCTACGCAGCAATTATAAGCACATAAATTCAAAAGAAAATGAAATAAGAATTTATAATATTTTACCTCTTGGATGACAGAAGGATCGTCAGCAAGTCTGCTAGAAAGTGTTATGAGCCTATTCAACCCTCCCCTTTCAACAATAGCACTCTTATTAAAATCACTTCCTGCCAACTAACCAAATTTTAATATTATTTATCAGAGGGATTCAAGTATATAATATATAAATAAGCATAAATTTGTCTGGAAATCGGCCAGCAAGAAACTAGTGACAAGCAATACGCAGTAACTTTACAAAGCTTAATCGCCTAAGCAGGGATTCAGGACACTGAAGCAGCTTCCTACAATTTCAAATCAGATCCAACTGATAACCTTTTAAAATTCAGATGTCGAGATATAACTAATTGCTAATTAGGTTTGTACCTAGATCTATGGAAGGATATGAGGAGAAACAATACTCAAAATGACTTGAAATCTTCTAAATTTACAAAATCTGTAACAACGAAACCCCTATTCCTAATTCCTTTCTACACGTCTTATTAGATGGCTCTGAGTAGTAAAAACTAGTTGCAATTTGTTCATATCAGATGACCAAACATTACGCAAGAATTTAGAAGATTTTGACAAACCTTCGATAATAAAGAGCAGCAAGCTTTAGCCACAGTGTTGTTCCCCTGTACACTGGCGTCATCAATACAAGCAAGCAATGAATCTATACCACCATTTTCAGCAACTGATCTGCATATGTCATCCTGAAAACAGAAACACTATATAAGAAACTACAGTTTGAATTGAACAGTAGCATAGAACTATGAAAGAAAGCTTCCACATAATTAGTTAAAAACCTCAATCAAGGACCTAAGAAAATAGATTAGCGGTGTATGCCATAAATTGTTCCTATTTAACTGGCAATTTAAAAACTAGCACTCACATTCACTGCAATGGCCTTCAGTGCAATAGTGGCAGATACCAGACTTGGCGAGCTAAGCCCATCCTTAAGTGACTCCACAAGAGCTTCTGCAATTCCAATTTTCGCAAATTGTCGAGCATAGCCAAAAACCTAAACATACATAAGGATACTTAAATAATTCTTTTTAGCATCGAGTATAAAGCTGTTGAGAGAGACATTTTTGTAAGTAACTTACTTGTGAAGCCACTACTCGGTTATCATCAGCTGCCAAAAGCACTCGAATAGCATCATACAAACTCGGGATACTCCCTTTACCATGCTTCCTCATCACATTAACCATTAACTCAGCTATATGTAACTCAACAAAAGACTCCTTAATAACTTCATTACCAGTTGCAGCCGCAGCAACAACTGCAAAACCACTATTCAATACATTCACATTTTCAATTCCATCATTCAAAATACCGACAACCATTTTCGGACCTCCTTTTTGCCGAAATATTTCCGTACTTTGAATATCTGCAAAAAAAAAATCTATTCTTAAGTCGCCTCAAACTATCATTACTACATTATCACTACTGCAACACATATTCTGTTCACATAGTTCGTATATTTAGATTAAAATAACAATTGGCATATAACATTATACTAGTGCCTTCCTCGACTTTTTGGAGCCCATGCGTTAGTCCCTCCTATTAACGCCCTAATTAAAGATACTATATTTTGAAGGCCCTGATAATTCGTTTTTCTTTCAAAACCATGCACTAGGACAATTGACCCAGCATAATATTTAATAGCATACTACTTAATCTTTTGCGCGGATATCGCATTTTTATTGACATATAAACCTGAAAGTAGGGAAACAACTTCCAGGAACCCCGGTGAGTGTAAGTGTGCGGATGGAGTGCTCACATATATGTGCATGTGTGAAAGCGTGCAATAACAACTAACAAGGATAAGGAGTCTAAAAGACATGACGAAAAGCAAGCATAAAAGCATCCAAAAATAATTTAGTAGATAAAATACCATCAAAACGAACTTACGAGGAAAAGGGCAAAAACCTATAAAAGCAAAGGCCACAAGAAATTACGGCATATATAATAGAAAAGAAACGCAATAAAGACAATGGAGGCACGATCAACTCTGTGGGCAAAGGCACCTAGAAAAACGCTAGCAAAGAAAAGGGGGACATGATCATAAACATACTAGCATAAACGCAAATGGGCAAGGGCACCTAGATAAAAAGCTAGCAAAGACTAGGGGTTAAAGGCAAATAAAATTCCAAGACCTAAGAGAGCAAGACCCTATGGGGACCTATACCTAAGGGCAAAGCAAAAGGAACATGAGAGGCAACTTGACCCCTAAAAAAGCCTAACGAGAACTAATCTAAAAACACAAGAGGCAGAACTACTAAGAGACGCATATAAAGGGGTGTTTATTTTGTCTTGTGAAACGTAAGCCCATTTCGGCTTATATATCATAAGCTACAATTTTGTGGCTTATTTGGAGTCCTATAGGCTTATATAGGTTTAAACTTATATAAGCCCATAAGTCCTAAAATAAGCACAAAATTGAGTCCTATGAAATATAAGTCTAAAATAAGCCAGATTTCGGCTTATATAAATAATAAACTTATATAAGCCCATAAGTCTCCAAATAAGCCACAAAATATGAGCTTATGATATATAAGCCGAAACAAATCTGATACCCTCATTCAGCACAATAACTAGAAAAACGTTTGCAAAGAAAAGGGGCTTTTGGCAAATATTATTCAATGAAGATCTATGCAGGGCAACTAATGTAACAACGCAAGTGGCAAGGGTACTAAGAGACGCCTATAAATCCTAAACGCAATAAACAAGTTCACAAATCATACCACAAATAAACAAAGCCAACGCGTTCAACGCCGAAACTCGCACCCTCACCCCCTCACTCCTCCCACAAACCTCACACATCAGCTCCACCACCCCGTTTCGCCCCGCAACCGCCACATTCCCATTCCCATTCCCATTATCATTCCCCAACCCAACCAGCTCATCAATCTTTTGACTCAACCCCAACTCGTCATTCAAATCATGGGTACGTTTGATCTGGTCAAGTGAGTGGATGACTGGGTGGGCTTGACCTGGGAGAGTGGAGGTGATGATACCAGAAAGATCAACGTTTTGTAAAGTTAAGGTTTCGATGGCGTCTGTTAAGGCTTCTGCTGGGTCCATTCCTAGATCGTTTATGTTTTCGTTAACCATTTCATCGAATGCTTGTTGTGAGATCGTGTGTTTTGCAGGTGCCATTGTTAGAGTGGAAATGAAAGTGTTTCTGAGTGTTTTTTTTAATGTTTCATGTCTTGTTCCAAATGAAACAGATCATACACGGATCCGAGGTTCCCGCGGCTGCTCGGGCTCAGCCGCAGGTACCCGGACGCGAGCGGCTGTTAGGGATGGGAAAACCGAAACCCGAACCTGTTGGGTCGTCGGGTGCGGAGTCGGGTTGACGGGTTTGGTTTGGATGTGGGTTCGGGTTTGAATGTTCTATTTTTGCGAGTACTGGTTCGGGTACGGTATCTACTAATAACCGTCTCGTTTACCCGTATCTGAATCCGTACCTGTACCCGTTTACCCGAATTCATACCCGCTTTTTTGCTATATTATATAAGTTATAAATTTGTGTGAAATAGTAGACCAAAATTGTTGAACGAATTGAATGATCATATTAGTTACATTTTGTGTGCATTAACATGTTTGTGATCAAGTATATATCTTGTAATTATAAAATAAAAAAACCACGATTTATTCGATGTATTAAATCGCGTCGCGTGAATAGTATTAAAAAGTACTTTTTTTATCTTCTAAACACTAAAAATATATTAGGATATTTTGGTCATTTTCGAGTGGTTTTTCTTAACATTATACGCACAATATTGGCCGATGAAAACTTAATTGTGGATACACGATACTCGCTGGTAAAATCTGAAAATCCGATGGGTAATACTAATCGGGTACCCGTCGGGTGATGGAGCAGATACGGGTACGGATATTATAAACGGGTACGGGTACGGGTTTACTAAAACCCAACCTGTTGTCATCCCTAGATCAAGTAGAACATTAGAGATGGCAAATCATGTGCATATCCTTAAATTTTGGGCTATTTGGACCATTTTTGAACTAATGGACAAAATGAGTATTACTTTTATTTTAGTTTGACTATTTGGAAAACATAAAAAGCATATTGTTAAACAAATGGGTATTATGGACTATCTGGACAACATAAAAACATTTGGTTAAATTAATATTGAGTCTATTTATTTCTCCTTTAATATTGTCCATTTAACCCATGTCCAATTGGTCCAATGTCCATTTGGTCCAAGTCCATTTAGTCCAAATATTAAAAATTACCCATTTAGTTTGTGCCCATGGATCAACGTCCATTTAATCTACTGTCCATACCTGTCCAGTCCACCCATTTAGCCACCTTTAAGTAGGAGTGCCTTGTTTTAAGGTTATGGGATGTAGGCAAGGTTCTAAAAGGCTCGCAAAGGCCACACAAAGGCACGAGGCTTGATCTCAACACCGCGCCATACATCAAGGCTTGAGCTTAAGGCTTGACATGAGACGATAAGTGAAAAATGTTATAAGCCGCAATAAAAATCGTATTTTTATATAAAAATAAAAATAATACATTTAAAAATAATTTTCTTAACTTTATTATGTATGTATAACATTTTTTGTGACCTCAATATGTTTATAATATGATATAAATATATAAATTTATATATATCTTCATATTTTGTGACGCTTTAATTCACGCCTTAATAATGCCATGATTCGCCATGGCTCGCAAAGGCGTGAGGCTTGACCATACCGCCACGCCACGCCTCACGCTATCTAGAACCTTGGATGTAGGTATTCATGTAGCATAGCGTATCGCCAAAATTCAAACTACAGAAGTTATAGCGAAACTATGACATTTTTTGAAATGTGATATATAGCGGCACGAAATATTTATAATATTAATATCTATATAGCGAGTTTATAAAATGCAGCAATAATTTAATTCAAATTTAAAACAATATTAGCTACTAGTTACTTAAAAAAATTTCTCCATAGTAAAATTACTAAACTGAAAGTCTACAAAATAGCCTAAAAGTAGTAATCAAGCCCAGTTCTTTTACTTTGCAAAAAGATTCAAAAATAAGCGTCACGCTAAGCGCTATAGCCCGCTATATCACTATTTATGCCGCTTTTTAGCACACTGCGCCTAAAGACTACGCCTTAGTTTGTTTCATTTTTATTTTGAACGGCAGTTTAGTGCGGTGGAGTATCTTGCGTGCCATCGAGGCACCAAGTCTCTCGACCCGAGTTTGAATCATCTCACAAAGAGAATACCAACCCCCCATGCTAGCCATCCAGTTTCCCATTAAGGGGCTTCAAGGCATTGCGATGGGATTCAAAGCCGGCTGCTAATTCTGAGAAAATCCCCCACATGGGGAATGACAGGAGTCGAACCCCTGACCTCCCCCACATGGAGACTATAACCAAATGCATCCATCCAACTGAGCTAGACTTAACGTGAGGTCACGCTTCACGCTATATCCCGTTATAAGGCGCGCTATAACGCGCTATTTAGAACCATGTTAAAAACCCATAATAATAATATCAATGTATTTTTAGAAATGTATAGATTTGCTATGTATACTTAGCACATAAATTTTTTCATAAGTGTTTCGATCTGTACATTTAAATGACGTATAACATTATAAATAATGGTGCATATCAACCTTTTATAGATGACCTATCATCAAAATATGCATAATGAAACATTTATGCAAGCTCGTTGCTATTGTACAATTTTTTAAATGTATACGTATTAAATCGGTACATTTCGGAAATTACATTGCTATTTTATGATTTAATCCGAAAATAAATTGAGAATGAAATATGCTTTTTAGAGCCAAGGAGCATTGGTGTTTTCGCTCGGCCGGTGGTCTATGGTGTTGGAGTATGCTCGTGTCATAATAAATAGTTATACGGCTAGACACATGTGATCCTATGGGGTCACACACATATACACAGAGGTACCACTTAATATATCGTATCTAATGTATTTACGATATATATATAACCTACGTAACTCAGGATCGCTATTGGGCTTCTAATAACTAAGTAAAGTAGTTAATACATTGGACTAGAACAAACAAATGGAAAACCCATTTGGGCCCTATAGTGGCATAGCACATAAATGAAAAGGAAGGTTTTGTTTTTTGAATAAGTATGAATTGATTAGGCATTCATTACCATAAACAAGTTACCAAAACACCATCTTTCTTTTCCTTGACCAAAACCACAAAATTATACAGCCTTAATTAGAGGGTTTTGAGGTTTTGATCATGAATCTTGAATCTTGTTCATTCAAGACTTGTTTTCAAGAGTTACGGGGTTATAGACTAGCATCTACGGGGTATACAAGGACGTGTAGTGTGGATACATCATAGAGGTGATCTATTTTGATCATTTGGTTTCTTGGTTAGATCATGTGATGATTATCTCCTTACATCATTTGTTATCTCCGGTTGTTCTTACTGAATCACGCTACAAAGGTATACTTTCATCTCTATTTTTATTGATTAATCATATGACTCTATGGATCCGTTAATAGGTGATCTTTCCACTGCGTTTATTATTTATTTATGTCATGTTTATATGGATAATCACCTATATATGGTGCCAGCTTGGCCACGGTCCACTGCTTCAACTTTGGCGTCAAAATCGTTTACGATGTCCTTGCCAGCCAGATAAACTCGTGTTTCCGATTTTCTTATTTTTTTCTAAATTTGACCGTTTGGTTTGAAAAAGCAGTCGTTTGAAATTTTTAAAAACAAAACCTCATATTTTCAAAATTTACTACTAGTAATATTTTAGAACCCTATAAAAACCTTCTTATTACACTATTTTTATATCACTTCCAATATATTTTATAACACTCATTATATATTTTTTTCTCACCAAAATGAATCCTAACAATCAATGAATTAGTCAACATGCTTAACGACCCTTCCAACCAGAATCTCGGATCGACTTCGAATCTTGTAGAGATTCGATCTCTACAACCCTGATTACTAGATGTGAAATAAGATCGTGAAGCACAAGTAGTCGACAAGAAACATACCACAAAGGAAATATCCCTAACTGGTTCATTACTAGAATTGACGTACTTGTTCTTTCCCCTTCGCCTCCTTTTATAGAGGTGAGGAGGAACCGACTCTTACAATAAAAAACCGGTTAGGCTTGGGACATAAGCAACCAACCGATCCTTATTCTACTTAGCTACGAAACTCGACACTTAGACTCCATAGACTCGACTTAGGCTAATAAAGACTAAAACATAACAATTTCCACCTCAGGCTTATATTAGCCTATCCTAATACTCAACAACTCCGAGCAGTGTTGTAACTTACGTCCAGGTATCACCTTTGTCAAGGCATCCGCAACATTGTTTTCATTACCACCTTTAGAACTTCAACCGTGTTTGCTTCCAAGACCTCTCTGATAAAATGATAACGCACATTAATGTTCTTAGTCCTTTCATGAAAAAACACGATTCCGCGATAAGTAAATTGCGCCCTGATTATCACAACTAACTGCCACAATGTCAAGTTTTACGCCCAACTCTTCTAAGAGTCCCGTTAGCCAAATAGCTTTCTTCACAGCCTCCGCAAGGGCCATATACTTCGCCTCTATAGTTAAAAGAACCACCACGTGTTGTAGCATTGCCTTCCAGCTTACAACACACCCATGTACTAAAAAAGCGTAACTAGTGATAGACCTCCCTTTATCTAGATCCTTGGCGTAGTCTGAATCAGCAAAACTTGTTATGTCCACATGGTTGCCACAATTTGTCCCATGCACCAAACCCACGTTTACAGTGCACTACAAATATTTCATACTCTACTTCACTGCTTCCCAATGAAGTTTACCCGGATTTGCCAAATATCCGCTAACTACACTTAAGCTTCCAACCGCATTTGAATATGGCACCCTACTATCCATTCAACATCACAATCCCTAATCGACTAATCCTTCAACGACAGTTTGAAGTGTCCACCCAATGGCATCTAAGTCGATTTCTCATTGTCTATTATAAACATGTTTCAAACTTTAGAAACGTACCCGGATTGTGACACCCTCAGAGTCTTGCAACTCCGATCTCTGCCGATCTCCATACCAAGAATCTTATTTTCTTCGCGAGTTCCATCATGTCAAACTCCCATTTAAACAAATACTTGGTAGACCCACTCAGCATATCGTCTACATACATAAATAGATAGATATATAATATGGTAAGATTTTTATGTGTTGTTCATACTCGATTTAATTCGAATTGATCACGGTTTAGGGTGGACTTATTGTTTTTGTTAACTAAAAGAGGGAGCTTTTGATTATCTATTGCTACTTGTAAAATAAACGCTAAAATTATTAAACATAAATATAAAAATAAAAGAAGGATGTCTAACCTCGATAGCTTATCTGGAATGAATGCTGCACAGTTGTTTTTGGTAAAAATAACTAAAGTTGATTATCTATTTTAAAATAAAGTTGAAAACTTTAAAGTTATAAACTAAAAATAAAAATAAAAACTTTGAAAATTAAATGACAAAAGTCTAAAACTTTAAGAAAAGTAAAATAGAAATAAACTAAGACAAAACACTTTTAAAAATAAACCTTAAGAAAAATGGCGGGAAAAATTATAAGTTTGAAAATAATGCGGGAAAATAAAACTACCAACAAGTCGGAATACCAAAATCCTTATCTAATCCGGAATACCACTCCCTCACATAATTCGGAATGCTAAAACAAAGTATAATCCGGAATCAAGCTTGATACAATTCGGAATGCTAGTACCTTAAGTAATCCGGGATACAAAATCCGAAAGTAATCCGGAATAAGGTGCAATATATAAGTCGGAATAAACAAGTTTTCATGCAACTCGGAATCTGAATCCAACTCGTAATCCGGAATACAAATCTTACATCTAATCCGGAATCCTACACAAATCACAATCCGGAATCTTGATTTTTTATGAAATCCGGGAAAAAGAAATTGTACACAATTTGGGAAAGTGAACTTACACACAATCCGGATTACATGACAACAATGTAACTCGGAATACCAATCTTAGTATTAATTCAGAATGTTTATGATGCAAACAATCCGGAATGCCTTCTTAGAACTAGTTCGGAATGCTGGTGTAGTATACTATCCGGAATAAAATGAGTTAGATACTATTCGGAATAAATCAAGATGCACGATTGTAGGGGTTTTACACACTTTTGGGAAAAAGGCGTAAAAGCGGCAAGTATTAAGTGTCGGTTTAGGAAAACCAAGCACTAATGACCCTTAATGGTGAAAGGTTCGTTTTCCAAGGAGGCTAGTGTGTTGTGTAAAGAGATGATTAAATTTTTGTGATTATGATTATGAGAAAAGAAAAGAGAAAAGGATGACGGTTACGATTGAAATTAAACTAAGACGATAGTCGTGCACGTAAAATCGTAAAATATGACGAAATTTAAAAATTAACCTAAAAATTCTTAGAAAATTGTAATAAATCCTAAAGAATGTAACTAGAGTATACAAAAAATCAAAAATCAGTCAAACCTTTAATTTAATTAAATGTTAATTTTTTAATGCTAATTAAAGCCCAAAAAATCAATTTAATTAACAAAAAGCCCAAAATGAGATTTTTCACTTTGTAAACCTCTATAATAACTTAACTAAATTAGAAACGATTTCGAAAAATGTAAAATTAATTAAAACTATTTAAAAATGATTAAAACTATAAAAACCTTAAAATAATTCTAAAAATTAATTCAAAGACAATAAAATTAATCTAAAAGTTTTAAAAATCCTAACTTAATGTATTTAAACTAGGAAAAATGAAAAACTTGCAAAAATCTTAAATTTAAATTTTAATAATAAAATAATATTAAAAATCCAAAATTTATAAAAAAAATTCTAAAAAGTTGCACTAGTTTATTTTTAAACCTAAATAACACAGAAATGAACTTGAAATGCCAAAAATATCCCTATTGGGCCTCCAAATGGGCCAAATAGCAAAATAGTCCCTTAATGGGCTGAAAATAGGCCCAATAAGAAAAAGTCCACCAAATAAGCCCAAAATCTCCCGTCTGACTCAAAATTCAATTTTAAACACAAAATTTCAAAGGCTCAAAAGCTGAAAGTGAGCTTATCACAACTTATTTTAAAGCAGCTTATTCTTAATGGGTTTTTTGGCCCATTAAGCTATAAGCTGATGCCATAAGCTGAAATTTGACACACAACCTTCTCTTGACCTAATTAAGCTGTTTGTAAAAAGAATTTTTGAATAAGCCCATGAAATAAGCCTGAAATAAGCAAAAGCTCTCGACAGATGACGACAAAATAATCGTTTTTGAGTTCTAGACCACTTCAAGGGCTGATTCAAGTTGCAAAATGTTTCAAATGACAAAACTAAGCTTGATCAAAAAAGATTTCCAAAAAGCACAAAAATAAGTTGGAATAAGCAATAAGCACTTTATGTAAAAGTCAACTTAGTTGGTTTTCTAGTCACACCTAAAAATCAAACCCTAAAAAGCTCCACATTAGTCAAATAGGTCAAATAAGGAAGATTGATTAAAAAAACAAAGTTGTTGCAAGTCTGGATAAGCTAAAATAACTTATGAATAAGCTGTTTGAAAATTAACACTAGCAGGGGCTAGTTTTGGGTGTCCAGCAGTGGAAAAAGTTGTCCTGCTTGACTATCTTGACTTTTTGTCTTTGGTGGATTTTTGTTGGATTCAAGGCACACAAAGGCACCTTTATAACCAGTGGGTTATAAGGAGTCAATCACAGACAATTAAACACAAATCCAAACAGCCAATTGATACAGTTTAATCAAAACATGCCCAGATATGACACAAACATGAACATAAGCAGTTATGAACAAGATAAGCAGTTTTAGTAAGAATAAGCCAACCAAATTTCACCAAATGCATACACAAACTATAAATAATTCAAATGAACACAAATAAACTTGTTTCATACACTGGATTAAAGATTAGACAAAGATTCAAGCAAATCAAAGTTACTGATGAACAAACAGATGAACACAAGTGAGGTTGCTGATGTAATTGACCACAGATCCAATTTCAAACACTCAAATCTCTTAAACAGGTTATACAAAATTGATTTAAGCAATTGTTAATCCTAAACATGCATACACCCTATTGTGTTACCAAGATTTTAGGTCAAAATTTGCAAAATCAAACAAGTCATAGCACAAGATTAGATTTGATGTTTCAAAGGTCAAAACTTGCAAATACCAGAACACAAGCACTTGTATATCAGATACAAACACAAACAAACAACTAGCACTTACTCAAAATCAAACTAGAAACTTAAAACAGTAGACCCAAACACCCCTGTCACTTTTTAATCCAAGATTTAACAAAGCAATTGTGTATTTCAGGTTTACCCAAGCCTAATCTAACATCATAACAACATAATCATGCAATATTAATTAGATTCAAGCCACAAGAATAACAATTATAACAGCAGATCACAAAAATACTAAAAATCACTTTTCAAGAAGATTTTAGGTAAGAAGGCTCAAACCTCATAAATGTACATCCACACTCACGAATTTTTGAGCTTATGTGCCTAGCTTAACAAGGCACAAGCTTCCACAAAGCTGCTAAGAGTCACAAGGTTAGAACAAGCAATATATATAACTGAAAAATGAAAATCAAAGCTGATTAATGCAACCTTTGTACCCACTCCTTGATTATCCCCAAACCACAAGCTCACAACACCTTGATAATCTTCTTATTAGGGTGTATAGATCACTTGTAATCTAAAAATTCCAAGGATGTACCAATGACTTAGCAAAATATCAGTTTTTGGAAGATTATGCAATTTCTTGCACAATCTTAGAAAACAGGTTTTGAGAATTCAAATTCATAAATGTGTAACAATAACAAGCAAAGAATAAAGATGGCACTTGGATTTCTTCAACAATTCAAACTCTATTTCATTAAAACGAATATAGGATTCACAGAATGTTGAACAAGGAAAAACCAAGAGCAAATTTTAATGTAATGAGTCCTATGCCTTATATAGGCTATATGAATACTAGAAAAGCTGAAAAATAACATAAACCCTAGTTGGTGAAGTCCCTAAAATGCCCTTGCAGTTTGAATTGTGTCTTGAACATGTGAAGTTATCTTGGACGTTTGTGGAGTTGATAGTTGGTCCAGTTGTGATCAATGGCTCAAAGGAAGCTTAAAATGTAAGCTTCAATATGGATGGTTGGATTGCTGGCATGTTTTGGTATCTTCCTCAACGTTTGTAGCCGGGGACTTATCATGTGAGCTTGTGAGTGGTGAGGTGGCAAGTTTAAGGTGTGGGTTATGTTTATGACACCATTAATCATAAATCTAGAGAGAATTAGGGTTTAATTTCAAGTAATAATCAAACCCCTAATTGTGTTCATATGGTGAATAGTGGATGTTTTGATTCGGATTAACATTTGAAAACATGTTAACCGCCATAATTAGATAACTATTTAAATTTGTTATAAAAACTGGTGAGTGGAAAGTGACGTGGTGAAATGGTGAGGTGTGATTGGCTGGTGGGATTTGGTGGGTGAGGTGGCAAGCTGTGGTTGGTTAAGGTAACTTTGTATGTCTGCCAAGTTTGACCCCTTGGCTTTCATTCTCCTTTTATTTCATTTTAAACCTTGCATAATCCGAATCCCTTTGTTATTCAAGTTTCATTTCTTAGACCTTTTCCCCAAAACTTTTGCAAAGGTTTATCAAAGGACTTATTTTGCCAATTCATGATATTTGAAGGACTGATTTTGGCATTTTCTTCATTCTTCAAGATCTTGACTTGTTTGTTGACTTCTTGGAGGACTAAAAATGACAAGTCTTCATAAATGAGGGACCATTCTTGCCAATTCTTCAAAGTGGGGGGGGGGGGGGTCCTTTTTGTAATTTGACAAACTTTAAGGACCAAACTTGTAATTATGAATAAACAAGGGTTTAAAGTGTCAATTCTTCAATATTGGAGGACCCTTCTTCAATAATCTTCAATTCTTCTAGGGTTATTCTTGGAAAATCAATACTAGGGCATGGTTCATTGTGCGGCTTCATTTCCCGTGTTCGTTTTTGCTTGTTTCTTGTGATCTTTTGCCATTTTCTCAATATCCGTACCAAAAATACACATTGAACAAACATAAGCATATATTTGGCATTTTTCATGATATATTATGCACTTAAAGCCCGTTTTGGAAGATGAGACTATGTATAAAAACAGTCTCATCACTTCCCCATACTAAACCATTGCCGTGCCCTCACGCAATGCTAGAATAAAGTATCGTAGCACCTCCAAAATTCATTTTATGCACTTTTATTGAATGATAACTTATTATACTACTACTTGCGTTTTAGCCATAATGTATGATTTTCATCGCAAAATGGGACGTTTAGGTTCACAGAACAAGAACACGTGAATGCTTCGTTAGTAATAATTTCGTCGTTCTCGATTTTCACCCAATTCCATGCCAAGCGTGCAACGAGATCATTGTCATTATAAGTTAGTAATGCTAACACTACTCATATGCCCTAATCACGTACTTAGACTCCCATTTTCCTAAGTGGTATCTCTTTTATTTTATTTTTGTCTTGAATGTTCACGAGGATACATTTTTGACTTATGCGATGATAGAGATTTACGTCTAAAAATAGAGTCATAACAGTGTAACCAAGACCATCGAATTAATAACCCCCCTAATAGACAACGATGTCAAAAAAATTAAGTCAACAAGAAGGATCGATAAACACGGTTTTATAACGGTTTTGAACATGAGACTTATTACTAAGACTTTTATACGCCCCTTAATACAAAGATTTTTGGGAGGTCGACATATAGTAATCCGAATAACAAAAGAAACATAATAAACAAGTGATCACAAGGGGGAATCTTGTTTATTATGTTTCTTTTGTTATTCGGGTTACTATATGTCGACCTCCCAAAAAAAAACAAATGTCTTCTACTCTTTTTTTTGTGTTACGTCACTTTCAATCCAATCTTCCTCCAAAAAATCAATCGTGCCTTTTTTTTGTTTTTATCTCTTGCAATTGTTTTTTCCAAGCTGTGTCCACCGTCCCTCCATATATATGTAATATTCCATCAATGGGTTATTGGGTATTGGGCCCAAAAGTTAATTTTTTTTCTTTTATTTATTCTTTTGGCATATAATAACTTTGGCCCAATAAAAAATAGCCCAACATCATAATTGTTCGAACGAAGCCCAGACAAATAAAACATGACCGAAAATATTGCGACGCGCTCAAATCTTTTTTTCTTCAATATTTCTTCGTTATTTATCGACGCTCACAATGTCTTTTCTCCAAAAAATTAATTAAGCGGCCATTTTATTCCATTTCGCTCGTAACCTACATAATCACAAAACACACTCAAAAGTACATGTGTAACAAAAAATAAATTTGAATCTTCTTCAAGTCTTCTAGAAAAACATATACCCCAGTTTGAATCTTCTTTGTCTTTGCTTGTTGAGGAACCATTGTATCATGTATGAACTGGATTAACTTCCCCCCAATTCATACCACATGTCTTGAAAAGCTTTCTTCATAGACTTCTTTTTTACGAAGCTTCTGAATCAGCTTCCCCCCAAACCAATATCCCTGTCTTGAGCAGAACCTGTAGCTTGAGCAATCTTCTATCTTTATTTAGTAGAAGAAGAAGCAAACCACACCAAGTAACTGCTACCTTGACATTTTTGGTCTTCATGATTATGTGTTTGGGGGAACATGTAAGAAATCAGCAACAAATCTTCTCACGCTTGCAGAATGCTTCCCCCTGGAAGTTGAACTAAGTACTCCAGAGTGGGAACTAAGTCTCCAAAGTACACGTTCTTCCCCCATGATGGTGACGAACTCTCGGAAGCATCATCTGACGTGTACGGTCAGAATCGCGAGATGTACTTATCAGGAGTAAGATGGTTAAGAACTCTCGGAAGCATCATCTGACGTGTACGCTCAGAATCGCGAGATGTTCTTATCAGGAGCAAGATGGTTAAGAACACTCGAAAGCATCATCTGACGTGTACGCTCAAAATCGTGAGATGTTCTTGTCAAGAGTAAGGTGGTTAAGAACACTCGGGAGCATCGTCTGACAAGTACAATCAGAATCGCGAGATGTTCATGTCTGAAGCAGAAATCTTTGTTGACATTTTGTAGCTCAAGTTGCTCGTGAGAATTGTTTGCTGATCACGTCTCTACTCTTGTACTCTATGGCTAAACTTACCGACCTCGTATTCTTTCGGCTATCTGTAGTGACCACTGGTGAAGTAAACCTGATATTCCAAACTTGAAACTGAAGTATAATCTCCCAAATTTGTTACTTACGCTTAACACTTGTGTTGATTGACGAACGGTGCAGAGAAACGTCTCTTAGTACCTTATACATAAAAGAAGAGAGAAGTATAAGATGTAAAACACCTCTTGAAATACCCACAACTACAGGTGAGTGTGACACTGAGCACTACAACGTAACTCCTTAATTGATAGTTGTCCATGTCTTCGACCATCCACCCCTTGACATTGGAAACTAGATAAATCAAGTCTCAATCATAAATGCTGAAGCGAATCATAATCGATAGAGGGGGTGAAAAGGCTCGATGATGAATTGAGTAGACGCCTTCGTGATATTCCACTTCACCTTCAAATAATAAATACCAAATCCACTTCGTAATCACTTGCCCATTACTTTGCCCGAATACTAGCCGTTTTTTTGACAATTTCAGTGAATCTTAAAGGATCGTTTTGGTGTTTGTTTGTTTTTGTCGTGTTTGATGTGTTTGAGTGAGTGTCGTTAACTGAAAAACCGACGATGACTAGAGAATGAGAAGTCGTCAACGTCGTCTAGCTAACTTAACTTTGAAGCCCAATAATCCCAATAATCCCAATCACCATATACCCATAAGCGGACATATTCAACATACTCGGCCTAATATTAATACCATTGTCCAAATAGTATCAATGGTTTGCATAACCGGCCAACCAAACATCTCAGGCCCAGCATGAAGATACCCAAATGCAGCCCATTCGAGTTTAATATTGCCAAAAGATTACATATCTCAATTTTGACCCAAGTAAGTCTGATCCACAACCATTGATAGAAACCGGTCCAATACTAGGTTATATAATTGTGACCAAACCCTAATATCTCTCATAGTTTAGTATAAACTTATCATCAGCCGCTTTCTTGGTCAAACTTCTCCACATTAAACTTCTCAAATGAAATCACCAGATCTTATGGTTCGTATCATTATTCATTCACTGAATCACATACGCAAAAACCTACAAATATAATCCATCGATCTTACATCAAGACCAACAAATCATATAGAAAAATCACCCTAAACCTTGTATCTTTATTACGTTTTTGCTCAGAATCATTCGAACCCACAAAGTAGAAGAAAAAATGAATTTGACTTCGTGATCCATAAATGGGTCTCTGGTAGGTGTTATAGGTTTTATGTTTGCAAGTGATTTTCATGAAACGAAACTAAGGCATGATGATAACATAATTGTTATACATCATCCTTTATATTTCGAATAGTAAAATGGAATAAACCCTCACAGATCAATGATGATTTCATGTTTCGAGCTCTTGATCTATAAAGATCGAGGCATGCATGTGAGAAACGAAACGAATCTGATATCATGATTGTGTAAGTTTTCGAGTATAGATGATTGGGTTTAGGTGAAGATGGGAGTTAAAAGGATGGTGTTTGTTTGATGAGATTTCCGACTCACTGAGTTGACCCGGTCAGCTCGGTAGTTACCGAGTTGACTCGGTGAGATGATGAGTTTCTGGTTAGTTCATAACTTTTTCAGAAATAAAAACTTATGTTATTATGTCGCATTGTCTTTCTAAAAAAAAGAACCAGTCATCGCATGTATCAAAAGTACCCATCGCAGTAAGTCCAAACATCCATCGTAATGTATTTATCACAAAAACAATCACTCATTGCAATCTAATCAAAAGAACCCATCGCAATCAAGTATATTCCATCGCAACATGAGTCCATCGCAACGAACCATCTTAAACATAATCTGTCGCAATGTAAGTCCAAACACCCCCATCGCAATAATTTCATCTTCCATCGGAATGTTTAAAAAAAAATTCATCAGCATTTGGCCTTAATATTCCACCGCAATGGGTCAAACCACCCATCACAATGAGACCCACCGGAGTGATTCCCATCGCAATAGGTACAGTCGAACCCATCGCAATGTATCAAATATAACCCATCGGAATGTAGCTATGATTCCCCATCTGAATATGCCATCTGAATGAATTAGTATCACCCCATCGTAACTCACCATCAGAATGGGGTTTTGACCATTTCTTTGTAGATATCAAAAAAATAGGTTTGGACCATATTTTTTGTTTTTACTGTCCTTTTCCCAATAAACAAACCAGATAATGTTTCCCTGTCATATTCCCAACTACATAATAAAGTAGCAGATTTCGAGATCAATATAATGACACGCAACACCAAAAAAATGATGCTGAAGGAAACAGTAAACGAGGCATGGATAACAAAATATCAAAGATCATATAGGACAAAAGACACTAACGATTTGACAGATTTAGAGAAAGAAAAGGAATTCAAACCGTGAACAAATCAAGCACAAACATGAACAAAATCACGAAACACCCCCGGTTAGCTCTGATGCCAATTGTTAACTCGGATTCACTATGAAAATGGGTTTATGATCCGGAGGTCGGGGAGGATAGAAGTGTTGTTTAGCCATTTTAGAGAGAGAAACAAGTAAGAATAAAAGTGTGTGTTTTATTCTAGTGAGAGAAAGGAAAAATAAGAAATGGTAAGCCTCACCCCTCCATGGAAGTATGGAGGGGTTTATATAGCACGGGACTTGGACTTTACATATGACAATATTAGTCCCTGCAAGTCCCGGCTATGAAACTAATGTAATTCTGTTAGTCACACACATTTTAAGGCTAACAAAGTGCTCAACAAGACAAATGTTGAAATTCATTTGGGAGATCATCTTCAAATAAGAAGTAACTCCAGCATCCTCTTTAGTGAGCAATTTTCACTTGTCTAACCTAGAAGGATAAGGGATGTTGGGTTTAGGTGGTGTAGGTGTAGAAGGTGAAGGTTGAGATGTTGAAGGTTGAGAAGTAGAAGGTTTAGAGGTGGAAGGTGGGGATGGTGACGGGTTTTTCTTGGGTACTTCTTCATTAAGAGATGGAGACGGTAATGTAGAACTAGTACTAAGTGTGGAAGTAGGAGGAGTAAATGGGGGTGGAGGAGGTGTAGATGGAGTAACTTAGGGAGGGATAGAAGGTCCTACTAGAGTTGCTCCACTACGTGTAGTAATATCACTCACATTATCTCTAGGGTTTGTTTCGGTTGTAGAAGGAAGAGCACCTTGGGGACGAAGGGTTTGAAACATTTAAACGAATTTCCTATCCGTGGACTCTTGCATTTCCTTCATGGTCTTCTCATGATCGGTTAATTTTTGTAGAATCAAGTCCATGTGCGGATGAGGTAAATTGAACCCTTGTTGTTGAAAACCTTGGTCTGGGTATTGGTTATATGGTTGAAAACCTTGAGGATTGAAACCTTGGTTTTGAAAGCCTTGGTTTTGCATTGGATAATTACCTAGGTTTGCATTGTAGCCCCTCACATTTGCATTTTGTTGAACATGTGCTCTTGGTGGCCCTTGGTTGTTATGGGTGGGTGGGTGTGGTCTATGTTGAAAACCGGGTGGAGCCAAGTAATTTGTCGAGTTGTAAGACAAGTGATTAACATCGATGTTAGGCTTAAAATGAACCCTCGCCGTGTTGTTGTAAGCATACACTTTCGCGTGAGATTGATCATAAGCTTTATCACAATTAGCATAAGAGTGTGGTCCACCACAAGTTTCACAAGTAATATTGAGAGCATGAGCATGATAATTAGGAGGGTTATCTCTTAAAACAAGTTGTTTTACAGCTGAAGTAAGTTCCTTAAGATGATTGGTCAACTCACTCTCACTGGCACTAGCCATAGTAGCCCTAACACTCTTGGTTTAGACTTTGGCCTTGTTCTCAATAATAGCCCAAGGCTCATTCATAGTTTTGACAAGAATATTACCCCCCGAAGCACTATTTAGTGAATCTTGGTCATTCAAACTTAATCCATTATAAAAAGTATTAATTTGATGTACCTTTGTAAAACCGTGTTGTGGACACTTTCTTAAAAGTTCCTTAAAACGATCCCAAGATTCACTAAACGTCTCACCGTACTTTTGTTCAAAGTTAATGATGTCATTCCGCAAAGCGGTAGTACGTGAGGGTGGGAAAAAGTAATTAATAAACTTAGTCTCTAGGTCCGCCCATGTTGTAATACTTTGGGGTGGTTCCTTATCAAGCCAAGTCCAGGCTTGTCCCTCGAGGGAGAAAGGAAAGAGGAGCAAACGAATTGCCTCTTGTGAGACCCATTGTATTTCACGGTATTGGTTAAGTGAACAAATATTTTTATGTGATCATGTGGATCATCATGGGTGCGGCCTAAGAAAGGTGTTGCGAAAACCATTTGAATGAAACCGGTCTTGAGCTCGAAGTTATTTGCATCAATAGCCGGACACAATCGCATCTTCATTGCCTTCAACACGTGACTGCAAGAGCTCGATCATAGGACCGTTATCCATTGTGTTGACAACAGGAGGAGGCTCGATGACAGCAGCTTGAATGGACTTCCTTTTGCGTGAACGAGTACACATACACCTACAAAAGAAAAGAATAATAAAGAAATAGAAAAATAATGGTAACGTGAAAAGAAAATATTTTTGGTGCAAAACTTTGAAAAAGAATTGCTTTTTATGATTTTTAAATGTTTTTGGATTTTTTGAAATTTTTTGATTTTTAGGGATTTTTGAAAAAGTTTGAAAATTTTGCAAGAAAAATAACGTTCAAAAGTGAACGGATCCCAAAATCCAACGCGTCTCTCACAAAAAACCGTTAATCTTCACGAAAAGAGCCGGCAGCGGCGCCATTTAATACAACGTTTTTCCTTGTATGAAAAAGTCCGTTGGATTGGTCTAATCAAATTGACTACTGGTTGAAAGTGCGACTAAGTCGTTCTTGGTAAAAGGAAAGAAAATGTCGTTGAGTAATTAAATAAAATGAAAATGAAAGCTTGAAAATATATAAAGCTAAAATTAAAGACTTTAAAAGTTAAATGACAAAAGCTTAATACTTTAATAAAATTAAAATTTAAAAATAAAACTTAAAACTAACTATTTCGGAAAAACAGAAATATTCGGATAAAAACCCTAATTCGGATAAACTCATAATTTTCGGAAAAAACAATAATCTTCGGAATAACAAGTAAATTCGGATAAAAAGTGATTTTCGGAATAATAAAAAATTTTCGGATAAAAGAGCTTATTTCGGAAAAAATGAAAATGTTCGGAATAAACTAGTAATCTTCGGAATAACACTGATTTTCGGAATAATCAAAATTTTCGGAAAAAGCAATAATATCCGAAAAAACTATATTCGGATAAAGGGAATGTTTTCGAAACTATGGCATATTTTCGGAATAACTAAGGTTTTTCGGATAAATGTTATTTCGGAAAAAGGGAATATTCGGAAAAATTGGTAATCTTCAGAATATTAAAACCCTTTTCCGAAGATGGTCTAAAATCAAGAAAACAGTAACAGACTCTTCTAAAAAACAGGAAATAAGCCAAAAATAAGCAATAATCTAACAATCACTTAATCAAAACTTAATCTAAACAAATTTCAAGAAAAACTAAATAACCCACAAATTAAAAACTTTTAAAAACACTAAATAATCTAAATATTTAAAATCAACTTTTTATAAAAATAAACTAAAAAGCACCATATTAAAAATAAGGAAATCACACAATAAGCACTAAACACAATAAGCTAAAAAAATCAAACATATGAAAATCAATAAGCATAATCAAACAAACACATCTATAAAACAATAAGCATAAAGATTAAGCAAACAACATGATTATATAAATCAAACAAGATCAAAAAAAGAAAGGTAGAATGAGAATGATTAATGGAAAAGCTTGAAATAAGATTAAGATTAAGAGATTCAATACAAGATTAATGTAAAAGCTTAAAACATTTAAGAAAAGCTAGAGAGAGAAAGTAATATTAAGCTACTCATAATGCATAAAAAATAAATCTATCTAAATCTATCTAACACCCTCCTAATGACATATTAGGGGGGTATTTATAGGAGGAGAGGAGGAGTTGTTGTTTTTGCTCTCTTTCTTTCTTTGTCTTTTCGTCTTTTAATTTCTTCTTTTTTCTCGACGTTGTCTCGGGATTTGTCGATATGAAATGAACTCGTCTTCTAATTTTCTTCTTTTATTAGATTTGGTTCTTCGACTTCGTTAAACTTCCGTATTTAGACTTTTTCTTCGATAAATCTTCAGAATAAGCCTTTGACTTCCGTTCTTTTTGCACTCTTGATCTTTTGACTTTGTTTTTTTTGTCTTTTTCTTCGATAAAAGACCGTGAAAGCCCGTGTTTTCTTCCCTTTTCACATTTTGGTCCTAAATCACAACAAAAACACAAATCACGCATAATTCTGACTTTTACGACATTAAATACACGTTTTGGCTTGGTTATTATTATAATTAAGTGGTAAAAGGATGGGTGTTTTCATACCCATCACCCCTAACGGATGGGCCTTATTATCATAGGTTTACCTCCATCTTTTATTCAACTTCGCCATGAAGCTTTTACTATGACTTCGTTCTCTTGCCTTGCCTTTTATTCAACTTCGCCATGAGGTGTTTATTATGGCCAAAGAAGTATATCCTCACGCTAAAGCGAATTTTGGATCTTTAAAGCTTCAAAGATTAAGGCATAATTCACTTTCAATTTCGCATAGATTTTTCGGCCTTGTGAGCTTCAAATTGTTTGCTTGATTTAGGTGAGCACTTGAAATCTTATTATTAGGTGAAGCTTTCGATTATTCGGGTTGCCAATACTTCAAAACCGTGACGTTGGCGATACCTTAATGTTTTCCCAATTTAATTACATGGAAGCTACTAGAAAAGACTAGAAACCAACAAGCAAGACTAAACCGCTAAGACAATATTTATTAAGCAAAATATATACAAGCGAAGGGAGAATAAGCAAACAACGAGAACACATGAGTTTTTGAAAGAATACGAGTACTCTACGTTTAACATAGTAACTTATAATTAACTCTATAATTTCTCGTCCTCATTTAAGAGACTTAGCCTAATATAAAGTTAAGGAATCGAAGCTAAGTGCTCAACACGCACGGTAGAGTCAAAAAATACTCTTATTCTCGCCATCGGAAAATCTGCATTCGTGTCTTCAAACACTTATAAAACATGAGAAATTTTTTAAAATTTGGCCATTTTAGCCTTATTTTGCAACAAAACGATAAACAAAAAGATAAACTTTGGAAAGCGTGAAGGTTTGGCAAGGCAAGTATATATTCACCCCCCATACTAAAGTTAAACATTGTCCTCAATGTTTCGAGTCTAAGGGTAGGATACCCCCATACTAGAGATGTAGTCGAATGCTTAATCTAGCATGGAAAGGGTGTAACCGTTAAATTAATAGCTGTTTATGAAGTGTGCTAAAAGAACTAAGGTTAGAACATCAAAGGATATATATCATTTGTGGATATCGAGAAATTCTTCAAAGCAAACGATCGAGTGCTCCCATAAAACGAACACGAGAGGCTCCAATCGAGAAGATCATGATCATCTAAAAACCACAATGCACAAACAACCACGGAACAAAGGTTGGAAGGGCACAAATCCCCTCACGTTAACTACATTAGAAAGTGATAATATGTACAATGGATAAGCATGGGACTCCCCCATGAGGCACCTCGTTTTTGATTACCGAGTCATGAGCTCGACTCGATCCCCTCAATACTAATTATCATTGGGGAAGGTGACTTGGTCGAGGTAGTTCAAAGAGGGAACTTCTCCGTCAAAGTAGTGCTTCAACCTATGTACATTCACCTTGAAATTGGGTCCATCATTTTGAGCTAGCTCGATGGTCCCATATGGAAAAACTTGGGTAACGGTAAATGAACCGGACCAACGGGATTTCAACTTGCCAGAAAAGATTTTCAAACGTGAGTTAAAAAGCAACACTAGATCTCTAATGTCAAAAACCCGGTTTTTAATTTTAAAATCATGAAACTTTTTAGTTTTTTCATTGTAAATCAACGAATTTTCATAAGAAATGTCCCTCAATTCATCCAATTCATT
Organism: Glebionis coronaria; assembly: GCA_025667525.1. NCBI lineage: Eukaryota > Viridiplantae > Streptophyta > Magnoliopsida > Asterales > Asteraceae > Glebionis > Glebionis coronaria. Next base: position 24,433,360 of record CM046876.1, read on the forward strand.
AAGTTGCATTTTCGGTGTTTTCCCGCGGTCTCCATGTCGTGATTACAATGCTTTAGGGCCAAATAAGCTTTGTGTCCGAGTTCAATTGGCAAATGACAATTCTTCCCATACACGAGCTTGTAAGGAGTGTACCCGATGGGCGTCTTATGAGCGGTAAGAAAGGCCCATAAAGCATCGTCTAACTTATCCGACCACGACTGTCGGTTCTCTCCAATCGATCTCTCCAAGATCCTCTTCAACGCTCGGTTTGAAACCTCGACTTGCCCACTCGTTTGTGGGTGATAAGCCGTAGAAAGCCGATGTGTAACCCCATATTTCCTTAGGACCCTTTCGAATTGGTCATTACAAAAATGGGTTCCACGATCGCTTATTGTCGCACGAGGGGTTCCAAACCGAGAAAAAAAACTTTTCAAAAACTTGACTACCACACGAGCATCGTTCGTGGGCAAATTCTTAGCTTCCACCCACTTAGATAGGTAGTCAACAGCGACAAGGATGTACTTATTACCACGGGATGATGGGAACGACCCCATAAAATCAATTCCCCAAACGTCAAAGACTCACACACTTGGATGATGTTTTGTGGCATTTCATCGTTTTGTGAGGCTTTTTCTTGTCGTTGGCATGAGTCACATGACTTCACAAGTGCATGTGCATCTCGGTAAATAGTAGGCCAAAAGAAACCGACATCAAAGACCATCTTCGCCGTGAGATTAGCACCATGGTGACCACCGGTTGGCCCCTCGTGACAAGCTCTAAGGATATTAGAAGCTTCGGTGCCAAAAACACAACGTCGAATAATTTGATCCGCACAAGTCCGAAAGAGGTAAGGGTCGTTCCAAAAGTAGAACTTGACGTCACGAAAGAATTTTCGTTTTTGTTGAGTCGTCATACCCTTAATGATGAAGTTGCCCGCATGGTAATTTGCGATGTCCGCAAACTATGGGGTAGATGAATCAAGCTTAGAATTCACTACACCAAGTTTCTCGAGAGGAAACGTTTCGGTAATTTCCTTTGGCTCGTATACACTCTGGTGAGGATATTCCAAACGAGAAAGATGACCGGCCGCTAGATTCTAGGCTCCTTTTTTGTCAAGGATTTTGACATCAAATTCTTGTAGGAGGAGAATCCAACGAAGAAATCCCGGCTTAGCATCTTGTTTAGCCATGAGATACTTGATTTCCCAATGATCCGTATACACTATGCATTGGGTCAAGACGAGGTAAGGTCGAAATTTCTTAAATGCATACACCACGGCAAGAAATTCCTTTACCGTTGTAGTGTATTTAAGTTGAGCCCCGGTCATCGTCTTGATAGCATAGTGAATAGGTAATAAATGCTTATCATGATGTTGCCCCAAAACGGCCCCAATGGCGTAATCACTTGCGTCACACATGAGCTCAAAGGGGAGGTTCCAATTGGGAGCAACAAGAATGGGAGCTTCGGTAAGTTTCCTCTTAAGCATTTCAAAGGCTCGTACACAATCTTCGTTAAAGAAAAAAGGAGCATCTTTTTCGAGGAGATGTGTAATAGGTCGAGAAAATCTTTGAAAAATCCTTGATGAATCGACGATAAAAGCCCGCGTGGCCTAGGAAACTCCTAACTCTCTTAACGGTTTTGGGATGAGGTAATTTGGCGATGACGTCTATCTTAGCTTTATCTACCTCAATCCCCGTTTACGAGACCTTGTGCCCTAACGATTCCTTCCTTAACAATAAAATGACATTTTCCCAATTGAGCACAAGGTTGGTTTCCTCACAACGTTTTAACATTCTCTCAAGATTCAACAAAAACTAAGTGAACGAACAACCAAACACAAAAAAATCATCCATAAAGGCTTCCATCGTCTTCTCGATCATATCATGAAAAATAGCCATCATGCACCTTTGAAAGGTTGCCGGTGCATTGCAAAGTTTGAATGGCATTCTACGATAGGAAAACGTTCCATATGGACACGTAAACGTAGTTTTTTCTTGATCACGAGGATCGATGGGGATTTGGAAGTAACCGGAAAAACAATCTAAAAAGCAATAGAAATCGTTTCCCGCAAGACGCTCCAACATTTGGTCCATGAAGGGAAAGGGAAAATGGTCTTTACGAGTGACGTCATTCAACTTACGATAGTCGATGCACACCCTCCAACCGGTCACGAGTCGAGTAAGAATTAACTCGTTGGCATCGTTTGGCACAACGATCATTCCTCCCTTCTTAGGGAAACAATGAATAGGATTCACCCAAGGGCTATCGGAAATAGGGTAAATCATTCCCGCGTCAAGGAGTTTAAGGACCTCCTTTTTGATGACGTCGTGAATTTTGGGGTTCACCCTCCTTTGAAATTGGATTGCGGGTTTGTAGTCCTCCTTCATTAAGATTTTGTGAGTACAAAATTCGGGATTGATCCCCTTAATGTCGGATAATTTCCACGCAATTGCCCCTTTGTGGTCCTTTAGAACATTGATAAGTGCGGGTTTTCATCATTCGAAAGATCCTTCGCAATAGTAGCAGGCAACTTGTCGTCTCCTTCCAAGAATACGTATTCAAGATGAGGAGGTAAATCTTTCAACTCGAGGATTGGTGGTTCCTCAATTGAAGATTTGGGCTCGATACTCATAACCTCCTCTGGTGGAGGAAATGGGAAATCTTAAGAAAATCCTTGATAATCGAGAAGTCCTCATCGTTGTCGAGGTCTTCGTCACAAGTACGAGGAACATCAAATTCTTCCAATGTAAAACCACCACCTTCAAATGGAGTGAAGGATGGTGTCGAATTATCAAGAATGGGATCAAGCATAGTGGGATTGCCACTATTTTCATTGTCACCAAAACCTAAAACTTCTTGTGAAAGTTCCTCGAACACGACGTCGATCATATCAACGAGGTTTATGGTCGCGACGGAATAAACATGAGAAATTGGAGAGTTTCGTGTTGCGTTTATAACAAGTTCCTCGTCGTTGAAATGTAAGGTGATTTTTCTAGCATGCACATCAATCAACGCCATTGACGTATCCAAAACGAACGACCTAAAATAAGAGGAACTTGAGGATTCGTGGGAATATCGACAACGATAAAGTCTATCAGATAATAGAACTTTCCCACTTTCACAAAAACGTCTTCGGCCAATCCACATGCGGGAATAGTTGAATGATCGGCCAATTCGATAGACATTTGTGATGGAGTTAGATTAGGAAAATTGAGCGACTTGAAGATTGCAAGTGGCATCAAGTTAATACTAGCACCAAGATCGGCCAAGGCATAACATTCTTCCATATCTTGGATAGCACATGGAATCAAGAATTTACCGGGATCACCGACTTTTTGAGGTATGCGGTTAAGATAAACCGATGAACAACTAGACAACTGTTGCAATTTCTCCTTGTTGTTTAACATACTCTAAAAGTTAGCGGCAAATCGGGGCATCATGACCAAAGCTTCGGTAAAACTTACATTGAAATGCACATCAAGAAACATTTTCATAAAAAGCTCAAATTTGTAATTGTCACGCTCTTGACGTTTCTCCTTACGAAGTCTCGATGGGTAAGGCAAAGGTGGTGTGGGTTGAGGCATAGGCATAGCCCTTGGAATCTCGGGTTCCAATGTTGGTAATGGGTCAACCGTAGGTGTGGCTTGAGCGGTACTTCGTAGGATTGGGATATTCTCCTCTTCGACCACCACCTCGGATTTTTCCTCAATTTCCTCCACCGTTGGAGTAATTGGTTGAGGAGTCGGTTCCTTAAGTGTCTTACCACTTCGTGTGGTAATCACTTTCATCTCTCCTTTAGGGTTCGATATGGTGTTACTTGGAAGACTACTCGAAGACGGTTTACACATTATAGCCTCAAACATGGATGAAATTTTATCCTCAAACATAGATTGCCTCATATCGGCCTTAAGCATCTCTTGTTTTATTTCATGTTACCCTTGTTCCATCTTTTGTTGTTTTTGTTTTAACCTAGTTACATTTCCCTCCATTTTGTTGGTATGAATCTTAAGCTCATTTGCTAACTCGTTTTTCAACTCCTTTTTCAAGTCATTCTTAAACTCGGATCTTAGGCTAATGATCTCTCTTTGAATATTATCAAACCTAGCATCATTTTCATTTGCGTATTCAACAAATTCATTTGGAAGATCTTTAAAGTTTTGCAAACTCTTGTTGTTGTTTTGAAAATCATTGTTTTGATTTTTGTTTGAAACTTGGTTATCAGCCCCTTGATTCCCATAGTTGTTACACTTGTAATTGTTTTTGTAACCAACTTGATTGTTTCGATAATTGTTAGCATTCTGATTGGGAGCAAAACCCGGTGGAGTCATTTGATTAGAGCGGGTAACTTGACCGTTTTGGTTGTAAGTTCCCGTGGCCGCGTAGGCACTCGAAGTGTTACCATCGTTGGTAATGCACTCGAAGAAATCATGACCTCTACCACAATACATGCAAGAAACCTCAACCGCTTTAGCCGTAGCGGGAGTACTTTGTTCACCAACTTTAAGTTCAATCAAAAGACCCTTAAGCTTATCAAAGATTTTGTTTTCCAAATTTGCGTCAATTTGGTAAGCATCAATGGTATGAGACAATGAAGGCGAAGCCGAAGACGAAGCCTTACGAACACTCGACGTGCTACGAGAACTATAGACCTTAGACCTATTCTCAATGATCAACAATGCTTCCTCGACCATTTTACACAAAAAATTACCACCCGCGACAGCATTAAGATAATCTCTCTCATGGTCGTTCAATCCATTGTAAAACGGGTCAATTTGATGCAAGTCAGAAAAACCATGATGAGGACACTCGTGCAACATTTCCTTAAACCGATTCCAAGCCGTAGAAAAACTCTCATTAAATTATTGTGAAAATTTTGAGATCTCGTTTTTCAAATGCGTAGTCTTAGAGGGCGGGAAAAATTGGTTCACAAACTTCGAAACGAGATACTTGCACGTCAATATAGAATTGGGTGGCTCTTTCTCTAACCAAGTTTTAGCGGGCCTCGCTAAGGAATACGAAAAAAGCATCATCTTAATCGAGTCGTTAGCAACATCCTTAAACTTGCAAGTGGCGGAAAGACGATTGAATTGGCGGATATGGTTGTGCGGGTTGTCCTTTTCATCTCCACGGAATTTGTTTTGGATCATCGACAACAAACCCGTCTCAACTTCAAAATTCCCCGCAAGGATGGCGGGAATCACAATAGCCTCTCCATAACCCTCGGTGGGTGCTTGAATTAACTCCATCATAGTTCGATTAGCCATGGTGACTTCTTGTTCTACGCTAGGTTCGTCAATAGGAGATTCCTCACTTGAAAGGTTAGGTGTGGTTTCCTTTCGGTTTCTTCGTTTACGTGCACGTCTAGCTTGGTTGCGAGTTTGCATAAACGTCACGTACAACGTGGGGATGAGCAAAGAAGATTCTTTTTGGTGTTTTTGACTTTTTCAATTTTTTTTGTGGTTTTTGATTGTTTTTATTTTTTTTTATTTTGTGATGTATTATGTAGACAAAAATCTACAAATCTCTCCTCAAATCAAATCTCTTGATTAAAAGAGCCTCAAGGAATGAAAACGATCACGTGAAGTGAACGCATTCGATGACTTTAGAACGTTGGTGGAACACCAAAACGTTCAAGAGGGTTTAATCAATTGAAACCAAGAAAATATATATGATATGTAGATAATACTTTGGTTGGCAAACCCTCGATTAGCCCTATTTATCTAAACATGCACAAGCAAGCGGAGAAACGAGGCGGCGCGAAGCACATAAGAGCCTTTTTCTTTAGGGTATATTTTATAATACCCGCCTTATACCCACCTTATAGTTTGTGTTTTTCAAAATTAAGCTTCACGAAAGTAATTATCTATTTTGACTTTTTTCTTTTGTTTGAGATTCGAATACAATGATCGAGTGATGAAATCCCGAAACAAGGTTGTGTTTTCACACTTTTGGAGTACTTGTGAATTTATTGTTCTACGTATACAATATAGTAATAATATTCACACAAAGCACGAAAAACCGATAATACGTATTAGTAGAGTTCTACTAATACAATTATAGTTATGGATAATATAAAAACAATTGTTCAAATCAAAACATAACACGCCTCTTTGGCAGCGACACCAAAATGATTGTAGGGGTTCTACACACTTTTAGGAAAAAGGCGTAAAAGCGGCAAGTATTAAGTGTCGGTTTAGGAAAACCAAGCACTAATGACCCTTAATGGTGAAAAGTTCGTTTCCCAAGGAGGCTAGTGTGTTGTGTAAAGAGATGATTAAATGTTTGTGATTATAATTATGAGAAAAGAAAAGAGAAAAGAATGACGGTTACGGTTGAAATTAAACTAAGACGATAATCGTGCACGTAAAACCGTAAAATATGACGAAATTTAAAAATTAACCAAAAATTCCTAGAAAATTGCAATAAATCCTAAAAAATGTAACTAGAGTTTACAAAAAATCAAAAATCACTCAAACCTTTAATTTAATTAAATATTAATTTTTTAATGCTAATTAAAGCCGAAAAAATCAATTTAATTAACAAAAATCCCAAAATGAGATTTTTCACTTTGTAAACCTCTAAAATAACTTAACTAAATTAAGAACTATTTTAGAAAAATGTAAAATTAATTAAAACTATTTAAAATGATTAAAAACTATAAAAATCTTAAAATAATTCTAAAAATTAATTGAAAGACAATAAAATTAATCTAAAAGTTTTAAAAATCCTAACTTAATGTATTTATACTAGGAAAAATGTAAAACTTGCAAAAATCTTAAATTTAAATTTTAATAATAAAATAATAATAAAATAATATTAAAAATCCAAAATTTATAAAAAATTCTAAAAAGTTGCAAACTAGTTTATTTTAACCTAAGTAACACAGAAATGAACTTGAAATACCAAAATACCCCTATTGGGCCTGCAAATGGGCCAAATAGCAAAACAGTCCCTTAATGGGCTGAAAATAGGCCCAATAAGAAAAAGTCCACCTAATAAGCCCAAAATCTCCTATCTTACTCAAAATTCAATTTTAAACACAAAATTTCAAAGGCCCAAAAGCTGAAAGTGAGCTTATCACAACTTATTTCAAAGCAGCTTATTCTTAATGGGCTTTTTGGCCCATTAAGCTATAAGTTGATGCCATAAGCTAAAATTTGACACACAACCTTCTCTAGACCTAATTAAGCTGTTTGTAAAAAGAATTTTTGAATAAGCCCAAGAAATAAGCCTGAAATAAGCAAAAGCTCTCTACAAAAAAAATGACAAAATAGTCATTTTTGAGTTCTAGACCACTTCAAGGGCTGATTCAAGTTGCAAAATGTTTCAAATGACAAAACTAAGCTTAATAATCAAAAAATATTTCCAAAAAGCACAAAGAATAAGCTGGAATAAGCAATAAGCACTTTATGTAAAACTCAACATAGTTGGTTTTCTAGTCAAACCTAAACATCAAACCCTAAAAAGCTCCAGATTAGTCAAATGGGTCAAATAAGGAAGATTGATTACAAAAACAAAGTTGTTGCAAGTCTGGATAAGCTAAAATAGCTTATGAATAAGCTGTTTGAAAATTAACACTAGCATGGGCTAGTTTTGGGTGTCCAGCAGTGGAAAAAGTTGTCACTGCTTGACTATCTTGACTTTTTGTCTTGTGTGAATTTTTGTTGGATTCAAGGCACACAAAGGCACCCTTATAACCAATGGGTTATAAGAAGTCAATCACAATCAAATAAACACAAATCCTAATAGCCAATTGATACAGTTTAATCAAAACATGCCCAGATATGACACAAACATGAACATAAGCAGTTATGAACAAGACAAGCAGTTTTAGCAAGAATAAGCCAACCAAATTTCACCAAATGCTTACACAAGATATAAATAATTCAAATGAACAAAAATAAACTTGTTTCATACACTGGATTAAAGATTAGACAAAGATTCAAGTAAATCAAAGTTACTGATGAACAAACAGATGAACACAAGTGAGGTTGCTGATGTTATTGACCACAGACCCAATTTCAAACACTCAAATCTCTTAAACAGGTTATACAAACTTGATTTAAGCAATTTTTAATCCTAAACATGCATACACCCTATGTGTTACCAAGATTTTAGGTCAAAATTTTCAAAATCAAACAAGTTATAGCACAAGCTTAGATTTGATGTTTCAAAAGTCAAAACTTGCAAATATCAGAACACAAGCACTTGTATATCAGATACAAACACAAACAAACAACTAGCACTTACTCAAAATCAAACTAGAAACTTAAAACAGTAGACCCAAACACCCCTTTCACTTTTTAATCCAAGATTTAACAAAGCAATTGTGTATTTCAGGTTTACCCAAGCCTAATCTAACATCATAACAACATTATCATGCAGTATTAAGCAGATTTAAGCCACAAGAACAACCATTATAACACCAGATCACAAAAACACTAAAAATCACTTTTCAAGCAGATTTTGGGTAAGAAGGCTCAAACCTCATGAATGTACATCCACACTCACGAATTTTTGAGCTTATGTGCCTAGCTTAACAAGGCACAAGCTTCCACAAAGCTGCTAAGAGTAACAAGGTTAGAACAAGCAATATATAAAACTGAAAAATGAAAATTTAAGCTGATTAATGCAACCTTTGTACCCACTCCTTGATTATCCCCAAACCACAAGCTCACAACACCTTGATAATCTTCTTATCAGGGTGTATAGATCACTTGTTATCCAAAAATTCCAAGGATGTACCAAAGACTTAGCAAAATATCAGTTTTTGGAAGATTATGCAATTTCTTGCACAATCTTAGAAAACAGGTTTTGAGAATTCAAATTCATAAACATGTAACAATAACAAGCAAAGAATAAAGATGGCACTTGGATTTATTCAACAATTCAAACTCTATTTCATTAAAACGAATATAGGATTCATAGAATGTTGAACAAGGAAAAACCAAGAGCAAATTTTGATGTAATGAGTCCTATGCCTTATATAGGCTACATGAATACTAGAAAAGTTGAAAAATAACATAAAACCTAGTTGGTGAAGTCCCTAAAATGCCCTTGCAGTTTGAATTTTGTCTTGAACATGTGAAGTTATCTTGGACGTTTGTGGAGTTGGTAGCTGGTCCAATTGTGATCAATGGCTCAAAGGAAGCTTAAAATGTAAGCTTCAATATGGATGGTTGGATTGCTGGCATGTTTTGGCATCTTCCTCAATTATTGTAGCAGGGGACTTATCATGTGAGCTTGTGAGTGGTGAGGTGGCAAGTTTAAGGTGTGGGTTATGTTTATGACACCATTAATCATAAATCTGGAGAGAATTAGGGTTTAATTTCAAGTATTAATCAAACCCCTAATTGTGTCCATATGGTGAATAGTGGATGTTTTGATTCGGATTAACATTTGAAAACATGTTAACCGCCATAATTAGATAACTAATTAAATTAGTTATAAAAGCTGGTGAGTGGAAAGTGACGTGGTGAAATGGTGAGGTGTGATTGGCTGGTGGGATTTGGTGGGTGAGGTGGCAAGCTGTGGTTGGTTACGGTAACTTTGTATGTCTTCCAAGTTTGACCCATTGGCTTTCATTCTCCTTTCATTTCATTTAAAACCTTGCATAATCCGAATCCCTTTGTTATTCAAGTTTCATTTCTTAGACTTTTGCCCCAAAACTTTTGCAAAGGTTTATCAAAGGACTTATTTTGCCACTTCATGATATTTGGAGGACTGATTTTGGCATTTTCTTCATTCTGCAAGGTCTTGACTTGTTTGTTGACTTCTTGGAGGACTAAAAATGACAACTCTTTATAAATGAGGGACCATTCTAGCCAATTCTCAAAGTGGAGGGTCCTTTTTGTAATTTGACAAACATTAAGGACCAAACTTGTAATTATGAATAAACAAGGGTTTAAAGTGTCAATTCTTCAATATTGGAGGACCCTTCTTCAATAATCTTCAATTCTTCTAGGGTTATTCTTGGAAAATCAATACTAGGGCATGGTTCATTGTGCGGCTTCGTTTCCCGTGTTCGTTTTTGCTTGTTTCTTGTGATCTTTTACCATTTTCTCAATATCCGTACCTAAAATACACATTGAACAAACACAAGCATATATTTGGCATTTTTCATGATTTTTTATGCATTTAAAGCCCGTTTTGGAAGATGAGACTATGTATAAAAGCAGTCTCATCATGCCCACTATTCGGAATGCTGAAACTCATGTAATCCGGAATAAATTGAATTCTCACAATTCAGGAAAAGATATAAGCAAGTAATTCGGGAAAAGATTTAAAAGAAACTGTTCGGAATACAAGGGTTTTTAAACCCGAATTAAGTAAAATTAAACAAAATAAGCAAGACTCAAATAAGCACTTAACTAAAAGCTTAACCAAATTGATTTTAAGAAAAAGCAAATAAGCCACAAATTTAAAACTCTAAAAACACCAAATAAGCCAAATATTAAAAAGCAACTTTTAAAAGATTTAAACTATGAAAACAACTTAATTAAAAATAAGCTAAATACTAATTACTCAAAAAGCACAATAAGCTAAAACATCAAACACACCAAATCAATAAGCACAATCTAATAAGCAAATCAATCAAACAATCAACAAGATTAAACCAACTACATGATTAATGAAATAAAACAATAGATTATGATTAAGAAAGGAAGAATGAGAATTAACTAAAAAGCTTTGAATTAATTATAAAGATTAAGATTCAATTACAAGATTAAAAAGATGAAAGATTAAGCAAACTTAAGAAAATTCTAGAGAGAGAAAGTAAAACACATACTCCTAATTACCTATTAAAACTAAAAACGAACTAATTAACTAACACCTTTTAATGAAAGATTAGGAGGGTATTTATAGGAGGAGGGGAGGTTGTTGTTGCTTCCTTCTTTCTCTTGTCTTCTCGTCTTTTTAAATAACTCGTCTTTCTCGACTTTGTCTCGGGATTAGTCGAATGATAATATGAACTCGTCTTCTAATTTTCTTCTTTTAGTAGACTTGGTTCTTCGACTTCGTCAAACTTCCGTCTTTAGACTTTTTCTTCGATAAATCTTTAGAATAGGCCTTTGACTTCCGTTCTTCTTTCACTTTTGATCTTTTGACTTTGTATTTTGTCTTTTTCTACGATAAAAGCCCGTGAAAGCCCGTGTTTCCTTCCTTTTTCATATTTTTGTCCTAAAACACAATAAAAACACAAACCACGCATAATTCCGCCTTTTACGACATTAAATACACGTTTTGGTCTTGTTATTATTATAATTAAGTGGTAAAAGGATAAGTGTTTTCACACTTATTAAATCCCCTACACTTGACCATTGCAATGCCCTCATGCAATGCATTAATTTCAAAGCACGATTTACATTTTCCATCATAATTAACCCACCTTGGCCTTTATTAAATACTAGACACTAAGGAAACTAAAAAGATAGAAATTACAAAATGCTTGAAAGGAAGAACAAGTAAACAGATCGAAGACTTACATTAGGGCTTTGGTTGTCATGAATGTTTATCACACTCAAGTTTCACGTTCCCCATACTAAGCTTAAAAACGAGATCATTGTTATTATAAGTTAGTAAGCTAACACTCACTCATGTGGCTCAATTATTCGCTTAGACCCCTTATTCCTAGGTGTATCTTTTATATTTTATTGTTGTCTTGAATGATCACGAGGATGCATTGTTGAGTTATTTCGATAGTTTATTTAGGCTGAAAATAAAGTAGGACGATGTAATCAGTAGTTAGCTAAAGGACAAAATCTTTTAATACTACTTCTCGAAACCTCATAAAGTTCATATCTTGGCATAACTCGTTTCACGATTTGAGACCTTTCTCGGATCGATATTTGGCATTGACTTCATACTTCGTATCTTGAGAGATGATCTTTAAATAATGGTCTTCTCTTCATAATAGAAATTTCTTCACTTGAAGTTTTTGGGAGATTCTTTATACTTGGACCACGACTTCTTCATTTTTCTCCATTCTTTATTTGGGGTTTTGATATACAATGATCCGCCTCCTTTTAGGACTTCTCATACCTTGCTAGGGTCTTTTCAGATAGACATCTCCATGATCTTTAGGAGAGTATTTGCTTTTCGTTGTGTGTCTCGATCCTTCATATTGATTTTTGATAAATGATTCTTCACATCACTTTGGATCTTTAGCAACAAAATATAGCCCTCATGCCTTGTTAGGGCCTTTTCGGACTCGCCAATCTTCGCATCCCGCTTCAATAAGTTATGCCTTGGCTATGAACTCTAATTAATACCGAACAACTTTTAAACGATCTTGTGCTAGAAGCTAAGTAACTTTTCAAATCATACAACCTTACTTATTGCAATTATATTTATTAACAAGCGATGGGAGAAAAAGCTCATAATTAACACACATAAATTCGTGAAAGAATACCAAACTTATAATTGACTCTATCATCTCTCGTTCTCCACAATTTAAAATCTCAAGGAATGAGACTCGTGGATGCTTAGCCTATTAAATCAAAGTTTTGGGTTTTCAAGTCATCTATAGGATCTTGCAACTTCTTAGACTTTTTCAAGTTTAGAATTCACATTTTAAAGTTTCTTTGATAAATAACTTTCTAGGATCAATTATAGGAACTTGCGAAAAGTTCTGGTTCTTAACCCGTATGAGTTAAGACTTTCGCGTTTTAAAGTTCCCTATATAAAAGTCTAGCAAAACTTGATTTAAACATGTTAAGGATACTAGCTAGAGTAAACTCAAATAAGTAAACTCGGGTTGAGTCAAAAGATTCAAGACGGGCCTAATATATCAAAGACATCTAAACTTGTTAAAACCATTTTATTTATTTATTTTTCTTTTGACTTTATTCTTGAAATGAAATATATACATACGATGCAAGAAAATAAAATAAAATAATTGAAAAATACTACTAGGCCAAAATAGATCAAAATTTTTGAAAAAATGTCGAAAAATTAAATTTTCCGATTAAAACGAGGACATATTCATGGAATATCCCACTTAACTTCGATAGAAATCCCCCTTAACTTGATATAAACATTGTCCTCAATGTTTAAGCATGTGGGAGTAAACTCCCCTACATTTAGGACATTGCGCACTTTGTTTAATTCTTGCTAAGGAAGAGACGACTATAGTGATTTCCATTTCAACATTTATCAATAAGATATGGAATCAAAAGTGTATAGGATAGAACCGGGAAGACGGGAAGACAGGATCACGGGGTCGTCAAATATCATCAAAAGTGGATCTTTGAAAGCTTTAATCCTTGCACATCATAAGAAACAAGACAACAAACACCTACGTGGCTCCCCCTACACTTATTATGAAAACGGGTAAAAAGGATAGATCAACGGGTTGCCTCCCGAGAAGCGCTTGTTTTTGTTAACCGAGTCACAAGCCTGACTCGACCCAGAATTAATTCAAGGTAAACGTGGTGAGGGATGGAATCATCTCGTGAGAGATGTCCTCACCAAAGTACAACTTAACACGTTGGCCATTCACCTTAAAGTTGGGCCCATTTGGTTGAGCGAGCTCAAGAGTACCGTATGGGTAAATTTTAGCAACGGTGAATGGGCCGGACCAACGAGATTTAAGCTTGCCCGAAAATATTTTCAACCAAGAGTTAAAGAGTAAAACCTGATCTCCAATTTTGAACTCTCGGTTTTTGATCTTTGAATCATGAATGAGCTTGGTTTTTGCCTTATAGATCAAAGAGTTCTCATAAGACTCATTCCTTAATTCATTGAGTTCATTGAGTTGGATTTTCCTAAGATCACTGGCTTTGTTGATATCAAAATTAGCCCATTTCAAGGCCCAATAAGCCTTATGCTCCAACTCAATGGGGAGGTGGCAAGCCTTTCCATAGACAAGGCGAGAAGGGGTACAACATATAGGTGTCTTGTAAGCGGTACGGAAAGCCCACAAAGCATTATCTAACTTATCGGCCCATGAGGCACGAAGCTCTCCCACGGTTCGCTCTAAGATTCGCTTAAGTCCACGGTTAGAGATCTCTGCTTGACCATTAGTTTGTGGATGATACGCGATGGAAAGTCGATGATTGACACCATACTTAGCCATGACTTGTGTATATTGATCATTGCAAAAATGAGTCCTGCAATCACTAATGATAGCACGAGGAACACCGAATCGAGCAAATAATTGTTTCAAAAAGTTCACAACCACCCTCGCATCGTTCGTAGGTAAAGCTTTTGCTTCAACCCATTTGGATACGTAGTCAACGACTACGAGGATGTACTTGTTCCCTTTGGATGATGGAAATGACCCCATAAAGTCGATTCCCCATACGTCAAAGATTTCACATTCTTGGATGAAATTTTGAGGCATCTCATCTTTTTGTGTGCTTTTGCCTTGTATTTGGCAAGCATCACAATGCTTAACCATTTCATGAGCGTAATGATAAATGGGGCCAATAGAATCCGAAATCGAAAACTTTCTTCGCGGTATAATTAGGACCAAAGTGACCACCGGTGGGTCCTTTGTGGCAAGCTTCTAGGATTAGTAAAGCTGCCGGCCCATCAACACACCTACGAATGACAAGATCCGCACATTTGCTTGAAAAGGTAAGGGTCGTCCCAATAATAGTGTTTAATATCCTTAAAGAATTTTTTCTTTTGTTGGGACGTTAACCCTTCCATAAGAACACCACCCGCTAAATAGTTTGTAATGTCCGCAAACCATGGGGTATCGTCAAGATTGGAGTTAATAGACATTAAGGCCTCATGGGGAAAGTACTCATTAATTTCTTGATTAGGAAGTTCCCCTTGATAAGGATCCTCGAGTCTACTAAGATGATCCGCGACTAGGTTTTCCGCTCCCTTTTTATCACGAATTTGATTTTAAATTCTTGAAGGAGCAAAAACCAACGAAGGAGTCTCGGTTTAGCATCTTTCTTGGTCAACAAGTACTTCAAGGCGGAATGGTCGGTGTAAACGATGGTGGTGGAAAGCACAAGATAAGGGAGGAATTTCTCAAAAGCATACACTATGGCTAAAAGCTCTTTTTCGGTAGTGGTATAATGCAATTAAGCCCTCGTCATTGTCTTGATAGCATAATGGATTGGTTGGAAGTGTTTGTTAACTCGTTGACCTAAAACCGCTCCTACCGTGAAATCACTAGCATCGCACATGAGCTCGAAAGGTAACTCCAAATTTGGAGAGACTAAGACCGATGCCTTAATTAATTTACCTTTAAGAAGTTCGAATGAATCGAGACATTCTTGAGAAAAGATGAAAGGAGCATCCTTTTCTAAGAGGTGAGTCATAGGACGAGGTATCTTAGAGAAATCTTGGATGAAACGACGATAAAATCCCGCATGACCTAAAAAAATTCTAACTCCTTTGACGGTGGTAGGTGGAGGTAACTTAGCAATGACGTCAACTTTAGCACGGTCGACTTCGATACCGGCTTTGGAAATTTTGTGGCCAAGGACAATACCTTCTTTTACCATGAAATGGCATTTTTCCCAATTAAGAACGAGACAAGTGTCTTCACACCGGTTAAGCATACGTTCTAAATTGGCAAGGTAAGAAGAAAAGAATCACCATAGACCGAGAAATCGTCCATAAAGACTTCCATAGTTTCTTCAACCATGTCATGGAATATAGCCATCATACACCTTTGGAAAGTCCTAGGAGCATTGCATAAGCCGAAAAGCATTCTTTTGTAAGCATATGTTCCATAAGGACAAGTGAATGTGGTTTTCTCTTGGTCTTTTGGATCGATAGGAATTTGAAAATACCCGGAGAAACCTTCTAAGAAGCAATAGTAGTCATTACCTGCTAAACACTCGAGCATTTGATCCATGAAAGGAAGAGGAAAATGATTCCTTACGCGTGGCATCATTGAGCTTGCGATAGTCTATGCAAACTCGCCAACCCGTGACAAGTCGAGTAGGAATAAACTCGTTGTTTTCATTGGGAACAATGGTTATTCCGCCTTTCTTAGGCACACAATGGACGGGACTAACCCATGGCGAATCCGAGATAGAGTAAATCATTCTGGCATCTAGAAGTTTGATAACCTCTTTCTTGATGACGTCATGAATTTTTGGATTAACCCTTCTTTGGCTTTGGATTTCGGGTTTAAAGTCATCTTCCATGAGAATTTTATGAGTGCAAAAGTTAGGATCAATTCCGCGGATGTCGGAAATTTCCCACGCAATTGCTTTCTTATGATTTTTGAGCACATCGATAAGTCGAGATTTTTCATCCTCTTTTAAGTCCTTTGCAATGATGACATGTAACTTCTTATTGTCTTCTAGGAAAACGTATTCAAGATGAGACGGTAACTCCTTAAGCTCTAAATCTGGAGGATTGTCAATGGAAGACTTAGTTAAATTAGGATCATCGTTTGTAACTTCCATAGGAGAAGGTGGAGAAATATGGTCCTCATTGAGAAGTTTCTCAATGGTACGAATGTCTTCTTCCCAATCGGAGGAAGAATCGTCATATTTTAAGTCCACATCCCTTAAACTTGCTTCAAATTCTTTCAAAAGAAAGTCACTTCCAAATGGAGTCAATGATGGAGCAATAGAAGCAACGGTCTCAACAATCGGTAGAGAAGAAAGACCACTTTTATAAGCGTCTTTGAAATGTTCTTCCCAAGCCTCATCAAGTACGTCAATGAAATTAACGTTCTCGTGTTCATAAGGTTACTTAGAAAGTTTCCCCATGTTAAAGACGATTTTGTTGTCACCAACTCTCATGATTAATTAGCCCGCGGCTACATCAATAAGAGTGCGACCGGTCCTCAAGAATGGACGTCCAACGATTAATGGAACACGGGGATCCATCTCGTAGTAAACGACAACAAAAATCGTCGGGAAGGTGAATTTGTCGACACCGACGAAGACATCTTCGGCTATCCCCACCGGATAAGCAACCGTACGTTTAGCTAAGTCCAATGTCATTCGTGTGGGGATCAGCTCTGGTAGAGATAATTGTTTCCAAACGCTTAATGGCATTAAGTTTATACTAGCACCTAGATCGGCTAGGGCCATACAATTCTCTACCCCGGGAAAGTTGCAAGGAATGAGAAAGCGACCCGGATCACCAAGTTTGGTTGGTAATTTTCTTAAAAGAACCGCGGAGCAATTCTCATTAAGTTGGGTTTGAGTAATATCAAGAAGTTTTTCCTTGTCACTTAAAAGATCCTTAAACATTTTAGCATATTTAGGCATGTGAGCAAGCGCCTCGGCAAAGGAGATGTTGAAATTCAATTGTTTAAACATTTTAAGAAAGTTCGAAACTTGAATATCATCCTTGTTCTTCAACTTCTATTTCCTCAAGCTTGAAGGATAAGGTATGTCGGGTTGAGAGGAAGGATTTGGATTAGATTGGTCACTCACATCCTTTGGTGGTAGAGGGGTGGGGTTGTAAGGTGAAGGAATTGGTGAAGGTTGCTCGTTATCCTTTGTCACAATCACCGGAGTAGGTTTAGGAATCTCGGGTTCCTTATAGCCTTTTCCACTGCGGGTAGTGATTGCTTTCATCTCCCCTCTTGGATTTGCAATGGTGTTACTCGGAAGAGAACCCGAAGCAGAGGGTTGATTACTTGGGAAGAAACTAGCCATAATATCCCTTAAGTAATTCGATTGATTGTTTAAAGAATTTCGCATGTCATTCCTAAGCTCGGCTCGAAGATCATTCCCTTGTTT
Source organism: Glebionis coronaria (assembly GCA_025667525.1). Lineage (NCBI taxonomy): Eukaryota > Viridiplantae > Streptophyta > Magnoliopsida > Asterales > Asteraceae > Glebionis > Glebionis coronaria. Next base: position 24,451,014 of record CM046876.1, read on the forward strand.
ATTCAAATCACCTTTCAAGTTAATAATTTTGCTTTGAAGATTTTTCACCAGCGCGTCATTGGTCCCCATGTAAGTTTCGACCTCGTGATTAAATGTCGTGGTTTGGTTGGGAAGGGGAGCTTGGTAAGCGGGTGGTTGATATGTGGGAGGTTGGTAAACTTGATTATTACCTTGAGGTGGATATGGGTTTCTTTGGGTTTGATATTGATTAGGAGCTCGAGGTTGGCTTTGATTGTTGCGAATGAGGTTGTTTTGGTTTTGAGGAGGAAAACCGGGTGGTGAAAGAAAATTGTTTGAACGATAACTTAGCAAATTACGGTCACCTTGAGGACGTGCTTGATAGCCTCCCGTAGAAAAGTTACCGTTAGCCGCGTACACGTTCTCACACGGATTGTCTTGAGTAGAAGGACAATCGGTGTATGAGTAAGGACCGCCGCAAGTATCACAAGAAAGTGCTACAACTTTAACTTGTTGATATAGCTTCGTAGCCATGGTTAAGAAATTTTTGTTCATCTCGGCTATTTGGCGGGTGAGTTTGGTTAACTCGGAGTTTGATGAAGTAGAAGAATCATTGACCCTCGGGTTATTTCTTGAGGATGCGGATGAATCCCAATTTTTATGATGAGTGGTCATGTTCTCTATAAGCTCTCTACACTCCTCGGTTCTTCTTTTCATAAATGTACCACCGACGGCGGCATTAATCGTATCACGATCACGAAAATTGAAACCGTTGTAGAAAGTATCAATTAGAGTAACGGGGAGCATATTATGGTTAGGAAAACGATCAATCAAGACATTATAACGTTCCCAAGCATCGAAAAGAGACTCATCGGGTTCTTGAGTGAAACCACTGATTTAATTCCTAAGACTAGTTACCATGGATGGTGGAAAGAAGCGTGACAAAAATCTTTGAGTCATCTCGTCCCATGTATGAATTGAGTTTTTAGGAAGACGATCAAACCATTTTTCGGCATGGTGGGATAAAGTGTGTGGAAAAAGATGAAGACGGAGAAAATCCATGGTAACACCAGGCAATTTCATGCTTTGAGTGACGGTTATGAATTTATCGAGGTGTTTGTTGGCATCATTATCCGGTAATCCGCGAAATGGGCAAACATTTTGAACTTGTTGGATCATGTAATGCTTCAACGAAAATTCGGGAGCCGTGATTTGCATCAGCGCAATCGGTCCTCCATGTCCATTCATTGTCGGTTGGCATAACTTCTCCATCGTACGAAGGTCAGGTTGAGGGTGATGGTTGTTATTATTCACAACGGGGTGTGGTGGATTGTTATTATTATGCACACCGGCCATATCTAGGTCTTTACGAGTCTCGGGCTCAAGATTAGACGAAGATCGAGTACGCATACAGTAAAAATGCAATACAATATTTTTGATTTTTTTATCTTTTTTATTTTTTTTGGATTTTTTTTTGAAAATTTTATATTTTTTTGGATTTTTTTTTGAAAATTATTATATGCTATAAAAATAACGTTCCCAAGAGAACGGATCCAAAAATCTAATTTTTCTCACAGAAAACCGTTTATCTTTTCGAAAAGAGCCGACAGCGACGCCATTTTAATATGGTAAGATTTTTATGTGTTGTTCGTACTCGATTCAATTCGAATTGATCACGGTTTAGGGTGGACTTATTGTTTTTGGTAACTAAAAGGGGGAGCTTTTGATTATCTATTGCTACTTGTAAAATAAACGCTAAAATTATTAAACATAAATATAAAAATAAAAGAAGGATGTCTAACCTTGATAGCTTATCCGGAATGAATGCTGCACCGTTGTTCTTGATAAAAATAACTAAAGTTGATTATCTATTTTAAAATAAAGTTGAAAAATTTAAAGTTATAAACTAAAAATAAAAATAAAAACTTTGAAAATTAAATGACAAAATTCTAAAACTTTAAGAAAAGTAAAGTAGAAATAAACTAAGACAAAACACTTTTAAAAATAAACCTTAAGAAAAATGGCGGGAAAAATTATAAGTTTGAAAATAATGCGGGAAAATAAAACTACCAACAAGTCGGAATACCAAAATCCTCATCTAATCCGGAATACCACTCCCACACATAATTCGGAATGCTAAAACAAAGTATAATCCGGAATCAAGCTTGATACAATTCGGAATGCTAGTACCTTAAGTAATCTGGGATACAAAATCCGAAAGTAATCCGGAATAAGGTGCAATATATAAGTCGGAATAAACAAGTTTTCATGCAATTCGGAATCTGAATCCAACTCGTAATCCGGAATAAAAATCTTACATCTAATCCGGAATCCTACACAAATCACAATCCGGAATCTTGATTTTGTATGAAGTCCGAGAAAAAGAACTTGTACACAATCCGGAAAAGTGAACTTACACACAATCCGGATTACATGACTACAATGTAATCCGGAATACCAATCTTAGTATTAATTCGGAATGCTTATGATGCAAACAATCCGGAATGCCTTCTTAGAACTAGTTCGGAATGCTGGTGTAGTATACTATCCGGAATAAAATGAGTTAGCTACTATTTGGAATAAATCAAGATGCACAATATTCGGAATGCTGAAACTCATGTGATCCGGAATAAATTGAATTCAACACACAATTCGGGAGAAGATATAAGCAAGTAATCCGGGAAAAGATTTAAAAGAAACTGTTCGGAATACAAGGGTTTCTAAACCCGGATTAAGTAAAATTAAACAAAATAAGCAAGACTCAAATAAGCACTTAACTAAAAACTTAACCAAATTGATTTTAAGAAAAAGCAAATAAGCCTCAAATTTAAAACTCTAAAAACAGCAGATAAGCTAAATATTAAAAAGCAACTTTTAAAAGATTTAAACTATGAAAACAACTTAACTAAAAATAAGCTAAATACTAATTACTCAAAAAGCACAATAAGCTAAAACATCAAACACACCAAATCAATAAGCACAATCTAATAAGCAAATCAATCAAACAATCAACAAGATTAAACCAACTACATGATCAATGAAACAAAACAATAGATTATGATTAAGAAAGGAAGAATGAGAATTAACTAAAAAGCTTTGAATTAATTATGAAGATTAAGATTCAATTACAAGATTAAAAAGATGAAAGATTAAGCAAACTTAAAATAAAATTCTAGAGAGAGAAAGTAAAACACATACTCCTAATTACCTATTAAAACTAAAAATGAACTAATTAACTAACACCTCCTAATGAAAGATTAGGAGGGTATTTATAGGAGGAGGGGAGGTTGTTGTTGATTCCTTCTTTCTCTTGTCTTCTCGTCTTTTTAAATAACTCGTCTTTCTCGACTTTTTCTCGGGATTAGTCGAATGATGACATGAACTCGTCTTCTAATTTTCTTCTTTTAGTAGACTTGGTTCTTCGACTTCGTCAAACTTCCGTCTTTAGACTTTTTTTCGATAAATCTTTAGAATAGGCCTTTGACTTCCGTTCTTCTTGCACTTTTGATGTTTTGACTTTGTCTTTTGTCTTTTTCTTCGATAAAAGCCCTTGAAAGCCCGTGTTTTCTTTCTTTTTCTTATTTTTGTCCTAAAACACAATAAAAACACAAACCACGCATAATTTTGCCTTTTACGATATTAAAAACACGTTTTGGTCTTGTTATTATTATAATTAAGTGGTAAAAGGATAAGTGTTTTCACACTTATTAATATACTTCCCTAGTGCATATCTCTTGTAATATACACAGTTGTCATAACTACTATGCTTAAACCCGTTGCTCAACATATAATCATCAAACCTTTTATACCATTGCCTGGGTGACTGCTTCAAACCATGAAGAGATTTCTTTAACAAACAGACCTTGTTACCTAGTTCAAATCCCGGTGTCTATCTCATGGATCACTTATTCAAGATTTCCATGTAAAAATTCCGTTTTTACATCAAGCTGCTCCAGCTCATAATCTTTGCACGCAATCAATGCAAGTATAATCCAAATATATGTGTGTCGTACTACTAAAGAAAATACTTCATTATAATCAGTGCCTGCCCTTTGTATGAATCCACGAGCCAACAACCTTGCCTTGTACCTAGGCTTTTTAACACCTTCAACTCCTTCTTTTTGTTTTGTACACCCATTTGCAGCTCACCATCTTTTGCCCAGCTAGATGATCTACTAACATCCATGTCTTGTTCTTCCTCAAAGAATCCATCTCTTCTTCCATAGCATCTTTTCACTTAGAACAGTTTTCACAAGCAACCGCTTGATAGTATGTCAATGGTTCATGAGTATTTTCTTCCTCTGCTGCAACAAACAGGTAAGCAACAATATTACTTTCATCCTGAAACCTCGCCGGTTTTGTTCTTGACCTTGGCTCTCTATCCCAAACCAACTGATAATCTGTGAGACCTAGTGGCTGATCAATTCCTTGATCCCCTGCATCTTCATCATATCAATCATCCTGATTTGTCTGGTCTTCCTGATATGTATGATCTTACCGATCTGTATGATCTTGTTGGGTCCTTTAGATATAGATCTTTCAGCCTGTTAAAGATGGTGAACAACTTCTGTAATCACAAGTTTATTCACAAAGAGACTCTAATGAAAACAAAGTATTTGTGCGGATTATAAACACTAAGAACAAGAAGAAACAGTTAACTAAATGAATAACATGATCGTTTCTAAGGACTTCTAATATTACTGATATGAAATGAAATGGTGAAAGGTGTGTCTAACCCTTATGCCAATGGGTTCCTTTTATACTACAAGGAAACCCTAAACTACATTTACTCAAAAACGTGTAACAAATGATATGCACATCCTTTCCTAAGATATCTCATGCATATCCTAACAAACTACTACTAATAATACTGTTTGACTTTCTAACAGACCAGGAGCACGTATTACTCCTCCTACTACTATGACCAGGAGGAACTACATACCTCATAGTCAACCTATTACAAAACACATATTACATAAGTCCTAACAATCCTCCCCTAAACTTGAATTTAACTTGTTGAGTTCAAGTTTCTTGGTAGATCTTTCAGAAACAAATTGAGGATTGAACCAGCACACCGTAGAAGCAGAAACATCATGGAATAGCACCGAAAAAAACACAAACCTTGCTGCTACTAACATATCTGGTGGAGCTTCTTGAAAGCTTGGAAAACATCTGCACTTGTTGAATCTTCACAACAACTTGAGCAGATTTGAGAAGCCTTTACCAAGTAGCTGCCCGCTCTTGGGCTAGCTAGTCTTTCTGGTGGAATCAAGCATCACAATGGGAGACCAGAACCCATCGCAACTCTTAGAACGTAAATCAATGGTGAGTGGGAGTACCCTGATGATTTTGGGCAAACCATCACAGCCGTAAACGGATTTAATGAAAGTCTTTATCAGAAGTCGTACCCCCTGGACTAGCCAACTCTTAGCAATAAAGCATCGGTGAGTTGGAAACCATATAGCTTTGAGCAAGCTATTACAGCTATCAACGGATTTGATGTATGTCTTTACTAAGAGCCGTACCCCCTTGGACTATTCACTCTTCAGTCTAGGACCAAGGTGAGTGAAGACCATCCAATTTTGGGTAAATTGGCAACCATCAACGGATTTGATAATCACACCAGAGCCGTACCCTCATGGTGAATCAACTCTTTCTTGTCTGTGAGACATGGTGAGTTAAACACCATTTATTTGTTGTGTGGAAGCAAACCAACACCAGTAGTACACACAAAATATCCCAAGTGTGAAAAGATATCACTGTGTTAAAGTATAAACAGATATTATATAAAGTTACATTTTTTTCAAAGTATAAGCAGATATTATATAAAGTTATTATTAATTTTTATTTTTTAAAATGAATTAAGTATATGTTAGTCACCAATAGCTGTACACATTGATGAAAAGAATACAAAAAGTAAAAGAAGTATAGAACAATCATACCAGAATCACAAACCAGAGGCTGCAACCTTGTCAGCAAGAAGTCTAGCCTGAATGGATTCAACCAAAGTAGTGGCCATAGTAGACTCATTGCCAACACCAAGTGACTCTCCAACATAGCTTCCATGGTAGAAATGGTAAGTGAATAATCTTGATCCACAAGCATGAAAATTCTCTTGCCCGACTCCAATTCTAGCACATGCACATCACACCCAGCATACAACTTCCATCGAGAAATAACCCATTGGAGTTGATCCTGCCATATACCAGCACTAGGAGTACCAGGTGGACAATCTAGCATTATCTTCAAATCCCCCAAAGAACCAAACCAGGCCATGTAGAAGGAGTTACAGGGACATCAACATCCACCAACCATAGAGAACCATAAGATCTTGATGATCCACCCAATATAGAATATGTTGTTTGAAATGGGTATCTGTAGATGAAACAGGTCGAATGGTGACAAGTATTTAACAACTAACCTGAATTCGCTTGAATGTTTTATACGATGGTGACACTGTCAAACCATTTGTAATGTCGACCCATTGTTTGAAATGGGTATTTGGAGATGAAACTGATCAAATGGTCATCGAACTTTTTTGTTGGTGAGAGTGTTAGTTAATGTACTTTAACACTTGCAGTGTTATCATTTATTAATATTTAATAACATATCTCACTAAACAAAATTGTGACAGGATGGCGGGAACCAACACGTTGAGAGCTTTAATGGCTCATCGTTGCAATATGCAGGAATAATTTTGCAAGACATGTGTACAAAGACATGGAGTAACTAAAGAGCTTTAGAACTTGAAGAGCACACTGTTATGATTTTGTAATCATTCAAATTGGAAATTTGGTTCATATAGTGTGCATTAATTCCTTAATACATACCACATTTGCTTCGATACTTGTGTATGACTGCATATGTTTCATCCTTATAACCAAATTTCCTTATAAATTGCTAGGGAGACTTGATAGAAATACTGTTGTTCGATTGGTTTAGTGTCCAAGTTCTTTACATACATAGGTACATTCATACATCAATAATTTGAATTAATTGATAGTTTAACACATTGTATATAAGAAAGATAGTAACACGAATGTACTACAAATAACTACTAAAAATCTGTATATATAAAATTCTGTGCGTGCACGGATATTATAGTAATAAGCCGATAAATAAAAATTGATTAATAGCTTTCATCAAATTATCTTGATGTCATTGCATCATTAGTTTACCATATGATGTCACATTCAAGGAAAGACTGCTCTTAATGGAATCTATTAGTCTATTACATATTTGCTTTTTTGACGGTATCATTCCAAAGTATGTTCTGTTATATCTTCATTGCCGTTGACATTGACTTATTTAGAAAACCTTTACTAATACAACATGAGAAAAATTATTTATATATGATATACTATTTACTTATTTATTATTTCTAATTTAGTTTGAGAAATGGTGAAAGCCTGAAATAGTTACATAGTGTCAACAGCAAAACTTGCAAAACTGCGTACAATTATAGAGATTATCAGCTTGGTTGAAATAAGCTTGCGATGTCCAAATGTATGAATTCGGCTTGGTTGAAATAAGTTATGATAAAAGTGTAGTTCAACTTTCATGATATACTTTCTTAGTGGAAAATTGTAGTCCAAGTCTATATTAACTATTTACACAGTACATGATGTTAGATTTTCTTTCAAAAAGAAGTTGAGTATTAGTCTTTAAGATTAATCTACCTGCTAAGAGTTCTACTAAGATATACTACTTAAGTTTCTACTAAGCTACATACAAATAAGAACACAAGAGCCTAAGATTAATCTACCGGTCGAGTCACCGAATCATCATAAGATCGATCACTGAGTCTACTTGGTTGAGTCAAAGGGTCACAGGTTCAACTACCGGATCTACCCGGTCGAGTTATTGGGTCACGACATCGACCATCGGGTAAACACGATTGAACCACTAAGTCACCGAGTCCCGAGTTCGACCACCAGGTCAACTCGGTCGAGTCACCGGGTCATGGTTCGAACACCAGGTCAACCCGGTCGAGCCACCGAGTCAACTCGGTCGAATCACCGGGTCACAGGTTCAAAAACCGGGTCAAACCGGTCGAGTCTCCAGTTGACTGATTCAACCACCGGGTTAACTCGGTCGAGTCACCAGGTCACAAGATCGATCACCGAGTCAATCTGGTCGAGTTACCGGTTTATTAATTCGACCAACAGGATAACCCAATCTAGTAACTTGTTTACTGGTTTGACCATCAAATCAATTAGCATATTATTAATTATTTGCCGCTAGACAATTTTCGTATATATGCGCAGGTATACGTCTAGTTTAAGTTCATATGTAATCGTTTAATAAATATAATTAAAAACGGATAATAAGTATAACTTATGAAGTTTAAAAGTTTAGAATGAATATAGTTCGGTTAATAAATTTGCTAAAAAACGGATAGTATAAATCATTCAGATAAATATTAAAAAACAAACAATGTTGTTTAATTTAGATTCAGATTTTATTTTTTACTAGTAAGATGATAGTTAGATTTAAGATTAAAATATTTTAATAAAATAAACATCACTTTAAATATCTTGTACTCCTTCCATTCCATATTATTAGTTCAAGTTATTATTTTTGAATGTTTTAAATTAATAGTTCAGTCAAAAAATAGATAACAAATGTATATTAAGTTTACCAAATCACCCTCATTTGAGTGTATTATTATAAAAATTAAAGAAGTTATAAATTAATTTGTTAAGAATATATTGTGTAAAAATAAAAGAGAAAACTGAAAAAATAATTTTTTTATTAAATTCCGTGTTTTTATTATTATGAAATCCATTGAGCTCATTACATCATTCAGCTTTAGATACATTCCTGCAAGAAAAACAGCTCTTAGTGGAATCTATTACCTATTGCTTTTTTGACCATGTCATTTCAAAGTATGTTCTATTAAGTGATCATCGCCGTTGACATTGACTTAGAATTAGTATCATTTTTTCTTAAGAATCTCTTTATCAATACAACATGAGAAAACTCTGTATATAGAATAAAGTTACATTGTTGTCATTTGGGCTCCAATATGCAAGAAAGGCCGAATATATTTTATCGACAATAAAACTTGCAAGTGTACGTACAATTATAGAGATTCTCGGCTTGATTGAAGCTTGCGATATCCAGATGTATGAATTCGGATTTGTGTAAGTTGGCAAAATCTGAAAGAAATAAAAATTTCTAAGTTATGATAAAACCAGTTCAACTTTCATGATATACTTAAATTCTGTGGAAAATTATAGTCCAAAGTCTATGTTAACTTTTACACAGTACATGATTTTAGATTTTCTTTAAAGAAGTTGAGTATTCGTCTTTAAGATCAATGAGAACACAAGAACCTACAACAGACTAACAAGTTTGCAGCATTTTACCAACCCAACTAAGCCAAATTAGGTTGATTTCCATTTGTTAGTTTAGTAAATAACCTCTATATAAACACATGTTTTCCAAATTTTACAATCACCAAACCAAGTTCATTACTTTCAAGGCTTTTTCATCCATTTAACAAATAATTGAAAGCTCAAACTGAAGTATAAAATGGCTTTGATGAACACACCATTACTAATTCAAATAACCATAATTGCCGCAATATTGGCAGTTGGATCAAGTAACCCGAACGTCCAGCAGGGTCCCCAAAATTGGAACTTCGGGTTCAACTATACCAATGAGCCTTTTAGACATCCGAATCCTTTTCAGAATTCTAGAAGAGTCATTGTTGGTGGTTCTGATAATTGGCGTTTTGGCTTTAACTACACTGAATGGGCTCGTACGAATGCCCCATTTTACTTCAACGATACTCTAGGTATGTATCTCTATCTTGCATGCACCATTCATCTTTGAAGTCCATTTAAATTGTTGAAAAAATTAGTTATGACTTATACCAGACGTTGTCACAGCTTAAAAGTAAAATGTCATATTTACTCACATTTTTATCTTATATGTTACAGTTTTTAAATTTGATCCACCAAGCGATACCAACATACATCCACATAGCATTTATTTGCTACCAAATCTTTGGAGCTTTTTGAGGTGTGACTTAAGATGGGCGAAACGTGTAGCAACCACGACTCAAGGTGCAGGAGAAGGGTTTGAATTCGTGCTCAACAAATGGAAGCCATATTACTTTGCTTGTGGAGAAAGCAACGGTTTTCATTGCCAGTCTGGAATGAAATTTTTTGTCATGCCATCGTTTCGCTGGCAATAGATCGACCTTTTAACACTCCGATTGAATAAGCCGAAAATATGAACCATTCGTTTTTGTCCTTCACTCCTTCATGTACTGTTTATTATGTTCTGCATATTGTTTCAAGAACTGATTGTGACTTTACGTAATGATAAAAGCATTTGTTTGATCATTAAATTTTCATCATATTTGTTTCATGGACTACTAGGTTTTGGATCTTTGTTTACGTATTTATATAGGCGTGCATGTTTTGTGCCCTACAAGCCATCAAAATGGTCTTATATATACAACAGGGGCCAAGCTATACAGACCCCCCCTAAACTACTTGATGTACCCCCCTCCTTTTTGAATTTTTTTTATTTTTTTAATTTTTTTTTTTATTTTTTTAATTTTGATATTGTTATAAAACTGTGAAACGGAAAACATGAAATCGAAAAATTAAAGTCTGACGAGTCAAAACTATTAAACTGTTAAAAAACGCAGAACAGAAACTGATAAAAACACTGTCCAGAAAATGACAGAAGACAAAAAGTACATGAATAATGTACTTTTTGTACCTTTTTTATGAAGTAGGGGTACCAATAGGGGTACCCATACAACAGGGGTAAGGTTATATAGACCCCCCCTAAAAATACAAACTATACCCCCCCTGATTTTTCATGTTTTTTTATTTTTTTTAATTTTTTTTAAATTTCTATAATTTTGAGATTGTTATAAAACTGTAAAACGGAAAGTATGAAATCAAAAAAATAAAGTCTGGCGAGTCAAATCTGTTAAACTGTCAAAAAATGCGGAACAGAAACTGATAAAAACACTGTCTAAAAAATGACAGGAGACAAAAAGTACATGAATAGTATACTTTTTTGTACTTTTTTTTGGTATAGGGGTACCAATAGGGGTACCCATACAACAGTTAGTTCAACAGGCAATTGCATTTATGTTAACAAGACGTCTAGAACGATGACGTACGGGTGACCAGTGATGAGACGTATGCATGCAACAATTTAATCCAATTGTAAAAAAGATATATTACAATAGAATTCATAGGAGCTAGATTCGGATTATTAATCCAATCGTAGCATATGGGAGACGTTTTTTAAAGAGGCTTTTTCAATAAGGGCAAATAAAAAAGTTTCAAGTGATCCAAAACAAGTTAAAAATTGTTTTTTTTTTATTTTTAGTCATCCATAAAACATTTACAAAAAAAATTCTATAAAAAGGTGTAGCATGCATTTGTTGAAAGATGAGAAAAAAATTTAAAAATTAAAGATGCAATAAAGAATAAAAATTCAGACAAACGAAATTTTTTTCATGAATTTATTAATCTCGATGTTTGATAGCGTCAGAGAATTGAATTAAAAAATATTCACGAAATCTTTGTTTTTTCTTTGTTAAATATCTAAAAGAAACGATATTATATATACTACGGTTTTTTGTTTTGAACGACAACTTTTATAAAAACTAGCAAAGAGCTAAAAGAAAATTACAAGGAAATTAAACTAGTATTTTTTAGCCAATCTAACCAAGAAAAAGAAAGATGGTTTCGCCATTTACACCAGTTAACCGAACTAAGAACGATATCATCAAAAATCTCCGATCAGCGTAAAGATTTTTCCTCAAAAATAAGCCGGTTACAAAAACTCCAATAAACCACCAAGTTACAGGAAAACTCCCTCCAGTGGAACCTTTAACTTGGACGTGATACGAATTGAAGTGAACCAAGACCTCCAATCGTTAAACGAAGACCAAACTTGAGGAGCCAAATCCCACCAACGATACACATTCTTTAGAAAACTATCCGCAAAACCACATCGGAAAAAAATGAGAACCATCTTCATCATCAATATCGCACACAGGGCATAAGGAGGAGGCTAAAGGAATTTCTCTTTTCATCAAGTCAATCCTAGTCGGAAGACAATCGTTTCGAGCACGCCACACAAAGATGTTCACCTTTCTAGGGATAGCTTTTACCATTCTGTAGGATTACCACAAAGGACCGAACTTCCTTTACCCTAAAAGCACTGTCACCAGTTAAGTCACAAAACCAACGGTCATTATTTTGAGAAAGAGAGACCGACTCCGACAAAGCTAATAACTGAGACAATTGTGCCTTTTTATCACCACCTCGTGACAGTCTACGAAAAGAAGCTACAACTCGCTCGTTAAATTTCGACGCCACCATGACATCATGATTCTGCTCTAAAGAAAAAGTTTGGGAAATTTAGCAAAAGAAATGAGATCTCCCAGCCAATGATCCAGCCGGAAACGTGTGGTGCTGCCATTTGCATTCCTCTTTTTGTAGTGATCCCAAAAATCAAAACCCTTGTTTTTAAAATGTTGCAGCTCCCTCAGAACATTCACCAAATAGAGGAGTACTTAGTATTATGAAGATCAATCAACGTACCATATAAAGAACGAATGACTTTACCTCAAAACGAGCCATCATCCGAGATAAATCTCCAAATCTATTTGAGCAGAAGAGCACGATTTAGGGCGAAAAATAAGATACACCCAATCATCCATTCTTTTTGGAAGCTAAGACTTTGTTCCATGTCTCCCACGTGATTTTCTTATCCGAAAGACCTATACCATTAAAGAATCGACTCCGGATACCCTCCATTACTTTGAGAACACCACAGGGGACATTAAAAAGAGACATACTATAAATTAGAGATGCCCCGAAAACTGATTTCAATAGGGTAAGACGGCCCCATATTGAGAGGGTTTTCAACTTCCACTTGGATAACCAGGCTCGAAGTCTATATTAAGTATCGTCCCAAGCCGAAAGGCGAGATGATTGTTGACCAAGCATAACACCAAGATACCTAAATGGACTCTTCCTAATTTAATAGCCTATGGAAGAAGCAGCAGATGTAACGACGGTACAATTAACGCCCACCCCCAATACTTGGCTCTTATGGACATTAATTTAGAGGCCAGAAGCAGGAAAAAAACTCTTCAAAAAATTTTAATAATACCTTGAAGATTGTCATAATACCATTCCCCAATAAACATCGCGCCGTCCGCATAAAAGAGATGAGAGATTGATAAGGAACCCGGCAGCAAAATCCCTTTGAAAAGCTTCTCGTTAAAAGCCCTATTAAAAGATAAGAGAAATGATTCCATAAAAATTATAAAAAGATATGGAGCTAAGATGTATCCTTGTTTTAACCCTTGATAACAAGAGAACTCTTTGGTGGGACTACCGTTGACTTGAATAGAACATTTAGCCGAAGTAAGCGTACCCCGAATCCAATTACTCCAAGTCGGACCGAAACCAAAAGCTTCTAAAATGTCAAGAAGATAATCCCAACGAACCGAATCGTATGCTTTAGCAAAGTCTGCTTTGAAGAACATTGCTTGATTCTTCTTTCTTTTGCACCAATGAAGAATCTCATCCAGAATGAAAGGGTTGTCATATATTTTTCTTCCTGATACAAAAGCAGTTTGAGTATTCGAAACCAACTCTGAAATAACCAAGACTAGTCTATTAGCAAGGACCTCGGTAACCACCTTATAGATGCATCCAGTTAAGCTAATGGGATGGAAATCATTGATAAATTTTGCGTCGATGACTTTCGAATTGAGAGCCACAAAAGACGAGTTACACCCTTTTGTGAAGTAACCTTTAACAAAAAAATAATCTACTGCTTCGCAGAAATCATGCCCAACAAGATCCCAGTATTTTTTTAAGAACTCGAACGTAAAGCCATCAGGACCTGGCAACTTATTCTCTCCACAGTCCCAGACCGCCCTCTTGATTTCATCATGAGACACACGAACTTCCAACTCATCTGCTTGACTTTGATGATGCCTCTTAGCAAACTGAAAATTTAGTTTAAATATAGCATCAGCCGGCTGCTTGAACCTGTTAGAAAAATGAGTGAAAAAATCATTCTTAATATAATCAGGTTTAGTACACCAAAGACTATCCACAAAGACTTCACGAATAGCAAGCTACGGTCGTCTTTTGTTAATAACCCATGGAAGAAATTAGAATTTTAGTCCCCCTCTACCACCCATTTGATCTTAGAATTTTGAAAAAATCTTTGTGTTAATGCAAAGCAATGGCTAAAAATATTGTTAGTACTAATTAATCTTTCTTAGTTTTGATCACGACAAATTACAAAGACATTTATTATCAAACATAATCATAAAACAAATTATCTAACAAATACTATCATCAATGTAATAATCATTACACTAAAATATCTTAATCATGCTTAGTGATCATAAAAGTGATTAGCCTTAAAACTCACTTTCGTCAAATGTAACAAAAGATTTTTAATAAACATTATTTTTAAGAATATGTTTCATTAAAATGAAAATGTAAATTTGAATATGGCATATTCTAAATACCATAAGAATATCCTTTGAAAGTTTAAACAGCCTCAGATATTTCAAATTCACTAAAATACAAAAAAGGAGCGGAGTCTACACTCCGCGGTTCGCTATCGATAAGGAACCGCCTAGGTAGCTAAGGAACCTCCCCCAGCTAGCCGTTGGGATTCATCTTCTATAAATAGTGGATCAAATCTGCATTTTCATCAACCCTTTTTGGACATCTCTTTCAGCCTTCTTTCTCCTCTCTAATCCTAATCATTTGTAAATGATCACTTAATGTGTCAAGTATGTTTACTTATGATTATCCTCTTAATCTCCTTCTTTACCTTGTCCAAAGAGAAGATCACTCACACACTTGTGATGTGATTAAAGATGAAGACTTGATGAAGACCATCATCCCCTAAAGATCTAGTCATGTTCATCATTTGTTTATTTGTGTCTTGTGTAGATCCAATGTAGTTGTGAATACTTGGACTAGTTGTGTTCATCCAAGCTATGTGTGAATACTTGGATTATAGTTGTGTAAATCCTTTGCATATGTGTATGCTTGGATTTATGTTGTGTAGATCCAAGTTACATGTGTGTACTTGGATAAGTTTAGTTGAGTTGTAATAAGTTGTGTTAGTTCTCACTAAACTATAAAGTGATGTGGTTGTGTCTTGTGAGTTCTCACTAAACTATAAAGTGATGTGTAGTTGTGTTGTGTGAAGTTCTCACTTACCTTCAAAGTGAAGAGTTGTGAATATTGGTTCTAGATTTGGATTATAACTCGACATCTAGCCTTGTGTCAGAAAATGGTGAAGTGGGCAACGTTGTGAAGATTTATTCTAGCTTTGGATTAAAACTCGACATCTAGCCTTATGTCGTAAAATGGTGAAGTGGGCGACTTTGTGTAGATTGGTCCTAGCTAAGATTAGGTCTCGACATTTAGCTTACTGTCAGAAAATAATGTAAGCGACGTTGTAAGGTTTTCTCCGCCAAGAAGGGAGCTTGTGGATATAGTGGAAATCTCGAGTAAGGTGTACTCGAGGAGTGGAATAGGAACGAGGATAGAGCCTTGTTGTCGAACCACTATAAATCTTGGTGTCTTCTTACTAGGTTGTTTCTTTCCTTACTTTTCACTTACATTCATCATCATTACACTTACTACTTATTGTTAATTCATTTGAATTGAACCTAATCATTATGAAACTAGCTTTCAAGTAAAAGATAGCTTTGGAACTCACCTAATTGAAAAGAATTCTAATTAGGAGATAAACCGATGAGAAACTATTCAACCCCCCTCCTTATAGTTTCTACAATTGGTATCAGAGCGATGGTGACACAAGATCTTTGAAGTATATTATACATTAAATCTTGGATCGATCTATTGTCTCCTCAAATTAGAAGGTTAAGTTGTACTAAATTTTTCTTTGTTTAAAACTATCTTTTATTGAAAATAAGCCTTTTAATTGATAATATTGCATCTCATTTATATTAGTTGTATTTATACATTTTTTATTTACTCTTGAAATGTGTCTACTAATTTGCATCGTGTTATATGTAGGTACTCATGAAGATTAATTATTTAATTGATTGTGGATTGAGTTACTTACACTTATAGAAGACTCATCTTCTTTGATTTCCAACATCACTGAATGATGATATCAAGATCGATGGGAGTGATACTAGTCCTTGAAGACTTAGTAGTCACTTTAGTCATGATTAGGCTTGCATTGGTTCCTTGAAAGCTTGGAATGCAATTTGTGGCCAAGGTATGTTATCGTTCTTCCACACGCCCTATTGATCATTCTTTTGATCATTAATTGACTATATGTTTGTTCTTGGCATCCTTTCCTTGACATTTGTTTGTGGTTTATGACTCTTCCCTTGTTCCCTCTCAAACCTTCACTACTTGGATACTTGACTCACTATGGAGATGTAGAGTGAGTTAGTAGAAGCTTAAAGTATCAAGCATGATTTCTATGGTTTTCACCCTTACGGTTATTAGGCCTAATATCATGTGTAACTTGTGAAATTAAGCTCATCTCTAGGATGATTGATGAATCCCTTGAGATACCAAACTATTTCATTAAGTTGTAGGTGAATATTACACATTTGGAATTGAAATATTCCAAGGATATTGTTATTGTAAATCCTAGCAATAATTATCCGATCATGTGGGAAAGAAAGTGAATCTATACTTTCCTCACATTGTGAAATAGAATACGACTACTCTTGAAACTGATCTTATTCTATGTATCAAAGTTGCTTGATATAGTTCATTACCAAAGCCGTTAAGACTTTCGACGAAAAGGCACGTCTCAAACCACTATATATGACACAAGCTCTTCGTCTCCACGATTTGAAGAATTTTATTTGTCTCTTGAGCAATGTTCTTGGTCTTGATTCACTTCTCTTGACTCCTCTCCTCTTTGTTTCTTTGCTACGAGTAGTCGTTTGTCCGTTTCGGTCTTTTCTTATCTCGATTCGACTTGTAATCCTTCAATAAGGCATTATTACCTAGTGTTGTGGTGGTCCAATGATTTCCTAAATGCTTAAGACATATTTTAAAGATTTTAGAAAGTTTTTGTTTTGAAAATTTCTTTGATTGTTCTTGATTAAAACACGCCACTGTAGGCGGTTCCTTATTGTCGCGGCTCAAACAGGCGGTTCCTTATCGATAAGGAACCGCTTCCTGTACTTGCGACTAAAGTGCCAGTTTTTATTAAAAACATTTTTTTCAAAAACTCCTTCTCTCTCTTCTCCAACATAGCGACGAGAACACCCAGTTTTCCACCATTGTTGTTTTTCCAAAACCTTCAATTACTCAAGATTAATTGATTTCGGTTTGTGGGTTTCACTCATCCTTCATCCAAGATCAATTATCTGTAAGTCATTTCTTTCAATTTAATCTAATTTTTTTAGGGTTCATGTATTCATAATTGGGGATTTTTAAAATTGACATTGAATTAGAACCTTACTAGGAATAAGAGTTCACATATTGTTGTTACTATGATTCCTTAGGTTCATATTCATTGAGATTTCACTAAAACCCACTTGTAGAACACTCTGAATTTTGACTAAATAATTTTGGTTAATTGATGGAATTGATATGAACCCATGAACAAGTTGGTAATGGCATTGTTAAATGCTTACCTAAAAACCTTGTTTTGAAAAACCAATGATCAAGTTCATTGTTGATCTTACATGGTCAATGTGTTATTGTCAATGATGAACTAGGTACATTGTGAACATGAGAATGATAACGATTAAACCTTTGTTTGTCAAGAGATTGATGTAACACATTCTCATCTTTTTAATTTTATATTTATATGTATCATATGAGTAATTGAGGAAATATATTTGTATGTTATTTTTAAGTACTGTCATGACTTTGGTATATCAAAATGACCACCAACGTACTAGAGAATACATGCCTAATGTTTCTTTGTTGAGTCAAACTCGTTCTACTCTAAACACTTATCGCAGTCTTGAATCTCGTTGTTTTCATGAAAGACACATTGTTCCTTCTAACTTTCATGGACTTGACTTCATTTGATTCATGTTCAATACCATTGGCTTTGATTGTTTGCTCGACATAAAATGAGCCAATCTTTCCTTCTTTCCTCGTGGAATTCTTTAACTCGTACACATTAATGTGCATCAAAAATGGTTTATCTATAAGATTTTCCATCAAGGGAAAACCTTTGTATACACTCTTGAGGAATTTGGTAAGATTCTCAATGTTCTATACCAAGGTCAATGTAGGTTCACCGATGCTTGGGGTTTAAACTACTTAGAATCGGCCCCTATTGATGTGCATTATGTGACCGAGATACCTTTGGCTTTGGCCATCTCTTGTGCCATTGCTAAACCTCGTGAACACCTTATTCTTGGTAATTTTGAGGGAGAATTTCGTGCTCTCACTTCTTGGGAATTACTAACTAGAGATGTTAGTGATTTTATGATCCCTTGGGCCAAAATCATTAGGGAAAATGCAATGTGCTTGGATGGTAATCGCAACCATGTGCCCGCTTGTCTTACACATATGTTGTATTGTGTTTCTACCACCACTTCATAAAACCTTGAATTTTTCATAGCTAGAAGAATAAGATTTGTTCTCAGTGGATCTCGTTCTAGTCTTCCATATGCCATGATTCTCTCACGGCTTCTGAAGAAACTTCTTCTTGACTTTCCTCCTTTAAATGCTTCATCATTTCACTCCGTGGATCGAGTCATGCTTCCCATTGAAGGGAATGTCTCTTCTGTACCTACGCATGATTCAAATTAAGATGGAAATGTCTCTTAAGACAACTCTCTCAATCCTTGTTATGACTTGTCATCGTCTATCTCTCAATTGTCTTCTCTAGACATTGATTCAGACTATCAATATTGTCTTAGTCTTCATCTTCAAGATCGAATAAGAAGTGAATCAAGGAAAGGAGGAAATGCTCATAGATGAATGATATATCTCACTCTTGAATGGTTAACATGTGTGTAAACATGTTTGGATTGTTGAACTTCATCTCCTTTATCTTTATTTTTAGGATGTTATGTGTTCATTAACTAATACTTTGTGTTTGCATTATCTAGTATTTTAATCCTAATTGTCTATGTTATCGATCTTTCGATTAGCATGGCTTTGTGCATCTTATGTGTTAGTTAGATTCCTAGACCTTGGTTTATTGTACATTTTGGCTTGATAAACCTTTATATTAAATCTGGGCTAGCAATAGTTTCTGGAAGTGCCTTTTATCAAACCCACTGGGGGCGGCTCCTTATCTAGGCCGCGTTTCCTTAGCGATAAAGAACATCACCTTTCTATAAGGAACCGCCTCTGTATATTCTGAGAAGAATCTTTGCTTTACACTATTCTTCCTTGATCAGTGTAAACATTGATAAAACTTTTGCAAAAACCTGCACTTTCCTAAATTAGGATACCTAATTTCATTTTTCATATAAAACACTTTTAACCCATTACTAGTTTGGATCATTCCCTTATCTTCTTAAACCCTCTCTTATTGATTGTGTTCTTCATCCCTTCAACTCTTCTCTAAACCTTTACACACAACCATGGTGTCCACTGGAACATCCACCTCTTCTAAAACTTCCTCTTCCAAAAGAAGCCTTAAAACCAAGATTAACACTCGGTTCCCGAGTTTATATTTTGAAGTGAAAAGGAAAGGTTTGAGATGGAAATAAAAAAAACTTTATGTTTCTGAGATTTTCAAGGAGAGAAGTGGAATGTAAAGGAGAGTAAATTACACAAAATTTACTCTCCAAATCTTCTTCCCAAATTGGAGAGTAAATGAGTGAAGTTGTTTTTAAGACTTCTTTTTGGTTATATGTTCCTCCTTTCTTTCCAACACAGGAACACAAACTAAAAAAATTATTTCATACTTCTCTCCTCTTTACTTCTCTCCTTTTTGCCATCTTCATCTCTCTTCTTTCCATTTTTTCTCGGGAACAGAGTGTAAGTTACCTAATATTGGTTCTTCATCCTTTCACACTCCCAAAAATGAGATTTCTTCTATTGTCATTTCCTCATCAACTTCACCACCCCTTGCTCCATACAAGACCAACTCAACTCATGGTACTAACCATTCACATGGTTCTACCTCCTCTTCATTGTAATCAAGAATGAATAAGCTTTCCCTACCATTCACTCCTAGTACTCCATTAGATGGGAATACTCAACCTCAACCTCTAAAAAGCATTCCCTTTATCCTTGAGCCTTTGGTTACCTCTCCTTTGACTCCACCAAAAATCCCCTATCTCGCCCATATCACCCTTAGATAATATGCCTCCACCACCTCGTCCTCCCTCTAATCGGTGTATTTTGCATTCACCTTATAGCATGTTAATTTAGCTTAGTTAGACATTTATTTGTTGTTATATATGTACTTTGAGTGTGTTTTGTGATTATGTAGGTTATGAGCGAAGTGGAATAAAAATGGACGCTTAATTAATTTTTTGGAGAAAAGACATTTTGAGCGCCGATAAATGAAGAAACAATATTGAAAAAAAAGATTTGAGCGCTGATAGGTGTGTAAACACCCATCTTTTATACCACTTAATTACAATAATAACCGGACCAAAACGTGTATTTTATGTCTTTTATGTCGGAATTATGCGGGATTTGTGTTTTTGTTGTGATTTAGGATGAAAAGGTGAAAAGTGGAGAAAACACGGACATTCACGGGCATTTACGGACTTTTATTGAAGAAAAGGATGAAAGACGAAGTCAAGAAGTCACGAGTGCAAAAAGAACGGAAGTCCACGACCAATTCTAAAGATTTATCGAAGAAAAAGTCAAAACACGGAAGTTTATCAAAAGCCGAAGAATTCAAGTCTATTTTATTGAAGAATTTAAAGACGAGTTCAAGAAACCCCGAAGCCAAAAGTCCCTTAAGTCCAAGTTTAAAGAAGATTAGAAGAAAAGGACTAATGACGCAATTAATGAAGATTAATAAATGAGGGACTTAAGCTTGTAATTAAGAAGAAATGAAAGAGGGGAGGAAGCTTCCTTAATCCTCCCCTATAAATAGTCATTAGGATAGTCATTTCTTTCTTGTTGGCTAAGTGTGACAATTAGCTCTTCCACCATTTAAATACCTTGTCATTTATTTTTCTTGTCAAATTTAAATACCTTGTCTTGCACCTTAAATTCATTTAATTTCAAGTAAGTTTTCATTTAATTATTGTCAATCTTTACTTTATCTTGTCAATCTCTTATCTACCTTTCTTAATCTTTGATTTATGTGTTTATGTTTATGTTCATGTTCATGCTTTTATTTTGATCCAAGTGATTGTTGATTATTGTGGTTAAAGTTTTTTGATTTCTTGTTTTAAATTGTTTGTTTATGTTATCTATTGATTTCGTTACTGTTTAGTTTAAATCGCTTGTGTTATTTTGATTAATTTTTGGTTATATCTGCTGTTTCTGTAATCCCTTGTTCTTCGGGGGAGTTTGTTTTGTTTCTGATCTTTCCAGGAATACTTCCGAACCAAGTAGGAGGGAAAAGTGCTCATTCAGAACTTAAAAGTTCCGAGTCAAGGGTTCATCCGGAAGATTTTGGGATAAGCAAAACTTCCGAGTCAAGTTGTTCATCCGGAACATTCAAAGTTCCGGACGAAGGAAAACTTCCGAGTCAAGCTCTGCTCATTCGGAACTAAAAAGTTCCGGATCAACTTACTTCATTCGGAACCTATAAAGTTCCGGATCAAGGAAACTCATTCGGAACTTCAATAGTTCCGAATCAAGGGGCTTCATTCGTAAGTCACCATAGTTCCGAACCAAGGGCTGTTCATTCGGAACTTAAAAGTTCCGAATAAACTTCCGAATCAAGGGGCTAGTTCCGGTTCAGTGTTTGTTCATTCGGAAGTTTTAGAACTTCCGAATCAAGGAGCTTCATTCGGAAACTTCCGAATCAAGGGTGACCAAGTAGTTCTGAATCAAGGCAAAATTTAGAGTTCCGAATCAGTAAAGTTCCGAACGAAGGATTGTTTTGGATAAGTGACATATTCAGATCAATTAGTTCCGGATCAAGGATTTTGGTAATATTCCAAGCGAAGAAGAATCATTTCAACCGAAGGTGACATTCCGGAAGAGTGATTGTTCCAAACCAAGGTTTATTCCGAATGAGCTGTATTCAGGTTCTTATTAGTTTTTGCCTTTGATTTGTATTTTCAATCTTTATTTTTCCCGCCTTTATTTTAATTTCACTTTAAGTAGATTTGCCTTAGTTTTAGTCGCACTTTAAGTTTACCTTAGATAGATTTAAGTTTACGTCATTTGCTTTAGTTCCCTTTAATTTCAGTCTCACTTTAAATACCTGCACCCTTATTTTAATTAGACTTAGATTTACTTTAAGTGCACTTTTACTTTTAAGTCTTTGCACATTTAATTAAAAACAACCAAAAATATTCTTTTTTTTTTACCAAAGATCAACTGAGTCACACATAGGGCCTAGATCAATTCGTTAAGATACCGAGAACACGAACTTTATAATTTTTATACGGGCAAAAACCTTGTATCAAATGGCGCCGCTGCCGGCTCTTTTCGTAAAGATTAACGGTTTTCTGTGAGAGACGCGTTGCTTTTTGGGATCCGTTCACTTGTGAGCGTTACTTTTCTTGCATAAAAAAATATAAAAACATCATTAAAAAATAATAAAAAAAAATAATAAAATAAAAATAAAAATTGATAAAAATCCATAAAAATTAAAAATTTCAAAAATCCAAAAAGATTTTATCTTTCTTGTGTATATATATTGTCTTTGCGTTTGGTTTCTTTTCCTTTTACATTTTCAGGTGTATGCGTACTAGATCTTCTAATTATCAAGAGCCCGAGACTCAAGAAGATTTAAGTATGGCCGGTGTTAACAACAACAATAATCCACCGCACCTCAATAATAACAAAAATGCTCTTCCACAACCCGATCTTCGGACCATGGAGGAACTTTGTCAACCAACCATGTTTGGACGAGGAGGACCGATTGCGCCGATGCAAATCAACGCTCCTGAGTTTTCGTTGAAGCACCACATGATTCAGCAAGTGCAAACAAACCCATTCCGTGGATTGCCTGATGATGATGCCAACAAACACCTCGACAAGTTCATTACTATCATCCAGAGCATGAAGTTGGCTGGTGCCACAATGGATGAACTTCGCCTACAACTCTTTCCACATACCTTATTACATCATGCCGAGACATGGTTTGATCGTCTCCCGAAGAATTCTATTCACACTTGGGATGACATGACTCAACGCTTTTTGTCGTGCTACTTTCCACCATCTATGGTCACGAGCCTTCGCAATCAGATCAGCGGTTTCATGCAAGATCCCGATGAATCTCTTTTTGATGCTTGGGAGAGATATAATGTCTTGATCGACCGTTGTCCAAACCACAACATGCTTCCCGTCACATTGATTGATACTTTCTACAACGGATTGACTTTTCGAGATCGTGATACGATCAATGCAGCCGCCGGTGGCACATTCATGAAAAGGAGACCCGAGGAGTGTAGAGAGTTAATTGAGAACATGACTACTCACCACAAGAACTGGGATTCCTCTGCTTCTTCTAGGAACAACCCGAGAGTCAATGTTTCCTCTACCTCAGCAAACCCTGAGATAACCGAACTCACCCGCATGATGGCCGAAATGAGCAAAAGTATTACGCTTCTCGCTTCAAACCAACAACAACAACAAGTTAAAGCGGTTGTTAATCCTTGTGAAACATGTGGCGGTCCTCACCCATACACCGATTGTCCTTCGACACAAGGAAATCCAGAAAATGTGTATGCTGCTTATGGTAATTATTCACCGGAAAATTACCAAGCTAGACAACAAGGGGATAGAAATCTGCTGAGCTACCGTTCCAACAATTACCTTTCACCTGGTTTTTCTCCTCAAAACCAAAACCCCGCCAACAACTATAATAGAAGCAACCAAATCCCACCACGAGCTTTTAACCCTTATCAACCACCCACCTAACAACACCCACCTATTAATCCCGATGTTGACGCCATCATGAGAACTCAAGGTGAGCAAATCAAGAATCTACAGAGCCAAATAATCAATTTGAAAGGAGATATCTTGAAGCAAGGAAATGACATCAGAACCGAGGTTCGTGATAATATTCAATCCTCCTTCATCAATCAAACGACTGAATTAAAGACTCTATTGGCTAGTTTCTTGCCCGAAGCTCAACCTTCTTCTTCTTCGGGTTCTCTACCTTCAAACACCGTCACTAATCCGCGAGCTAATGTGAGTGCTATTACTACCCGTAGTGGAGTCACCATCGTAGGACCACCAATCCCACCCCCATCATCTACACCTCCTCCACCACCATGTATCCCTACTCCTCCTACACCTAGTATTAGTGCACCATTACCGTCTCCGCCTCGTCATGACGATGTATATCGGAAGGACCCTTCAACATCTCAACCTTTACCAACTACACCTTTACCTTCCGCCTATAAACCCAGAATCCCATACCCTTCTCGCATAGGCAAGACCAATGATCTAACAAAGGAGGGCTCTCAAATAACAAAATATATCAATATGATTTCTCAAATGGGCTTCAGCATTAGTTTTCTTGAAGCACTTGTCCACATGCCCAAATTTGTTAAAGCATTTAAGGAATTGCTTAACAAGAAGGAGAAGCTGATTGAACTCGCCAACACACGCTTAAATGAAAACTGCTCTGCAGTTATTCTTAAAGAACTTCCGGAAAAGTTAGGGGATCCCGGTCGTTTTGTGTTGCCTTGCGTGTTCAACAAAACTGAAGAATTTACTGCCCTTGCTGATCTCGGGGCTAGTATTAATCTGATGCCTTTGAGTGTTTGGAAAACACTATCATTACCCGATCTCATTCCAACAAAGATGACTCTCGAACTTGCTAATCGCACTCTCGCTTACCCCGTTGGTATAGTCGAAGACGTATTCATTCAAGTTGGCGCATTTACTTTCCCGGTCGATTTTGTCGTAGTTGATTATGAAATGGACCCGCGTATTCCTTTAATACTTGGTCGGCCATTTTTGAGATCCGGACGTGCTTTAGTCGATGTGGCCGAAGGTGAGTTAATCTTAAGAGTCGGGAATGCCTCACAAAATTTCAAAATGGGGACGCTTACAGGTAAATCCTTTGGAAGCCGAGAATCAGTGAATATGATTAATTTGCTCGATGACTTTACCGTCTATGACAATCCTCTATTCGATTCTTCCATCGATAATCCACTTTTTGACGATGATATGGATGATTCTTGCTCCACTTTGGACGCTTCGCCCATTTATGATTCTCCACGGGTCTTTGATGCTTATGATGATAATGATTCTAGCTCAGATTCGGATGATTTTGATTGTACTTCTGAGTATCCCGAGCTACCCACTTTCGATGATTTCGATGAGGCTGATACTCTCTCGAGCGATTCTTCACATGATGAAGATCCTCCGCCATCACTCGATCCTACTTTGGACGATTATTCATTTGAGGAAAATTTCTCTAAATTTCTCAACACATACTTCCCTCATGAGAGTGATGCTCCTCCTTATGACTTTGAAGACTATCGTCTTGATCCTACTTTGGATTTGAAGCACATTCTGTCAAAGGAGAAGAAACCGATTGACACCGAAATCCGTTGCACATACGATTTGACACCTCTTTGTCCTTCTTCTGAGGACGAGGTTGTGCTTCTTTGCGGATCTTCTTCACACTCGGCTGAGCCTGAGTGTTATTTTCCCTTAAAGGAAAAGGTGTTCGACCCCGGTATTGAAGTCTTTCAGCCATCTCAGTATCCACCTGATGAAATAAAAGGAAAAATCTTTGGAAATTTTGAAGACATGCTTGCACTTCACCCTTGCTTCCACCGTGCTCCATCGCTGCTTAAGGGAACCCTGCCACTTCTTCTTTGGCTTGCCTTGTTCGCCTTAAGCTCGTGCTTATTGATGGATGAAAACTATGTCTTTGATCCTGGTGGATATGTTTCATGCTTCTTCCGTTGATGATCAAGGTCGAGTCAGGCTCACGACTCGGTTAACAAAAACCAAGCGCTTCTTGGGAGGCAACCCATGCATCTATCTTTTAGCTTTCTTTATCATAAGTGTAGGGGGGACCCGTTGGATTGCTATTTCCTCTCTTCACTTCTTAATCAGGGATTCGAGCTTCAATGATCCACTCTTGATGATTCTTGACGACCCGTGACTCCGTGTTCTACTTCTTCCCGGTTCCATCCTAAACTATTTTTGATTCACTATTTTATATATTTTCTCAATATTAAAATAGGAATCTCTTTAGTTGTCTTTTCCTTAGCGAGATTTAAACAACGTGCACAATGTCCTAAGTGTAGGGGAGTTTACTCCCACATGCTTAAACATTGAGGACAATGTTTATCTTAAGTGTAGGGGGGACTTCTATCGAAGTTAAGTGGTCTTTTCCTTGTATTTATCCTCATTTTAACCGGAAAATCAATTTTTCGACATTTTTCAAAATTTTTGATCTATTTTGGCCTATTAGTTTTTCCCTTTGTATAGTTATTTTCTTTCCTTATTAGAATAAATGTTTAATAAGTGGTTTTAATTTTCAAACATTGTGAATCTTTTGACTCAATCCGAGTTTACTCTAGCTAGTATCCTTAACGTGTTTAAGTCAAGTTTTGCTAGGCTTTTATATAGGGAGCTATAAAACACGAAAGTCTTAACTCTCACGGGTTAAGAACAAGAACTTTCGCAAGTTCCTATAAGTGATCCTAGAGAGTCGTTTATCAAGGGAACTTTAAAATGCGATTTCTAAACTTGGAAAAGTCTAAGAATTTGCAAGATCCTATAGGCGACTCGAAAACCCAAAATTTTGATTTAATAGGCTAAGTACCACGAGTCTCATTACTTGAGATTTTAAATTGTGGAGAACGAGAGATGATAGAGCCAATTATAAGTTCGGTATTCTTTCGTGAATTTATGTGAGTTAATTATGAGCCTATTCTCCCATCGCTTGCTAATAATTTATCTGCTAATAAATAAGGTTGTACGATTTGAAAAGTTACTTAGCTTCTAGCCCCAGATCATTTAAAAGTTGCTCGGTATGGATTAGCGTTCATAGCCAAGGCATAACTTATTGAAGCGGGATGCGAAGATTGGCGAGTCCAAAAAGGCCCTAACAAGGCATGAGGGCTATATTTTGTTGCTAAAGATCCAAAGTGATGTGAAGAATCATTTATCGAAAATCAATATGAAGGATCGAGACACACGACGTAAAGCAAAACTCCCCAAAAGTCATGGAGAAGTGTATCCGAAAAGACCCTAGCAAGGTATGAGGATAAATAGATCCAAGTCATTAAAGGAGGCGGATTGTTGTATATCAAAATCCAAAATAAAGATTGGAGAAAAATGAAGAAGTCGTGGTCCAAGTTTGAATCTCTCAAAACTTCTAGTGAAGAAATTCCATAATGAAGAGAAGACCATAATTTCATGAACGTCTCTTAAGATTTGAAGTATGAAGTCGCTGCCAAATATCGGTCCGAGAAAGGTCTCAAATCGTGAAGCGAGTTATGCCAAGATATGAACTTTATGAGGTCCCGAGAAGCAGTTTTAAAAGATTTGGTCCTTTAGCTAACTATTGATTAAATCGTGCACTTTATTTTCAGACTAAATAACTATCGAAATAAGTCAAACAATGCATCCTCGTGATCATTCAAGACAAACAATAAAATATAAGAGATACCCATAGGAATAAGGGAGTCTAAGTGAATAATTGGCCCACATGAGTTCGTGTTAGTCTACTAACTTATAATAACAATGATCTCGTTTTTAAGCTTGGTTTGGAGAAAGTGAAAACTTAAGGATGATGATTATTCATAACATTTCCAAAACCCAAGGTATGCTTTTGATTTCTTTATTTTGCATGATTTTAATTTTCTATCTCTTTAATAAAGGCCAACGTGGATTGATTATGATGAAAAGTGTAATCTTGCTTTGTAACTAATGCATTGCATGAGGACATTGCAATGGTCAAGTGTAGGGGATTTGATAGGTGTGTAAACACCCATCTTTTCTACCACTTAATTACAATAATAACCGGACCAAAACGTGTATTTTATGTCTTTTATGTCGGAATTATGCGTGGTTTGTGTTTTTGTTGTGATTTAGGACGAAAAGGTGAAAAGTGGAGAAAACACGGACATTCACGGGCATTTACGGACTTTTATTGAAGAAAAGGATGAAAGACGAAGTCAAGAAGTCAAGAGTGCAAAAAGAACGGAAGTCCACTTGTTGATCCCAAACTTAGATCGATTAGCTTTGTGTATACGAGATTAGATCAAGTAATACACGTAGAGAAACCTTTGTATATGCTTTATGAATCTAAGTGTTATGCGGAATTTAACACTTAAACAAGAACACAAGATGTAAACAAAACTTTCACTTTGATTATGAATGTCGAACTTGCTTACAATGAAAGATGTTTACGAATGAAAACTTATATGAAAACTTGATATATAACATTAACCTAAAAGCCTTCTTTTATAGACACAAGAAGCCTTGTACAATAAGCTACGTATCTTCTATTCTAGGTAAAGATAAATATAGAAAATACATTGTCGTTTCTATCCTTACTAGAAGTATTCTAGAATATAATAAACATATAGATTATATCTTCTATCAGTGCTTGTCTTCAATCTGTCAATGCTTGACTTTAACTTGTCAACGCTTGAGCTATCAACGCTTGCTTTGTTCTTGTCAACGCTCAAGTTGTTCTTGTCAGCGCTCAAGTGATCTGGCCTTAATTTATTCCCAACAATCCTCCCCTAAACTTGATATCCACTCTTATGATCAAGTTTCTGAATAAGCATTAAGAACTAGGAGGAGTCTTACAAACCTTCTCATATTGATAATGAATAAATCTGATCAAATCTTTTGCCACGACACTTGAATAATCTATTTCCAGCTGAGTGTCCTTCATCTTCTCCAAAATAGCCTTGGACATGAAATACTGAGCATCCACAAGTAAATACTCAGCAAACTTTGTAGAACTCAAATGGTATACACCAGCAGCTGAATATAACCTCCATCGAAGACCACTGAGATCATCTTCAAGATCCTTCCAAATTGCATGATCTTCATCTTTTGGCCCACACATTCTTTTGAATGTGGTCCAAAGTTTTATTCCATTAGCTGAAGTTGGTGCTTCAGACTTATACTTGGTCTCCAGTAACCTCCAAAGGTCCACCAAGTCTTCTCTATCACAACTTGCAAATAAAGATATGAGAGTGGTAAAAGTGTGTACCTCCTTGCCAAATCTGCCAATCTTCCAGAATCCACATTCATCTTCTTCATAGCTAACAACTGGATTCCTGGAATCTAACGGTAACACTTGCACCATATCTGAAGCTTCTAATGGAGAGAGCTTGAGGCTCTTTCTTATAACTTCTTCACTTGGATATAGTGGATCCTTATCTTTTGGAAACTCAAATTTAATTCCCTTCTTCACTGGCCTGGGAATCATCATTGCTTTCTTGATTTCCATTTCTTCTGCAAGTTCCTCCTTTCTTTCATCTGAAAGGAGTCTGAAAGTGTTTGCTTCCTGCACTCTCACCCAAATGGGATAAGCCCTGCTTTCCAACTCATCAAATGTCAAAGCCTTCAACTTCTGATGTGTCCATCCAACTCCATGACATCTGAGCAACATAAAGTAGAGCTCCCTTCTATCCCTTTTCAACTCTGAGAGAATATTGCTTGCCTTATGCTTCAAAATTACCTTACAATCCTTCTGAACTCTAAGAATAAGCTCCAAACCCCATATTTGATCTGAAATGGTCAAGTCTGGATTATCCATGCAGTTTTCTTCCCAAGAATTATACATTTGAACCACCTCTGGCATGTCAAAGTCAACCTGCAACTTCAACTCTCTCAGCTTCTCTTTGGCCAACTCATCACCATACTCAAGTCTTTCTGGTTCTATGACCATCACACTTGAGTCTGAGCTAGCTCCATCACTTTCTTCTTCTGAAGTCACAACAAATGGTGACTCCTTCTTTTCTTGTTCCATGATTTGTTCAGCCAATCTTCTATCAAATTAAATTTGAGCTGCATCTTTTGGAACATATTCTTCTACCATTTTACCCTTACCCTTATCTGATGGTGCAATGGTTGGTAAGGTAGATGGTAATACCTGAGTAGAAACTTCCTTGATGATAGATGATGACTGGAATTCATCACCTTCATGTGCAGGTCTGTCAACGCCCTTGTTTATCCTATCAGCGCCCAAAATACTTCTATCAGCATCCAAAGTTGTCTTGTCAACGCTCAAATATTTTCCCTCGGCGCCTTGTGTAACCTCTCTCAACATAGCTGTAAATGATAAATTTAGATTGGTTGGAGAGATTAAGGACGTATCAAAACCTGGTTGTTCCTTCAAAGTTGTAAGGGCTTCAGCAACATCCATTGATTGACCATCTTGACTGCCCTTATCACTCAGATTTCTTTGATCTTCCTCCCCTTTGGAAGACTCCTCCATACCCCTCCCAGCATGATCACTTTCCAAAACAACAATCCTCTCCCTCAATTCCTTGAGTTTAAGGCCTTGTGAGCTGACAATTTGTACTAAGTCTGCATTTTGCTTTTGCAAGCTAATGCAGACTGCCGTCAATTCCATAAGAGTCATTGGTTCCAGTCTGCCCTCTTCTAAAATGGGAATTTGACCTCCCAAGTCAGATTCATTGGGCATGGATGAGGACTTAATGATGGTGGGACTGCCTTGGCCAGCTTCTAAGCCAGAACCAATAGTCCTAGCCTCATCCAGGTCACCAGCCACACTTGTGGTGGTGGTTCTCTCTGCTTCATGGCTAGGACCACCAGAGGAGAACACTCCAGTAGTCCTTTGGCATTTTATCAACCTATATTCAGGAGGTGTGGAAGATGGTGAAGAAGAATGGGTAAATGTGGGTTGGTTAAGGGGTGTTTGGGATTGTGAAGGTTGTGTGTCAGCGTTGGAAATAGGCACATCAACGCCAACATTTAATATATCAGCGTTGAAGGGTTCTTGGTCAAGTTGCATTTGTTCAGGTGAGGGTAAAGGTTCAGGAATGGGTTCAAGTTGTGGTTGAGGGTCAATTTGAGGTTGGGGGTCTTGTTGAGGTTGTACTGCTGCAATAACAGCAAGCATGGCTGGGTTTAAAGGTAAGTCTCTATGAGGTGGTGAATTCATCTTCGTAAAAATAGCTTTCTTTTGTTCAGGGATCTTATAAAAATCATTGTGATCCCTTGAACAGTAACCTTGATCATCAAAAATCATTTGCAGAAAACGGGGATAAGCTAAAGTCATTTTTGTCCCCTTGTTTTTACACATCCCTTCAAAAATCATTTTAGAATAGTTATATTTTTGCCCTGTTGCAATGCACACAATAGCACTGGCAATGGATCTATTGATCTCATTGTGTGTAGTACATTTGGGACTCAAACATTGAAGGAGGATGTGGATGAGGTACTTCCAAGCTGGGGGAAATTCCTGCTTATGATACTTATTAAGAGTACCTTCATCAGGAAAAGGATATCCCAAAGCCCTAAGCCCTTGTTTTATTTCATTTATAGGAAGGATGGCTACACCATCAGCATCATCAAGATGCAAGGCCTGGCGTACCAAGGCCTCAGTAACCACCCAAGACCTCCCATGAACAATAGAAGTTAATGTGGTCACTCCATTAACTGTTGAGGAACTGACAGTGTTCCAAAACTGCTTAATGTGTGTGACTGGAATGAGTGGTGCATGAGAAAGAGCATACCTTAGTGGGGATGCGTTCAAATACGCCACCATTTGTGTGTACTGAGGAAACAAATCATTATCAGCAACAAGATAAGCAATCATGTTGTGTTGAGACTTGAACCCTAATTCCAATTCTGCTGAGTTAAACTTTGGTGCCATTGATGAAAGCTGTTAATTTGAAGTGTAAAAGATGAAGTTGATAAGAGAAAAGTGTTAGACAAGAATTATAGATACCCTGTTTAAAATAGTAGCCAAATTTATAGGAGAAAAAGAATGCATGTGATTGGCCCAAAAATAGGCAAAGATTTTCAAAAATCAATCATGAAAATATTGAAAAAGTTATAAGTTATCTCATGCATTTAATGAAAGTAACAACTCCTAAAATTACGGCTTGAAAATATGTCAAAAAGTAACAACTGGGTAGGTCCCATTGAGTGTCAACGGTCAAAAATAACCTATCAACGCCCAACGGCTATAATCTTGTCAACGTTCGCCTAAAGCCATGTCAGCGTCCAATTTGGTCACAACAACGCTTGGAAAAATCTTGTCAGCGTCCAAAAATAAAATTGTTTTAAAAAGTGAAAAATGACCTTAACAAGTAATTTATCCTAGAGAAGATAACCAAAAGCTGATAATTATTATAGGGCGGCAAGCACTGTCCAGTTATGCACACTTGCATAAGCAAGATAGACATAACAGTCCTCTAGTGTCCCTTGCTAACCAAAATTCTTAACATCAAAGTCACCTTATAAAATCCTTGTTACTCCCAGGTAAATCCCATATCAAAATCATTCCCAAATCTCCCAACAGACCACAACCAATTCTAGGCCAAAAATGTCTTGGCAGCATGCAAAGTTGATATACTATGCATGCTACAGTGCCTCATGGTTTAGTAAAACTAACCCATACTCACCTGTGGACACAATC
Source organism: Glebionis coronaria (assembly GCA_025667525.1). Taxonomy (NCBI): domain Eukaryota; kingdom Viridiplantae; phylum Streptophyta; class Magnoliopsida; order Asterales; family Asteraceae; genus Glebionis; species Glebionis coronaria. The sequence goes on from CM046876.1 coordinate 24,483,666, forward strand.
TAGAATTGTGATAAGAGTATCATATGGATACCCAAACATCCTAAAGGTTCCTAAAACCTCCCCTTAAACTATGATGCAAAAAGGTCGCTAAAATCATGCATGAACATAAAAAATTTATGTCAAGATAGGAATGAAACATTCCAACCATCATCCATAAATAAAAACTTGTCCAAATGCTTCTCCATTGATCCATAAGCAACTCTGTATCCAATGGTACACTGCTAACACCATCTGCACATTTAGATTGAAAACCACAAAACTAACATTGTTGCTGACAACGCCCCGATAACACATGACAACGTTGAGGGAAGCTTTGTCAGCGTTAGACAATTAGATTGCTGACAACGTTGCAAAAACACTTATCAGTGTTCAAACAACCTTTGTCAGTGTTAGAAAAATATAGTGGAAAATCTAAATCATCAATAAGACCAATAAAAATAATAAAGCATCATCCTGTACATACTTTTACAAAAAGAATCCAAAACACATATTAAGTGAGATTAACCATTCCAATACTTGTTACCAAGTATTGAAATCTTCCAGTATCAAAAGGTTTAGTTAATAAATCTGACACATTTTCCTCAGTGTCAACCCTATCTGGTTGTATTAAACCTTTCTCAAAGCAATCTCTTATAAAATGGTGTCTAATTTCTATGTGTTTAGTTTTTAGAATGATGTACAAGATTCTTAATGATGCATAAAGTACTATTATTGTCAACAAATATCTTAGTATGCATGAAATTATACCCATAATCCAACAGCTGGTTCTGAATCCACAACACTTGACCACAACATGCTGCTGCAGCCACATACTCTGCTTCAGTAGTAGAATTAGCCACCACTGTTTGTTTCTTGCATTGCCAAGATATTAACCTGCTCCCAAGAAACTGACATCCACCAGTTGTGGATTTCCTATCAAACTTATCACCTCCATAATCACTATCTGAATATGCAATCAGCTCCAATGGTGAATCCTTTGGGTACCACAAACCAAGACTAGGATAGCATCTTAGGTACCTAAAGATCCTCTTCACAGCATAAAGGTGACATTCTTTGGGAGTCACTTGATGGCGCGTACAAGCACACATAGCAAACATGATATCAGGTCTGGAAGCAGTAAGATACATCAAGGATCTAATCATGGATCTATAATGCCTGACATCAACATCTTTCCCATCTCCAATCTTTCCCCAAGGGTGTTCTCTATCCATAGGAGTAGTAGCCCTCTTTTCATGTGGAGAAAAGCCAAACTTCTTCAAGATCTCAGCAACATATTTGTCCTGGGAGATGAAGATACCATCCTCTTTCTGCTGAACTTGTAAACCAAGAAAGAAGTTCATCTCCCCTACAACACTCATCTTGAATTTGTCTGTCCTAAGCTTGGAGAAATCCTCACTCATCTTTGGATCAGTAGACCCAAAAATGATATCATCAACATAGACCTGCACAAGCAACACATGTTTTCCTTTCTTCTTGGTAAATAGTGTCTGATCTATGGTGCCCCTCTAGAATCCATTGTCCACCAAATAGGTAGACAAAGTACCATACCATGCTCTAGGGGCTTGATGAAGGCCATACATAGCCTTTTTGACTCTATACACTTTATCTGGATGCTCTGGATCCTCAAAACCAAGAGGTTGCATTACATATACTTCTTCAGCAATAGTACCATACAAAAAGGCACTCTTAACATCCATTTGATAGACTGTGAAGCCCATGCAGGAAGCATAGGTAGAAAAATCCTAATAGCTTCAATCCTTGCAACTGGTGCAAAGACCTCCTCATAGTCTATCCCCTCCTCTTGTGTATAACCTTGAGCCACTAACCTTGCCTTGTTTTGACCACAATACCTCTTTCATCTCTTTTGTTCCTGAGAACCCATCTTGTCCCTATAGGTCTAACATATCTAGGACAATCAACCAGCTCCCAAACATCCTGAATTGCAAATTGATGAAGCTCATCCTGTATTGCTTCCACCCAACTTGGTTCTTTGAGAGCATCAAATATTTTCTTGGGCTCTTCTTGTGACAGAAAACATGCAAACAAACATGCTCGCACAAGAGGGGTATCAACCTTCTTGTGTATATTGGCAATAAACCCACCAAGACCTTGATGAGATCTTCTAGTCTGAACTGGAGTCATAATATCACCAATGATTTGAGATGTAGGGTGATTCTTCATTGTGGAAGTGAGAACTCCTCCTTCAAAAAGTCTGGTGTCCTCAACTTCATGCTCCATATTGCCAATGTCTTCTTCATCAGACTCTCTTTGATCAACAGGAATCTCTTCATGAACATTGTAAGGTCCACCTTGTTCAAAACTGGAAGAGAAAAGATGCCCATAAGTGTTGTCAACGTCTGAATCTTGGTTGTCAGCGTCTGGGCTAACAGCGCTTGAAATGTTGTTGTCAACGTCTGAGCCATCAACGTCTGATTTGGTCTTGTCAGCGCTAGATTTGCCTTTGTCAGCGTCTGAAGGACCATGCATGTTTGTATCTGGTGGTATTTGGACACCACCATTATCTTGTCCAGCAGCAGCAGCAGCAGCAAAAGCATCTGTCCAAATGGGAATTGTGACATATTCAAATGTAGGAGATGCCTTTTCTGCTTGTGATCCAACCTTCTCATGAACCTGTGTACCTGAAACATTAACAACTTGTTCCTCCACAACATTTTAATTTACCTTCACAATGTCTGGATTAGTGACAGGCATATAATTTAAAGTTCTAGATAAAGGTTCCAAATCAAACAACCAATTAGGACCACTTTCAAGATCACTAGGTATATTCTCTAAGAACCTAACATGTACTCTCTCAACAATACGTTTGTCCTTTTTAAGATAAACCCTATAACCCTTGCTCTGGGCATAATACCCCATGAAGTAACCCTCATCACCTTTTGCACTAAATTTTCCTAAGGCATCACTAGTATCCAACACTACTACATGACAACCAAAAGGTCTGAGAAAACCAATATTAGGTTTTCTACCCCAAAGTAACTCATAAGGTGTTTTGTTCTGAATTTTGTTAACCAATGCTCTATTTTGCACATAGCATGTTGTATTAACAGCCTCAGCCCAAAAGGCTATTGGAAAGTGAGCATCAGCCAACATTGTTCTGGCTGCTTCAATTAGGGTTCTATTTTTCCTTTCAGCAACCCCATTTTGTTGTGGAGTTCTAGCAATGCTAAATTGCCTAGTAATTCCTTTCCTGACACAGAAGTCATCTAGCTTCTTGTTCCTAAACTCTCCACCATTATCACTCCTAAGCATTTTAACTTCATTACCAGACCTCTTTTCAATCTGAGTGATAAAATCAATAAGAACATCAGCTGTGTCACTCTTCATAGCTAGAAAGAATGTTCAAGTAAACCTAGAAAAGTCATCTATGATAACAAAGCAATAAGACTTGCCATTCAAACTATCTATATTAGTTGGACCAAAGAGGTCCATATGAAGCATATGAAGAGGTCTGGAACTAGTATGCACCTGTTTGGACTTGAATGAGACCTTGTGTTGCTTGCCTTTAAGACATGCAACACAAGAGTGGTCATTGTGGAAGGCCTTCTCAGGCAAACCATCAACTAAACCAAGCCTCACAAGTCTATTTATATTTTTAAAATTTATGTGCCCTAGTCTCCTGTGCCACAAATTACTTTCATCAACTGAGGCCTTAGCATAAAAACAAGACATATTTGTATTTACTTTAATCCCATTTAAATTCACATTATATATGTCCTTATGCCTAGGTGTTCTATACTCAATATATTTCTCATCAGGGATCTTAAAATCCTTGTTTAACACCAAACACTCAGTATCAGTGAAAAGAACCTTATTTTTGTTATCACAAACTTGTGATACACTAAACAGATTATAATCCAGTTCTTTTACCAGGAAGACGTTCTCAAAACGTAGATTATTGGTGAAAAGGGTTCCTTTGCCTGTAATGGTGCCATAACCCCCTCCAAAGTATACCTTGTCACCATCTTTAATAGGAGTGAAGTTCGTCAGATAGTCTTCCTTTCCTGTCATGTGCCTTGAGCATCCACTATCCCAATATCCATAATAATTGATCTGTCTTTGAATGCCATGCACATAAAGAAAACAAATTAGTTTTCTTTGGGAACCCAAGTCTCAGAAGACTTGGATTCATCTGGTTGTTCAATAAGAACAGACTTAGTTCTCACAAAAACCCCATTTTCATCCTTTTTAGGATGAAATGCCCAGTTAACCCCAATAGGTTTTGTAATGACCTTTGAAATGTAATTAATTCTATTGCAAGTCATTGAAATCCCATTATCATTAGGGTTTTGATCTTTCTTGGGTCTCCATGTTAAGCTTGAAGAAGCTTTAGACCCCTTACCTTGTGGCTGCAAATATTTAGGTCTGGTCACGTTTCTGTCAGCGTTAGATTTTGTCCTGTCAACGCTGAAATTACCCTTGTCAGCATTGAACCTAGGGTTTGCTACAGGAACCCATTGCCTATTTGACCAGGTGTTTGTCTTTTGAAAAGGTCTTTGTCCATGAGTGTTAGACCTTCCAGTAAAGAATGGAGCAGGTCTAATCACTTGCGGACGTTGTTGCACACAAGGTTTGGGTCTGACAACGTTTGACTTCCTAACAACGTTGACTTTCTTCCTATCAGCGCTGAAATTGTTCCTATCAGCGCTGGATTTGGGAGCGTTGACACACTTGTATGCCAAATGTGAAAAGCTACCACAAGTGTAACAGGCTTTCTTAGACACACCCTTAGGTCTAGAAGAGTAGAAACCTGTTCCATGATTGCTAACTTGGCTCTTGGGTGACCTATTATTCCTATACATCTCTACATATTTAATGGTAGGTCTTCTAACAGTGTTTGAGCCTAGGTCAACAGCTTTACCAGTGATTGGGTGAGTAACCTTAATGGGTGGTGATTCATTGGGACTTTCACATAGGAAACCTCCCTTAACAAATAAAGTAGGGTTATCTTTCTTCCACTCATTTAGGTCAGTCAATTTTTGTTGATACTCTTCCACTGGAGTGACAACTCTTGGTGGAGGAATGAATTCCTCTTCTTGGCATTCTGGTATACCAGTCCAAGACAAGTCCTTTCTCTGGACACCATAGAAGTCACCAGCTGGTGGTGGAACCAGAGAGTAATCATTCATCCCAATCCCAATCATATCCTTAGAATCCCTTGTTTAGCCACACAATCTCCTAGGGATTGGGTGGCTCTATCAAATCTTTGAATCTTTAGGTCAACATTATCTTTATTCTTAATGGCCTCATCTAACTTACCCTGAAGATCTCTATTAACCTTTGTCATGATGTTTCTAATATCCATACTACCCTCTAGCTCATGTTTTAAGATATTAATCTTATCTCTTAAGTCAAATTCCAATTTCTTGTATTCAGAAACGGTTTTCTCAGTTTCAGTTAGAGCTAGTTGGTAATTAGACAATTTACACCTTTCAGTACTCATATCATCTTTTAGTTTTAACACCTCTTTGTTAAGTCTTTCAGTGTTTAACCTACAACCTTTACTACAAAAAGCATCATCATATACCTCATTATCAGATGAAGAGGAGGAGTGTGCAATGAGAGCATATTCAACATGCTCTTCTTCTTCAATATCAGCAACCAAAGCTTTATCCTCTTCAGTATTCTTAGCCAGATAGCTCCAATCCCATCCAGTACCATCAATTCCTTGAACTGCAACCATAGCTTTGGAATCCTGAGCTTTAACAACCTGACTTGAGGGTTTACCAGCATCAGACCTTCTAAGAGATCTGCATTCCCTCATGAAGTGCCCCATACGATGACAGTTGTAGCATTCAACTTTGGATTTATCAAATCCAGCTGTGTCTTTAGCATTGAAGGTCATTTTCTTATTGAACCTTCTGTTCCACCTATTTGCTCTTATACTAGCAAGAGCCATGTTCCACTTGATGTCCATCTCTTCCAAGTTCTCATCACTTATCTGCTCAAGATCCTCATATGTAATCACTGAACCATTGGGCAAAGAAGCAATGTAAGCACAAACAGTATCCAAATCCAAGCCAGCAGGTTTAACTCTTGGGGATTCGTTCATGAATGTGTCAGCGTCTGAGTAGGAGACGTTGACAAGACTTGTTCCAGCGCTGACATATGATGATCCAGTAACTAGATGCATATTAGAGTCCTTCTGATTGAATTGACCTTCACTATGAGAGAAGAAGGCCATGTTGCTGGTGCTAGATTTGCTTCCATGCTCTGAAAGAGTTTCATCTTCCAACAGTCTTAGTTTGTTGTAGATGTCATCAAACGAGGAGCTCTTGTAAGTATTGTTGGCAAGAATAGATCTTGCCTCAATCTTCCATGCCTTACCAAGACTTTTAAGAAAGGTAGCATTGGTGTCAACATCACCAACTTGTGTCCCCATGAAGGACAACTTGCTTGTGATGTCAAGCAATCTGCTTCTCACACTACTCAGTTTCTCATTGGGTTGAGCTTTGAAGAAAGCATAATCATGCAGAAGTTGTTTTTTCTTCTCTTCCTTAGTGTCTGCATTGCCAACATATGCAACTTCAAGTGCTTCCCAAAGATCCTTAGCAGATTCATAGCCTCTATATTTGTGCTGGTTTTCGTGTTTTCGTGTCCCAAAGAGACTTTCAGAATGTTTAGGGCTTTCATGTCAACCCTTTTCTTTGCAATATCTTCAGCACCTACAGCTCTACCATCTCCAGGTTTTTCTTTCTTATCTTCATCAGGGCATCCTTCAACAGCTGATCTTTGAGTAATGGCATCCGGAATCTTTTGAGCCTTATTGAATGAGTTTCCATATCCAATAATCTCCCAGAGTGTGTAGTCATAGATCCCCAAATATTGTTCAAAGTTGAACTTCCATAGGTCAAAGTTGGTTGCATCAAGCATGGTAATCCTGATGTTTGGTAAGGGTGAGGAGGAGGTGGTTATTGCTTCAGACATGGTGTTTTTAGGGTTTCTGAGAAAATTAGGGTTTTGGTGTTTTTCAAAGATCAAAAGTTCCTCAACAAGCTCTGATACCACTTGTTGATCCCAAACTTAGATCGATTAGCTTTGTGTATACGAGATTAGATCAAGTAATACACGTAGAGAAACCTTTGTATATGCTTTATGAATCTAAGTGTTATGCGAAATTTAACACTTAAACAAGAACACAAGATGTAAACAAAACTTTCACTTTGATTATGAATGTCGAACTTGCTTACAATGAAAGATGTTTACGAATGAAAACTTATATGAAAACTTGATATATAACATTAACCTAAAAGCCTTCTTTTATAGACACAAGAAGCCTTGTACAATAATCTACGTATCTTCTATTCTAGGTAAAGATAAATATAGAAAATACATTGTCGTTTCTATCCTTACTAGAAGTATTCTAGAATATAATAAACATATAGATTATATCTTCTATCAGTGCTTGTCTTCAATCTGTCAACGCTTGACTTTAACTTGTCAACGCTTGAGCTATCAGCGCTTGCTTTGTTCTTGTCAACGCTCAAGTTGTTCTTGTCAGCGCTCAAGTGATCTGGCCTTAATTTATTCCCAACATCTACGACCAATTCTGAAGATTTATCGAAGAAAAAGTCAAAAGACGGAAGTTTATCAAAATCCGAAGAATTCAAGTCTATTTTATTGAAGAATTTAAAGACGAGTTCAAGAAACCCCGAAGCCAAAAGTCCCTTAAGTCCAAGTTTAAAAAAGATTAGAAGAAAAGGACTAATGACGCAATTAATGAAGATTAATAAATGAGGGACTTAAGCTTGTAATTAAGAAGAAATGAAAGTGGGGAGGAAGCTTCCTTAATCCTCCCCTATAAATAGTCATTAGGATAGTCATTTCTTTCTTGTTGGCTAAGTGTGACAATTAGCTCTTCCACCATTTAAATACCTTGTCATTTACTTTTCTTGTCAAATTTAAATACCTTGTCTTGCACCTTAAATTCATTTAATTTCAAATAAGTTTTCATTTAATTATTGTCAATCTTTACTTTATCTTGTCAATCTCTTATCTACCTTTCTTAATCTTTGATTTATGTGTTTATGTTTATGTTCATGTTCATGCTTTTATTTTGATCCAAGTGATTGTTGATTATTGTGGTTAAAGTTTTTTGATTTCTTGTTTTAAATTTTTTGTTTATGTTATCTATTGATTTCGTTACTATTTAGTTTAAATCGCTTGTGTTATTTTGATTAATTTTTGGTTATATCTGCTGTTTCTGTAATCCCTTGTTCTTCGGGGGAGTTTGTTTTGTTTCTGATCTTTCCAGGAATACTTCCGAACCAAGTAGGAGGGAAAAGTGCTCATTCGGAACTTACAAGTTCCGAGTCAAGGGTTCATCCGGAAGATTTTGGGATAAGCAAAACTTCCGAGTCAAGCTGTTCATCCGGAACATTCAAAGTTCCGGACGAAGGAAAACTTCCGAGTCAAGCTCTGCTCATTCGGAACTAAAAAGTTCCGGATCAACTTACTTCATTCGGAACCTAAAAAGTTCCGGATCAAGGAAACTCATTCGGAACTTCAAAAGTTCCGAATCAAGGGGCTTCATTCGGAAGTCACCATAGTTCCGAACCAAGGGCTGTTCATTCGGAACTTAAAAGTTCCGAATAAACTTCCGAATCAAGGGGCTAGTTCCGGTTCAGTGTTTGTTCATTCGGAAGTTTTAGAACTTCCGAATCAAGGAGCTTCATTCGGAAACTTCCGAATCAAGGGTGACCAAGTAGTTCCGAATCAAGGCAAAATTTAGAGTTCCGAATCAGTAAAGTTCCGAACGAAGGATTGTTTTGGATAAGTGACATATTCAGATCAATTAGTTCCGGATCAAGGATTTTGGCAATATTCCAAGCGAAGAAGAATCATTTCAACCGAAGGTGACATTCCGGACGAGTGATTGTTCCAAACCAAGGTTTATTCCAAATGAGCTGTATTCAGGTTCTTATTAGTTTTTGCCTTTGATTTGTATTTTCAATCTTTATTTTTCCCGCCTTTATTTTAATTGCACTTTAAGTAGATTTGCCTTAGTTTTAGTCGCACTTTTAGTTTGCCTTAGATAGATTTAAGTTTACATCATTTGCTTTAGTGCCCTTTAATTTCAGTCTCAATTTAAATACCTGCACCCTTATTTTAATTAGACTTAGATTTACTTTAAGTGCACTTTTACTTTTAAGTCTTTGCACATTTAATTAAAAACAACCAAAATTTTTTTTTTTTTACCAAAGATCAACTGAGTCATACATAGGGCCTAGATCAATTCGTTAAGATACCGAGAACACGAACTTTATAATTTTTATACGGGCAAAAACCTTGTATCAAGCGCGTCGCAACATTTTCGGTCATCTTTTATTTGTCCGGGCTTCGTTCGAGCAATTACTGATGTTGGGTTATTTTTATGGGTCAAAGTTATTATATGCCAAAAGAATAAAAGAAAAATAAAGAAAAAAAATTAACTTTTGGGCCCAATACCCAATAACCCACCGATAGAATATATATATATATATATATATATATATATATATATATATATATATATATATATATATATATATATATATATATATATATATATATATATATATATATATATATATATATATATATATATATATATATATATATATATATATATATATATATATATATATATATATATATATATATATATATATATATATATATATATATATATATATATATATATATATATATATATATATATATATATATATATATATATATATATATATATATATATATATATATGTATATATATGTATATATATATATATATATATATATATATATATATATATATATATATATATATATATATATATATATATATATATATATATATAGTGTAAGGTTATTTTCAGAACCAAATAAATGTACAGAACTGCGAGAACCACCTTTATACTCTTAACAATGCATATGTATTTTCATTATTATGTTTAAATTATCATTTAATAATTGTTTTATTGGTTATAGATCCGAATACGATGTGCGATATGAAGAGTGCACATGTGTTTTCATATTATCCAACGAAAAGAGAGTTATAATACATACAAAACAAATACATGTGCATGGTCATAGGATACATGTTCCTAATAACCTACGACAATGAAAATTCATATATTTTTACCTAATGAACTAACCCGATGAATATACATGTGTATTTTAAGAGTAAAAAGGTGGTTCTCGCAGTTCTGTACATTTATTTGGTTCTGAAAATAACCTCACCCTATATATATATATATATATATATATATATATATATATATATATATATATATATATATATATATATATATATATATATATATATATATATATATATATGGAGGGGACATCATCACAACAAGGCTGGATCACAAAAAAAAGACGACTTAAAAGAGTCGCACAGTGGGGAACCAAAAACAAGATCACAGCCGCAAGTTTTGACAAAGAAATTGATTCTTTGGCTAAAGTTAAAAAAAATAATAAATCTTCTTTGGTGAAGTGGCACGATCGCCAAGAAAGGAATAAAAAAAAGAGAGATTACAATTGATGTTGATAGCAGCGGCAAGAAAAAATAGAATTAAAAGAAGTGGAAAATGAGTGCACAACGGGTCGGATACACCACGATGTCTGGCTAATTTTGTTGTAATTCCTTCCGGTAACTTTATTTATGGTTTGATCATTACTTTTGGATTATTATATTTTATTACATTGATTTATAATTTATTTATAAGTTATTTATATTGAGTTAATATTATGTTTAATTATTTGTGCGAGACAATTTATTGTTAGTTAACGATTCATACTTATTTTATTTAGTTAAAAAAAAGATGGTCATATAATCAACATAAGTTGTACCTAAATAAATTGTTAAAACATAATTATTGGTTGGATTAATATAAGATTTATTATCGCGAGTCATTGATAAACATAATAAATGCCAACATTAATTCATTCATATTAAGTTAAAATAATCTTTGTAATCGGTTCAAAAAAGTTTCGATAATTCATAAGTGTGACCAACCATAAATATTAGGAGCTGAAAGGGATTACATTTTTCTTTTAATTGTTTACATCTTTATTATATTTTTCTAACTTTATTATTAGTTTAATAATTATTTTAATTTTTAATCAGTATATTTATTATCAAAAGTATTTTAGTTGTTAGATTTCAAAACCAAAACTTTTATTGATCAGTGATCATCCGAAAACTTAAACTAAAACCACATAGTCCTCTGGATCGATACCCGCTTACCCTATCTAGTATAAGGTAATTCGGTTATTTTTTGACCAGCACTTCGACGTCGGTCAAAAAATTTGGCGCCGTTGCCGGGGACTCAGTGAGCTTTTCGTTTTAGTTTTTGTTAATTTTTCTTTAATAAAATACAAAAATACAAAAAGATTTTATTTTTCTTGTTTTGTTTTGTTTTGTTTGTTTGTTTTGTTTCTTGTGAGTGTATGCGCACACGAAAATCTGGACGTACATCACGGTTAGCTTACGATCCTGAGGTTGAGAAAAGTGCAAGGTTAAGAAGGAAGACGTTTCGACAGTTTTCTACTAATCTTGATTTTTCAGGTTTAGCAGAGCTTTTCGCTGAAATGCCAGGTGACGAAGATGTTGGCGGAAGTGCTAGCGGCAGTAGTAGCGAAGAAGAATATCCACCACGGGGTGTTGATTCTTATTACAGGCCGTGGATCTTCGAGGATCCCTCGCCTATCATTTATCCAGATCCGGTTAAAGGGGTTACAAGTAACTTCAAGATCCAGCCGAACCTCATAGCAATCTTGCCAGTATTTAGAGGTCGTGAGGAGCCATACACACATATACGAGAATTCTTCTCAATTGCTGACACACATCAGGTTAATAACATTACCAAGGATGAGGTAAGACTTCGTCTTTTTTCTTTCTCACTTAAAGATCAAGCTAAGGATTGGTTCTCATCTCTTAAGCCAAGTAGTATTAACTCATGGTCTGAAATGCAATCTGCTTTTCTTGAGGAATTTTATTCTATAAGTAAAACTGTTGCCATTAGGAATAAGATTAAATCCTTTCGTCAAATCCCAGACGAGCAGTTTCATAAAGCATTTAATAGACTTAAGGAGTTATTAAGAACATGCCCTCATCACGATTTTCCAAAATGGGAGCTTGTCAAAGTCTTCTATGATGGGTTGGATTATAACAACCAACAATTTGTGATGGCCACTAGTGGGGATATGTTTTTCTCGCGACCTATGGAGGAAGAATGGGAGTTTTTTGAAAAACTAAGCAAAGGTTCTAAGACCCAAGCTTTAGTGGATCGAAACAACCACCCATCTTCCGCTAATTATGTGTCTAACCAACGTGGCACAAATTCTTAAATTAGCGAGTTAAGTAAGAAAGTTGATCTTTTGTTGAAAAATATAGGAAAAGGTGTTCCGAATGTGTCAAATGTGTCGCATAGTGGGTGTTCAATGTGTGGTGATCCAAGTCACTCTGTCCATAATTGTCAAAGTTGGGGGCGCCACCGAATGAGGAGGCGAATGGAGTCTATGGAGGTTGTCAACGAAATGACCCATTCTCTGAAAGTTATAATCCTGGATGGCGCAATCACCCCAACCTTCGTTGTAAAGATGAAGACAATCGCCCTATTAATGTCCAACAACAACAATATGGTTACAAACCAAGGTATGAGGGTGGCGATTCATTTAATTTCCAACAAAATTCTTACAATCATAGGCCACAACAACAATATCCAAATCAGGGCCAAGGCCAAGATGACAACTGTCTCTTGAACCTTGACTGAAAGTTTGATAGGCTTATGGATTCATTGTCTACCAACAATCAAGAGATCAATAGAAAATTTAAGGTCACTAATCAAAGACACGAGACCACTACTAAATCTATTGCAGCTCTTGAGAGACAAGTTGGTCAATTAGCGGATCAATTAAGCAAAAGAGATGAGGGAAGGCTACCGAGCTACCCCACCATGAATCCCGCACACAAGAAAAATGGAAATGAGCACGTGAATATGGTGACATCTCTTCGAAACGGTAAAATCTACAACAATGACAAGGGAATTCCAAATTCTCCTGATGTCGAGGATTTCGTTACTGATGACGAAATTATTGTTGAAGATAAAAATTCTGATAATGTTAAGTCCGGTTCTGAGTTGGTAAATGATTTGTTAAATGATTTTCCTAAACCAACAACACCGAATCCTAAAGCTACTGAATCTCCCGAAGTTAAGGAGGGTGGTGTGTCCAGCACACCTTACCCTACGGCTTCGGAGAAATCGACATCTCCAAAGTTAGCTAAAAAGGGTCCTCATGCTGAGGATATGTGGGAGACTTTCAAACAAGTTAAGATCAATCTCCCCCTTATTGATGCTATCAAGCAAATTCCTGCGTATGTTAAGTTTTTAAAGGACTTGTGTACCCAGAAGAGGAAGCTGAAGGCGTCTTTGCCTAAAAAGATTGACCTAACTGAGCATGTTAGTGCAGTCTTATCTAGCTCCCTTCCTCCTAAATTCAAGGATCCTGGAGCACCGTTGATTTCAGTGGTGGTCGGAAATATTTCCATTAAGAAGTAGCTCCTTGATCTTGGTGCCAGTATTAACATCCTTCCTGCTAGTTTGGTTGATAAGTATGACTTAGGAACTCTTCGTAAGACAGACACTATTATTTCCTTAGCCGATCGATCTACCAAAATTCCTAGAGGTATCTTAGAGGATGTTATTGTGAAAGTTGATGACTTCTATTACCCAGTTGACTTCTTTGTTATGGACGCTGAGTCACGATGCAAAGATGTTCAACCAACTATTATCCTTGGGCGCCCATTCTTAGCCACGATAGATGCTAGGATTAATTGTCGGACTGGTGCCATGGATATTGCATTCGGTAATAAGAAGATAAGATTGAATGTGTTTAATTCTATGAATTCTCCTACGATGAATGAATGTTACCAAGTAGATGTGATTGACGAGGAAGTTCAAAAGCATGCATTCCGTATGCTGAAGGATGATCCTTTGGAATTATATCTAACTGGTGATAATGAGGAGATTATTGATGTTGCTGAAGTTCAAGAGATTCAAGAGTGTTTGGTCAGTTCCTTGGACCATCAAAAGCCACCTTGGTCTTATAAAGTGGAGCCCTTGCCTTCTACTTTTGACACGGCCACGAAGCTGTCTCTGGAGGTGCCTCCAACTCTTGAGCTAAAACCTTTGCCATCCAATCTCAAATATGCTTTTCTAGGTCCTAACAATACTTTACCCGTTATTGTTGCTTCTGATCTTTCTGAATCACAAGAGGAAGCACTTCTAAAGGTGCTTTCCAAGTACAAAGCAGCAGTGGGATGGACGATTGCAGACTTGAAAGGGATCAGCCCTTCATTATGTATGCATCGGATTGTTACGAACCTAGATATTAAGCCAGCAAGAGATGCACAAAGGCGTCTGAATCCTAATATGAAAGAGGTGGTGAAGACGGAAGTTCTTAAACGGTTAGATGCTGGTATCATCTATCCCATCTCGGATAGTAAATGGGTAAGTCCTACTCAAACGGTGCCTAAAAAGGCCGGAATCGCCGTTGTGGAAACCAAGAGTGGGGAAAAACTCACAACCAGACCAGTCACTGGGTGGAGAGTTTGTATAGATTACCGTAAGCTGAATAATGCCACATCTAAAGATCACTTTCCACTACTCTTCATTGATCAAATAGTTGAGAAGCTTTATGGTAAGAATTTCTATTGCTTCCTGGATGGGTACTCCGGTTATAATAATATACCCATCCATCCTGATGACCAGACCAAAACTACGTTTACATATACTTATGGGAAGTTTTCATTTCGAAGAATGCCTTTTAGCCTGTGTAATGCACCCGCTACCTTTCAGCGGTGTATGATGAGTATCTTTTCTGACATGGTTGGAGAATCTGTAGAGATATTTATGGATGATTTCTCCATCTTTGGTCAATCTTTTGAAAGCTGCCTTGATCAGCTTGAAAGCGTGTTAAAAAGATGCAACGAAACTAATCTGGTGCTTAGTTGGGAGAAGAGCCATTTCATGGTTCGAGAGGGAATTGTATTAGGGCATGTTGTGTCTGAAAAAGGATTTGAGGTTGACCGTGCCAAAGTTCAAGTAATTTCAACCCTTCCTCCTCCCACTACAATCAAAGGTGTGCGTTCTTTTCTTGGTCATGCCGGGTTCTATAGGCGATTTATTAAAGATTTTAGTGCTATATCAAAGCCTATTTGTAATCTACTCTTAAAAGATGCATGCTTTGACTTTAATGAATCATGTCTTAAAGCATTCAACATGCTTAAGCAAAAGCTTGTAGAAGCCCCTATTCTGCAATAACCTGATTGGTCAAAGCCTTTCGAGATCATATGTGATGCGAGTGATTATGCCGCCGGGGCGGTTCTAGGACAGCAGGTCGATAAGAAACCCGTTGT
The DNA here is from genome assembly GCA_025667525.1 of Glebionis coronaria. Taxonomy (NCBI): domain Eukaryota; kingdom Viridiplantae; phylum Streptophyta; class Magnoliopsida; order Asterales; family Asteraceae; genus Glebionis; species Glebionis coronaria. Next base: position 24,499,090 of record CM046876.1, read on the forward strand.
AATCTTTTATTCTAGTAAGACTTTTTCAGAAGCTCAAATGAATTACACCACTACTAAAAAAGAGTTGTTAGCCGTGGTTTTTGCTCTTGATAAGTTTAGGTCATATATTTGGGGGCGTGATAGTATTTTCAGATCATAGTGCCTTAAGACATTTGTTGACTAAGAAAGAGACAAAACCGAGGTTGCTTAGGTGGATTTTGCTTTTACAGGAATTTAATTTAGAAATTCGGGATAAAAAGGGGTCGGAAAATGTAGTTGCCGACCATTTGTCTAGAATTATCCCTCCGCCGTTCAACCCTTCTGATGTGATTAAGGAAAACTTTCCGTACGAAAGCTTATTAGATGTTTCTAAGGTTCCTTGGTACGCAAATATAATTAATTACTTAGCTGTTAAAAAGCTTCCGGAGTTTTGGTCCAAACAACAAAGAAAATACTTCTTCTCCCAGTTGAAGCATTATTTCTGGGAGGATCCGGAGCTCTATTAGGTGTGTGTTGACCAAGTTGTTAGGAGATGTGTTCCCGACCATGAGCATATGGACATATTGGCTCATTGCCATTCTTATGCATGTGGTGGACACTTTGGTGCTACGAAAACTAGGCATAAAGTCCTACAAAGCGGTTTCTTTTGGCCGACTATATTTAAGAATTCATAGTCTTTTGTGAAAGCGTGTATTCGTTGCCAACAAGTTGGTGGGATTTCAAGGCGTGATCAAATGCCTATGAATCCCATACTTGTTGTTGAGATTTTTGATGTGTGGGGTATTGATTTTATGGGACCATTCCCCACTTACCATGGCAATGTGTATATTTTAGTGGCAGTTGATTATGTGTCTAAGTGGGAAGAGGCTGAGGCTACTAGAACAAATGACCATATTGTAGTTCTTAAGTTTGTTAAGAAGAATATCTTTGCTAGACATGGAATTCCTAAGGCTATCATTAGTGATGGGGGTTCTCACTTTAAGAACTTTAGATTTGGGAAATTACTGAAACAATATGGAGTTAATCATAGGATAGCTACCCCTTATCACCCACAGACTAGTGGACAGGTTGAAGTATCTAATAGGGAGATTAAGCGAATTTTGGAAAAGACCGTTCGTAGTGATAGGATAGATTGGTCCTTGTGGTTAGATGATGCATTGTTGGCATATAGGACGGCTTTTAAGACTCCTATTGGTATGTCACCGTATAAGTTGGTATATGGCAAGGCGTGTCATTTACCGGTTGAGATAGAGCATAGGGCTAAATGGGCAATTAAGACTGTTAATCTGGATTTAGAGAAAGCGGGGTAGTTCTAGGAAACTTCAATTATCTGAACTGGATGAGATTAGACGTGATGCCTATGAAAGTTATAGGATTTATAAGCAGAAAAGCAAAGCTTTTCATGATCGACACATCATGGTTGGTCAAAAAGTTTGGTTATTCAATGCTAGACTTAAGCTTTTTCCTGGAAAGTTGAGAAGTAAATGGACGGGTCCATACATTGTGACTCAAGTCTCTCAACACGGAGCCATTAAAATAAAAAGTATGATGGATGGAGAGACTTTTAAAGTTAATGGACACCGTTTAAAGCCGTATGTTGAGTTGGAGAGTGATCAGATGGAAACGGTGGATGTGGTTTACTTGGAACCCCTCCAACCGTCTCCATAGCTCATCTGAGTTATGTCCTGCTGAATACGGTAAACTTAGCGCTTTGCGGGAGGCAACCCGTGGTTTTTGGAACTTTGTGGGTGTGTTCACTACAAACCCTCACGAGACAAAACTCGTCCAGTCGGGCTACCGAGTGGTTTAAAGGCTTGTTGCATACGCTAAATGCAACCGTGATTCCTACGAAAGTGAGTTAGGTTTTTGTTTTTTGTGTGAGTTTGTCAAATTGATTTTTAACCAAAATTTCAATTTAAAGTTTTTGCATTAGGGACAATGCAATGCTTTAGGTTGAGGGGGGGTGGCACATGTGTTACATGTTTTTGTGTGAAATTTTGGTCAAAATGGGTTAAAATGTGATTTTTGGGAAAAATTGTAAATTTTTAAAATTTTAAATCACATTATAAGAGTCTTGTGCTAATTAGATGTGGAAGTTTCTTCTACATATATGTTTGTTGAGTGTTTGTAGATTCTAAAGATTAGCTTGTGGATGATTTATTGGAGCAAGCTAGAGAATTTGGCCATAATTATCAGGTGCACCCTATTCCATTGTATAATTTGGTTATTAAATTGATTTGATTGTTTGCATGTAGTTAGTCATATGTATAATTTAGATGATCAAACCACACCGATTGAATTCCCTCTACTTACCTTTGCTTAGATCGAGTAAAAAGTTCAAATAAATAATATGAAATATAGTAATGTAATAGTTGGGTTAGGACACTTGAAATTGATCTTATTCGGCTCGCCACCCGCGCATGGTGGCCTTAGAAAAGAGTTGGAGAACTGTCATAATTGTTGGTGGTAGTCATATGCTGGGCTTGCCTATCTGATTCATCACCCGCGCAAGGTGATACTTTAGTTGTTAGCATGGGTCAGAAGCCAATTTTTATGATGGATAGCATTTCACTTAGCTGAGACAATTTTATGTGAAATAACCCAATCCTTGTATTGTTGTAATGAAATTAGGAAGATTGATTTAATTTAGTGCATTGTATAATTATACTATGTGGTAGATAATTCCATCATTTGATGTACCAGTAGGCACGAAGTATAATTGTTCCCATTTAATTAAACAGACTAAATTAACCGGTTCTCATGTGCCGATGTGTCTTAGTACGCACCTATATGATAGATATTCATTTTTTTGAATAATTGGTATTTATATCAACCTTGAAAGGAGTGTATAAAGCGTTCGGGATAACTTGTATAAGAACGGTCCCGAATGGCTAAAAAAAATAGCTTATGTGTGATGTGAAAAAAAAATAAAAGAAAAAAAATGAAAAAAGAAAAAAAAATGAAAAAAAAATGTGAAAGTGTGTAAGCTAAAGTATGATGGATTATGATGTGCTCTTATGGTATAAAAACTCCAATGTTATAAAAGGTGTACGATATTGTCACCTCTTGTTTTAGATCAATGTTTATATTGATTATAGGTGTGCATTAGGTACGTTGGACACATGGTTAATTATATGAAATATAAAGTAAATGGAATCAATGGGAATGGTTATGCTAAGTGTTTAAGAAGGACAAAAATATCGGTAATCATTTTGGATTATTTGTCATGTAGGATGGTTATTAGTGTATTAGGTTGAATGTGATCTTTTTGATGAAATTTCAATAGTATGATTAAAAATTATGAAATTAACATGCTTGTATATTTTTATTTTATTTTTACTCGAGACGGTAAAAGTTAAGTTGAGAGGAGTTAATCGGTGTATTTTGCATTCACCTCATAGCATGTTAATTTAGCTTAGTTATATATTTATTTGTTGTTATATATGTACTTTGAGTGTGTTTTGTGATTATGTAGGTTATGAGCGAAGTGGAATAAAAATGGACGCTTTATTAATTTTATGGAGAAAAGACATTGTGAGCGCCGATAAATGAAGAAAAAATATTAAAGAAAAAGATTTGAGCGCGCCGCAACATTTTCGGTCATCTTTTATTTGTCCGGGCTTTGTTCGAGCAATTACTGATGTTGGGTTATTTTTTATTGGGTCAAAGTTATTATATGCCAAAAGAATGAAAGAAAAAAAAAGAAAAAAAAATTAACTTTTGGGCCCAATACCCAATAACCCACCGATGGAATATATATATATATATATATATATATATATATATATATATATATATATATATATATATATATATATATATATATATATATATATATATATATATATATATATATATATATATATATATATATATATATATATATATATATATATATATATATATATATATATATATATATATATATATATATATATATATATATATATATATGTATTTATGGAGGGAACATCATCACAAAAAGGGTGGATCACAAAAAAAAGACGAATTAAAAGAGTCGCACACTGGGGAACCAAAAACAAGATCACAGCCGCAAGTTTTGACAAAGAAATTGATTCTTTGGCTAAAGTTGAAAAAAAATAATAAATCTTCTTTGGTGAAGTGGCACGATCTCCAAGAAAGGAATAAAAAAAGATAGATTACAATTGATGTTGATAGCAGCGGCAAGAAAAAATAGAATTAAAAAAAGTGGAAAATGAGTGCACAGCGGGTCGGATACACCACGATGTCCGGCTAATTTTTTTGTAATTTCTTCCGGTAACTTTATTTATGGTTTGATCATTACTTTTAGATTATTATATTTTTATTACATTGATTTTTAATTTATTTATATATTATTTTTATTGAGTTAATATTATGTTTAATTATTTGTGCGAGACAATTTATTGTTAGTTAACGATTTATACTTATTTTATTTAGTTAAAAAAAGATGGTCGTATAATCAACATAAGTTGTACCTAAATAAATTATTAAAACATAATTATTGGTTGGATTAATATAAGATTTATTATCGCGAGTCATTGATAAACATAATAAATGCCAACATTAATTCATTCATATTAAGTTAAAATAATCTTTGTAATCGGTTCTAAAAAGTTTCAATAATCCATAAGTGTGACCAACCATAAATATTAGGAGCTGGAAGGGATTACATTTTTCTTTTAATTGTTTACATCTTTATTATATTTTTCTAGCTTTGTTATTAGTTTAATAACTATTTTAATTTTTAATCAGTTTTTTTATTATCAAAAGTATTTTAGTTGTTAGATTTCAAAACCAAAACTTTTATTGATAAGTGATCATTCGAA